>CM042846.1:9095000-10295000 GCA_023653725.1 Bungarus multicinctus
AGCTCTAGATGCACTCGAAAAGTTTGCCAGATATTTTATTAGATTCATAAGGAAATAATTGAAATCCAGAGATATTACCAAGAGGGAAAAAAACTAATTTATCCCAAATTTCAAGACAATATTACTATTGTATTACCCCCTTCCATTTTTTTATATTAGGTGGCCAAGCTAAAATAAAATGAAGCTGATTTTTCTTCTCATTAGGATTTTATGATATTATTATTATAATTAAGCTTCCCATTAAATTTTGCTCATGGTTTTATTGAGTTACTGCTCCCCACAGATTTGAAGCATATTTAACATATAATTACAGCAGTTCATCTCTGGACGAGGATTTAGAATGCAGGGTTGTGGCTGCACACCTCAGGTTCTTAGAAATTAAAAAATCAGCTGCCAATTGCAAAAAGGGCAAGTTCCCGGGAAACCTATTAATTAAACTAAGGCTGAAGGAAGGATATTGTTCTCAAATTTAATGGAGGGAATTGATGTGCCACAGGGAACTGGTCAAAGTAAAATTAACATGTATCACTGAAGTAGGTTATCATGGCATGTCATTCAGATGCTGCTCCTATTACTACAGTCTAATGCACTGGAATATGGAAGAAACTAGAAGAGATAATGGTGCAATAAGCTATTTTTAAGTCTAGCCTTTTCCTATCTGGTGTTTTAAACCACAACTCCCATTAGTTGCAGTTTGCATGATTTTAGACACAAATAAGGACAATTTTGCTTAAAAATATCTTGAAGGCCTCTGATTTGCAACGTGTTTATTGTAATCTTCTTCCCATAATTGCCGAGTGCTGTCTGCAAAATAGCTTTTACAGCATGCTGATTCTTTGTATAGGTGGGTAAAGTATGAAACTTACCCAAAATCAACAAAAGAGAAGAATTGAAGTTCAGGGTTGAATTGTGGTCTCCTTAGTGGGTAGAATTTAGTTTCATTTTTTTCCTCATCTGACATACATTTGAGGCTGCTCTTCATAAAAAGAAAATGTCAACAGCAAGAAATTTAGGGAGGAAAAGCATGTTTGTGCCCAGGTTCCAGTGAAATAATCACTTTACTTAAGCTTCCTCTTCATGTGTTTTTGAGAAAGGATACTGAGGAAACCTTTAAAAGCTGCAAAACAAGGAGAAGCCATCTTCTCTTAGTATTAACATTTAACATGGAAACAGTTGGAGCGATTGGGCAGGTTTATAATACCAAGTGAGCAAGCAGGGGCTGGAGTTCGTTAGTTTCTGAGTTAGTTTCAGTTTTCTATTAGATGGAGCAAAATGATGGAAAGGCAAGCATGATGGAGTGGGAAGACGGTCCACCCCATTTGGGCCCAACCAGCTCCTGATCCACAGCAGTTTCTGCATGCTGAGGGGCACCAGTCTCTCTAAGGGTTCACCCACATTCTGAGGAATCATTTAATGGTTACAACAGGGAAAGCTCAGATTAGGGCCATTGTGTGATAGTCATGTGACAGTCATGTGGGCACCTTGTTTAACAACTGCAATGACTTATGATCAAAATTCCAGGCTCAACTGTAATCATAAATCAAAAATCCTGTACATTAAAAGATACTTAAGGTTGATTTGACGCTGAGTTCCGAACCTGACAAATGTAGAATTGTTTGCTGAAATGTTATGAAAGATTGCAAAATGAAAAAGTGTGTTGCACAAATATTTACATTTTTTTTTTAAAAAAATCCTCACCTCAGGGAAGCATGTTTTTGGTATTAAGTTAGTAAGTTGAAGTGAATTCATTATCATTGCTTCTTTGTTGATCTCATTTCCATGGCTGACTATTTATACAGATAAAGGCTGCAAAATGTGCTTAATTATTCCCTCAATTGTTTACCCTGAGATTTTTCATTTTGAAACATCACTCCCTTGAACAAAAATGCAAGGTAACTCAATAGGGAATATTTTACCATCTAAATTAGTGGGCTCTTGGATGAAAAACAAGGGACCAAGAAGCTTCCTTTTCCCCATCTTTTTTTTTCTTTTTAAAATGTTTTCTATAGCAGAATATTCAAATCATTTCAAATTTTGTTTCTTCAGAGTATAATCCACTTAAAACATTCAAAAAGAGCATTCTGAGTGGAGCTATTTTGTTCAGAGCTCAGCTTTTTCTTCATGTTAGGCATAAACTCAGTTCTAAACTGACTTTTTCTTCTATGTACTATCTATCCAGCTCCCATACCATTAAAAGGATCTCAGTTAACATTTCCAGCATCCTAACACGGCAAATGTTTGGGAAAAGTTCTTTCATCCCAAAAACTTAGATTACTGTAATTATCTGAAACATCTGAATAATCTCAAGCAGCTAAAATTAGGATTCAAAGATTATTTGGAACATTTCCCAACATTCTTGTTCGGACTGATAAAAGGAAAATGGTTTTCAAATATTCTTCCAAAGAAGAAAATACTTTAAACAAGTAAGGTTCGATATTCTTGCGCTAAGCTTAACTACAAATGGATAAGGGATATAATATATATGGTTTTTCTGTCCTTTACTGTGAAGAGTGTAGCATTCCAGGATTCATGTAGTTCAAGTCAAACTCAGAGGAAGACATTGTGTGGGAACTCCTCCTATGCATTTTTGTCAGATCTTGACATATTACCACAAAGAATGTTCTCCAGAGCAATAAAGGGATGAGCATGAAAAAGACAACTGCATGCTACACTTTTGTGTCAAGATAGCATGAAAACAGTTCCTAAAGGAATTTTAAAGCACCTGAGAATGAGGCAGAAAATAAGCAATTCTTGCATAAAGGAAGAAAACTTTGGAAAAATGGAAGAAACAGATATCAGCACAAAATTCCCAGTCTTCCTCAGAGAACACAAATTGTGAGTTCAACTTGCATCCATGGTTTCTGATACTTCTACCTCTTTCATTATTTCAGTGGGAGATACAAGAGTCAAGGAATTATTTTTCCAGATAGCAACTAAATAAAAATCAAGACTTGCCATCAAATTTCTGGACAAAATGTGGAGTTCCTCAGTGGAGGAACCAGTATCACAGCAAGCAGTTCTGCATAATCTACATTCCATGAACCATAAAACAACCTAAAAGAAAGAAGAAATACAAATTCAGGAAGAGGTCAGTGACAAAAATCTCCCTCTTGAGGTTATCTGATATTCTTGCAAATTGTCACTCTGAATTCAGTGATATCTTCCTTGCCAAGCGTTTCTGAGTTAGATTAGTAGCAAGGATAAGTTCAATTACCCTATGGAAACCTTATCACAATATCACTTTGAAGCCAATTACCAACCAAGTAGCAACCCAGCTGCTTTTTCTTCCAACCTGGCAGAAACCTCCTTTAATAAACATTTATGAGCTCATTAGAAGGAGCAATCCCTTTCCCTTATAGTATGGCTGCCAGGGATTGTGCCCCCAGAGGGCTTCTACCTGAATGCACTTTGCCAGAGTGATGAGCTTCATTCCGACAGTTGACTTTTTATGCCGAGAATTTGCTTGGCATGCCCAAGCTGCTCACATCAATATATTATTAAAGGAGGAGGGGGAGACAGATACAGACCTGTAACATTATCACAGTCTTTGTATT
The DNA here is from genome assembly GCA_023653725.1 of Bungarus multicinctus. NCBI lineage: Eukaryota > Metazoa > Chordata > Lepidosauria > Squamata > Elapidae > Bungarus > Bungarus multicinctus. The sequence continues at coordinate 9,098,555 of CM042846.1, forward strand.
TGGCATTCACATTCAATGAGTTTTCTTCTTCTTCTTCTTCTTCTTCTTCTTCTTCTTCTTCTTCTTCTTCTTCTTCTTCTTCTTCTTCTTCTTCTTCTTCTTCTTCTTCTTCTTCTTCTTCTTCTTCTTCTTCTTCTTCTTCTTCTTCTTCTTCTTCTTCTTCTTCTTCTTCTTCTGGCATTATTTCCTAAAGAGCATGGAACCTTTCATCCAGTTTACGCATTTCTAGATTCCTTTCGTACTTCCAGGGCTGACCCTTCTGATTCATTGCCAATCTTTTAGCCTTGCCCTTACATACATATCCTAAATAGCCCTTTAAAGAGTCCCCCAGTACAAACACACATCAAAAGGTTACTCAGTGGGTTTGCATAGTAAACACAAATGGATATTGGTTTTGACATCTTGTGAACTTGTCTTTCTCCCTTGTATCTTGAAAGAAACATGGGACCTTCTGGGCTTGAATGAGGCTTGCTGCATTTTTAATAATGGTCCCTGAAATGCAGGGCAGCAAGATCTTGTCACCTTGGCATATTTTATCCCTGATCAAACATTAGTTGGCAGCTGTTGGAAAATGTGTAACACCATCTCATCATCGCCAGCTGCTGGTTTGGTGGCAAGAGTGCAAGAACTCTGCTTTACTTGTAGTGTGAATCTCATCCTAACCCATTCTCTTATCATCTGGATTCCCATCCTTAGTGTTAGTTAACAGTATACAGGAAGGTTACTCCAAGGAAAGCACATCATCAAGATTCATCAAAAGTAAGTTGTGTGCATTTGCTTCTAATTATTCAGTTATACTATTAAATTAGGGCTGTCATATTCAGGCTGCAAACAAGTATTAGATGGCAGCATATATTTTAAGGTTTTCTGCATGTCTGTTTCCAAATTTTTTTAGCTCTGATCTGTTAATTAATGAACATGTTTTGTCTGTTCAACTGTTCAGAGAGATGAGGAGGCTTAAATTTGACTATCGATATGTTTTCTTTCCCACAAGCGAACATTTACATCATTCCCTTTGATGTAAGGCACAGAACCACAGAGCTGCCGCACAAATTGAATCACATAGTTACAAGTGAAAAAAATAACATAGATAAGTCTTTCTAATTTGCAAGCAGTTTGTGAAGGGTAAAGGAGAGTCTGGATCATATTTAATATTGCAGACTAGGATTCCATAGCACAACCAGAACTTCCCCCTTTGTTTTGCTCTTCATCCTGTGTTATTTAAGGATTCTCTTGCCATCTTAAAGGAAGCCATCAGCAGTTTTATGGCTTGCCCAACTCTCCCTCTTTTAACAAAATATTAACAACTGTTTCCTTTCAAGGATTGCTTTAAAAAAAACATTCGGCATCTGTCTTGCTATTATGAACTAAATTTTCTCCCCAGGTTGCATCCCCCTACATCCCCCTTGCTGTGGGAAAAAATATTTAATGCATCAATCTCTTCATTTTAGTTAGCTGAAAATCCCATAGGGACCAAATCATGCTATCCTATTACATGAGTCATATCTAATATATTTAGGGTAGGACCTTATTCATTCTCTGCTTTTTGTATGATAGGAAGTTGGACGGTTAATATTGATACAGCATTGCGGATATGGTTGTAGCAGTATCATCCTCAATCCACATCCATTATTATTCACAGATTTCTGATGCAGTAGCCTTCCTTATGGTGCTCAATGGGTTTTCATTTAATGTTTCTTACAATCCTGGATCAACAGTAATGAAATGAGCAATTTTTTTAAAACAATGCCACAGTATAGTACACAGCATAAGAGCCACGAAGGCTTCAGAAAAGATATTCAGATGCCATGATCACGAAGGAGAATCATGCATGCCATGGTACTCCCTGTGACACTATGAAAATAAAAGTTGGACTCTTAAGAAGCAGGATAAGAAGAGCATTGATACTATCAATCTCTGATGTTGGAGAAGATGCCTGAGAATACCATGGACAGCCAGGGAAACAAATTATGGATCATCGAAGATATCAACCCAAAGTTCTCACGCAAGGCACAAATAACCATCTCAAATGAACCTACTTTGAACACATTAGGCAAAGACTCTAATGCTGGAAAAGACAGCAATAGCACTTATATACCGCTTCACAGTGCTTCACAGTCAGGGGTGGGATTCTGCCAGTTCTGTCCACTTCTGTAGAACCGGTTGCTCTGAAAAGCAACAAACAAAGAGCTTTCCTGTACATAGAACTGGTTCTATGTTTGCTGCTGTTTTGGCCCACCCGCCTGCCCGGGCTCTTAGTTGACCTATATTTCTTGCGTTTTCAACTGCAGCTGCTTTGCATGACACAGCTGTGGTTGAAAACGCAGGAAAAAAGTGCCTTTTCAACTGCTGCGCACCTGCACACAGAGCTGCTCAGCTGTCCAGGTAGCTAGATGATGATGATGATGACATACACACACGCACAGCATGCGTCAGGCAAAATGTAAAATCACTGAACCGGTAGTTATACCGGTCGGATCTCACCCCTGTTCACAGCCCTCTGTAAGCAGTTTACAGAGTCAGCATATTGCCCCCAACAATCTGGGTCCTCATTTTACCCACCTCAGAAGAATGAAAGGCTGAGTCAACCTTGAGCCACTCAGAATCCGACTCCCACAATGAGCAATGAGTTACTCCTGCAGTACTGCATTCTAACCAGATGGATGGACTCAGTTACAACGGCAATGAGAACACCATTGGGAGACAGATAGTAGTAGCTTTGGATCCATTGCCATTCAAAAATATCACCTCTTAAATCTGACCTGATATGACAGCAACAGTCAGACACAGTTTTGGAATAAAAGTGAGCAATTCCAATGATGGGAGCCAGGTGAGACCATTTACTCAGGTCGTGCTGGTCTGCTGCTGTTTTCCTTTCTTTTCCATCCTTTAGAAATCAGGCCTGCACTCAGATCATGCGCCCACGGGAAGATTTTTGGTCCAAACATTTAGTGAATAGAACATTTTGGACCACTGTTTTGTTCCTCTAAACAGCAATATAAGGACAAATGCTTGCAATGGTAGCGATGTAAATTGCAACAGAACATCCGTTTAAAAAGTCTTCTTATTAAAGTATGGTAACTTCTTTCTAGTTTCTTTTTACTGACAGTGATTTTGAAAAAGTTTCATTTATTCATTAATTACTTTTAGCATTTTTACTCTGCCTTTTATCAACCCTACCACCAATATTAACACCTGTTCCAAAATAGCTTTCCAGATTGTTGCTCAGTAAGAATTTGTGGGTGGGAAAATCCTTCCCCGTACTCACTATGTAAGTAGTGCAGCTTTCTGATTTGTTGGAGTTTTGGTGCATTTTTAAATATGTATCTATAACATAAATTTGTCTTTTTCCTACAGCTTTCTCCAAGATATGGAAGTCTGGTGGTAAGAGACAGTGTGTTTATATGATTGTTGGACAAAAGCCATCCTACAAATGATGTGGGAACTAGGCTAGTAAAAAGGTGAGGACACATAGTGGGTGGGAGAATAAGTGACTCAGCTTGGGCAGTGAAAAGGGGGTGGGTGGGGGTGTCTTTGATTTTAGGGAGCACAACAAAGCCATAAAGAAAATTGTAATAGACCATGATTTAGAAAATTGGTTTGAATTTCTGAGTCTCATTGTTTTATAGGAAAACCGAGGATACTCCTACCTCTTCTTCTATCAACTGACCCTTCCCTTCTCTCTCTAGTAAATTTAATAAACAGCAATGCTATATATATGGAAAACAAGTTGATAGAAATGATGGCAAGATGTCAGAGAGCAATAAAAAAAAGTCCACCACTTTGTACTGCTGCTAAGATAACACAGAGAAATATTGTGCTTACACAAGCCTGTGAAATGTTCATGAAGGTTATAGTATGATTATGAATTGCTTTGGTCAAAATGGGAACAGGCTATTTTTCTCCAATTGCATTGAAGTGGGGTGGGGAAGACGTTACAGTACTTGAAAAGGTAGCAGAGGGCAACAAGGCTAATCCAGGATTAAAGAAAATGAGCCTTGAGGACAGCTAGAAAAACCTTTTACCATCCAGGCCTACAGGAAATAGACTCCTTCAGCTAAGAAATAGCAAATGTCGTCAAACTGACAAAATGCTTCCTATTCAGGGGCAAAAATAGCCATGAATGTATTTTTATAACCATTACTTAAACCTGCACAGAATTCTTTGAAATGTTACAGCATCCTAAAATGCCATGACTTACCCATCTGCAAAGGAGTCCAATGCTTGGAAACACATTAATCAGAGAACTCTGATAAAGAAACTACAATTGAAACAAACAAGCTATCCAAAAATGGGCTAAACATATAGTTGTCATTCTTTTAATATGCTCTAAAATATTAGTCAGATATCAGATATCTCTGACATCCAAACATATTTCATTTCAATCTTTGCCAGCATTAATTCATTCATTCATTCATACAATGGGAATTTAGTATTTGACACAAACTGACATGTAACTATGTTTCATAGCTCATAATCTCATAATCTTGTCTTCTGTACTGCTTTTACCTGTAGCCATCTTTGAAGGCAGTTTGGAAATTAATACTACAGAAATGGTGATTAATTAGCTGATTGAAACTGCCCATTGTGACTACATCATATCTTATTAATTCCCAATTTATTTTCAAGCATCATTTACTGTGCTGAGTTTAACCCTGTAATCTCTTTTATGGCTGGAGATCACAATAAGAAATCAATAATTTTTCCCACATATTTCATCTTAATTACCAACAGTAAAGCTCCTAGTTGGAATGCCCTTATTTCAGGCAGAGTCTTCTTCAGACAGCATGAATCCACTTACATCAATCTTGCATGAAGCAGACATTTTTATAGTTTACACTTTATGAAAATCTTAAGATTTAGCAATATTCTTTGTTTGTTACTAAAAAATTTTACACTGTTAAATCTTATTGTGCTGTTTTAAGATTGTATCTGTGCTGTATTTAGATTTAGACAACGTATGTAATTGTGTGAACAATGGATTAAAGCAGGGGTTGCCAACCTTTTGGACCTCAGGGGTCACCAAACTCATAATTTTAAATCCCAGGGACCACTAGCTGGTTCTGTGGGCATGGCCTAAACTTGACTTGGTGGTCATGTGACTGGCTGGGCATGACTTGCATGTAAATATAAATGTTGAATTTTTTATAAAAAAAGAGCAAAATCAGGCAAAGCAGGTAGGCAGATTGAGTTGCTCACAGAATCATTCAGTGATCTATCTATCTGCCATCGGCTAGCTCAGGCTGTCACATAAAATTTGCTTGCTGTGAGTCTGCACTGAATAATAGAAGCTTCCGTCCTAAGGCAGGTTCGGCTGTGCTTAAAAGCAGAGCTGAAGATCTAAAGACTAGCTAGAAAGCAAGAAATCCAACCATTTCCTGCTTCCTAGCTAATCTAAATCTCCCAGCACAGCAGAACAGCTGATGGTTGGAAAAAAGAAAAATAGCAATTTAGCAGGGAAGTTTGCCTGGTAAGGAGCAAGTGGGTGGAGAGGGTTCCCACGGGCTATGTAGGCAGTGCAGCCTTGTGCTTCTGTGCAGCCTGGATTAATTGCTTTGGGAGGGGGAGTGCTCTGGGGGTGAGATTTCTCTGCAGCCTACCAAAATTTTCTCACGGCTCACCGGTGGACCGTGGCCCTCCAGTTGGCGACCGTTGGATTAAAGGATGAAAAATAAAACAAATACATATTTAACAAATAGTACAAATATAACTAGCATTTGAGGATATTGAGTAATTTACATAATATAAAAGTATTTTATATCTGAAGCTTCAAAATTGTCACCTCACTATGTTTAACATTAAACTATATTCTTTCCAGCATACTGTACTCCAGATATGCTGTACTTCATATCCCATAATACCTAGACAACTTGCTGATCACATGTAATACATGATGAGATGGTAATTAGTATTTGATAGTCTATAATTTTCAGTTGTATATTGCCATATTAAAATATACTTATTGGGGAAATTAAGCAAATTAATAGACAATTTTATGCAATTCATTATTTTTAAAAAAATCCCCAGGGAAGCAATGGGATAGAGCAGAATGTTGGAAAAAGGAGAAATGAAGTTTCTATTTGTAAGTAATCAGTTATCAACAGTAATCCTTTGTTAGGTTTACTTCTTGCCTCATGTTCCTTTTCAGCTTCTTAAATTCATCTACCACTGTTGCTCTAACTCAGGTTTTTCTTCAGTTAACCTTCTGAACCTGGAAATTTTGTCTCCTTATTCAATGTTGTTTTCTGCCAATTATACAGCAATATTTTTCTCAATTTAGGAAACGAGGAAGCTTTTTCTAGCTTCATTCTGGTCATTCATTCCTCAGCTTTGGATCATCCACCTAAAAGTAAGACCAATATAGCCAATGTTGATACAAAATATTTTAGTGCCTTAGACATTACAGGTAAAGATTTCCCTTGCCGAGTCATGTCCAGCTCTAAGGGCTGTACTCATCTCTGTTAATTGAGGGAATCAGCATTGTCTGAAGATTTTTGTGGTCATGTGGCCAGCATGACTATATGCCAAGGCACATGGAATGTTGTTGCCTTCCCACTGAAGTGGTATCTATTTATCTACTCATATTTGCATGCTTTTGAACTGCTAAGTGAGCAGGAGATGGGGCAAGGAACAAGAGCTCACACCATCATGCAGTGCTCAGGTCTCAAACCTAGGCTGTCAGTTCAACATCTTTAACCACTGAGCCATCATGCCAGCTTATGTCTTAGACATTAAATGCCTATTATCCAAGACGGATAAGAAAATGCTCCCAAAGGCTTCTTCCATCTTAATACTAAAAGTCTAATAATAAAAACGTAGCTAACAAATTGCTCTTCTTGTAAGACATTGGAATCCAGTTTGACAACCAGCTGTGTCATTCTCCCCAGTGGTAGGACCAGGCCTGAACTTATTTTATCACACCAAGCTGTAGTATGTACTCAGAAAAACGGGAATCCCTGAAGATCTCATTGTCTTCATGCAGTATATACAGGTCAGGATGCTATAGTATGGACAAAACATGACAAAATAGACTGGCTCCAGATTGGCAATGAAGTGCAGTAAGGCTGCATATTCTCTCCTTATTTATTCAACCGACATGTGGAGTATATACTGTATTAAGGGAAGCTGGTTGAAAGAAGATAGCTGTGGTTTTAAAACTGAAAGAGAAACATCAATAACTTGTGTTTATTTTGATAGTGGAAAATGCAAAGGATATTTAAGCCTTAATACTAAAAGTCAAAGAGAAGTGTGAAATAATTGGGATTAAAATTAAATATAAAGAAGATCGAACTAATGTCAACAGGTAGACAACTAGCCTGAAGATATCAAAGTGATGAATCTTCTATCTTTTAGGATCAACTGTCAAAAGAAAAGGAACAGAAAATACACTATAGATTAGCACTTGGTAGCGCAACCTTGAAGGCCCTGGGAAAGGTATTCAAATGCCATAATGTCTATACCTAGAAAGACCAGAATCATGCAAGCAACAATATTCCCTGTCATATTCTAGGGAACAAAAGTTGGACTTAAAAGAAGCAGGATAAGGAGAATGTTGATACTTTTGAACTATGCTATTGGAGAGGACTCCTGGAAATATAGTGGACAGCCAAGAAAGCAAGCTGATGGATCATCAAAAGAAATCAACCCAGAGTTCTCATTCAAGGCACAAATGACCAGGATCAAATGATCCTACTTTGGACACATTATGAGAAGACTGAGCTCTCATTTCTCTTTTCAGGTTTTAAAGCTTAGAAAGGTGGAAGGGGAGAAAAGAAGAGGATGACCAGCAGCAAAATAGGTAGTCATGGTGGAAATATGTGCACTATTAGGAGGTTTGAAATAACAGAGATGTCTTATAAAAAATCTATTCTGTGCTCACTAGGAGTCAAAAATTATGGCACATCATCATCAATAATTTAAACATATATACACAATAAATAAATACTTTAGCACGTACAGGTAGCCTTTGTTTAGTAACTGCCCGGTTGTTATTAATTTATCATAATTAGAGAAATGTATCATATTTATCATATATAAATATGTTGTATAAGGGAGATAGATGATAAATAAATAACTTAACAATTCAATCAGTGCCTTGCCCTTCCATATCCCAATAATGGTAGATATTTAAAGGAGTTCTAAAACATGGCAATTAACCTTCTATACAGACGGAAGCAATGATTTGATAGAGGATAAGTAGGATAAGTCATGAGAAAAAGTCCAGTGCCCTCTTTTCCTTCGGTACAATTCCAATGTACCACAGCCAAGCCCAAAATAAATGGTCTTTGTTACCAAACATCTGTTAATCTGTAATTCTGATTATATTAAACTGTCATTAATATAATCATAGCCTCCAAAAAGACCTCAACTATGTATCAGAATGGTCAATCAAATGGCAACTTCAAATCTCAACAAATAAATGCTCTGCCTTTACATATTGACAAAAAAAATCAGAAAATAAAATACAGGCTGAATAGTCAAGAGCTTGTTGAAGATCCAAACTCTGTCAAGGATCTTGGAGTGCTCATCTCTAATTATCTAAATGCTAGAACCCACTGTAACTACATAGCCAAAAAGACATTAAGAGTTGTTAACCTAATCCTACGTAGCTTTTTCTCTGGTAATATCATATCACTAACTACAAATACCACATACAAAACATTTGCTAGAGCAATACTTGAATACAACTCATCAGTCTGGAACCCATATCATGTATCTGATATTAACACAGTTGAGAAAGTCCAGAAATATTTCACAAGAAGAGTTCTCCGCTCCTCTACTCATTGCAGAATACCTTATGCCACCAGACTTGAAACTCTAGACCTAGAAAACCTAGAACTACGCTGTCTTCGATCCGATCTAAATATAGTATATAAAATCATACATTGCAATCTCCTACCTGTCAATGAATACGTCAGCTTCAACCATAACAACACAAGAGCACACAATAGATACAAACTCAAGGTTAATCGCACCAAACTTGATTGCAGAAAATATGACTTCAGCAACAGAGTGGTCAATGTTTGGAATATTCTACCCGACTCTGTGATTTCGTCCCCAAACCCCAAAAAACTTTAACCTTGGACTGTCTACTATTGACCACACCCCTTTCCTAAGAGGCCTGTAGGGGGCATGCCTAAGCGCACCAATCATGCCTACCGTCCCTATCCTATTGTTTCTTTTTATTTTTTTTTATATGTATCCATCTCATGTATTAATAACTATGTTTATACTTATACCTGTTATCTTGTAAGCGATTGACAAATCAAATCAAATCAATAAGTAAGTAAGTAAGTCCAGTGGCTTCTTTTCCTTCGGTACAATTCCAATGTACCACAGCCAAGCCCGAAATACAGTAAATGGTCTTTGTTACCAAACATCTGTTATTCTGTAATTCTGATTATACAGTATTAAACTGTCTTTCACAACTTGCTGCCCTAGGTTTATCTGGTAGCTTTAGAAAAATTCTGCTTCTTTCTACCTTTCTTCAAGATGGAGGTAACATTAAGAATCTTACAGGACTTGGTATAATGTGAAACACTCTGAACGTTCATTTGTGGAAACCATACAGTGATCATAGCAATTTAGTTTAATTTCAGTAATTTAATAATAAATGTTCCTCAGAATAATGACATTTTCCCAAGCAGCTGAAAGGATCTTTAACACATTCACGAATTGTTTTGGTTTTTTTCCCATCGATTCACAGATTATAGTCTTCTGAAAAGTATGTATGAATTGAACAAATAACGTCCAAAGGCAGATGTCCATTATAAGAAGCACAGATGTGAAAGATACTGTGAGGTGTCACTGAGCAGACGTACTTCCATCTAAGGCATCATTGGAAGATACTTCCCGGTTTTCTGCATTTGCTACCTTTCGATGGAGACTTGCCTTCCTCCCCCCATTGCAGTATCTAGATCCCAAGCTGAGTTGCCTTGTTGGCAATGATTGATTACCCAATTTCTAATTAAACCTGATCCAATCACTTATTATGCAGAGTGGAACAAACAAACTGAAGTCGACTGTCAGTCCTGTGATTGATGATACTGTCAATCCTGCTTTTGTTGTGTCTAATGTCTTGACGCTTGTTACAACCAGGCAAAGCTGTGCTGGACAAAGGGTGCTGTCACTCTTCACATGAATTCACACCCCTGTAAACACACCCAATTTTTTTAACAGAAAAAAATTATTGAGAACAGTGGAGGTTTTGTTTGGGTTAGTCTGCACAATGAGATCAAAGCCCCCGAGACGTGGATTACTTCAGTAGCGGGGGGGGGAGGGGGGGGGAGGCTAGATTGGCAGGGGGTTCTTGGTATGGTAATAAACCCACCTTGGGGAGAATGACAGATATGACATTAAAGCAAACCTAGCAGGATAATAATTTATTTTCTATTGTCTGCCAAGAAGGATCCTCTTAGCAGCCCTCATTTATAAATTTTTCAGTTTTAATGTTTTAATTATTTAAAATGCAAATAGGAGCAGAAAATATAAATTCCCCAAACAGATCTGACTTCTGAAATCTCATTCACACATCACACATCTTTTTCCTTCTTTCTTTCTTTTAATTCCTGAGCCTTGAGTTTATTTTAGAATGTTTTAGAGTTATGCTTTGTTTCCAAAGACTCTTTTCCAGTGTGCATCACTGGAATTAACAATTGTTAATTTCACCCTTGCTTCAATATAAATATCTGCAAAAATCTTTTCAGCATCCAAATTATACCCTCAACATTATATGTGTAGATCTTTCTCAACTTGATATTTAGCATTTGGGCTAATATTAGGGTATTACTTATTCTGCCTAATTTTGTCTAAACTACAAAACAAAATACGCCTTGAGAGAGTTCTAAAATGTGTTAGGACAGGAGAAGCCGGGAGGGGGGGGAAAGATCAAGTTTGAAAATGGGCCGGATTTGAATAGTGGTTGCAGTGAAAAACATTGTAGAAAAATAATCTCCCAGCACATTCTTATGGGAGAGCAGTTGTTCAGCAGCTTGGAATGTGGCCAGCTCCTCCAATTTTTGCCTCTTCCCACTTTTTCCCTGATCACATGATCCACAACAGAGCTATTATTAAAGATTGGAAAGAATACTGAAAGCTATATTCTGGATGTTTCTTTATCTAATTGTACTCGGAATCAAATATATTCCATTAAAAAATGAGGTTCCATGTTGACCAGTTTTTAGGAAGTAAAGATTGCAAAGAGCTAAATCCAGGGGACTACTTTGAAGTGTTTCATCTGGTCAATTTCAGAAGGACCAGAGATGACCTGGGGAAGAGTTGATAGTCACTTGGATTCAGAGACATTAGATTGGATACAACCTAATCACCTAAGAGGAGAGCATGGGTAGTGGGGAAAGGTAGCAGGGAAAGAATGTGGGGAGCAATAGAGAAATAACTGGGGGGCTAAAAGATGATTTGGCAAATAGAAAGGAAAAGAAACTGGGACTATGGTTGCATTTCTCTGGCTTGGGAAGGTATGCAGATGTTGTGTGCAGGTGCAGGTGTGTGGAAGAGGAAAATAATTAGTTGATTGGAAAATGGCAATTGAGGTGAAAAGATCTTGCCTGCTGGGGAAAGAGGAGCAAGAGTTTTGTTTGATCTTGGCTAAGGAGGGAACATAGATTTATGTTTTGAGATCCAGTCCTCCCTCTGTTTTGTTTTCAGTGTTAGAAGGATTTTACCTAAACAATCGTTCAAGGTTTCAGGGATCCAAATATTTCAAGCTCAAATAAAGTGTAGGCTTGCATTTTACTGCTTGGATTTCAACTTCGGGTCATAATCATACTATCTGGGGACTTTGAGCAAGTTCCAATAAAGCTAGCCCTCAACTTAACGGTAGGGATGGGATGCAAGTATTTTTACTACCGGTTCTGCGGGCATGACTAGGTGGGAGTGGCTAGGTGGGAGTGGCTAGGTGGGAGTGGCTAGGTGACTGGGTGGGCATGGCTTCTTTTTTAGCAGCAACACCCCCCCCCCCCCCCCCCGGCTCCATTTTTTTGCCTTCCATGTAAAAATCCTGAAATATCTTTCTTTTTGCTGTTAAGGTCTTCATGAAAAATGGGAGAAAGATACCTTTTCTAGAATGAGGATCTGGGAAATGGCAGACTTGTCAGTTTGATATCCCAGCTAGGTAAAATCCTTAATCAGATTATTAAATAGCGTATTTGTGAGCCCAACAGTTAAAATGTCGGGAGAGGAAAAAGAAATACTATAAGGAGTGACTGGGTCGGGGAAGGCGGGGGAGAATGCAGTCAACAACGCTGCCCATGCATGCGATAAGGACTGACTGGGCAGAAAGGGGAGGGACCAGCCAGGGGCACGATTTTCTGGTTCTCCGAACTGCGCAGAATTGTAATAACCGGTTCTATCAAACCAGTTCAAACTGGTAGAATCCCACCCCTGACTTATGGCCACAATTGAGTCCAAAGTTTCTGTTGATAAATGAGGCATTTGTTAAGTGAGTTTTGTCCCATTTTATGACCTTTCTTGCCACAGTTGTTTAAGTGAATCACTGCAGTTAACTTAGTAACATGGTTGTTAAGTGAATCTGGCTTCCTCGTTGACTTTGCTTGTGAGAAAGTCACAAAACGGAATCACAGGAGCCCTGCAACCATCATCAATATGAGTCAGTTGCCAAGCATCCAAATTTTGATGACATCACTACGGGGATCCTACAATGTCGTAAGTATGAAAAAGTCATAAGTCATTTTTTTCAATACCATTGTAACTTCAAACAGTCACTAAATAAACTGTTGTAAATTGAAGACTACCTGTAATGATTCCTACTAACAGGTAATCTAGCCCACATTTCCATTTTATTAATGAGGATTGTGACAGATATTTGAAATATTTACCACATAATTTGCTGAGATCAAGGTCCATTATGTCCATAGTATTCCTTTGATCTAAAAAAAGTGCTAGGTTTAGCCTGGCATGACTTTCTTGTAATAAACTATAGCAATAGCACTTTAACTTATATACCACTTTACAACCCTCTCTAAGCAGTTTACAGAGTCAGCATATTGCCCCCAACAGTCTGAGCCCTCATTTTACTGATCTCACAAGGATGGAAGGCTGAGTCAACCTTGAGCTGGTGAGAATTGAACTGCCAAATTGCAGGCAGCCAGCAGAAGCAGAAGTGGCCTGCAGTACTACACTCTAACCACTGCGCCTAGTAACCTGTAAACTGTTGGGCTCACAAATACGCTATTTAATAATCTGATTAAGGATTTTACCTAGCTGGATATCAAACTGACAAGTCTGCCATTTCCCAGATCCTCATTCTAGAAAAGGTATCTTCCTCCCATTTTTCATGAAGACCTTAACAGCAAAAAGAAAGATATTTCAGGATTTTTACATGGAAGGCTATTACCTGATTAAGACAGAATATCAGCAGATAGCCAGAATCTGCAAAAATGAAGTCAGGATAGCAAAGGCTCAGAATGAACAAAGACTTGCAACAAAAGTCAAAGATAATTTTAAAAAGTAATAATTAGCAGTCAGCACCGGTTGTTAAGAATAGATCATGCCAAACCAATCTTATTTCATTCTTCAGCAAAGTGACTAAATTAGTAAACCAGCAAAATACTGTTGACATAATATATTTAGATTTCAGCAAGGCATTCGACAAAGTAGACCACAACCTACTTCTTAGTAAGCTAGAAAAAAATGGAATAGATAGCACCACCACTAGATGGACTCGCAACTGGCTGGCAAACCATACTCAATGAGTAGTCCTTAATGGGTCTAAGTCTACATGGAGGGAAGTAAGCAGTGGGGTGCCACAAGGTTCCATCTTAGGCCCAGTACTCTTCAATATCTTCATTAACGACTTAGATCAGGGAATAGAAGGGGAACTTACCAAATTTGCAGATAATACTAAGCTGGCAGGAATAGCTAACACCCAAGAAGATAGGCTTAAGATCCAGATGGATCTTGACAGACTAGAACACTGACCGTGTCTAACAAAATGAAATTCTATGTAGAGAAAAGTAAAGTCCTACACTTAGGCAAGAAAAACCAAAAGTACACATATAGACTGAGCTAAATATGAGCCAGCAGTGTGCAACAGCATCCAAAAAAGCTAATGCAATCTTAAGTTGTATTAACAGAGGGATACAATCAAGATCAAGGGAGATACTAATACCACTCTATAAAGCCTTATTAAGACCACACCTAGAGTATTACATCCAGTTTTGTTCACCACATTATAAAAAAGATGTTGAGACTCTAGAAAAAGTACAGAGAAGAGCAACCAGGATGATTAGGGGACTGGAGGCTAAAACATATGAAGAACGGTTACAGGAATTGGGCTTGGCTAGTCTAGTAAAGAGAAGGACCAGGGGAGACATGATAGCAGTCTTCCAATATTTGAGGGGCTGCCACAGGGAGGAAAGGGTCAAGCTATTTTCTAAAGCGCCTGTAGGCCAGACAAGGAATAATGGATGGAAACTGAACAAGGAGAGATTTAATCTGGAAATAAGGAGGAATTTTCTGACAGTGAGAATAATCAACCAATGGAACAGCTTGCCCTCGGAAGTTATGGGAGTGCCATCACTTGAGATTTTAAAGACGAGATAGGATTACCATTTGTCAGAAATAATGTAGGGTCTCCCACTTGGGTGGGGGGGGGTGGACTAGATGACCTACAAGGTCCCTTCCATCTCTGATTATCTGTTATCTATTTCCAGGGTAAGGCAGTATTAAACATAATTCCTATTGACTTGAACAAGATTCCTCTGGAACATGATTGTGGCCACTTGTTACAGCTGCTTGTGTAAAAGTTTGAGAACTCAATTACAAATCTAGTAGAACATACAGATACAGATCTCTTTTAAGTATAAATGAATTTTCATATTCATTTTTCACTACCACCTCAATTACCAAGTAATTTCTGTTGGAAAATGCCATGATTATTTCAGATTCCTGCTATGAACAGAGCAAGGCCCCATAGTTCAGTCTGACTGGATGTGTTTAAAATTTCATTGATTAAGGAGCAGGGGAAAACAAGATATTTTCACAGCTGTATAAATGGAAGAAAATAAGCATATGAGAGTTATATTCAAAATACATCCCTCACATTCAGGAGACAGGTTGCAGCAACATAGAAAACATATATTTCATTGTTTCATAATGAAGCTGTTATTTCTATCTCTCAGCATAGGACAAATAATCATGAATAACAGGTTGTTTATTAATGCACTAAAAAGAAGAGATTTCCACCTTTGCCATAATTAATAATTGCAATTCTTCCATAGAGTTGCTAAGCTCTGTGTTCACTACCTATTCCTGAATTCTACTGAGTAACAATAATTTCTAAAATAAATTCCAGGAGCATTGGGAAGATTGCCCTGAAATTCCATTCTTCCATTTTCTGTCTTTTGGCTACCTACAAAAAAGCAATTCTGAAATATATATACCTGCATCAAGAGGATGAGGAGGTCTTGCATTATTTACTGATCTTCAATTCACTTATATAGTAAAACATTAATCAGACATTTGTTTGTCTCTGTTGACATTTTATACCCTACTTTTCTGCCTTAAGTTTACTTAGGGTAGAGGACCAAATCATCATCATCATCACCACCACAATTAAAATCTAACATGAAACTGAAAGGGCTTGGCTGAAGAGATTAGTCTTGATTCCTTTCCCAGGCAGTGGGATGGTGGCTGTAGTGACTGAGAATGGTCAAGAGCCTTCACAGCACTTGGCATTTTACTGATACTGAGAGGGATTATTTAGTTCTAAAACATGTTTAGTCATGTATCAAAAACATAGGGCCATGTGCTTCCTGGGTTAGATGCCAGCATGTTGATGGATCTGATGCTGACAAAGCCAGACTTTGCTAAGGTGAGTAGCAAAGTATGAAGGAAGGCTTGAATACGAGTACAATTGTTAAAGTGTGAAGGTTCCACTTATATTTAAGTGACTGTAAGATATGGGTTAGCAACCATGTCATTTAGATTCTCTATGGTATTTATATACTGTCTGTTTCAAAATTCTGGAAAGCATCTCTTCTGATGAGCAGATCCTAATAGGTATGCAAAAGATTTTGTCTATGATCCATTTGATTCTACTTAGGCTTTCCTTGCTATGGGTTGACTGCTGATCCTAGTCAAGGGACCTGATTTTTTGAAATAAAAAGCTTACAATCTAGCCTGAATATATTAATCATGCTGACACAAATCCATTTCCAAAACATAAGAAAAATACAATTTCTAGAAGCATTGAATACAAATGTTTTACACTGAGGGCAATGGGAGGCTAATGTTAACACATAAACCCTGAAAAAGGCTAAATTTAGCCTTTGGAAAGGTTAGTTTAGGCCAACACTTAACGGAACATTCAACTTTCAAATTTTCACTTGAATTAATCTCTTGAAATTCAGTGTCTGATCCCAGTGACAGTTGCCTCTGGGTTCTTCAGAGCAACTGCCAAGGAAAAAAATTATCTGACACATATCAAACAAGCAAGAAATGACACTGGACAACATTAATCAAAACTTTCTCATTTCCTAAAGAATTAAGCATTAAATAATTAATTCCAGCACTACAGGCAGCTGTAAAAGAGGTTTTGCGCCTCCCCGCTGGTAAGAATTTGTCCTTGTCTAAAAGACTAGATTGATATATTTATTATTTATCAGATTAATCATGGCCAGGAACATTATAGATTGGCAGTCAGACCCTGCCAGTTATATTGTAGGGGGCCTGTTACTGGAGATTGGAAAGAACTTGGTGTATCAGCAACATTCCACAATGAAGGGAAGATGTGTGTTTGTCCTCTAGCATTTTCAGAAACGTTTGAAGATGCTCCAGCATTCAAAGGGAAAACTGACACACAGAGAAAGGGATGCTGAAAAGGGTCATTGATCCAACACCTTAGTGAGGGATGCTAATACCCACCCATTTCTGCTTGCTAAGGAATGCAGTGAAGCTCATTTGATAGGTTTGGAGTGGGGGAGAGAATATCAGCTGACTGCTTTACATAACTTTGTCCATTTCCATCACAGATATTATCTGTAATCAACACATTCTACCCCACCCCCCATCAACCTGCCCAATAGATATACTTTTTGCACTAGTATTTTTTCAACTGTCATTGTAGTACAATTAATCATACTTTTAACTTTCATTTTCTTTGATGGCTGCCTGTTGATTTGAATGGCAGAATTCATGCGCTGATCAAGCAACTAAACATCAAATGCATCTGATTGTTTCCATTGGGCTGAGAACATAGCAGAACAATAAAGAATGCCATTGATCTATTGGGTAGCATTTTGGGGTTCTCCCAACTGACTTTGGGTTCACCAACCTGTTTTTGTGGCCTCTATATCCTTAATATCATCTGTGAGCTTTCTTGTTATTTAGAGGAAGAAAATGTATAGGAACAAAAAAAATTGAACACAATTTTTCAAGAGGTAGAGGGAAACAAATGTTTCTCCTCCAAACTCCAGGAAAGGACTCAGAATTCCCATCTAGGGAAATTAGCCCTGCCCATTTTGCATATTCCCAACATGTTCCCATTCACACCTGGAAATGTTAATCATGACTTTCCCAACAAGAAGTTGCTCATCACTGCCCTTTTTAGTGGCTGCTCAGTGAGAAAAGAAACATTGATGTAATTTTGTTATTGTTGTTATTTGCTGTGAGATTCTTAGATCTTACTGAAGTCAATGTTGCTTCTGTCTTTCTGCAGAGATCAAGAAGGGTCCCAAGTCATAGGTCCCAAGTCATAGTCACAGCAATCTTGTAGATAAACACCCAGTGTCGTTTTTTTTAAATCTAGGGGCCTTAACAACTTAATAAATGAATAAATGTTTCTGTATAAATTTTCGCGCAAAGAGCACACAAAGCATATGCCTTATCTAAATAGACGTGTTTCTGAATTACATTTTAGCCTTAAAGATGTATTTGCTCTGCTTTGGAAGCCAAGGGCTGCCTTTTAAAGTTGAAAGGAGGCCTGGTATTCAAAGGCTTACTATGCACACTTATCCAGAGCCCTGCATCTGGTCAATATACACCGAAATTTGCAAAAAGCAATGCTAATACCCCATGTGGTTTGTGAAGTTCTGCAATCAGGTTACCCATGCATAGCTGAAGGGCTGTGTGTGCACAGCTTAAAAGGGGGAGCATAATCAGTTGTGCAGGCCTATATTATCCAGTTCAGCTTTTTTTTTATTTTTTTGCAGCATGTGACTAAAACAGCCTGATGCTGCTTAATCTCATCTTCTGCAGTCTTGAAATACATGCCACCAGCTCTTGGTTTTATGATAGAAATAGATATCCTTTGGGGAGGCAGTCAAGCTGTTCACAGGCCAGAGATTCTACAGAAAACAACTGTTGTCAATAGAATCCAATTCTGTACAAAAATAAAGTAAAAAATCTCTTCCTTCTACCTGCTCTGGGTTTTTTTAACTAATTCTCATTTAGTTCAATGAAGCATAATTTGTTTTCTATATTTTTGCAAAGGAGAAGAGAATTGTGGTAAACTCTTGCACAGGATGTTTTATTCTTGCACTTAGTTATGAAATGATCAAAGACTGTGTGTAATCATTTAGTCCTCTCAGCAGTTGCCTGCACACTTCCTGGCTTCCCATGTTCCAGTTAAATCCCAAGGGAATAAAACTAGGAAGGAATTCTTTGGATTGGATAGTTAGAGATAAGAAACAGTGAGTATTCAGATACATTCCATAGTAATGAAGAGTAGGAAACAGTAACAGCAGTTAAGATCTTTCACTGCCTCTCACAATAAAGCAAGCTCAAAAACACCCAAAAGAACAATTCTGAAGAAATTTCCCAGCAACCTGAGAATAAGGTAAACAAAGTTTGTTTCATAGAGGGAAAAAAATCTGAAAAATCACAAGGCAGGGTTTGACACCACATTAACACATTCCGATCTTACTTAGCTATTCCTAGCTCAACTACAGTACTATCTAGCCTAAAACTCTCTAGGGCTGAGTTATTGTTGGGTTTTTTTAAAAAACAGCTGCAGCCTTTCCTTGGTGTGCCATTTTCCCAGAGAGCACTTGCTGTAGTTGGTCCCTTGGGTAACCATCCCTGTTTTAAGGGGGGAAAAACATAACCAATCATGCAAGCTCTTAAGTGAGTTGTTATATTCTAGTCTCATTCCACCAAGCTTTGAATTCTCTGTCTCCAGCCCCCTCTTCTGATCTTATAAGAAATTAACTAATGCAAAACTTTATTTATAATGCATTGAGATTTTTTTTTAACAGAGTGCAATTTGAGATTCAGTAAACCAAATGCCTACCTGTCAATTAAAATTTCCCTCTGGATGGGAAAATTAAAGAGGGTCATCAGTTCGCAAGTAATGAGATGCATTTAGATAAGAGAGTCTGAGAAAAAAATCTGAAATTATGTGTATGTGTGAGTGTGTGTGTGTATTCTTCTGGATATTTTCAGAATATTTGGATGACAGCTTAGGTCAAGGTGTTGTAGAGTATTTAAAACAACTGCAGTAAGTACAAAACAAAATAGCAAAATTTGGAGAAAAAAAGGCAGATATTGATGCCACTTCTATTGGAAAGAATCTCTTCCCCCAGAAAAAAAACAACTGTTTTGGACCAAATCCATGTACTGTGTTATAAACATGGGTAATTTTATAATGTGGAATTAAGTGTCTGTCAGAATACACAGTGGTTTCTGCCATGGGACTAAAATGTTTCTATTTTAGAGTTCATTTCATTTTCCATAAATGTAGTATATACCTACAAAATAAGAAACTATAGATATTATTGATTATCATTAACTTTTTAACAAACATAGTGGTTTATTACCAACTGGCTCTTTCTGCAGTGGACAGCCATGATTTCCAGATAGAATTTCCAAATATCACTGAATGCCTCAAAACATAATGCCTGGCGGGCCGATGTTGCTTAGACCTTGAAGCTAAGTCGAATCAAGCCTGATTAGTATCTGGATGAGATTCTTCTGGGGCATACCAGGGTCATTGGCTACACTCGGATGTTTAGAGTTTGATTTGAAAGAGACTTTACCTATGAATGCTGAATGTTGGGAATATAGAAAACAGGAAAAACTGCTGCCTGAATATTCTTCCTATAAGTTCTAGGACATTCTGGTTTGACATTCTTGGAGATGCAAAAGGCCAGACTAGTTAGGCTTTCAGGCAGATAGCAAGACTTTTAACCTGTCGTGTTTCCATCTCCTATCTTTGCAAGGGCAAATGAAGAGGTGAATACTTTTCTAAATATATATCAGTTTATATAAATTTGTATTATCAAGACATCACTTTAAAATATTTGAGCTAGAGAGTTAGGTTTGCAGAAGACAGTGTTCTACTTGGCTGCTGTTGAAATTGTTCTGTCATCTTTATGATAGGATTTCCAGATAAGGAATTGTCCACTTTTAATTTAACTGAGACAACATGGTTTTTGCTGGTTTCTATGCTGGGAATGGGAGAGCTATAAATCTATTAAAAGGTTCCATCTGAAGATTGTCTTGTGTTTTTTGTTTTGAAAAGACATAGGACAGCTTTTTAAAAATACAAAAGAAATCCATGTTAAGATTGTCATTCTGTGCTATTTATAGTGGACTTTTTCTCTGTAATGGACTGTTCAGTTTAAGTCCCAAATCAAAGATCATAAAAAGGAAGCATAGATGTTTTAACATTGTCTGTTATCAGTTAGCAACCAGAGGCCATCTTTCTTCCCCACCATAATATTCTATATCTACTTGAATTATATTTTTGTTTCTGAATTCTACATTGGATTTTTATTTCTATTCCTGTAAAATACCACACAGCTTCATTAACTTCGTTCATTTTTCTCTCCCTCTTAAAATTGCACTCCCTCTTTTGTGATTCTGAGTCAAATAATTGTCCAAATCCATTTCATCCAATGGTAAAATTTTTCATTGCTCAGTCACAAACATTTATTTTGTTTTGGTTTAAAGCAGCTGCTATTATGAAATGTTATAGAATCTGATAGGGGGAAACTAAATCTCTTTTTTAACTTTCAGACACCAAAGTACTGTGATAAACTTCTTGTTACTACTGTATAAACTAAACTTACTGAAAGAATGTCAAACATTCATGCATAATACATAACATTCAGTTGAATATGTTAGACTGAAAGGTAGAATATATGTTTTAATAGCAATTAAATAAAGATGTAATGCACCTAAAAGCAGTTGGAAACATTTTTATGGAACAGTTGTAACACAGAGAGTTTTTTGGCACGTAGATTTCTGCCCTTGGTAAATGGTAAATGTTACGGAAAATAGGCAATATTAATACTTTTTTCAAAAAAATAGCAAAAAGAACTTGAGATTTTTTAGAAAGTTGGGGAAAGCAAAACTGCACAAGTTATCTATCTCAGCCTTAAATGTGTAATTTATGTGTAATTTTGAAGTTGTGCCCATTCATTTATGCCACTGTGCGAAACCCTGCCCCTCTTTTTGAAGAAATTCCTCAGATTTACTGATATATGTCAGGAATATGCACAATGAATTTTGCTTCCTGCAAATGGAAATTATTCTTCTTTCCCTCTTTCCTTCTTTCCTCCCTCCCTCCCTCCTTCCCTTTCTTCGAAGAAAAGAATTTAAAGCATTTGGAAATGGGAGAAAGCAAATACATCCCTAGTCACACTGATAAAGAATTCTCTGTGCAGAAGAACAAGCTATGAAATGATAGCTACAAAACAGAATCACTGTAATGTGAAAGTTGGAGTGCAGGAAAACAGTGTAGGGTTGTGCCTTTCTTTCTGATGCTCTCTGTCTCTCTCTGTTTCTCTCTCTCTCTCTCCCCCTTCTCTGTTTATCCCTGATGAAAACTGAAACTGTGGTTTTGTTTTGCTTTTTTCCCTCAGAGACAGGACTGCCACCTACAGCACATGTTCTCTGCTCAATACCAATTCTATGCCAATAAAGGAAAGCATGGCTTTTTTTATTGTCCCAAGAGGCAATTTTGTCCAGTTTCACAAGAAGCACTTTTGCCGGCATTCAGGTGACTCACCACAACAAATTCAATTATTTTCCTGTAAGTGGAAGCTTAACTTAAGTGAACAAGGATCATTACAATTTTTAAGCGGCAAAGAAATCACAATCAAGATAATAATCCTGACATTTATTCACAGAACTGTAATTATATTTTAATGCAAAAAGAAACTGCTCTTTATACATTCCTGCCACATCAGCAGTGATGCAAAAGTAGAATGCTAAAAGGAAAACCAGAACATTCCTTACTTCCATCTATTGTCCAATAAAACAAAAACACCAAAGAGAGGTGATTTGACTATGAGGCATTCAAGTAATTTCTTTGCTTTGATCTTCCTGACTCGTCTATAATAGATATAGTATTCTTTACTTCCAACGATATCATGTCCTCTGTTCTTTCTAGCCTCTGCTGGATGGTTACCACTTTCCCTTAGGGATGAAAGAGATTTTAATTGAGGCAATCGGAGGAAATTTGTATTCTTTTTATTTGAAGCCTTTTTTTCCTGTTATGTATCTTTATAAATTGCAAATATATCTAGCTTGTAATTTAAAATGTAATTGTACTTTGTTCAGAAGATACAGGGATGAAAAGCAGAGGGCACCCTATCACAGTAGTCTCTCCTACTACAATAAAAAAGAAAAGAAAAGAGAGGGAGGGGGAAATAGAATGAAAGGAACAAAAACAGCTTGTGTCAGTCTAAAAAAAATCCATTTGTGATCACAAATGAAACATTTCCAATCTCATAATGGGTAGATTGCTTGGTTTTATTACCAGTCATGCAAAACAAGACCTCATCAAAAGGAAAGCTACACAGAGGTCCCATATTTCCATTAAAATAATTCAAAAAGCCTTTTTTTCCCACTGAAAGAACCCATTTTGCAAGATGATTTAGCTCAAAATCTGCTGGGAGTAACCCTTTGACATAAAGTCATATTGTGTTGGAGTTTAGTCCTAAATTCATACATCAATTATTTACTGTCAACGCAGATTGTATAAGTGTAGAAAATTACTAGGAATGATATTTTCTCTCAGGCAGAAAGAATGTGATACAGCAAAAACATCCCACCTAATGTGCTGTCCTACTGTCCACAGGCCAGAATTACTGATGCATTAGAAAAAAGTGTGCCAGGGCAAAAGAGAGCAGGGGAGGGGAAGAGGGAAGAAATAGGCAGGAGGGAGATGGACACATTATTTTAAACCTTTCATAACATCCATAAATATTTCATAACAAATAAATAAAGAATGTTGGGCTTGTTTGGAAGACAGCTGTAGCCACACGGTTCAGTGCTTTGCAAAGCCCCAGAGATCCTGCAACTTACCCCACACTTAAGCCCCCATTTCTTTTTAATCATCCACTCCGGGCATTGTGGGTAAGGAAAACCTATCAGGTGAGGCAAAAAGCTGGAGGTTATGTGGATGATGAATGCTCTTTTTTTATTTCCTTGTTCTCCTCTCTCTCTCTTTCTCTCTCTACTTTCTTTTCTTCCTGTGATATAATAATAATGGTTTTTCCACATTAAATAGTCTCTTGCTTCGCTCGGTTTTTCACAGCAGAATAATACTTGCCTTTTTCAGCTTATGATTTTAAAGTTAGCCTTCTTTGCTTTATAACGAGTGTTTCATTCATATGCTCGATAATATTAAAATATATTTGTGTCCAATTGTATTGATATCTCTTTGTTCATCAGTTTACTAGCAGTCTAACTTTATTTCAAAACTTATTGTAGCTCTCCAAAATCCTCCTAATTATGGAAAAGAAAAAGCTTCTGTCTTGTATCCTTACTTATATTTTTATTCCCCCTCAAGACATAGTTCTGTCTTCAGCAACCCTGTGAATTAGTTAGGAAGAATTTGGTGGTTTTTCAGGACTGGGGAAGTATTTAAAAATGAGTCTCTTTGATTTTACTCCAAAAATCAGGTCTTCAACCATTTATGCTATTCTGGCTTTTCCATAACCAGGGACTTCACAGAATTGGAAATAAACTAAACCAATTTCCTGCCCATCTTTGCTTTATAAAAAAATCCAGTGCAAGAGAGACTATCAATTTGCAGGACAGTCTGTTTTAATGCCCCATGTTCCTTATTTCACCAAGTTGATACTAGTTGATATCTAAATCATTTTTGTTTACTTTTGGACTGAATCTATTGATTTCTGTCTTGCTCTTTGGAGCAACATAGGGGATGAAATTTAAGTAGAATGATACAGTAGCTCAAACAACAGATTAAGGGTATAATGAAAGCATAACAAATTGCCAAGGATATTATTAATAATTATCATTATTTATTCTTTGGAATTTGAAAATAATATAGACTTGAATGCTATTCTCTTTGTTGGGGAGAGTAGTGGTAGCAAAACAATTTGTTCAAATTGTTGCAAACATTGCAAAATGTCTCGGATTGACCAAGCCAGGATGAACCTTCAATTCATACAGGACAATGATGCAGCCAAGTTACTTCATGATCAAATCATAAACATCTTTTATAGTAAAGGATATTTCAACCATTTAGCATATAACCATTTAGGATATTTCTAGTTATATCTAGCATATATAAATATTAAATGTTTATGAATTTTCTTCATCCAGGGAACTTTCCAATAATGAAATGCAAATATGCTCTGAATGCATGTAAAACTTCTCTAACACAGAGATCCCTCAGTAGTTCAATTTATGTAGAAAGTTTTCATTTAGAATGTCATTTAGGCCAGTGCAAGATATTTTCTTCTATCTACCCACTAATCAAAATCAAAGGTTCCTCAAAGAAATGGAAAAGTGCTAAAAAAAAAAGGGGGGAAATAATGAGATTTTTCTTTAAGCCTGCCCCTGTACTTGTTTTTTTTTTATGTTGCTGGTGATTAATTATGCAAGAGGAAGGAATCAATGTGGTATGTCTAACATACAAAATGCAGGCAATGCCTTGCAGGTTTTCAAGTGTTGACCTTGTGACTAACCTGACAATGAAAGTATCAGACTAATTGTTGTTGTTTATAGCATCTCCAACATTGTAAATTTTTTCATGTGGAGTTTCAGAAAACTTGAATCCTTACGTTGCTTCGAGGACTTTCTCTGATTTTACTCCTCTTTGAAACTGTGCTTAGATGTATCTTTCTTAATTGTGGCATCCAAACTTCAGAACACTAAAGACATTCATTTGATTTTTTTTTCCACAACGTTTTTAAATATACTCTTTTGATTTTTTTATACTACTGAGGAGTTGAATGTGCCAATTATGTTTTGAGGTTTAGGGTTTTAACACAAAAATCTAACCCAAGGTTTTTTTTTTAAGGGTGTATATGGCAAATTTGGGAGACTGATGCCCATGCCTAGCCTGACATAGGCTCCTAATCAGTGTAGTTGTAAAAGGAGGAGGAGGAGGAGGAGGAGGAGGAGGAGGAGGAGGAGGAGGAGGAGAAGAAGAAGAAGAAGAAGAAGAAGAAGAAGAAGAAGAAGAAGAAGAAGAAGAAGAAGAAGAAGAAGAAGAAGAAGAAGAAGAAGAAGAAGAAGAAGAAGAAGAAGAAGAAGAAGAAGAAGAAGAAGAAGAAGTCAATATTCCCTTTTGAATTTCCATTTTGTTCCATAATGCAGCACCAACTGGCATTTATAGGATTCCCTCAGGTTCATTAATATTGTGTTTTTTACTTCAGAAACCGGTTGATTCGTATAACCTTGGACCATAACCTTTGCTTGGTCTTCTGGGTCAGAGGTCTCTAATCTTGGCAACTTTAAAACTTGTGGACTTCAACTCCCAGAATTCTGGGAGTTGAAGTCCACAAGTCTTAAAGTTGCCAAGGTTGGAGAGCTTTGTTCTGGGTTGCAGTACCAAAAGTGTATAATGTCTTCCACAAAAATATCTATATGCTTATTTTGGGTTCTTTAAAAAAAACTAAACTCATAAAAAAATTTAAATTATCAACTTCCAGTTTGCAAGACTCAAACTGGGTTGGTTGCCAGGACCAGAGGTTTAGCCTTCCAAGCTTCCAAGATAGAGCCCATCTTCAGGAACCTTCTCTCTACTGGAAACTGTGCTGTGGGCTATTCTACACATGGTATATATGTGGTGCCTAGTTCGGTGTGGCATTTTCTTGGGGTGTTGATGGTTGGCTATTAAGTTGTTGTTTCTTATGCTGCCAAATTCTTGGCTCCTAAGTACTTAAATCATGGAAATCCCCATGGTCTAAAACAGGGTATTTAAAATGCTGGAGTTTATTATATGTTGCTACTTGGCTATTGTGATAGGTGCCTTTGAGGGAGAATATTTTATTCTATTTTATTTATTAGACTTGTTTGCCACTCATCTCACTAAGAGGTGACTTGGAATTATTTTCTATTACATTAATGAATTGAATATTTTAAAACATTATTGTTGGGAGTTGCCTTAGAAATGAACGAGATTTTTTTTGGGGGGGAGGGGCATCTTCATCTCCAAGATTATTACAATTACTTCACATGAATCCCTCCTTATAAACATGCTCCAAAATTGTTTTTTCTAATAACCAGCAATGACACGTTTTCATTCTTTGATACCATTGATAAAATCACATTCTAAGAGTTCTTTTCTGCTGTGTACTCAAGGTAAACTTATAACTTTTGCTGGATAAAACTATGAATTCAGATGCTATACAGAAAAGAAAAATTTGTACCGAGCTATGGGAGAATATTTAAGACATTTTTATCTTGGGGACATCCGGTTTGTTCCTTGTTGGTGTCAATACGGAATCCGTGATCATGCACGGTTTCTCCCGAGCTCATTTGCTGGAGGGTCCCGATTGAGACCGGAGCCATCCTGGTGGGGTGGTGAAGAAGGGGGAAATCACCTGGAGGATTGAGGGGAGCTGCAACTCCCCTCCCTGACAGGAAAATCCCTCCCAAAGACAAGCTGCAGTGGTGGTCTTAAAATGGCCACCACAAAGACGAAGAACGCTCCAGGAAACTAAATTTTGTGCTGGAGAGAGAAGTAGCGAGCAGAGTGTGAACCAGGCAAAGGACATCGCTTTTGAGGTACCCCGGTATCAAATTAAAGGGCTATTTTGGAGGAAAGTGTGTGGAAGCAGCGACCAGAGAAAGTGAGAAAGAAAATGGGTTTTTAAATTTGGATTTGATTATTCTATTGGACAAATCTGGAGGAGAAATTTAAAGGAAAATACATTAACACAACAAAGGTTTAAAAATTAAACTGGACAGATATTGAACTGTAGGCACTTAAAGGGCATAACTAAATGCTGGAATTGAGTGTGTTGAAAAGAAGAGCTAATTGAAATTAGCAAACTTAATAAAAATATTATATTCAATAAAGAAAGTTAAAAAGAAAAAGACTCAAGAGTGCCACCTGATGGTACAGGAAAACTTTAGTATGTTTTAAAATGAGTGTCTGGTCTTTTGGAGACTTTGGATTTTGGAACTTGAAAGAAAATAAAAGGAACTTTACTATTGCCAGTAATTTGGGAAACAGTTGAGAGGCCAATTAGAGGATTCAGAATAAAGACTCAAGCATATGAATTGTTGAAAATAAACTCAAAAGATACTGGCTGAAATAATATACTGGACTCTGAGATTGAATATATCTACTAAAGAAGGGGATTTCAGCTATTAAGGAAGAGGAAAGAAAAAGAAAAAAGGAGAAGATATAATGGAGGAGCTACTTGTTGATATAAGACTGAACTCACAAGATATAAGATCAGATATGCAAGATATAAGAGACATGATAAAAATCAAACTTGAAATGTGTACTACAGAAATTATTTTATTTTATAGAAATTATATTTTATAGAAATTAAATTGAAATGTACTACAGAAATTAGAAATGGTGACTCAGCATACACAAGAACACAATAAACCAGAGGGGGAGGAGTTCTATAAAGAAGAAGCCAACTTAGAAGGACAAAACAAACATACATACATTTAAGTGTATGGGGAAGGAATTAAAATTAAAAATTTGTGGTCTGATGGGATAATAAAAGGGAGAATGGTTCGGAAAATGGTTAAAGAGAGAAGGAAAAAGCAGAAAAAGAAAGTCAAAAGAAAAATCAAAAGAGGGAGAGAGAAAAGTGTAATAATTGAAATGAGAAAAGGAGAAGAATAAGAATGAGGAAAAAGGGAATTAAGAGAAAGGACCAGAAAATAAAGAGGAACAGGAAACAAACAAGGATGAAAAGAAGGTATGCTGTTCAAAGAGTGAGAGATAATGGGTGAAAAAAAAAGGGATAAGGAAGGGGATTCTGCAAGGCAATGTGTTGGATGTACAGTGGTGGTATTCAAAAACTTTTACTACCAGTTCTGTGGGTATGGCTTGGTGGGTGTGGCCATGTGACTGGGTGGGCGTGGCTTTTCTTTTTTGCAGTCCCCACCCATTTTGGGGAGCTTCTTAGCCACAGAAGAGCCCCTGGGGGGGAGCATTTTTGCTCCCCTGAGGCTCCCCTGAGGCTCCCCTGAGGCTCAAGAAGAAAAAAATAACATGGGAGGAGCATGCAGCATTCCTCCAAGCTCCGTTTGGGGAGCTTCCTAGCCTCAGAGAAGCCCCTGGGGGGGCATTTTTGCTCCCCTAAGGCGCCTCTGGGGCTTTGGAAGGCAAAAAATGGAGGGGGGGGCTGAGCTCCTCCCTCCATTTTTTGCCTTCTGGGCCTCAGCCAGGGGAATCCCAGCACAGCTGATCTTATCTACAGCTGATTGTCAGGAGGGAAAAAAAAGAAAGAAATACCTTAGGTGACTTCAGACAGGCGGACGGGGAATGTCAGGCAGGCGGGTGGGGTGAGCGAGCATCGGGCAGGAGGGCAACCCGGTGGGGAGGGGCCAGCCAGAACTTACTACCGGTTCGGCGATCCACACCAAATTGTTGCTACCGGTTCGCCCGATCCATCGCGAACCGGCTGAATACCACCACTGTGGATGTATAAGAATATATTGAAAATAGCATTTTGTAATGTATAGATGATTTATAGAGAAAATATAATGCAGAATCTGAGAAAATATATATATTTGTGTTTTATACTAGATAGGGAGATTGATATTAAGGAAGAATGAAGGTGGTTAGCTCAAATTATTAACTAGAGGGGACAATTATATTTACAGATAAGGGTTGATAAAATGACAAATGTGACAGAAAAAAATATGAGAAATGACAATAGAAAGGAGATGAGAATTTTAGATAACATTGAAAAATAAGATATGAGAATATACTAAGAAAAATGGAAGGAGATATATTAAGATTTAGAATTGAATAAATGAACATAGAATTGAGATGAGAATTTTAGAAATATTGTAAAATAGGATAACAGAACATGAACTGGGGATAAGCTTAATATTAATAATAAGGATGATGTAATATGAAATTAAACAAATAAAATAAATAGTTAACTATGGTCATGTTTGTATTGAGATGTGAAACCTGGAACCATACCGCTTGCCAAGAGAATTTTTTAATTAAAAAAAATAAAATGAAAACAGGGAGAAAATTGAATAATGGAATTACTAGGTATGTTTAACTGATATGATGGTAGGCATTTGGAGAGAGTAAGACTGAAAATAAATATTGAAGAAGTATGAATTAATATGAATATATGCAATGAGAGATGTATGATATATTGATGCCACACTGTTAACGTATTGTTGTTATATGTAGATTGAAATAAAAAAAAATTGAGGAAAAAAAGACATTTTTATCTTAAAGTCACCATATTTCAACCAAAGGACTTCATAAGAAAGTTCTAGAGTAAAACCTGAGAGGAACAGACAAAGTTGCCTATTTTCAGCCAGTATTAGTTTCATTCATCAATCCATTATCCACATGGGTTGCAAACTAATATTTAAATTTAAGTATTTAAAATTGAACTTATTTCCGTATTTATATTTTTCTCTCTAGATAGATTGATAAGCATATTTGATTGCCAAATACATATTTAAAGGTATACCATTCTTAATCTGAAAACTGAAGCATTAGTCTGCACATTGCCCAAGAGCTTGATCAAGTCTGTTGGCTAAACAAATAACTGATTATCCCTAAATGCTGATTTAATAACGTATTTGATTGCACCTATCAAATTCAAGCTAAAAATAAGAATGAGGATATTTTCCATACTTGAAGGAATTGTTCATTTCTGCTATCAGCATAGCAAGATAGGCAGCATTGACTAAGGTTTCTTTTTGCATATATTTGGCACTCTATAGAAATAAGATAGCCCTTGCATTTCTAGTGCCTTTAATCCGTATTTTTTAATTTTTCTACTGTGTATGCAGCAGTTTGTAAACATTTTCCTCTTTTGCATATACAGTAGAATGCTATAAATAAACTGGCAATAACCCTTCATGCATCTAATGAAGTACAAGTCTCAGTCTTCCTAGGATGACTGTGATCAGCAGACTAATACGGCAAACCTTCTGCAAAGTGTCAGGTGAAATTATAAATAAAAATGCATATATTTTAATATCTTACTAGCCTATTTAAGGATCCATGTTCTGTAACAAAATACCAAGTAAATGTATACAAATAAATGTTTCACAAATATCTGTGTATTAGATTAAAGGTTGGTTTTGGTGGGAAGATAGAGAGAAGGCTATGTGTCATTCTGAAGTTTAAAAAAACAACAACATGCTGCATGCATCTAATGTGCCATAATCCTTTCATCTAGGCAAAATGATTTCTGCTTTACTCTTATATTTTGGATCAGTTTCCGGAATATTCTGCTGAATATACTATAACACAGCATTACTCTTCTCGAACCAGATGTGCATTCTAGGGCTAATTAGCCTCGGTTTCACATGTCGTGATTTTCTGAAGCCTTTGTCAGCTAAACATTTTCCTTTCTAGTTTTCTTTAGTAGTAAACTTTTGCTTGAATTACCCCACTGACCCAATCAAACCCCTCTCTGGTTTCCCATGCCTCCATTAAAGGAAATGGCATCATGAGGGAACTCTTCCTACAATCACTACCCATGGGGTGCTTTTTCACTGTCCCCAACTTGAGGAATAGTTGAATATCTCCCTCCCTTGAAGAAATCTTCCATCTTTTTTCTGACTGAAATTAGATGAGGGTTTTGAAAAAATCAGTTGTGCCATCTCTAAGGTTAACTGCCTGCAGTAGACAAAAGAAGGTGATCCCAAGAAAGCCAAACATGTTTTAATAAATCTCTCTCTGACATATAGAAATTTTCCTAGGACTAAGATTCTGAGCTCCCCTGGTAACAGGATACTTCACTGATTGGCAGTTCTATCACCCAGTCATTTTACCTTCCACCATAACCTAATCAACAGAACAGTAATCAACTAATCAACTGTTGGACCCTGAGCAGTTCCAGAGGGAGCTTGGGCCATTTCCTGAGACTCTGGCTCATAACTCGCCTGGAGACTTGGTGGCCACCTGGGATAGGCTGGCTGCCGAGGCTCTGGACCGAGTTGTGCCTTTGCGACCTCTGACCCGGCACAGATCTCATCTAGCTCCGTGGTTTACGGAGGAGCTGAGGGAGATGAAGTGCCAGAAAACGTCTGGAGAGTGTTTGAAGGGCTAGCTGCGCCGAGTCCGATCGAACATAGGTGAGGTCCTATATTAGGACCTACCTTGTGGCGATAGAGGCGGCGAAGCGTTCGCATTTCTCCGCCTTTATTGCATTGGCAGAAAATCAGCCTGCCACTCTGTTTAGAATGACCCGCTCCCTGCTTGAGCCGAGAGCATGGGAGGATCTCTTGCAGGGCAGGGCAGGGGGAGGTGTCCGGGGCAAGTCTTGAGACTATTATCTGAGAAGAGTTTGACCCTGTGACTGCTGAGGGTGTGGACAGGTTGCTGGGGGGGGGGGGCTGAATACCACCACATGTTTGTTGGACCCATGTCCCTCCTGGTTGGTTTCGACCACCAGGGAGGTGACACGAGGTTGGCTCCAGGGGATTATCAACGCTTCGTTGAGAGAGGGATTGCTCCCTACTGCCCTGAAAATGGCGGTGGTGCGGCCCCTCCTCAAGAAGCCTGCCCTGGAGCCAGCTGTTTTAAATAACTATCGTCCAGTCTCCAACCTTCCTTTTCTAGCGAAGGTTGTTGAGAGTGTGGTGGCACATCAGCTCCCTCAGTACCTGGAGGAAGCGACTTACCTCGATCCTTTCCAATCGGGCTTCAGGCCCAGGCATAGTACCGAAACAGCATTAGTCGCATTGGTTGATGATCTCTGGAGGGCCCGTGACAGGGGGCATTCCTCTGTCCTGGTCCTGCTAGATCTCTCAGCGGCTTTTGATACTATTGACCATAGTATCTTATTGCGGCGGTTGGAGGGGTTGGGGATTGGAGGAACTGTCCTGCGATGGTTCTCCTCCTTCCTCTCCAACTGCTCGCAATTTGTGTTGACAGGGGGGGAGAGGTCCACCTCTAGGCCCCTCATTTGTGGGGTGCCTCAGGGATCGGTCCTCTCCCCTCTTTTGTTCAACATTTATGTGAAGCCGCTGGGGGAGATCATCCGTGGTTTTGGGGTGCGGTGTCATCTGTATGCGGATGATACCCAGCTTTACATCTCCACCCCAAGCCACCCCAACGATGCTGTGGAGGCTATGTCCCGGTGCCTGGAGGCCGTGCGGAATTGGATGGGTGAGAACAGGCTCCAGCTCAACCCTTCCAAGACTGAGTGGCTATGGTTTTCGGCGCCCTGATATAGTCAGCTGACTCCGTCGCTGGCTATTGGGGGGGAGATCTTACCTCCCACAGAGAGGGCTCGCAATTTGGGTGTCCTCCTGAATGCACGGCTGTCTTTAGAAGATCATATTACGGCCATCTCCAGGGGGGGCTTTTTATCAGGTTCGCCTGATTCACCAGTTGCAGCCCTTTCTGGATCGGGACGCCTTACGTACGGTCACTCACACCCTTGTCACCTCTCGCCTGGACTATTGTAATGCTCTCTACATGGGGCTCCCTGCGGGGAGCACCCGGAGACTCCAACTGGTACAAAATGCGGCCATGCGGGTGGTTATGGGGGCGTCACGAAGCTCCCATGTGATGCCTCTCCTGCGCGAGCTGCATTGGTTGCCGGTGGTTTTCCAGGTTTGCTTTAAGGTTCTGGTTTTGACCTTTAAAGCAATCCATGGCATTGGACCAGGTTATCTGCAGGACCACATTCTGCCAGTAATCTCCCACCGACCTGTGCGTTCCCACAGGGAGGGCCTTCTTCAGGTGCCGTCGACTTCTATGTGTCATCTGGCGGCCCCTAGGAGTAGGGCCTTCTCTGTGGGGGCCCCCACCCTCTGGAATGGTCTGCCTCCAGAAATACGCAATAATATGGACCTGAGAGTTTTCAGACATGCATTAAAAACTTGGCTCTTCGAGCAGGCCGGCCTAGGCTGAAATGGGATTTTTAATTTAGTATTTGCGTTTTAATTGGGATTTGGGAGGGGTGGGGGGGTTGCGATGGGGTGGGGGGGTTGCGATGGGGTGGGGGGGTTGCGGTGGTTATTAAGGAAGATCTGTGTCCTAGGGAATCCACTGTTTCTCAGACGACCGGATGTGAGTCCCTTTTCGTGAAGTTTGGTCCCAGGGTTCAGGTGGGCCTGTTGATCGCATACCTGGCTCCCTGCTATGTGACATCGGCCCTGCCTGAGCTCCTTGAGGTCATAGCTGGCTTGGCGGTTGAGACCCCCAGGCTTATGGTCATGGGGGATTTCAACCTGCCTTCTGCCGGCGGGGCCTCGGGGATTGCTCAGGAGTTCATGGCTTCCAGGACAGCCATGGGCCTGACCCAATTAATTCGGGACCCTACTCACTTGGGGGGTCACATCCTGGATTTGGTTTTTGTCTCTGATCAGTGGCAGAATGATCTTGGTATAGGGGATGTGATTGTGGAACCCCTGTCATGGATTGATCATTCGCTCCTTAGACTCGACTTCCATTCCACACACCCCTGCTGCAGGGAGGCGGGGCCGATAAAATGGTACCGCCCCAGGCGCCTGATGGACCCAGATAGGTTCCTGATGGAGCTTGGGCCGTTTCCCGAGACTCACACACACGACTCGGTCGAGGGCTTAGTGGCTACCTGGGATAGGGTGGTGGCTGGGGCCCTTGACTGGGTCGTGCCCTTGTGGCCTCTGACCCGGTGCCGATCCCAAGTGGCTCCTTGGTTTTCCGAGGAGCTGAGGGAGATGAAGCGCCGGAAAAGACACCTAGAGAGTAGTTGGAGGGCCAGCCACTCTGGATCGGACCGAACACTATTACGATCCTATATTAAGGCGTATTTAATGGTGATAAGGATGGCGAGGTGGTCTTACCTCTCCGCCCTTATTGTGTCTGTGGAAAATTGCCCGGCCGCCCTGTTTAGGGTGACCCGCTCTCTTTTGGAGGTGGGGGCGCAGGAGGATCCCTTGCAGGGACGGACCGAGGATTTTTCTAGGTTTCTGCAGGACAAAATCACTCAGATCTGGGATGAGTTGGACTCTGACTGCGCATCTCCAGGCAGGGGGGCAGAGGTGGATTTCGGGGAGGTCATTTGGGATGAGTTCGATCCTGTTACTCTGGAGGACGTGGACAGGATACTGGGAGGGCTTAATGCCACCACTTGTTTATTGGACCCGTGCCCCTCCTGGCTGATCTTGGCCACTCGGGAGGTGACACGAGGCTGGTTCCAAGGGATTATTAACGCTTCCTTGAGAGAGGGGCTTTTACTCACCACCTTGAAAAAGGCAGTGGTGCAGCCCCTCCTCAAGAAACTGTCCCTGGATCCAGCATTATTGTCGAATTATCGTCCGGTCTCCAACCTTCGCTTTGTGGTGCCGATCCCAAGTGAGAGTGTGGTGGCATGTCAGCTCCCTCAGTACGTGGATGAAGCGGTATATCTAGACCCCCTCCAATCGGGTTTCAGGCCTGGGCACAGCACGGAGACAGCGTTGGTCGCGTTGGTGGATGATCTCTGGAAGACAGGGATTGTTCCTCTGTCTTGGTTCTATTAGATCTCTCAGCGGCTTTTGATACTGTCGACCACAATATCCTATTGCGGCAGTTGGGGGGGTTGGGAGTGGGAGGCACCGTTTTACGGTGGTTCTCCTCCTTCCTCTCTGACCGCTCGCAATTTGTGTTGACAGAGGGGCAGAGGTCGACCCCGAGGCCCCTATTATGTGGGGTGCCTCAGGGGTCTGTGCTCTTGCCCCTGCTGTTCAACATTTATGTGAAGCCGCTGGGCGAGATCATCCGTGGTTTCGGGATGGAGTTCCATCAGTATGCTGATGACACTCAGCTGTACATCTCTACCCCGGGCCACCCCAGACGAAGCCCTCGAAGTGATGACCCGGTGCCTGGAGGCTGTGCGGAGTTGGATGGGTCTTAACAGGCTTTGTCTCAACCTGACCAAAACCGAGTGGCTGTGGTTTCCTGCACCCAGATACAGCCAGCTTACTCCGTCGCTGGCTGTGGAGGGAGAAATTTTGGCCCCCATGGGAAAGGCTCGCAATCTGGGTGTCCTCCTGGACATACGGCTGTCTTTAGAAGATCACATTACGGCCGTCGCCAGGGGGGCCTTTTGTCAGATTCATCTGATTTACCAGTTGCGGCACTTTCTGGATCTGGACGCACTTCACACAGTCATTTCTGCCCTCGTCATCTCCCGCTTGGACTATTGCAATGCTCTCTACATGGGGCTCCCCTTGAAGAGTGGAGGTTGCAGTTGGTCCAGAATGCGGCCGCGCGGGTGATCTTGGGAGCCCTTCAGAGCTCCCATGTAACATCGCTCCTGCGCGTGCTGCATTGGCTTCCTGTGGCCTTCCGGATCCGATTCAAGGTGGTATTGATCATTTTTAAAGCGCTCCATGGCTCGGGACCTGGGTACTTACGGGACCGCCTGCTGCCATCAACAGCCTCCCGCCGCCCAGTGCGCTCCCACAGGGTTGGCCTCCTCGGGGTTCCGCCGCCTGGTCGTTGCCAGTTGGCAGCCCCGAGGATGCGGGCCTTCTCTATGGGGACTCCCTCCCTTTGAAACGATTTGCCCCCAGAAATACCGACATTCCGACCTTCTGGCGTGCAGTAAAGACCCTGTTTTTTCAACAGGCCGGCCTGGCCCAGTAACGATGTTGGGGTTTTTAAAATTTGGTATTTTAAATTTTTAAATTTTAAATTTTTTATTAGTTTTATATTCTCAAATTGTATATTCGGCCTCTAATGTAATTGTTTTTAATGTGTTTTAATTGTATATATTGTTTTTGTTTTTAGTTGGCTGTACACCACCCCGAGTCCCTTTTTTGGGAAAGGGGGCGGTATAGAAATTTAATAAATAAATAAATAAATTTTAAAATTTGGGTTTTTGATAATTTATTGGGGGAGGGTATAATTTTAGACAGCTTAAAATATTTAATTTATTTTAACTTTTGTAAATTGTAACAAAGTCTTATGGTTGGCTGTGCACTGCCCTGAGTCCTCCGGGAGAAGGGCAGCATATAACTATAATAATAAATAAATAAAAATAAAACAGCAATTTACTGCAGTTCAGAGTCCCAAATTTTGCAGATTTTGCAGACCTCCCATCCAGTGTTCATTTTAAAGACAAATCATTCACAGCCCAGTAAGGGCCTGACAGAATGTGTTATGAATGCCATTCAAATACAGTAAATGGTTATATTTGCCATCCAAATACAGTAAATATACAGCATTTAATGTATGTGTTCTCTAATCTCCTTTCTTCTGGATTGCCTCGAGCTCTATTATTTTTTCTTATTCTGAATTATTATCTCTTTTATTTAGCTCTATCTCTCTGGGTTTGGATCTTTGTGTACATACACACATATATATTTCTCAATGCTAATGATCTTATGATTGAACACCTAATTTGTTCAGGAATATCTTTGCATTGGTTCCTAGCCATATTTTATTTTATTTTATTTTGAAAGAGCTTGCCCAACAAGCATTGTGAAATAAAATTAAACTGTGTTCCACAATATACTAATAATATATTTCAAATGTAAGTTACCCCAGTATCTTTTGCTTAAAATGCTTATTTGCAAAATTAAAGACATACAAATTAGAAAAATCCATTATGGAAAGAGATGCACGAGAAACTTTCAAGAAAATGTGGCATGTGATTTGAACCATCTTGGTTACTTGTCTGCTCTCCAGCAATCTTCTTTTCAGGATCTTTGATTTCATCCTGAATTTTAGCCCATGTAGAAACTATTGGGAGAGGTGAGCCATTATTCACAGTATGGCATCATCACTAGTCTGTCTGTTAAGAGATGCCATTAATGCCTTAAACTAGTATCTGGGGGCTGTCAAGGACTGAATGGAATGGATTCAATTGAATCCCAGCAAGATCAAGTTTCTGTTTGACCATAATGGTACTCTTGGGTTTCTGGTATTGTCTTTTGATGAGATGCCATTATCCCTGAAGGAGAAGATCTGCAATTGGAAAATTCTTCTGATCTCCTGATATTTGAGTAGATGGAGGGTCAGTTGCTGTCCTACCAGGAATGAAGGGATGTTGCAATAGAAATTCTTATTTTTATTACTATTTTCATTGGACTGCTGCTACACAGTCAACAAATGATTGATTCTGAAGACAAATTGGAAGGTCCAGTTAGTCCAGACTGCAATAGCACAGTTGCTAGCAGATGCTTATCAACACAAGCACTTTACATTAGTAATAGTTGTTTTAAGCCCTGAAGCCCTATATGGCTGCAGATGAAGAAACTTCCAAGACCTTCTCCTGCCAAAATCAAATCACAAAATCAAATCCTGGCATCTGTTGGTGCCAGGAAAAATTACTTAGGAAACTTCACTGTTGCAAGGAGGAGTGAGCCATAGAATCACTATTTTTCAGTGGCTGTGCCTAGACCAGTGTTTCCAACCATGGCAAATTTAAGATGTGTGGACTTCAACTCCCACAATTTCCAAGCCAGCGTGCCTGAAGAATTCTGAGAGTTAAAGTTCAGGCATCTTAAATTTGCCAAGTTGAGAAACACTGCCTAGGCTATAGATCTGAGTCTTACTTTCATACTTCTTACTTCTGACCTTCTAAAAAAACCAAACTGTTCCAGAGGTCCTATAGTGAGTAAGATTACCGCTCTGGAGAAGCTATTGATTTATGTATTTTTCTATTTAATTAAAACATATTTACCCTGTTTTCCATTATAGATGTTTCACTGAATTTTATCATATGTATAAGTAAATCTCTGAGATTCTAATTGATTAACACATAGAATAAGTTAAACACATCAACATTTACATTTATTTTTGTTACTGAATTTCTATTTAATCAATCATTAAGGTACAGGGGTGGATTCAAATTTTTTAACAACCGGTTCTGTGGGCATGGCTTAGTTGGTGGGCGTGGCTTGGTGGTCATGTGACTGGGTGGATGTGGCTTGGTGGGATGTGGGTGTTATTAGTTGGGCGTGGCCAACTCAATATCACCCACATCGAGGCACACATCTCCTCGCCTGGCCTCTCATGACTGTGGGGATGCTGCAACATTCATAAGTCACTTTTTTCAGTGCCATTGTAACTTTGAAGGTCACTCCATACAAGCAAAGTACCAGCAAAGGAAGGGAAAAAAACTCTAGAGAAGTTCCTGAGACAGAAAGTCTAGTCCTGCCAAGAAAGTAATAAGAGTTAACGGAGAGGCAGTTTCTGTAAGCAACCCCAGAATGTTTCCTTCCTGCCTTCCTTACAGGATTAGGCCAGTAATTTCTTCTAACAACTGGTTCTCCGAACTGTTTAGAATATTAACAACCGGTTCTAGCGAATAGATGCGAACTGGTAGAATCCCACCCCTGTTAAGTACTCAAAGTTGCTTATGACAAAAATAGTCAAAGCATAATATTAAAAATATGAATACAATTCAAATCAAAATTGTCAACTGAAATAATTAACAATGAAAAGTTTGCTGAAAGAGACATACGGCATTCCTTTTTCTATTTTCCCAAATACTGGGAGATTGGAAGTTACACCCACTTCCTTAAGTTCTTTCCTAAGTACCCAACAGTCAAGCTTCTGGCAAATAGATATCTTCAGAAGACACTTTCCTGCCAATATAAATAGTTGGACCTGTTAACAGTGGGAGAGATAGTTGTGCAGATAATCAGGTGCTAACAGTTTTAAAAATGAACAGAGGCACCCTCAGTTATGCCCAGGGGGCAACCAGTAGTCTTTATGGTTCCTTCAGTTCAGGCATCATAAAATGCATGCACTTTGTCCCAGGCAGCCTCTGCTACAGTTTTGTACAATTTGGAATTTGAGGGGTCTTTGGTGCTCTCTTTTTTTGTAGACTTTTCATTACTCAAACTAGGTAACATCCTCTGTGCTAGTAATTTGGAATTACCAGGTTATTTTTCATTTTAGTCCTCATAAAGCACACCATAGTTGAGATGAATTGAAACAAAGGCCGTTGT
Organism: Bungarus multicinctus; assembly: GCA_023653725.1. NCBI lineage: Eukaryota > Metazoa > Chordata > Lepidosauria > Squamata > Elapidae > Bungarus > Bungarus multicinctus. The sequence continues at coordinate 9,137,849 of CM042846.1, forward strand.
TAAACTGAGCAGCCTAGGTAGTGTTGCAATTAATGCCTTATCTGTAATTTTATAAATCATCTTCTAGTTATAGCTGCCAACAGTCTTTATGACTATGAGAATTGGGGTCAAGAAGATTCCCAAACTGCAAATTGGCTCTTTCTGGGATATGGAAACCAAATCCAGAACAAGCTTCACAACTGTCTTTCTGCCTTATCTGGATTTAATCTCAGTGTATTATTCCTTATATAATCGGTTATTTATATTAGACACATTTAGGGATACTAGCCATGGATTTAGGGTTAGAAGAAAGGGAGAATTAGGATTTCAACTGTTTCTCCAACCTACAAGATGTATCCCTATACTGTCCCTCCATGATCAGCAGCAGACCTTCAAAATTGTCAGACTGTTGAATGGAGCTTCCACTTAGTGAGATGGACTCCTATAATTAGAGCCATACCAAGTCCTCTTTTCATTATTAGGCTACTGCATCACAGGAATTCTGGTGGACAGAGGCTGGAAAGACAGAATGCATGCTCCCTCTGAGCAAGGTGTTTGCAATATATGCCAACTCAACATTTTCCACAAGGATAAATTCAAGATAGTAAATGTTTTATGAGCATCTGACCTAGCATTAAAAAACAGGTTCTTTAGACTGGAAGATGAACCACTGGGGGTCTTTTTAGAGTTCTGTCAAGTGCAGGAAATCAGGAATCAAAGTGGTTGAAATGAATACAAGTTTATTGCATGCTAGCACTGTCTGGAAGAATCTGAACCACTAACAGTCAAAGCAATTTGGTGATAGATAATTCAATTCAGGGCTGGGCTTAGATGTCTTGTGGGCACAAAGAGATTTAAGATGGATGACACACTTGACCCTTCCCTTGGGCTCAACCTGGCCATGTCCTACAACTTAATTGGTTAGACTGTAAACTGAAATCCCACCAAACTGCCCTCCATTCCTAAGAAGGGCCAATTCCAATTTCCCACCATCTCTCTTACCCTTAGCACCACTTTATTATTTGCTCCCATGGCAAACTCTATTCCATACACTCTGGAAAGGGAGAATTCCACACACACACAAATACACACACACTAATGTTATACTTTAAAATCATTTAATGAAATTGAATGAAATAATCAGAATAAACAAGGATTTATTCACATAGCTCCACAAAGATTATCAATTTCATGCTTTTAAACAGAAAATATATTCATGAAGAACAAAGCTATTGGAGGAATGATACTTCTTAATACAAGTTCCTGAATAACATGAACCAGAGGATGCTACTCTGCTCACCTCTACTTCTGGGCTTCCTATTATTAGGTGGCTGGCCTCACAAAAACAGAATGCTCCATTTACTCCAACAATTCCATCCTTGCTCCAACAAGGATCATGATGTATTCTTCCTATAATTTAGAGACGAAGGTGCATATTTTCCATGCAAATGTCTCAAATTTAGTTCTTAGCATTATCAAGTAATGTAGGCTTCGAAATGGCTTTAACAAGATGTCTCTGCTTCCAAGGGCTGAACTAGATGAATCATGGGATAAAGTGGTTTTCCCATAGCTTCATAAAGAGGAGAAGGTAATGAAAGTGGGATAAATCAAGAATAGAAATGAGTATGTTCTTTCAGCGGGGGGGCGGGCAGGGAAGGAGAGAGGAGCAGCTGTGGAGGTCATTTTGTGTCCTTTGAAGACTATAGACATAATTTTAATGCTAAAATCAAAAGGTTATGAACCCCACTGGGAAATGACCTCTTTCAAAAGGAGGTTTCTTTTTAAGTATCGCTTGCTGGACATTACAAAGGTCTTGGAAATGGCCAGAAACCTCTTTTTATAAATTTTTACCTCCTTGTCCTCTCTTCTTTTTCTGTAATTGTCTTTTTTTCTACTCTGTAAGTCTACTATTACTTTTTGTTTATTTCCTTTATAATACTTCCCTGAGCATATGCTATAATTTTCCTCTCTTTTCTTTATCTCCTTGTTCGTACAAGCTGCCTTGAATAAAGAAGTCATTATCAGCAAGCCCACAATGAGACCAGACATCCACTCTCAAGATGTTGTATAGATGATATATTGATCAGTCCTCGATGAGTAATCACGTTCTAATGAAAAGAGTTTACAAGAGTTAATGTATCTGCTCATGCAAACCACAAACGAAGCTTTCCCTGGTACAAAAGATCTGGTTGTGTGAATTATAATTAGTCTATATAACAGTAGAAGTCAGGAATGGTTTTATTTATTTATTGCAGCCAGTGCTGGTTGATGACCTTTGTGTTGATCTTTTTTTTTAGCAAACTAGTTTTCAAATTGTTTCCTTGCTTTTGGTTTTTCCACGCTGAGAATTAACTTTGAAACCACCATCACTCCCCAGCAGGACATTGGAATTAAAAACAATGAGAAGCAATCATCATCCTACACACTCATAGTCTCCTTCACAATGTCAATTCAGCAGAAGGTCTGACGTGATGTCATCCTGTTGTGTGCCGCCTCATTTTTACCAGATCTCAGTGATGCATAAAGGTAAGATAAGTCACAGTGCAGTATCACCCAAGGCATTAACCCAAATGTTGTGAGAAACAACAGGGAGGAAAGTAGGGGGGCGGGGGAGATAACTGAATGAATCATTCTACTGCATTGCTAATTAACTTTTCCTATGCTAATTTTTCTATATGTGATCCTTGTTTATGTACAAATGAAAATGAAACTAAATATGTGTCATTTTCCACTGCAAAATTATACAGAAATCATGAAACTAACTCTTGCTTAATTTATCAAGACTTACATTTGACAAGAGATACATAGGCTTAGATTTGTCGTCTTGGTTCCTGAAATGTACACTCCAGGCCAACTTGCTGAACTCTTCCAGTAAGAATACAAATATCTGGGCTGCAATAATGTTGACAACTGGTAAAGGGTAGGAAAACTTTAAACAGTTAACTGTGGCTCTTTGCTGACCTCTAGTAGTCACCTGGAATTCTGCAGCCTAGATCTCCCAGAGTTCTCATCAGATAAATGGGATGGGGATACACAAATACTATTTTCAATAGTATCCAAACTATTTTCAGTTTACAACCAATGTATCTTTACATACTTTAGGGTAGGGACTTTCTGATTCTCTTTCAATCAGCAATGAACTAGCAAGGAAGCATATCTTTCACTGATAACATGAAAGTTGCAATATTATATGATTATATAATATCTCTTGAAAGTTTATTAACTTTCTGGGAATCGACTATTACATGTATTTATTATTAGACTTTTGTCCCACCTACTTGTCTATATAAACTATTCATGTTTCAAATGCGTATTTTTCCCATGTTTTGATGATATTTCTTCATTGGTTTTAGAACCAATGTGCATTGGTTTTGTATCTGTGGGTTGCATTGCATTTATCAGACTTCTCCAATCTGGTCTCCAAGTTATAGCTTTGACAACATTTCCCAAACTTTCTCTGCAGCATAAATAGCAGAGGGAACCAAGTTGATAAAGACTGTAGCAGTCAGACATAAGAAGTGGGCTATCAGGTTTGCTAACTAATTATCTTAATATCTTAAGGATAGAAATTTAAGTTTGCTGTGGAATGCACTTACAAGAAAGATAACAGATAACAGATAATCAGAGTTTGAAGGAACCTTGTAGGTCATCTAGTCCAACCCCCCGCCTAAGCAGGAGACCCTACATCATTTCTGACAGATGGCAGTCCAATCTCTTCTTGAAAGTCTCAAGTGATGATGCTCTCACAACTTCCGAGGGCAAGCCATTGGTTGATTGTTCTCATTGTCAGAAGAAGGGAGAAGTTGTAGAAGGCAGAATCAGATCATAGTAGGCATTAGGGATAGAGTTAACATTATGATTAGGATTAGAATCTTGTCATCTAAACAATAACAATAACATGGATGACCCATTCAAAACAGTAAAGTCTAAACATCTACATATCTAAAATTCTCCTAAAGGGTCATGATTTTATTGCCCATTGGAAACCCAATAGAATGGAACAATGCAGAGGACCAGGGACTAGCAGTTCCAGAGGTAAGGAGGCATCAGATATTGGTAGAAAGACTCAACCATAGGGTTCCTGAAAGTGGCATTTCATTGGACAAGGGACATGTAACATGCCCTCTGTTCTATACTATCAGATGAGCATATTCAATCAGTATAAAGTGGCCTTGTAGGAAACTTTTCCTTGTCTTTAATGCTAAGTTTGCCTGATAAAAAGGATTTTTTATTTATTTATTGTTTAACAATATATTTGTCCTAACCCTTATCAGACTTTGAACTGCAAATAAAAGACAAAAAAATTACAAAAGCAAAATTCAAGACCACTAAAAGCATCTATCACAGTAAAAATTTCATTTTGAGCACCTACCCTCAAAAAGATCGCAGATAAATTGGAGTAATATAGATATTACCTGTTTGCAAAGTGCAAGAAAAGGGCTGGGAGCACACATACTCCCAAGGGTATCAGCCCTATAAGGTAGACCAGATTAAGAAATTAATGCCACGTAGGTCTAAATCTACTTTTATTGGAACAGCTAGAGTAAGAGAATCTTGAAAATCTGAATGTGGTTCCTCCCTCCCCAATCTCTTCTTTATTTTTGTGTGAATTAGGGAGGGCTCTATCTAATATATTCACTCCAATTAGTTTTCTGGAATGGGCATAACCTGCATTGTCTTTGTGTTGGCTATTCTGTCCTTCAAGGCCATTCCCTATGGCTTCTACAAGGGAAGATTGTTCCAAACACTGAAGGTTACTATACAGGAGCCTTCACACTAGCCCACAATTCATGCACCTGTCCAAAACAGTTGAATTCTCAAAAGGCTTTTTCTAGATAGCTGAACCAGATGGATATATTGAATTCTGACAAGATGTTACTTGATAGATCACTCTTATTTAGCCAGTGACACTCTTTTCTTCAATATTCTCATTGTTGATATTCATGCGTTCCTGATTTAAATGCTGTAAATTAAGGTATATCTGACTACTGTGTCCTAGTCACTGAAGTGAGCAATACTTTTGATAGGAGGCAGCAAAAACAAATTAAAAGGGAAGGTATTAAAATTACATTTTGGATATTACAAATATCAGTATAGGGCAAGTGTTTTTGTCAAATCATCTTCTCATGAGATTGCAAAGACTAGACCTTTTTTCTAAATTAATTTTTAATAATGTGTAATAATCTGAGTGGCACAAGTCTGAGCAGATTAGAATTCTTTTTTGATGGAAAAAGAAATATTTGTGCAGAGTTTTTATGAGCAAAGTTGACCTGAGGCTTCACAAAGCTGATTGAGAAAATACAGTCAATGCAGCTCTTTAACCCCTTCCTTGCTTTATTTTCTTCATGTTTCAGAATTCTAGTCATATGTATACACTAAATGTTTAAGAAGAAGATAGACACGCAGACTAATTAAAAATTCATTATTTTGTATATGTTTCTAAGAAATCAATCTAGGACTAGTAATTCTGTATGAATATTTCTGGAGTAATTTTGTATGTTTTCCCCACAGGATAAAGCAGAGATATCCTCTAGATCAGTGGTCCAGTTTGCATCGACTCTTGCCACTGGGCCATTCCTAGAAAAATAAGTTTTTGTAAAAAAATAATCTATAAATGGGATGGATTGGTTTTTCCCTGTGTTATTGCTTCCTAATTCGAGAAGAAATTTGCATCTCCTTTTAAAAAAATTAATGAATACAAAGGGAGACATTAATTAACAGAATGTATAATTCATCAAATCATTCACAATCATTTTAAGAATTAGCAACTCACCTGGTCTTACTTTTTATCTATGCAATGGCATCTGAATGTTAGGCAGATTGAGAAGCTATCATGACCATGAGGAACTTGAAGCTACTTCTGTTTAAAAGTTGTGGCCTGCAGACTCTGTTATGTAGTTTTAGGGACCTGTGGTCTTACATTAAGGCTATTTCATTGCTTAGAATGGAGGATGATTGTCTGATTAATGTGAATAAAAGTGCATTTGCCTCAGATCTAGGCAAGGAACAAAAACTCATGAGCTGTTGTGAACCCTAAGTGGTTTAGAGCAATCCTCGCATACACTGAGGTCAGAGGTATTCAATTTCAGCCTCTTTAATTATCAAATAGAGTGACAACTCTGCATTGTCCCTGACTGCACAATATCAGAGTCAAAATAAGAAAACACAGTTCCACAAAAAATTCATTATCTTTGGTAAGGCAATTCATGCAGCTGCTGGGGGATGGATATACTGGAAAAGATGTCAACAAGTTGGCAAAACAAGAAAGGCAGAATGTAACAAAATGGAAACTTTCTCTGAGCTATATAGGCAATTGAAGGTCCATTAGAACAGATAGTCAGACTTTGCTAAGTCTTTGACTGGTTCTTGTTGCATATTTCCATTAACCTGTGCCAACCCACCAGCCTGCAATCTCAGCAGATGTTCACTTTGCAAGTGTTTCTCATCTGGTTGAATATCTTGGGCAGGGATAGGAATTGGCCTCAAAACGTTTCCTGGTTTTCTGCTGTTAATGCTACTATTAATTAATTAATTATTTCCAGTTATTTAAGGAGAATTGTACAAAGACTGTGATGTATAAAAAGTAATATGACCAAGGGGACTGAATCTGAGCAGGTAATATTATTAAATCTCAAAGAAAAGTTCAGGCGGAAAAGTTGTAACATTAGCAGCATTGACTTCCTCAAACAGGACCTCTGAAGTTAAACCTGATTATCAACAACCTCAATATATTTTAATTAAAATAATTAAATAATTACATCTAGAATAATTAAAGATTAAATAACCAAACTATTTCCCAAAGAAAATAAAAGTTATGCAAACTCTAACATTATTAGCAATTGATGCTTATTTGCAGTTTGTATGTTTCTGCAAATCAACCTTATACTGACAGCTACTCAATTGTCCGTTAAATGCCCTTATACTTGCCTGCATAATGCCCACTAATTTTATTTTGTATATCTGTTTTAATGGGAAATCACAGGTCCTTTTTGAAAGGATCAGTTGAGAACGCACCAAGAATTAATAAGGTAGAGAGCAGACACTTCCATTTAAACATTAGCATTCCGATCTGGCTACTGATGCTGATGCTATCCATTCAACTTGTATTTGATTCTTGGTGATTCTGTGAATCAGCTCTCCACATCTTCTGATCTTGTACAATGTATTTCAGTTGTTTTATGCTCCAGCTGATGTTGATGCTCTCTAGCCACCATGAATTTTGGCGGCCTTGTTTCAGAGATGGGCTGCACATACTGTAAAAACGTTCGCCTAGTGCAGGACCGAAAATGTGAGTGCATGCGTGCCATCCGTGTTTGCGCACGGCTGCAAAAACACAGGGATTTCCTGTGCATGGCAGCCGCTGTGAGTACACCGGATGAGGCGTGGAAATCAGCTGGGCTGTATGGGCAGGGCGAGCGATATATAGGATGGGATAGCACCGGGTGGGCCCAGCCGGTGGTCAGAACTACGGTACGGACAAGCTGGTCCAAACCGGCAGCAGCCCATTACTGCCTTGCTTCCTTTTACAGCTTGTCTCAAGTTTGACAGGAAGTCATGTCCAAGTCCCATTTTATAGGCCATAGGCAGACAGAAACAGTTAGCAAAAAGACTAAACAAGAACACAGATCAACAGGAAGCAAGAATGTTGGGGTGTATGAAGTATGATTACCCACCCTTACCCCTAATGAGTCCTTTCATTAGAAAAAAAAATAAAATAACTCAACCATAGATTGGGATGAGGAATACATCACCACACCTCTCCCACAATACACTTTCATGGGAGGAGGAGGAAGAGGAAGAAAAGGAAAGAGGAATAGGAAGGGGAGGAGGAGCACTGAAGCTAGTCTACCATGAAGGTTTACTCAGTATAGAGAAACCAAAAAGGACGTGGCAAGGCAAAGTATTACATGGCCAGTATATATTTTAAAATAGCAGCCAAACAAAACCTGGCAGTGGCTAAGAGCAGAAAAATTAAAGAAAGAGTCAGAGCCGCAAATTCTGGCAACACAAGATCAAGGCAAATATTGAAAGAGGACTGGATAGCTGCATCCTTGGCTGATCCTCTTTCACAGCATTAAAAAGAAGGGGGGGGGGTCTAGGGACCCAGGAAAGAAAGAAAGATGAGATAGTGGGGAATATCGCCACTTTAGTTATAGGCAGAATGATAAGTAAATCTCTCTTAATGTACAGCTGCTTGTCTTCCCCCATTTTATGCTAGTCTCAGAAAAAATCTGCAGCAGAGCCAAAACTTAGGCCTTTCCTTAGGACTTCAAAGGGAAACAATTTGTAATACTCATACCCAGCCTCAGAAAAGTCACTACTGCCAAAATATAACATTGATTTGAGAAAAAAAATCTTATAAAAACAAAGAACTTTTAAAAAAATAAAATAAAAGTCCAGCTTCTCTTTTTTGTGTCATTGTTCTGTGCATGACTTCTGATTGGATGGATTATGTATTTATTTAGGTAGGTTTATATGCTGCTCCAGTCATAACTGACTCTAAGTGGCTTACCGAGCTCCAAATAATAATAGGATTAAAAGCAATATTCAGCAACAAAAAATAAAGTACCCAGATGCTGAGGAATAAACATAAACGTATAAACATTCACCCTCTAGGACAAACCATTTGGATAAAAGTAATCCTTTTTTTTTCTTTTAGCAATGTTGTAAGTTGTTTAACATATTTTTTTCCTCTTTCTTTCCTCAAAAGATGTTAAAATGGTTGCCTAAATAATACAATTTCATTAACAACTATACCGTACTCAAGTGGAGAAGTAACAGACAGCTTCCTCTGGGACAAATTGTTCATTTTCTTCAAGGCATTGGAAATAATTAGAATAACTCCCTCTCTCTTTAAGTCCAGATTCTTCTGTGGATAAAATAGGAAAAGAGAAAAATAAGAGATATATATAAACCAATATAAACCTTGTAAACCAAGGCTTAGTATGGCTAGGACACTAAACCCACATATTATTCTACATTTCTTCTCTTTCTTCTTTGATTATAGATTTTGCCAAAATATGAAGACAAAGAGGAATTCCCATGAACAAAAAAAAAATACAGGAATTTTTTGTGCACAACAACTAAAAACAAAAATGTCCCCTATATATGTTATTCTTTTATTGTTCATTAAATGCACAAAACAGCATTGTTCGAGTTGAATGTAATACAGATCCCTATTTAATCTTCAGTGCAGTTTCATATCACTTCCAATAAAAAACCCTTCTGATGGAAATTATTTACAGGTTTTTAATCAATTAATTAAGAATTGAGAATTCAAGTAATGTGTATATATTGTATGCATGTGAGAGTTTTACCCAAGTCTTCTAAGGAAATTCCAGTATTTACTATATGATTGGAATAGTGTTGCTTATTAAAAGAGAGAGAAAAATAAGAACATGAACGGAAAGGGCACCCATACTTATAATAAAGGATGTGTTGTCCTGAAATTTAAAATTATGTAGAAGGCTAGGCTATTTTAGAATTCAGAATATTCTTTTCTTTAACTTGTTCTTAAATAATAAAATTGTAGCAAAGCTCCATGGATAGGTGTGTAGGATTGTACTTTCAGAACCATTTAAAGCATACAGCAGATTGACAAAAATCTAGATTTGATCTTGTCAGGCACAGCCCATCAGCCTTTTTCATGGCCTGCTAGGTGATTAAGAGCGCTCTTGGTCCCTTGGTGCACGAGTCAGCTTGATAGGTCTGCTGGATGGTGATGCTACCTCAGGCCCTGTTGCACAGGCTAAGGTGGCATCATCACCATTTTGAAAGAAAAAAGTAAAGCTCTTCGGCTTTCACTTACAAATGAGTGGTGTGCTGCTGAATCCGTTTCTACTTCTAAAATAAAATGGTCAGGGAAGCATTTCCCCCAAAGAGTTAAATATGATTTCGAGCTACACAATGAGAATATGTATTTTTCACAAGCCCTTTCCCACTTTGGATCTTCTACAGTTCCTTTAAAAGCAGGACTGGCTGAGATTCACCTCCTTAAATGTGTATTATAGTCATGAGTGATCTCAGTCTTTGGAGGTTAAGTTAGGGCAGGAGGAGCCAGATCAAGTCTAATTGTTGGAATATAAGCTTAGTTCAAGTTAAACAATGGCTCCCAGGAGGAGAAGGGAATCAGTAAGAGAGATGCTGACTACTGAAAAGAGTGTTGTTTGGGGTACAGTTTCCTGAATAGACTTGTTAAAGACCATGGCTGATGTATGCTAAGCAGGCTCAGTTGGGGAGAGAAAGACCAACTGAATCGGCACATCACTCTCTGAGCTAAGGCATCCACTTTGATGGCTCCTTTGGAGGTAGGATGGAAAGCCAAACCTCCACTCCCAACTTCTCCTCTTCTCTCTCTCTCTCTTTCTCTCTCTCTCCCCCCTCTCTCTTTTATTTCTGCCATGTAAAGATAATCAGGTTTATGTAAAGTATGTGTGCTCTTTTGACAGTCTGCGCTATCTCATTAATTCAATCACACCAAACCCCATTGTTCTCCAAGTGTTTGAAATGCGGATAGGGATGGAGGCTTTTTCAATTGTGTCAATCAATGTTAACATTTTTCTCGCAGTTGCCATGGTCGGGGCCAGAGTTCATGAAAACACAGAAGAAGAGCCAACAAAACAAGAATAAAGACTTATTTGAGATACTCTTTTTAAAGGACATCTACCATGCACAAAACATGAGAAGTAAATGTAGACAAGTTTGGAGACTATGGCAAACTGTGAGGAAAAAGGGGAGGAAAAAGAATTTGAAAATCAAATAGGCCTATAAAAACTTGACCCAAGAGTTTCTGGGAAAAACCCAATGAATTGCTCCCTGGTTGAACAATGTTCTTTCTTTCGTGCGTTCTTCAAGAGGACAATGCTCGATATATTATAACACATGCCACCAATGTCTTTACACTGTTGTAAGCCAGCTCAAGCCAACTGAATGCTGATTGAGGACAACAAGAGATTGTGAAGGAGTAATTCTCTCTTTCTCTGGTTGTGCTACAAACAAGCACTGGGAAAATTATTCATGCATATAAGACCAACAAACAGAAATGGGAGATTTGTGATGTCGTGCAGGGAGATCACGTGAATATGGTTTCCTTAAAGAAAAAGCCAAAAAAAAGTACACCATTCACTGACAAAAACCCTGCAACATTGTCAATTCATTTTTGTGTACAGCGTCAAACTGTTATAATCGCTAAAGGATTTTTTTTCATACTGCATAAATAAATGAATTTACATGATTATAGCAAAGAGACTTGGTGAATTATGAATTCTCTGCAGGCTTGCCATGAAAATATTTTATTGAAAATACCACTTCTCCATAGTGTATCCAGAATTAATCTATTAAGATATGTTTTTAAATGAAGCATGAAAGATGAAAGAAAGAAAGAAAGAAAGAAAGAAAGAAAGAAAGAAAGAAAGAAAGAAAGAAAGAAAGAAAGAAAGAAAGAAAGAAAGAAAGAAAGAAAGAAAGAAAGAAAAGTTTCTGTTGGGTTATACAATATAGAGGAGTTACTATTTATTAGCAGATTTATTGCACTGAATTTTATTTTATTTTGCTTTGTCAATCTAAACGTATACTGCTTTTAATTATCTATCCTTGCAACTTTCACTGATAAATTTATTGAATGCTCAATAATTTGTTACATTTTGCTTCCAACTTAAGTTCACTAATTGTAATGAGTGTTGTAATAATGCACCAAACTTATGGTTGTTGAAACTGAACTTCATGGGAACACTATTGTTTGCATTGGTTTTGGGAATTCAGAATTATTAAACGTTTATCTATATTATTGTCTTTCACATGACTTTAGAAAGTACAACTGAATTCCTGACTTAAGAGGCAAAGTTATTTATATGTATGATCTTTGGGCTTCATAAAGCTAGTTTATACCAGTGGTGCCTATAGTCTAGGACAATGTTTCTCAAACCTGACAACTTTAAGGTGTGTGGACTCCAACTGCCAGAATTCCCCAGCCAGTCTTGCTTTTAACCAGTTCCAAGGTGACCTGTAGTGCAGATCTGAGTATCACCTATCATATTCCTGGTCAGCTCTCCATAGAAAACAATGCAATAATAGGACATCTGGAGGAGGCACAAAATTGTATTAGCGTTTTATGCCCTAATCCCTAATTTTATATGAAAAGATATTTTGCTCAGTTCATTGGCACCACCAGCTTTTGAAATAGTCATATACCCATTGAAAGGTGGAGCTTATTTTGCTATAGTAGTAGTCACAATGCCAGTTTCAATGTTTGCCTTTGTGTGGCAATGCAAATCCATGAATGAAAATTATGTGCATGTTTTTGCTTGAAAGATAATCAACCAATTAAACAGTCCAAGCTTTCTCTCCATATGCATTATAGAACCATGGATGCTTTGTGAAAAATAACAGCTGCCAGCGAGCTTTTTGAGCTCCTTATTAAGTTCTAGTGCTCTTCACCAGCAACTGTGTATTAACTACACCTATGCATAGAGAAAAGGCAGGAGGAAAGGAAGACTTCTCCAGCCCTCACCAGTAATCTTTCTCCCATAGCATCCATTGACATTACTGCTGCTTGAAGAAGTGATAATTTTCTTCACGATTATTTGTAGACATCAGCATTGGAGGGCAAAATAATTCTGCCAAAAAGACAAGTGGTGATCGAACTGACAAACAGCCCTTTTGAAACTGAGAGTTTGGGCTAGAGAGGCCAGATTCAACACAAGCAAAAGTAGTATTTCCTGTCAACTGGATGACTCCACAGGGTCTATGACAACTCGCCACAGCCAATTTGCCATGGCCAACTTGCCACAGCCAACTCCCTGTGGTCGACTCGCCATGGAACAATTCACTATGGCCAACTCACCCTGGGAAAACTTGATGCGGGACATGAGTTACGCTAATATTGAAAAAATAGTGGATTAGAATCATTAAAGAAATGATGCCAAAAGAGAAACAAAATCAAAGGTGAATGACAATTTTTTTTAAAAAATTAACTATCTTAAATAATTAAATTGAATTGTTGAATTGTCTCACAGTGAGTTGTCCTGTGGCGAACTAGCCATGGCAAGTTAGCTGTGGCAAGTGGTCCTATTCTGGATTTTGCAGTGGAAGAAAAGTCTACATTGCTTCCCAAAGAACTGTGTTTCACTGCAGAAGTTTAGAAGTTATGGTAAATCAGAATGAAAGAACAGGGTGCAACAAGAAAAAAGATTGGAAGGCAATGATTTACGATTAGCCTTGTCTCAGGAATGATAGGTTCAAGAATGGGAATAATATGAAACCAATGGCTAATCTGGAAGAATTCTGGTTCCCTCAAATACAGCTTTCCAGCCAGTTTTTAAAGCTTTGCTTTATCCTTGTGCTGTAAAAAAGGCCCTAAATGTTATTGATAGCAAATGTAAATAAGAACATTTTCAACTGAACATTTGTCTTCAACCAAAGGGATTCTTTTCCTTCTTGACCTCCTGAGATTTGCTGTTTACAGAATTTATTTCCTATTAATGCCTTTGATTTTTTTTTCTTTTTGACTGCCTAAGATACAGGGGGAGTACATGGAACCCAGAGGCACAAATTCTAAAAATAGCTCAATTGTCCCAGATAGAGGTATTCCTATAGCAGGAACAGTACTGAGTTATTGATTTGCATGGATGTGCAAGAGCGAAAGTGGAGATAAATTTGGATTAGCAAGCAAAACTGAGCCCTGTTGTTAACTGGCACTTGATTCCATTAGACTGTGTCGGATTGTTAAAAATGCTAACATTATGTGTGACTATTCATTTTCATCACCTGCTCTTGATTAATCCAGCCCTAAATGGCATCTGCAGACCCTGCAATCTCATACTACTTAATTAAATTAGCAACACATTTGTCTCCCCCGTTTTCCTATCAAAGAGTTGCGCTCAGGAGAAATAAAACCTTTGTTCACTGCAATGCCGTATAATTTACACTCTCCCCCCCCCCTCCCTTCTTCTTCCAGCTCCTGGCTCAGATGCTAAATTGTAACTGGTAATAGGAAGCTATTAGCTCTAGTGAAGCGTGTCAAAGGAGTTAGGAGTCAGAGGAATCCAGGTCTGAAAAAAGGGAGGCCCTAGCGCTTATGGAACAACAGGGTCAGAATTCGAGATTTGGGATTACATTGTACTGAGATGCATTCATTTGCTGAATAAAAACCAAGATGACCTTTATGCTGTTGGAGGTGGGGTGAGACGTAAAAAGAGAGATGGCTCAGGAGGTGCAAGGAAGGAAGGAAGGAAAACAGAGAATATTGACTGGGATGGGGTAGAGTAGGGTAGAGGAGGATATCTCTCCTCCCAAAAAGAAAGGGCAGGTTGAATCATTGGATCAGTTTCCTTGCAATGAAAGGTACATGGAGATGAAAGGAAAGGGGGGGGGGACTTAAGGAGAGATATAAACTGAGCTTATAAAAATGATAAATGGTTGTAGAGAACCATTCCTTTCCCCCCTTCATTTGCAATATATGAATTTGAACTCCCGATAAAATTGATAGGAAGCAAAGTTGAGGGACAACGTTAACATTTTACAGAATGTAATTAAGTGATTGTTATGGTTCGCCAGCAGCAGGTGCAGACGGCTGAGGTCTCGGAGAGCGTGGACTCGGATGAAGGGCCTGCGTGTGATGCAGGGATGGGGCCAGGATTATCAGAGAGTGGAGTGCTGCCTTCGGAGCTGGTGGAGTCTGGCAGCAGTGATGCAGAGGACTCTGAGGAGCCTGTGGCCAGTGCGCATGTGCACAGGGCTGCTCGAAGGAAAGAGCAGCTGCAGCAGCATGGGTGACTCGGGAGTAAGGCTGCAAGATGATGGCCCCTCCTTTAAGGGATAAAAGCCAGCCCTCTCAGGTGGGATTCTTTACAGGAAGCAAAGAAGTTCTTTCAACTCCAAGTTCTTGTGGAAGCCCTGTCTATTCTGGTTTGTTTTCGGAGACTTTTGGTTTTGGATATTTCTCTGCAATTAATCTTGTGTTCTTGGCAGCCTTTTACAAACTTGAAAGGGCTTGCTCTTATCTGAGACAATTAGTTTTAATGACTCTGCTGTGAATGAACAGAATTCACAGAGATGCATTAAAAAGATTTGTTTTTATATATACTTTGTGCTTATTTAATTTGAACGAGGCTTGGGTCAGAACAATGATAGAATATATTAGTACAATGTGTAACCACAAAATATCAGGCACTCTTTGAGGTGACTTTTATTTAAAAAAAAAATCCCTGAGGAGCAAGATGAAGCATGGCTCTACCAAGAGCTATTACTAGCCAGCCAGGTTTGACAACACATGAGAACCAGACATCATTTTGGCATCTACGGCAGCTTTCCAGTGCCAATGTCAATTGTCCAGATGCCTCTAGGAAGATTCTGGGGCATCCCAGAATTGTTATCAGGTTCACTACACAGAATTGTCATATTCATATACTGAAGAGCCATCACCCAGAAGTGCTTCATCTGCTCAGAATTAAAGATGAAGCTGTATGTGCATTGCCAATAACGAGGAGGCCAGGAGGCCAAAATCAAATGCACAGAAATTCTCAAGTATTCATCACTCAAGAAGAGGGGCACCTATAGTTCTCTAAAAGTTGCTGAGTTACAGGTCAAGACATCAGTTACCAGCTTCTCCTTATAAGAAGATGGAAATATTTTGGTGGAAAAATAAACATATCAGGATAGAGACAATCAACCAATTCTAGACAGAATCCACAGAATGCAGTGATCTGGATGCTGATGGAAGAGAAAGGGGACTTTTTGCTGTAAATTTCTTTTACATCTCAGTTAATAAAGTACTGTTGGTATTTTTCTTTCAGGTTCTAAACAGTGTGGCACAAAGTTATTTGAAGAGCTGCCTGATTTCATCAAAAACTGATGGGATATAATTGCTGCTGGGAAGCTCTTCCTCTCATCTTTTTTCTTTCTTTTTTAATTATTTATCTGACTGACCGAGGCATGTATACTTGAATGCTGTAAATGTTTGCAGCTATTATAGCTGCTGTTTAGGTTTCTGTATTGCATTTTCATTTTTGCTTTCTTTCAACATCAGTAGACAAGAGATTAGGGATCGTGCTAGGACAAAGTAAAGATGGTGATGTCCCACATGTGTAATACCCAAAACATCTTTTTCCAACAAGGATATTGATTGTGATTGATGATGCTAATGCTGATGTGCCGTGTGCTGCAATGCCTGTACTTATTTTCTCCACTGTACCACCAAATAGAGTTTTGTAGCCACAATGATTCATCTAGAACCATCAACCACTATGTTCATCCCAGTGGGTGGAACATTATTGGTGAATAATAAATTAATATCATCTGTGAAATGCATTGTCACACATGTGAAGTCACATGATAGCCATTTGTGACCTCCTGCTGGATTTTCCATTGCCTTTGCATGCTGAAAGCTGGCAGTGAAGGTTGCAAGTGGTGACACCTAACAATCTCATGAGCTTCACTTAATGATAGCCATGTAAACTGTTACAACTGCCAGTATAAATTGGCACAATCATGTGACATTGCACTTTATTACTATGTCACTTAGTAACAGAATTACTTGTTCCAGTTACTGTCATTAAACAAAGGCTACCTGTAGAATATAGGGACATGGTGGCTCAGTGGTTAAGATGCTGAGCTTGTCAATCAGATAGGTCAGAAGTTCGGCAGTTCGAATCCCTAGTGCTGTGTAATGGAGTGAGCTCCTGTTACTTGCTCCAGCTTCTACCAACCTAGCAGTTCAAAAGCATGTAAAAATGCAAGTAGAAAAATAGAGACCACTTTGGTGGGAAGGTAACAGCATTTAGTCATGCCGGCCACATGACCACGGAGACATCTTCTGAAAGTGCTGGCTCTTCGGCTTTGTAATGGAGATGAGCACTGCCCCCTAGAGCCAGAAATGACTAGCACATACAGTATGTGCAAGGGGAACCTTTACCTTCACCTTACCTATAGAGTAATCTTTACAATAGTTCTACAGGGGAATTCAGAATTGCAAACTAAATAGTGATGTCTGAGGTTGAAACATCAGCAGTAGGCCAATGCTCAAGATTCTTGCACTTAATACCCCAAGTGCCCACCACCACCTGCCCTCCAATCCTTCCTTCTCCTCCATTCCCAAAACAAAAAGATTACTTCTTCATAGAACAAGGAGACATTTAAAGAAGTGGTCTCTTCAAGTGAAGGCACTTTTGCTTTGCAGAAAGCCAGGCTGATGCAGGGAGAAGGCTGTGGTTTCATTTAAATGTCTTCATATCAAGGATGACATGCACAATCAATCTTCCTTGTGACACCTGGAGGACAGAAAATTATTGATGCTTAGTAGCCACAGAATCATAAACAAGGAAATTGAAGGTGATACTTAATTGACAATGCCTTGTCTGTTACAATATGAAACCTCTTCCCATTCTCTGATGGAAAAGGGGGAAGGAGCCTGAAGTTCATGCACACTGGCACAGAGAAATATTGAATAACTAATCAATCTAAACATCAGATGGGATTTTCATGCAGCTCATCATTTCTGCCAGGGTTCCAATATATCCATTCTCCATTGCTCATAGAAGTTTTTTTTTCTCTTCCTGCAAAATTTATTCTCTGAAGATGGGCAACATATAGAGAAGCTCTAAAGGGTGTAATTAATCCTGACGTCTATTCCTCCAATCTTATGTTTGAAATTCTAACATTTATTTAATCCTAGTATACATTTTAAGGACTATTTTTAAAAAAGTAAACTTTATTGATTTTACAATTAAAATAAACAAACAAACACATACACAACATAGAAAAATAAAGAAAAATAAGAAAAACAAATAAAAGATAACTCCATTATTGACAGTTTGTGGTTCCTTATTTGTATCATTATTGGTGTCATATTTACAATTAAATCTTAATGCGAGTATATAGTTACTACAGTTGTAGCTTAGCCTCCTTTACAGTTTAATGTTGTTCAATATTATATTATCTATCTTCGTTCAATCCAATCATACCAACAGTTCCAACTCTTATAATATTCTGATGTTTCTTTATCTTTAAGTGCTAGGGTCAATTTATCCATTTCTGCACAACTTACTATTTTCTGAATAGTCATTTCCTCTGTTGGAATATAGGATTCTTTCCAACATTGTGCAAAGGCTAATCTAGCTATTGTGAGTATGTGTAATATTATGTATTTGGCTTTTTTGGGGAGTTATCTATTGAATATCCCTAGTAGGAAGAATTCTGGTTTAAGTTCAGTCTGTTCAGTTGTAATTTCCTCCAACAATTTTTTGATTTTCTGCCAGTATCTTTGGGCTTCTGTACAGCACCACCACATGTGGTAGAATGTTCCATGTTTCTTTTTGCACTTCCAGCAATTCAGATTCATATTGGGGAACATCTTTGCTAGTCTCGAAGGAGAGAGATGCCATCTATAGAACATTTTTTAGGCATTTTCTTTGTATGTTGCCGATTTTGTAATTTTATTATTTCTGGTCCAAATCTTTTCCCATTCTATTAAAGTAATGCTGCGTCCTATATTTCTACTCTAAGCTGTCATATTACCATATACCATATTACCATTTATCATATAAAATTTTGTTATATTTTTTTTATCTGGATCTAATAAGATTTTATCTAATTGTTGTGGTTTACTATAGATTCCAAAATCTTTCTTATCCTGTCTATATCTATTTTGTATTTGGAGATATGCCCACTGGTCATTCATAACCTTAAGGACCATTTTTAGGGGACAATTCAGACAAATGTATTATTATGCAAGATCCATTGAAGAGAATAAATAGAAATTACACAATCCAACATGCATGGACTGCTTTGTGAAAATCTTCCTTAGGAAAAGTCTAACCTACTGTTTTTCTTCTTCAATGTTTGCAGATAGTTTTGAAAGTATGAAAAAGTATTAATGTAATTGTTTTTGTTTCTTCTATTTCTCTGACTGATATTAATCATAGACTGGCATTGAAAATACTTCTTACAATCTGATGATTTTTCTTCATGGGTGAGTTAAAATATGCGAGTCTTTGACCAACAGAAAACTATGCCAGCATAAAACTTGCTGACCATACTGACAATCTCTATCCTACTATGAGTTCAGCGCTTAATGTGCCCTGTATACTTATTTACAGGATACCTGTTTCCTTTGCTTCCCATCAAACTTAATCACCCACATCCTTAAAGGGAGTATGGACTGACCTAGGGAGCACATGAGTTTCCATAAAAGGCTAGACTGGTAGACTTAGCATCCTATCAAAATAGCAATAGCACTTATATACTGCTTCATAGTGCTTTACAGCCCTCTTTAAGTGGTTTACAGAGTCAGCATATTGCCCCCAACAATCTGGGTCTTCATTTTACCCACCTCGGAAGCATGAAAGGATGAGTCAACCTTGAGCCTAGTGAGATTCGAACTGCCAAACTACTGGCAATCGGCAGTCAGCAGAAGTAGCTTGCAGTACTGCACTCTAACCACTGTGCCACCATGTCTCAGTGCAAATGTTGGATGAAAATGTTTCATCTGGGTCTGTTGAAAGACAACCTGAGTATTATCTCCTTTTGGACATGCGTTTAGTGTTCTTCTAATATAGTTTCCTGGAACAGTGTTTAAACCCATTTTCCAAAGGAGCCTCTGCTACAGTTACAAGCTCAAGAAAGATTGTGTCATGGACCAGCAGAAAGAGAATGTTTCCCAGCACCTCCCTTCCAGTCACTGTTGCTGACTACCTGCTGTTTAGATGAATCTATGTCTTTGAATCAAGGATCAGCTTGAAGAAGCAGTGCCCAAGATCAGAGGGGAAAATGCAATGCTATACCAGGCTAAAGAAACCAAAGAGGGTATGCACTACTGACTGTACTATAGATCCATCTCTCTTCCCAAAATAAGCTAATCCTGAAAGGATGGGAAATGATATATGACTGCCTTTACTTCTTGCTTCTAAAACTAGGAAAGCTATAATGTCTCAGAAACATCCTTTCAACTTTGGAAGGTCAAAAATTGAATAGGAAAGAATGAAAGTCTGGATTAAGTATTTTTTTTTCTTTTTACATTGAGCATAGCGTATACCTGTATTGTAATTTCAGACAATCATTGAAGGAGTGGTCATTAAGTGAGGACCACTTGTATACAAATCCATATCTACATCTGAATTGTCACAAATTAGGCTTTCAAATTTGGATGTTAAGACACCCTATTATTATTTTTGCTGATCTAAGTGATATGCAATTAAACATTGATGCATCTTTTTCCTATTCTCAAATTACGCCATTCATTGCCTGAACATAAAATAACTACTGCATCAGAACTGATCTGTGGTTGTTGGGGCTGGATTTCCTTAGCTCTCAGCATACCAACTATGACATGTTTCATCTTGGATAGCCTAGCAAATTCTGTTTATAATTAATATGTTTATAAATCTGCATCTCACATTACCGGCTGATGATAGAGTATGCACTAGAATATGGAATTTTATGAGTTTGAGAATAACCTTCATTACAAGGATTTTCACAGGCTCATAAACCATCAGGATGCTGTATCATGCCGATCTTATCTGTTATATAATAAATCAAAAGGCTTCCCATCAATTGGGATGTCCTATGTGGGTACTTTCACTGATGTTTCATTTCTTCTATCATTGGATTCATTAGCGGATTAAGAGACAGTGATTGATTCCTAACTGGAATCCATCAACCAGGGTTATATTTTTTTATAATATTCCCATCAATTAAAATATATTGTTATCTCTTGACTTTCTGTGTGGAGTTTACAGGAAGGAACTCTATGCACTGAAATGAACACAAACAGTGAAAGAAAAGCTGAGCTAAACAATTAAGATTTCCAAAAGAGTTACAAAAAGTGACCCAATGAAGCTAAATTTTTAAAAGTATATAGTAAATATATTGGAATATAAAAATGCCCTTTAAAATCTACATGATAGGCATTACATTTTGGAAAGTATGCTTCCTGGAATATTATCTCACAGAAGGTTGCTACAATCAAACATCTTTCAGCACAATAGGAAAGCAAAATCAACAATATCCAGAATCCACCTAACTTATTGGTAACTCCTATCCACACAACACACTGGCTTGCCTTTGCAGAACACTTTTCAGTGTTCAGTGTTTATATTAAAGAGAAAAAGTAAATACAGACAAATATCCTCTAGACATTTGGGTGCAAATGAGTACAAATGAAGTCCCATCCCAACTTACCTGTTAGATGACTACTAGTTACTTGAAAGAAAGACATGTTTTACATACATGAAATATAGACTGGAAATTAAAACAAGGCCACACTTTTACATCTGCTAATTCCAACAAAATCAACAGATACCCTGCAGAGAAAGCATGCTCAGAATGGAGATACTAACAGGAAACAGAGTGCTGTTCAGAAATCTCAGGGGGCAGGGAACAAACCTTGACTTCCTCCATAAAATACGTTCTCTGTGTCCATACATTGCCATCATGTATTCCTGTTGTTATATGGTGACCATAAGGTTAGAAACTTCCATTAACATGACATCTGGTTTCTGGTGATGCCAATATGTTTTGTTTATTTATTTCACTCATTTATAAAAGCACCCATCCGAACCAATGTGACTCTGGGCAACATACAACACATAAATGTAAACATTAACTCCAAAAAATCTAACCATATATCATTCCAAAAGGCAATATGTAAAATGCTGGACCAAATGGGTTAAATAAAGCCCAAAGGGGAGCATTGCTCAACTGAACCTAGCAAGTAGAGTTAGAGTCTGATGTATATTGGAGGAAAGCTCATGCTAGGCAACAGAAATGGCCACCAGAAAGACATTCCTCCTAGATCCCATGGAATGGCAATGTTGAATAGAATAGAACAGAACAGAACAGAACAGAACAGAATAGAATAGAATAGAATTCTTTATTGGCCAAGTGTGATTGGACACACAAGGAATTTGTCTTGGTGCAAATGCTTTCAGTGTACATAAAAGAAAAGATACATTCATCAACAGTCAAGAATCATAAGGTACAACACTTAATGATAGTCATAGGGTACAATAAGCAATCAAATCATACTAGGAAACAGTCAACATAAATTGTAAGGATACAAGCAACAAAGTTACAGTCATACAGTCACAAGTGGGAGGGGATGGGTGATAAGTGATGAGAAGATTAATAGTAATAGTAATGCAGACTTTGTAAATAGTTTGACAGTGTTGAGAGAATTATTTGTTTATCAAAGTGATGGCTTTCGGGAAAAAAACTGTTCTTGTGTCTAGTTGTTCTGTGTGCAGTGTTCTATAGCGTCATTTTGAGGGAAGGAGTTGAAACAGTGAGGGGATGTGAGGGGTCTGTAAATATTTTCACAGCCCTTTTTTTAACTCATGCAGTATACAGGCAGGGTTGCAGAACCAAACCAGACAGTTATAGAAGTGCAGATGACAGACTCAATAATTTCTCTGTAAAACTGTATCAGCAAGTCCTTGAGTAATTTGAGCTTTCTGAGTTGGTGCAGAAAGTACTTTCTTTGTTGTGCTTTTTTGATGATGTTTTTGATGTTAGGTGTCCATTTTAGGTCTTGTAATATGATAGAACCTAGAAATTTGAAGGTCTCTACTGTTGATACTGTGTTGTCTAGTATTATAAGAGGTGGTAGTATGGGAGGGTTTCTTCTAAAGTCTACCACCATTTCTACGGTTTTGAGTGTGTTCAGTTCCAGATTGTTCCGGTCACACAAGGCAAGTTGTACAACCTACTGTCTGTATGCGGATTCATTGTTGTCTTGAATGAGACCAATCACTGTTGTATCATCTGCAAACTTCGGTATTTTAACAGATGGATCATTTGAGATGCAGTCATTGGTATATAGGGAGAAGAGAAGTGGAGAAAGCACACAGCCTTGGGGGTGGGGCTGTACTAATTGTACAGGTATCAGATGTGATTCTGCCTAGCTTCACCTGCTGCTTCCTGTCTGTTAGGAAGCTTATGATCCACTTACAAGTGTGTTCAGGTACCGCTAGCTGGTTTAGTTTAGTAAGAAGAATGTCTGGAATGATGGTATTGAATGCTGAACTGAAGTCTACAAAGAGGACCCTTGCATAGGTATTTGGAGATTCAAGGTGGTGTAGGATGTAGTGCAGAGCCATATTAATAGCATAATCAGTCGATCTATTTGCTTGACATCTATTTAAATGAGGAAACCTGAAGCATGCCCTCCCTATGGCAATGTATGGGATGAGTAGTCCTCCTTGGGAGAACCTGGCCTGATGCCATGTAGGCTTTAAAAGGGATAACTACGATGTTTCTCCAACAATATGCACCCCCCCCCCCAATAGGAAGATCCAGCATGTTTTCTAAGCATAAAATGAAATTAAGCCCCTCCCCCCAAATTTAGGCCTAGTTTAAAACATGCGAAATTGGGGGGAGGTGGGGGGAACTTGCCGTTAGGAGTACCCCGCGGGCAGCTATGCCTCACCATTAGCTGCTCCTAACGGCCGATCATGGCAGAGCACAGAGGACTACCTACCCCCACCAAGCGCCTTTGCTACAGACCCGGGTCAGCAGGCAGCCGTGTGGGCGTGGATGTCCGCCAGCAGCATTTCAGGCGCTTCTCAGGCCTCCGTAGCTTCCACGGTTCCCACCATGCAGTGGTTCCCGCCGCTGCTGCCGCTGTTTTTGGAGATGGCACTGGCGAGAGAGGGACAGCTGCAGCTCAGCCTGGGCGTGCTTGTAATGCAGGAACGAGCTGTGCACCAGGACTTTTGGAAACTTGCAGAGCCTGAGGCTGGAGCACCAAGGGTAGCAGCAGCAGAGACGCTCGCTCGGCTCTTCTCATGCCCAACCAGCCGCCCGGGATTAAACCAAAATGCAGTGCTCCCAGGTACTTCATAATGTTTTTTTTTCCTGTTGTTATAAGGATGGGGGGAAAGCGGGAGCGACTCAGATGCTGTTTTTGGAGATGGCGCTGGTGAGAGAGGCGCCACCACTGGCAGGAACCATGGAAGTTATGGAGGCCTGAGAAGCGGCTGAAACCCTGCCAGCAGACATCCACGCCGCCACCACTGCCCACCCGCTGACCTAGGTCTGCAGCAAAGGCGCTTGGCAGGGGTAGGGAGCGCTCTGTGCTACCCTATGATCAGCCATTAGGAGAGGCTGGTGGCGAGGCGTGGCTGTCCACGGGGCACCCTAGGTGAGTGTGCGTGGAGGAGGGAAGAAATTAATTCACTCCTGAAAAGACGTCTTAGCCCTTTTTCAGGACTCAAAAAAAAATAAGACCCGGCCTTATTGTATGAAAAACACAGTAGCAATATCAATATCACTTAGACTTATATACCTAAGTGTATAAAAGGGACCTTTCTAAGAGGTTTGCAGAATCAGCATACTGCCCCCAACAATTTGGGTCCTCATTATACCAACCCCGGATGGATGGAAGACTAAGTCAATCTTGAGCTGGTGATGAGGACCGAACTCCTGACAGTGAGTTGAATTAGCCTGCAATACTGCATTCTAACCTCTGTGCCACCACAGCTCTTTGCATAGTGCTTTAAATCATACTTGGAAGCTTATTTGGAGCCAATGTAGTTTACAGAATAGTGGTATCACATGGTTCTGGAACTGCCAAGGATATAAGAGTAAATATACATTATTGAAGATTTAAAGAATATTTCATACAATGAACCTGCTTCTGAAAAATCCATGACTCAATACGTAAAATAAATAGTTACAAATCATCCCACTTCACCCCATCTCACCTCCCAAAGTAGTCCACTGTTCCCATGTTAAAACTTATTTTATCTTCATTCGCAAAAAAAAAAAAAAACTATGCTGGCTCTTTGGGTTTTTTCCACTGCTACTGCCTATATATTTGAAATATTTTTAAAAAAATATATTTCAACTAATCCTCAACCCACTTTTTAAAAAAAAATTGGGGAAATCACATTTGCACATCTAAGAAACTCAGCCATTCATCTGAATTTCAAGTGACAAGGCAGACTGTCCACCTTCATTGGATTTGTTACATATATATTGGCTAGAATATGACAAATGGCACCAATCCCTTTAGAGAGTGCTCTGAGTCACTGTTGGTTCAACAGTTATAAGCTACTCAACAGGAATCTTGCAAATCAAGCAGGATTATGCCTGCTATTTTTAATTCAGAGAACAAAGGGATTCAAGACTCAAAGACACTTTTAAACGAATTTAGTAAGCACTGCAGCCATCTCAACAGATCAAACGGTTAAGAGGATGATGGACAAATTGTCTGATGGTATTTTAAAGAGCTCTAGAAATTCACCTGACAGCAACATGGAATTACAAAGGAAGTATTCCTCTCTTATGAAAAAGCATGATATTTATTTGGCATGAAATGTATTTCCCCTGCAAAAACCTGATTGTGTGTGAAACTGATGAAGATAGAAGGGAAGCTGAATATTTCTTATGGTCCATTTCTCTTCCCAAAAGGTTACCCAAATTATTTATTTCATATCTCTGTACACCTGATTCAACTAGGAAAACAGACACATAGAAACAAATATCAATGTGTTCATTGTATGATTAGACTACAAATCAACATGCATGGATTCAAGGTAGAAACAGGATGTTACTGCAAACATGATTATTGGGTAGATAATCTAAGCTTAGTTCCAAGGAATTACAGGTGTTGTCTAACAAACTAGTAAACAGAAAATTTAGGCTGGACATTAATGATAATCATGAGTGGGTGATCTTAGCTCAGTTTTTTGGACTAAATTATTTGATATGGTTGCTATAAGGAAAAATGTAAATTATTATGTGCACAACCTAGAATGCTTAGGAAGAATAGAAAGATCCAGATCCAGATCTGGATCCAAATATGGATACAGATACAGATATGGATATGGATACAGATACTGACACTGATACCTGTACTGATAGCAATACTGATACAGATATACGGCACTGAGCAGAATGGAAAAACTCACCATGGCCAACTCATCGTGGGACAACTCACCCCAGCCAACTTGCCATGGCACAGTTCACCATGGGACAATTCAACAAATACAAAAGTTAAATTAATTTTGCCAGAACCATGGCCAATAATAATAAAATAAAGAAACTGAATCCAGAAATACAAGAGTTGCAGTAATTTTGATTACTTGATCACTTGATCACCAGTGATAAAAGTAACTGAATGAAATGATTAATACACTGTTGAATTATCCCGCAATGAGTTGTCTTGCAACAAGTTGGCCATGGCGAGTTATTCTAGATCTGCACTGACCCCCTATGGAGCACCTTTACATGCCATAGAGATGTTCTTGTTCTAACCATTGAAATATCTAATAATGTCATTAGATATTTCCCTTCTTGACTATATCAACAGTATTACAGTCCAGCAAATGGCTGTTGCACCAATAACAGAGAAAATGCAGGAAAAATGCCTATGATGGTATGGCCATGTTTTATGCAAAGCACTTCAGATCACACATCAAGGAAAAGAAAGGAAGGAAGGAAGGAAGGAAGGAAGGAAGGAAGGAAGGAAGGAAGGAAGGAAGGAAGGAAGGAAGGAAAGAAAGATTTTTTCTGAAACACTGAAAGTTTATTGGATGTAAATTTAGGCCAATCTCTCTCTTCCTCTCCCCCTCCCTCCCTCCCTCCCTCCCTCCCTATCTCTTGCAGATGCTTTACAAAATTAAAATGTTGGGAGGAAAGATGGAATTAAAACTAACAAATATATATAAACAATATTTCAGTGGAATCCATCCTCCTCCTTTATAACTCTTGTGAAGGACAGGTGCTATTATTCACTGAAAGAATATAGGTCTCAAAAATAGACTGTCCCAGAGCCAATCCCTGGCCTCTTCTATCTAAAATTCTGGAAAATCAGACTGTGCAGTGTCATGTTATATGAACCAGTGATCTGATTCAACATAAAGAAGGTTAATTTAAATAGTGCAACCAACCAGATACATAGTCACTGATACATCAGGGCAGGTGTGACATATCCGTATGGTTTCTACGCTCACAAAACTCATGCTGCTTATAAGTTCTCTCACATGATTATTCACAAGAGAATTGCCACTAAAAGAAAAAGCACTAGGAGCATGTTCTGACCTAGGCTTCCTTCGAAAGCATAAAACACAATCTTAATCCCGACAAAACCTCTTTTATTTCCACAGCTGTGAAGTACGTTCATTCACAGCCGGCCAGGATTCACAAACAGTCTTTC
Source organism: Bungarus multicinctus (assembly GCA_023653725.1). NCBI lineage: Eukaryota > Metazoa > Chordata > Lepidosauria > Squamata > Elapidae > Bungarus > Bungarus multicinctus. The sequence continues at coordinate 9,164,976 of CM042846.1, forward strand.
AGGGAAATGTTGATAAACACCCACCTTACCATACTTGGAATGCAGCTAGAGAACTGATTGCCAGACTCAGAGCACAACCAAACTTGACACAGAGTCAAACAGAACTTTTCAAAACTTGAACCGCCCAAGTGAACTAATTGCTTCCTGCAAAAGCTCACCTCCTACTTGCTCCTCTTTTATGTCCTATAGGAGGGGCCAATCATCTCCGAGGTGTGGCCTGACTCCTGAGTCGACCCTGCTTTCTCAATTGTTCTTGTCTTCTGGTAGCCCTGCGCATGCGCAGGCTGGGAACCAGTTCTATAAGCTCCCTTGCATCACTGCTGTCTGAACCCGAAGGCAGTTGTTGACTGCCAGCCTGCCCTGGCCCCATCTCTGCCTCTGATTCAGTGCCCTCCTCTGGATCTTCCTCAGCCTCCAGATCCGGCCCAGGTTCCTCCCCAACCTCCTCACTACTGTCCGACTCTGCTGCCAGTTCCGTCAGTTGCTTAGAGGGCCACAACAGAGCACCTTGGAGTGAAGACATTCAAAAGTCCATTGGGACTTTTGAAAGGGGTGAGCAAATCTCTGAGGATCTGCCATCACCTAGAAGAACATCTCCCTAGGACTCAAGTTTACTACTTTTTGTCTTTTCCAACAATTATCTAATGAAGGAATGGAAAGAAAAGAATAGAATAGAATACTTTATTGGCCAAGTGTGATTGGACACACAAGGAATTTGTCCTGGTGTAAATACTCTCAGTATACATAAAGAAGGAACATTCGTTAAGAATCAAGAATCATAATGTACAACACTTAATGATAGTCATAGGGTACAATCAACATCAAATCATACTAGGAAACAGAGGATACAAGCAACAAAGTTACAGTCACAAGTGGGAGGGGATGGTTGATAAGGAGTGATGAGAAGATTAACAGTAGTAGTAGTGTACACTTTGTAAAGAGTTGAACAGTGTTGAGGGAATTACTTGTTTAGCAGAGTGATGGCTTTCGGGGAAAAACTGTTCTTGTGTCTGGTTGTTCTGGTGTGCAGTGCTCTATAGCGTCGTTTTGAGGGAAGGAGTTGAAACAGTTTATGTCCAGGATGTGAGGGGTCTGTAAATATTTTCACAGCCCCCTTTTTGACTCGTACAATATACAGGTCCTCGATTGAAGGTAGGTGGGTGGTAATTGTTTTTTCTGCAGTCCTAATTATCCTCTGAAGTCTGTGGCTGTCCTGTTGGGTTGCAGAACCAAACCAGACAGTTATAGAGGTGCAGATGATAGACTCAATAATTCCTCTGTAGAACTGGATCAGCAGCTCCTTGGGCACTTTGAGCTTTCTGAGTTGGCACAGAAAGAACATTCTTTGTTGTGCTTTTTTGATGATGTTTTTGATGTTAGGTGTCCATTTTAGGTCATGTGATATAGTAGAACCTAGAAATTTGAAGCTCTCTACTGTTGACACTGTGTTGTCTATTATTGTAAGGGGTGGTATGTCCCCAGAGTCTTTAGCAAGCCAGACAGGTAAGTCTTAGCAAGCGTTTCCCATCCCTCCATTATAGCTACCATCAGGGATGAGATCCGACTGGTATAACTACCGGTTCTGTTGCTTTGCATCGCGCACGCATGCGCGAGTCGTGTGAGTCGTGCGAGTGCAATTTACGACTTGCTAAGCTGCCCGGACAGCTGAGCAGCGCTGCGTGCAAGTGCGCAGTGGTTGGAAAAGCCTTTTTTTTTTCAGCTTTTTCAACTGCAGTTGTGTCATGCAAAGCAGCTGTGGTTGAAAAAGCAGGAAATAAAGGTCAGGAAAGAGCCCGGGGGGGCAGGTGGGCCAAAACAGCAGCAGACATAGAACCAGTTCTATGTATGCTCTCTTTTTGCTGCTTTTCAGAGCAACCGGTTCTACAGAAGTGGACAGAACCGGTAGAATCCCACCCCTAGCTATCATTATAAACAATTCAGACACTCAAGTTACTTCTGTTTTAGCAACTTACAGTATTGGCATCAGCAAATAATCATGTTGAAATGATTTGTAACAGATCCTAAACTGCTGTAAACAAGCCCATTTTACTTGTGCCTGTGAAAACATTAATAATTTCATGCACACTAACTTTATGACCCAGATTTTCCAATTCCATTGATTTGGCAACCCAAGGGAAGCCAGTGCACCATTGCCAATAGACCTCGTTTAAATGAAAACATCATTTTTCCTTCTACCCATTGCAGGGAAGACTGAAACTGACTCCAATAATTAATCCACAGAAAGAAATCAATATTGCAACTAGTTGGAAATGAAACAACTCATAGCAAAACAAACTTTTGTTGTACCATTGTATTAGTTTTTAGAAACCATTTTGTGCCTGCTGTATATCTGAGTTTAAAAAAAAAAGAAGAGTAAAATGAAAAGCAACAAGAATTAAGTTATTCTCTCCAAAGAACTGAATACTGTGAAACAGAAAATGAGACACAGTTGAGTAGTTTGGCATGTACAGCTCAATATATTTCTGGAGAGAACTAAATAAAACGATATCAAAATAACGTGCACAAAGACTGATAGTATGGGTTAACTTAAATTTTAAAATAAATCATCTTACACAGAGCACTTAATATCACTTCCTAACTTTGTCCTTAGATAAAAGAGCTGATGTTCAGCTCAAAATCCTAAACAATAATCAATTTATGCCATGTTTTGGAAGGAAATATTGATTTAAACTATAATAAACAATAAATAAAGTTTAGGGAAGCCATGGGCCAAACAGGCTAGAAAATAAATTAGACATCCAGTTCCAAAGCAAGAAAGTCTAGTAACAATTCTTGGACTGTCCAATCCAAATCAGAAAATGTGGGATCATATTAGAAAGCTATTGTACCATCACATGCAAGTTGCAAAACATACTGTACTATACCCAGGAATCACTTTGTATACATACTATACAAAGACCAGGAATCACTGAGATTTCCTTTTTAGTTGTACTTTCAGAAGTGTCTCACCACTACCACTTGTTTTTCAATGGCAAGCTAATTTGTCACTGCCTTGTTGAATATTGTTAAACACACTTGAATTTTTTTTATTTTAGTTCTTCAGATTTAATAAAGTATTTCTTTGATCAGTAAGCCAAAGTATGAGATGGTTCTTGATGATCTTATCCAATAATTAGTCAAAGGAAATTACATCTGCTTAATACAATGTATGTTTTTTTCAGATTTCAGAATTCTAATGGGACTTCTGAATAATGTGCACTTGTGTATGACTAAGACAGCATTTGATTGAGAGAGAACAGCTGTGAATCTCTAACATATTTTACATTGTTCTTCCTAATTTTTGCATAGCACATTTTAAAAGTTTGTTTTATACTTCTTAAACATGACTTTGGTGATTTCCTTCAATTCACAAGACGAGACAACTATGAGTTAGTTGTAAAATAATATATTCTTGTGTAATGGAAACTATACTACAGAAGACATTGTCTTATACTAGACTGTCATCATATACCCATCAACATAAAGCCACACACACACACACACACCAAAAAATCTCAAGAGAATTGTATTTCATTAAACTTGAACAGGATTGCACCACTTAGCTCCAATCCAATACATATTTACCAAGGAGTAAGCTTCATTAATGTGACAATAAAGCTGCAGCTATATTTTTAGCTTCCTATAAATTAAAATTTGAGCTTGCTTATCTCATCAGTAAATTAAATATTCTGGTATTTCCAAGAATATCTGCACATAATTTATTCTAATTGTTTGTTGAGAGGTGCACCTATGGATGTTGTAATGTATACAGCAATGGTGGGATTCAAATATTTTTACTACCAGTTCTGTGAGTGTGGCTTGGTGGGAAGGATACAGTAAAATCTCCAATCAGAGGTGGGATTTGCCGGTTCTCCAAATTACTCAAAATTTCCACTACCGGTTCCCCAGAACTGGTCAGAACCTGCTGAATACCACCTCTGGTATACAGTTTAAAATAACTTATCTCCCCATGCTTCACTGTCAATGGACCATTATTGTTCTATTTCTTCTAAATGCAGGAGAACATCTCTGAAGGAGTCATGTATTAAGGTATCTGTTTAATATATTTTGTATCTTCAGTATAACTCTTGTCTGAGAACCAAATAAAGTATTGCAGAAAAGTTCGTTGGGAGTTCTGTTTGAATGTATACCTAAATCAACATGAAACATGATATTACTGATAAAAGTAAAGTTACAACAATCAGATGCAACATGTCTTACAGATGATGTACAAAGAAAAGTAATGGACCTTCCAGTCCTAATGAAATTGTTTACTGGCCTGTAACAGAACCTAGTATTCTCTATCAGGGAGGAAACCATTAGTACTAGTCAAAAGATGAGTAAACAAAATAGATATAAAATATCTATAACACATGATATGTAGTTTAGCTTTAAGTTTCAATTTTTTTTATTTATTACATTATTCATGATTTTATTAATGAGCTCTTTTTGGAGAAACAGTCACATACAAATAATACTATTAGTAGCGGTCAGTATTTTTTAAAAATGAAAATAAATTAACATAATTATAATAAAAACTATTGAATCATTCTATCATATTTGATGGATTTTAAAAAAAAAATTCAATTTTGAGTTCAAATACACACAGTGATACTGTAGCTGCCACAAGGAATCTGTGAAAATTGTAAGTTTTGTCCTTCTGCCTATAGAAAGTTCTAAAGCAACAGCCTTGGAAAAATGGAACAAGATTAAAAAAAAGAGGGATGGTGTTAAAAGTTTTACTTATGCATCCACAATGACGCCTTTATGTAAAGAAGTTGAACAAACGCTATAAACACAATACCTCTTCCTCACATTCCAAAATGTGAGCTTAGCACATAGACTGCACCTAATAATTGCTCTCAAACTATAATCTATTATATATTTTAATATAATTATGAACAAGGGAAAATGTCTATTTAAATTAAATTAAATTGAGCTTTTTCCTCTTTTCCCTCTTCTGTCCTGTGGTCATTCTGGGAAATATAGATACTGGCAAGTTATGAAAAGTCAAGTATGGGCTTTGGGCCAGAATAGTTGGATATCCATGTTATGTCTGCTAGGGGGCACTGTGTATTTGTAATATCTTTGGCCGATTGCAATTGATATAATTCAAAAGACCTGCATTTGTTAGATGAAGCTTTTTTTTATTGTATTCTGTGCATTTCATTAATAAAAGTTAAATGCATTTGGCCCATGTGTATGGCTACACTCAAACAATCCAACAAATTTAAATCCAGGAATATGTGTTACAAGTTTAAGAGAAGCACGGATAATTTTAGTAAGAGAAGAATTGATTATCTATCAAAATCCCATCAGCCTCATATAACCAAAGATGATCTGAGTACTCATGATCTGCGGGCAGCATCTTCACTGGTCAGAAGGCATTAAGCTTGCCTTCAGCCCAAATGATGTGTTTTTAATCCTCCCTTTTGTCCTTCCCAGACTAAATTCCAATTTGAAATCAGGTTCATTTTAAGCCCAGGGCTACAACATTTTATGAAAGAGAGATTTTATGTCATCCAGAGAGCATTAATGTACACAGATACTGTAATTCATTGCTTCTGCTGCACCTCTTTTCTCCCAGAAAATTCCTGGAAAAGATATTATCAAAATCTTCTGTTAGCATGGGGCAAGGAGAAGAAAGGAGGAAATACTTCTGCAAAAGATATTACCAAACAGCGAAACAAAAAGATTCATTTTGTATAACAGAGTTCCAGAAAATAAGTCCACCATTTTTTAGTATTCACATACACCGTTCTTCTTCAGTGAACTGAATCAAAATTGAAAGCCCCTTGGAATTTGCCTCCAGAGAGAGCTGTTTTCCCTTCTCTTAGCAGAAGTTAGTTTTCTTCAATCAAGAACCCTTGCTCGATTTCTTCCATTACTAGTTATCTCAGTCATAGCTATCTTAAAAAGAAATAACACCAGCACTATAAATTATTAAATTCACAGAATGCTTTTTCTTCAAAGACTCCCATTAAAGGGAGTATTGTTGCTTTCAAAGCCCATATATGAAAAGTTTATTCTGCAACCTGAAGCAAGGCATAACAACTGTACTATAACCAAGCTCATACTTATCAATATCAAACCACAAAGAATTCAGAAGAAAATCAAGACCAGCATTCTCATGTATCCTCACTGTTAGGCTAACTTACAATAAAATAGCTAAAGTTATAAGGGATATAAAGAAACACTTCAAAAAGTGAAGCTCTTTTTCTGCAAACTGTAGGACGTTCAATTTTTTGTCTTCTCAGAACATGGAGCAGATCTGATTTACAAGTTTCTTTTGAAAGAAGTACTGTAGCAGGGATGATGTGTTATCCTTGTATAGTCAAGAGATGCCAGCTCTCAGAGATACTGTAGTCCAGATGAGAAGTACAAACCATGAGTAGTAACATTAGTTTTATTGTAAGATTACAAGAACAACATTTTGCAAGTCTGAAATTATCTCTCTCCTCGCTAAATATGGAAGTTTCCCAGGACATGGTTATCCCAGAGGTGCTTTTTTAAGAGGCAACTGGATTTTGGTTGGTTTTTTTTTGGGTTTTTTTGAAGATGTTTCACTTCTCATCCAAGAAGCTGCTTCAGCTCTGACTGGATGGTGAGGAATGGAAGGCTTTATATTCCTTGCAGACAGCTGGTCATTTGCATTCTTTTTAGAGAGTGGAGCCTTCCTGGAATCTTGAAACAGTCCTTTTAGTCGTTCCAAGAAGGCTTCATACCCATTTGCACTAACTCAGGTGACCCTGAGGACATAGACAAACCCCCCCAATGGCCTCAATTACTCTCTAAAAAAATGTAAGGAATATAAAGTCTTCTATTCCTCCCCATCCAATCAGAACTGAAGAAGCTTCTTGGATGAGAAGTGAAGCGTCTTCAAAGAAAAACAAAAAAGTGCAGTTGCCTCTTGACCTTTGGGATAGCTCTCTCCTCATTTACTTTTATCCTTCTAAAAACTAGAGATAGCCCCTTCTGAGATTCTTTCTCACCACCACCCCTCCTGAGAGTTCAGATTTCATTTATCAGATCACTGTCTGTGCTGAAGCTCTTCTTCCTGTCTCCCATTTCCTACATATCATTACATGAGATGGAGCAGTAGGTCTGATTTCTAGGATATGTGAAGCAGATTACCAGAAGCATTTAAGGCTGAAGTGGTATAAATGGGGGTATTTGGTAGGTGGGGTTAATGATGCAACCAGAAAGGACAATTCTGCCTTTTTTTTTTTTTCATAAATCAGTACTACCGCCTGAATTTGTCAGCTGGTCTAGACTAAAAGCCAGATGTTCCTAACAAAACTAAAATGTATTTTTCAGAAATTTGGAATCACTATATCTCGATATGAAGCAGTTTTTCACTGTGGAGAAATAGGAAATATTTGGTGCCAATGTTTTCTTGTTCCACCTGGTTACCCCGCAAAATATTTTCCTGATACAACCTCCCTCTAAATTAGTGCTCTAGCTGGGAATTCTGGATGTTGAAATACATGCATTTAAAGTTGCTAAGTTTGAAAACATGGCCCTAAATGCTCCTAGATGAGTCATAGACTTTTGCCTGGACAATTGCTGGATTTGACCTTTGATAGAGCCAAGATATAAAACCTGTCATCTCATAATGATGATCACCCATACTAACAAAGAAGAAAGACTATATATACACAGGACAGACCCTATGACTCAAGTAAAAGCTGTTATTCTCTTACAAGTGGTCGTCATGTTTGAGTGGCCCGATTTGTGAAGCTTTGGGCCTGCCTTGTCCACTTAAAAGATCATTAATCATCGCCCCCATTTATAAATCAAGAAAGCCAACTTGCTGAGAGCGATTAAGAGCTTGAAGCTCCGCTGAAGTACTTAGCCAATTCCCAGACCTAGATTTAGCATCTCCTCTCTCCACCTCCAAGCGGTGACCAATTCATCATCCCTTTCCCATTGAGGCAAAATGAATTTGACAGAAGAGCGCAGGAAAGCCAAACAATATCACAAAGCTAATAGTTAAAAGGTAGACATAGCTCTTTTTATTTCTCCCCCCCCTCCCCCTGTCCGCCGTTGTTTTTTTTAAAGATGCTTATACTTTGGAATAAATGACCACTTATTCCCATAAGTGTTCATTTGCTCCATAAAGTGTCATTGACCATTTATTTGGTGGCTTTCTGTTTCAGACTGTATTTATTTTAGAATAATTAGATTAGAGAGCAAACATTTAGAGAATAAATGTTATGAATTAGAACGGATTTTGCTAGGATTTAGATCAGGTAGACAGAAGCAAACACTTGACATTATGGAACTGTGGTTTTAAAGTCTGGATTATTCTGCTCCAGTGCCAGAACACAGTAGAAATTTGTTTCGTTCCTCTTCCTGCCAGATGGCAACACTTGCTGATACTAAATAAACATCCATATATCTATCTGCAAAGTGAAAGTCAGGTTAAAATAATGTTAAACTGAATATACCATAATCATAAATGAGGCATCAAATTAAAGCATGAAATAAATGTAAATTTGCTGGAAAGAAGTACATTGCCAAGACACTAGTGTTTTTGTTAGTAAACTCAATAAGAAGTGGCATTATAATAATGAGAAAAACACAGAATCAGACTGCAGTACCTCTACACCCATAAGCTTTTAAGATTTCTAGCTTCAGTGTACTCAAGAGCTTTTAGTCATTTAGTCATGTTTTTCACAACAAAAGATTTTTTAAAAGACTTAGCAACCAGTATATTCATATCAGCCTCAGTGTAACTGAGAAAAGGTACTGATAGAGGAGAATGTTTGTAGCTCAGGATTAAAATGAGTGGTACTTGGTGTTCTTTAAGCTTGGTTGTTTTTATTACCTTAATGAACCTACTTAATGAAACACCTGTAAGAAAACAACCAAGCTCTGAGAGTGCCAAGGATTCCTGAGACAAAGGATAGTCGGAACAAAGAATAGTCCACTACTCAAGTAAATAAATTGGGTCCAACTCACATGTAGAGATGTTTGCTCACTACAACTACAATGCCATGCACATTGTGGGAGACACCTTGTGTGAAATGTCCCTATCTCTGAGACCAGTTCTGAACTTAGATACTGGTACGCTGTTGTTATTGTGTGTATGTGGTTATGTATGACACTGAAAAATATGTTAATAGGATAAGTATGGAAATGAATGTTAAACACAAAGACCCAACTGTAGATTTTAAAAGACACTAAAATGCAGAACACGAAATGTAATGAAGCTATTTTGATCAAATCTAAGAATTTGGGTTATTTTTCATGGGCTTTTTTTTTCTTTCTTTCCCTCTCACTCTTTCTTCAACAATGCTGTTTTGAACTTCTAAAAGGTACACTTTCTGAATTGCAGAAAAGTGTATCGCTGTAGAGAAAGAAGTCTGAGTGACTGACAAATGTAAATAGAATGGACAGTTTCTATTACCCCCTCACATTTTCTGGAGAATAATTTGAGAAGGCTGGGTAAATTGTGTTTTACGAAGTGTAATGATGTGTAATAATTTCCTGTCAGTGCGAAAGTTACAAGTGGAGTGAATTGGGTCATTTTCTGAGGCAAGATGGCAATAGCTGAAGAAAAGAGAGGACAAAAAGAAGAAATGGAAAAAGGCCCTTTAAGGTTACTTCCTTTAGAAATGAATAAAAACATAACCATAGGAGCAAAAGTTAAACTCTAAATACAGTAGTTGACAGTGACAACAAACGTTACTGATCTTCAGTAAGGCTCAGCTACTGGTGAACTGTTGGGTGAACTGTAGCCTAGGTTATCACAGGTCATATGCACCGGGATCCCCATGCCAATCAAGTGAGACAAGACCTGGAAACTGATTGACTCTGGAGTTCAAACAACAGAGATGGAATAACTACAAGGCTGCAAGGCAAGGGTTAAATTGTATTCCCCGTTTAGGACTTGAGGGAGAGGCAGAAAACCTGTATTTGAAAGATCTCTAGTAAGTACCAAAGATCCTGTAGTAATTGGGATAGAGAACAATTGAAAGTATCAATATCACAAGTCTGCTTAGTGTAGCCAGTAGTCAGAATTTTTTCTGCAAGGCTTATCTGCATCATTTCTGTTTACATCTGTTCTCTCCTAAGCCTATCTTATTAAGCAAAGAGATTTTGCTTAGATAAGCTTTAGATGATGTAACTTTTATGTTACAGCTTGCTAGTTGCTGATTCTATTTCAGTAAAAGCTATTAGACAACAATTAGGTTACAACTTTTCAAACCTCACAGTCTTTTTGCAAACATTAGGTGTTCCACAAAAAGACTTAGGTAGGGCTGTAGCAAAGAAAGTACACGGTTTGGCTCAGGGCTGGGATTTTACCAGTTTGCACCTATTTGCTAGAACCAGTTGTTAACATTCTAAGCAGTTCAGAGAACCGGTTGTTAGAAGAAATTACTGGCCTAATCCTGTAAGGAAGGCAGGAAGGAAACATTCTGGGGTTGCTTACAGAAACTGCCTCTCCATTAACCCTTATTACATTCTTGTCTCAGGAACTTCTCTGGAGTTTTTTTCCCCTCCTTTGCTGATACTTTGCTTGTGTGGAGTGACCTTCAAAGTTACAATGGCACTGAAAAAAGTGACTTATGACCATTTTTCACACTTACGACTGTTGCAGCATCCCCACAGTCATGAGAGGCCAGGTGAGGAGATGAGCACCTCGATGTGAGTGATATTGAGTTGGCTACGCCCAGCCAATAACAGGACCACCAAGCCATGTCCACCCAGTTACATGACCACCAAATCACACCCATCAACTAAGCCATGCCCACAGAACCGGTTGTTTAAAAAAATTGAATCCCAACCCTGGTTTGGCCCCAATCCCGCTAATGATCTTGAGCAAAAGCCCAACAAAACAACTTCAAGGCAGAGGATATTCTCTTTAGAGGGAGATGAGTGGTTTAAAAAGATGTAGAAATACACACAGATATAGGAGGGGAGGTGTATATACACAATATATAATTTAGTCAGCATACTCTGTGTGAGATCATTTATATCTTGCTCCTTGTTAAGTCCAGTAGATTTTGCAGTGGACATTTACTAAGCCTGTTAGGCTTTTCAGTCTTCATTATTTAATCTGATATTTAACTTTTGGTGAATTTATGAGGCTCAGGAAGATTTTAAATCCCCATTGCTAAACAAGTTGAGGACCAAACAGTGCTGCCCTCCTCCATTCACATTAGGGCGAGACCCTTCAGGTGTAGGTGGCCTATAATAGGAAGTGACTATAACTGCCTACAAAAGAACAAAAGATTAGAAGGGAAGATTTTAAAATCTTCTGTATTTTAAAAGATCATCAATGGTCTGCCTCTTCTCTTGTTTTGTGAACAAGGAAGATCTATTAAAAACAGTACAGTATTCATCTAACTGGACCTATTGATGTTGACTAAAAGCCAAGCACTGCTCCACAATCTGTCCTATTAAGTGAGTATCTCCTCTGCTAAGGGGCAAAGAAATATTATACAACTTACCAAAATCTTGGCAAATTCTAGCATAGATTAATCAACAGGGAAAATAAATGTGAGCGCTATTGCATCATTCTCTTGTCTCCTATCCAACTCATCCCATGTATGACTTATTCTCCGGAGTTTTCACAAGGACTAGGATAGTTCAATCAACTTGTGAGCTAGAGGCACAGTGGCCAAGTAACGAGTGTGAGAAATGATTGCTAAATACAGCTAAAATTATTAATGTTCAATTATTCATGCTGACACTATCTCTCTTTTCCTTCTCCCCTCCTCTTAGCTGACAAACGTAACTATAATATTGTACTTAGAGTCAGAGCGAGGCCTACAGCCTACAATTAATAATTGAACATTAGTTCGTAATAATTACATGATAACTTTATTGACCAAGCTCAGGGCAGAATACATGACATAGTATATTTTATTTGGATTATTGGACAGCAATGTCCTAGGCAATACAATGTATTTAAGTGTAATAAATTATTATTCATATTACTTATTATTTTTCAGCCTAAAAATGCCCCTAATTAATTAATTAAACTATTAATTAATTAATTAAATTATTGATGCAAGAAGTTTTTTTTATTTAAATGATAACATAGTTTTTCTACTAGCAATAGTCAACCTCGTATATAAATTACCATTGTCATTTGCTCTTCAAGAAAGCATTCAGAATTATTACCATATGCCAAATAAAACATAAGTGTGAACTTAACTCAAAACTCCTTGATGCTTGAAGAGCTGGATTACTGCAAATGGAAAGCATGGTCGGCTGAGGAGGCCCTGTGAAAGAATGTTAAGCTTCTAGTACCTTTTTATGCAGCCTGTTACTTACAGCACCTCAGTTACTATGCACATTTATGAATCTTTTGAAGTTTAACTACTCAATGCACAATTTAGGCTCTTCAGCTAATATAGGCTTCCTTATTTAAGCTCTGGAGATGAGAGGTGGATTTAAGTAAAGTAAAAAGACTGTTCTATTTAAGATAAGAGCAGGGAAATTTTATACAGTAAATGCTGATGCTATAACCTGAGTTAATCTTTTCCACCATAAATAGGCCTATATGTTTCATTTTGGAAGAGCTCAAACACCTGTTTGCCTTACATTGATACAATAGTTACAGTTAGGTGATGAAAAAAATATTATAATAAACGTTCTAAAATATTCAAAATAAAACTTTTAACTCTTCTAAGAACTTTTTTGCTTTCTAGCAATTTTCCATACGTTTGTGCACCAGGAAACAACAGGATCAGCCATCTAGCTTGCAGTTGTGATGAAACCTTTTAACAAACAATAAGTTCGCAAGCCTCATTTTCTAATTATTTTCAGAAATTGCCTATTAACCATCTTAAAGCTATGAGAGACCTTCAGAATGACACATTTGAAAAATCTTCATCAGATGAATTTATATTTAAATTTGAACAAAATAAAAATTAATGATCAGTTTAAGAACTTAAAGAATTTAAAAATGGCAAAAAGCTAAATAAGATTTTGATCTAAGAAAGTTATAAATGATCAAGTATATTTGGAATATTGATGTTATTGTTAGTTTTTTTAATTAACTGGAAAAAAATAAGCAAGAAACATACTTATTTTGATTACCTTGGCTAATACAAGTCATAATAAAAGACAAGGGATGAAATTTTGGAAACTGGACACTAGAGAGGACAAAACTTTTTAAGCAAAAGAAAAAAATACAAGTTGTCAATTAATATTGGGACTTACAAAATAACACAAAACATTGTATCATCAGAAATATTAAAGGATAGTTTTGAACAATGGAGACAGAAATTAGTGACTACAAATTATATCAACCCTGTCAGTACTGATGTCTCCTTCTATGGATAGACAGTGTGTAAAAGATGGTGATGAAGGAATGACAGATGTGGCACAAATTTTATCTGACAAGACCGAAAAAGCAGCAAAAATGGAACTACAAATCATGGCCAAGAAAATGATCTGGAAAAGGACACTTTACTGGATTTACAAAAGAAAATGGCTGAAGCTTTAAAATTAAAAGAGAAATACCTAGAAGCAGAATTACCTGGAAAATGTTTTCTTATTGGATCTACAAAAGATACTTGTCAAAATCTTGACAAAAACTGTGTGTGATGGGATAAAGAATAATTGAAGAAAAATTAAATCCTACAACAGTTTATTTGACTGAATTAAAGAATAAGGTTGTTAGAAATAAAAATGAATTTGGTTTATTTGATCAAACTTAAATTAAGAACTTTTTTTTCAACGTTCCAGCAACCTTTTATGGACATTTTGCTGACACTAGATTGAAAAGTTGGTGTTTTGTGGATTTGCTTACAGATAAAAGGATGGCATATATGATGAAGAAATATATGTTCAATCTTATGGACCAAAGGGTTATTACATTTATTTATACTTGTGAAAAAGATTACAAGTCACTTCTTTATATATCTCTTTTCTTTTTATTATATTTTTCTTTTCTTCTTTTTCTGTTTTCCAGCATTTTTTATTCTTTCTTTCCATTCTCTTCTCTTTCTCTAAGTTTTATTTGTATAACTTTTTACTATTTTCATTCAAATTCTTAATACAATTAATGTTTTTAAAAGGGAAATAGAGATGTCTTTTCTATGGTGGCTTCAAAATTGAATCATAAAAGGAACCCAACTTCCCAGTCATTCAATAGCTCCACTGATGCTACAGAGGACAGAGAGATGGAAGCTTCATCTGTTTGTCCAATCAGTAAGGAAAAGTACCTGCATAGTTTGGAAGGTGAAGAGTAGATGACTTCTTTCCAGATTTAAGATGAAAATAGCTCAGCTTATTTCTTGAGTAAATGCAACAGAACTCCACAGGAAAATATTGTTTTTTATAAATATTCTTTCTAAATATTGTTCTGTATAAACAAACATGTTACAGATAGTCCTTAACATAGAACAGTTCATTTAGTGACCGTTCAAAGTTATAACATCACTGAAAAAAGTGACTTATGACCAGGGGTAAGATTCTCCTGGTATAACAACCGGTTCGCTAATCATGTGCTTCAGTGACTGATTAGTTATCCATATTCAATAAAACTATCCTATTTCGTATCAGTCCAAATGTAAATAGAGTGTGGATTTTCTACAGCGTGCAGGAATTTCACAGTGGACCTGTTGGAGTGTTCTGGATATAAATTAATATGGAAAACATCCTGATTTTCAGCTTAAAAAAATGGGGCGGGGGACACTGACCCAAATCCTGGGGATAGCATAGCATTAAGGAAGGATTTTGCTTGGTTGAGTCCCGTTACATAATATGGCAATTGTGTAATTGTAAAGCACAGATGATGAAATATTTTGGATAGTTTCCAAATACATCCCCATCCTTGAGTAATGCTGAAGTCCCTCAATGGCTAATCTTTGGCCTTGCCATAAGGAAAATGTAATATTGTAGTGAAAATATGACTACAATGAGCCATCCTCCTGAAACCATAATGGTGTGAACCCAGATTTACAGTAATGGTATAGATAAAGCACAGAATCAAGAATCCAAATAAAATGTTTATAAAAGCCATATATTAAGCCATCTGGTTTGTTATAAAGTAATAACAGAAAAGCACCCATTGAAGCATTTGCAGTTGTTAAATAAGATTCTTTGTGACTTGCAGAAACTGGAACACAATGAGGAATTATCAGTGCATTCTCCATTGAAGTCATCTACATGTGTTTATTTAATAAACAGAAGATGGCTTTATTATACACATTTGATTTCCATATGCAATCAGTGCCTCATCTGTCACTTGTATCTAAGCAGGGTGCTTTGTACAAACCTGGAAATGAAAAATTCAGAGCAGGGTGCAGGAAACTCATTTAATGTCGAGTGCAGTCAAAATCAAGATTTCTTTATTTGTAGTAACAACGCTGTTAAATCAGAAAATTACTCTCCCTTTCTGCATGTCCTTCTTTCTTTACAATTCAGTTGTTTGATCATAAATTGTCGAGTGCAATGGCTTGTCTCCTCCACTTTCCACAGTGGTCGAGACAGATTAAAAACTCCGGCACACCACCAACCACTTTCAGCATACCATTAGCATATATATGAGATTTGAGACATTTTCTAATATTCTCCAGCAGAACTCATCTGTCAGCCAGGTGATGAATTATAAAAACTCTTAGCTTGTTTAGAAAAGAGAGGGGGGTGAAAAAAGAGGAGGAAAAGAAAAGGAAAATATATTGATCCTTCCTTTTTATTTCATCTTATCCAGCCACCTTTATATTTGTTTTCATAAACAGGGATAACCGACATTTGTCTTCTTGGGGGCTATTGTTTCTCCACTTATTAATCTGGAATCCTGGACAATCTAATTCTCTCCACCAACAGTGCAATATAATGGAGCCAGGTAGTTCTTACAGAAACTTCACTGGTATGAGGTCATCATTGGAAAATACATATGAGTCTTATAAGTAACATTTTTGGTTTTTTTAGAAACAGAATCTACAGTATATGAATTTTTTTCCCATGCCTTGGTTCATAGATGTAGATCAGGCCAGATCAAGTTCTTGAGCCACCAGTTGGCCATCTTCAGTGGCAGAGCCAAAGTTGGCTCTAGCAATTAACAACTATATAAAGATCAACAATATTTCCAACAACGATCAATTTGTATATAGCTATGATTAAATAATTTAATTCTGAATTATCCTTTCAAATGACAATAATAAATCTACTAATCTATGCGCATATTACATTTTCTCAATGAATGTATTCTTATAAATTATCATTACTTTGAATGTTCTACACTAAGGATGTCAAACTCAAGGCCCACTAATTATATCCGGCCCACGGGTTGCTTTGTTCTGACCCACAGGGCTGCCCTGGAAACAGCAAAGGACCTGCCTGCAGTGCCTCTGCCAGCAAAAACAGAGCTCACGAGGGTTGCGTACAAACCCCTTTTTCACGGGCAGAGGGCTAGAAAAACAAACGAAAAGCAAAACAAAACAAAAAGAGGAATGTTTCCTCTTTTGCATTTGAGCATCCAAGATGGGACAGGAAAGGAGAAAGGGAAAGAGGAAAGACATAAAAAGGAAAGATGGGAAGAGAGGAAGGAAGGAAAAAGAAGTAAAGAGGGGAAGGAAGAAGAAAGGAGAATGAAGAGGGAAGGAAAAAGAAGAAAAGGAAAGAAGGAAGGAAGGAAGGAAGGAAGGAAGGAAGGAAGGAAGGAAGGAAGGAAGGAAGGAAGGAAGGAAGGAAGGAAGGAAGGAAGGAAGGAAAGGTTTAGCATATTTAGCACTTGGCCACCAACAGCCCTGCTGCCCTGTCGTCATCCCCTTGTCTCCTCCTCCTGACCTTCTGGTGGTCTCTCATCCTATCACTGAGGAAGCTTTGGTTACAAAGCCAGGTCTCCTTGCATGGAGAGATAGTGGACCTCCCTCTGACCCACACTTTGCCCTCCTGCACACACCATGAGCAACCTGGCCAAGGAGACAGCGAGAACAACAGCAGCAGCCTCGAGGAGGTAAGCACAGCCAGACACCCCGTCAGGGAAGTGGTGCTGGGTTGGGATGTTGGGTCCTGATGCTCTGGGAACTCAACGGCCAGGTTGGGTGCTTGCCTTCCACTCCCTAGGGCTCTGGGCAGCCTGCGCTACTGTCCAGGGTCCTTCGTGTGGCCTGAGAGGGAAGATAAGGCTCCTCTGGAGGACAAGAGTTTGACACTCTCCCTGGTCTTGCCTTCCTCAGCTAGAGACAATGGATCCCCCCAGCCTCTCCCAAGCCACCATGGGTCACCCCCAAACGAGTGATGTTGAGTTGGCCACATCCACCCTGGTCATGCCCACCCCAGCCATGCCCACCCACCCCTGAGGTCAAATACAATCCTGATGCGGCCTTCAATGAAATAAAGTTTGACACCCTTGCTCTATACCCACACAAAGAAAAAGAGTACAAATTATGGTTTCTACGAGAAGAAGTTGTGATGGGATGAGTTCTGATGTGACATGCCAAATAAAATGAATAAATATTCAGATAAGTATATTGCCTACAGTACTCCAATCTATTCAATATATTCAATAATACTTTCTTAATATATTTATAATATAAATCCTATATGTGAAATATAGGCTTACAATGAAGATGCATAACAACATTTCTAATATAAGCATTCCAAAGTTTTTTATAATCAATTTAGGAAAGGTATTGAGGACAGCTTGAAATAAATTGGATTGTATACTAATTAACTTTGACTAGTTCATAGTCAAGGTTATACTTCAGAAAGTAAAATCCCAAAACATGATTGGTTAGGAATCCATAGTAAAATTGTATTACTCATAGCATTTATTACTCACATCATAGTCATAATGTGCCATGGATGGTGTATAGAGGATGTGTAAGCTAAGAAAGAATCCATAAAAGAAACTGAAAAAGGACAAGCTGTCTATTAGCTAGGATCAACCCATGCCTTTAAAAAAATAATGAAATAGATTCTAAGTACAGTCATCTTAAAACCTGTGTCTCAAATTTTTTTGATGGGCAGCTCTGGAGAGCTCACTATAAGGAGAAGAAAGCAAAGAAGTCAGGTATAAATTAAAAATTCCCCAGCAACTACTCAGAAGATGAAGCTATGACCTGTGGGCTTTAAACATCTTGGTGGTATGTCCGTGGCTTTGAAACTTTCTATGTCACTTTGCTGTCACCATTTGATAGTGATCTAGATTATAGACTGTAGAAGTATTTATGGCCTAAAGGCATCTATATATCTATGGGTAAGATCCAAAATAGAATACTTCTGCTTGTGCTCGAAAAAAAGGAAAATAAGTCAATCATACTTTTCTCCCTTCTTTTTTTTTCCTTATTCCACTTGAAAGCCACTATAACACTCTAGTTTCTATTTATTTATTTATTTATTTGTTTGTCTGCTTGTTTATTTATTTATTTATTTATTTATCAAATTTATTACTAGTTGTGTGGTTTTGCCTTGTGGGGAAATTTGGTTAATAATGGTCTTAAAGTCCATGGCATTTCTGGCTTTGCTCTTCCAAACATAGCTACATTTTTAAGGATTATGTTAGAAAACAGAAATCAGTTCAGATTTATTCTCCAGATGAGCTCTTGAACTGAGGAAAAGTGGGATATAAATCTAATAAATAAATACATTTAAAGTTTGATTCATTTTGGAAGTATTTTTTGTCTTCACATAAGCAATACAAATACAGCAACTCTATTAACAAATTTATTGAACTATGAAGAAGGAGTCTTCAAATTAGCCAGCTTTCTGCCATGCTTGGAAAGCTATTCTCTCATATATATTTTTTCTCGATGAATTTCATGCCCTTTGGCAAACTTGTAATATGGGCATAAGACTATTGAGTTATGTCAGAGGGCAATCGCAAGGAACACTGGAATAATATTTTTAATATTCAAAAGCGTTTGTAAATGGGAATTATGGTTTGCAAAGCTAACAAGTCACAGATCAGAAGCTTGTATGACTTTACTTGCAAAGTTCATGTGCATAAAAGAGGCCCAGGAAGAGTCAGCCTGTTCATACAACAGATCTCTTTAAAAGAAATGCATAGGACACATTTCCAATGAAAATGGTCCTCAAAAGGTCTCATATTTGCAACAAATTGCTGAACTGGGAATTAACACTTACAGATGATGATGATGATGATGATGATGATGGTGATGGAGGAGGAGGAGGAGATAATTGGTCTATTGGCAAACCTATGGCACGCATGCCGGAAGTGGCACACAGCCACTTCTGCCAGCACACGAGAGGTCACCCAGAAAAGCTCCACTGCACATGTATGCATGCCCCCTGCCAGCCAGCTGATTATTGGGTATCTGCCGTGCACGCATGGGGAGAGATGTGTGAGTGGGAGATGTGTGCGCATGAGCAGAGGCATGTGGTATGCAGGGGGTTGCATCCACATGTGCAGAGTCATGCGGTGCGGGGGGGTCACATTTGCATGCACAGAAGCACACAGTGCGTGCACAGGGGGTCGCATGAGCATGCGCAAGGGGTGGGGGGAGTCATGCAGGCATTGCATCATGGGTGCAGGCACACATGAGCACGCACACATGCGTGCACACTTTTGGCACACAACATGGAAAAGATTCATTCAGATGTTTAGACTGGATTTGGCATTTTAATCTATTTGTCAAGTCCTTTCCAAGTGCCTGGAATAGGCAGATGTTGCTTAAAAGTATCAATATAAGATGTAAAGCTGCAACTGAACATTATTTTGTCAAATGCTAATGATATTCAAATGGTGAGCCAGTTGTTTTAGGATGGTAGAAATAGAATGATGGTGGCAACAGTGCTTTCTGAGCTTTCTTGTTTTCTTGCAGACATTTCATTACCCAAACTAGGTAATATCATCTGTCTATACTAACAATGTTGCCTAATTTGGATAATGAAATATCTGCAAGAAAACAACCAAGCTCAAAGAGCATCAAGGACCCTTCCTTTCAACCCTGAGCTACAAATATTCTCCTTTAACATATGACTGCTTGTATCTGTTTTGTGTTTTGTGACTATTATGTACTACTTACCATTAGTTTTCTCTGTTCCTACTAATTGATTGGACATTTCCCCCTTCTTTTCATTCTCTTCATTTGATCTTAATCAAAGATAATGTATTGGTAATCTTAATATTGCAAAGCCATTTAGCAATCTGACAGAATTATCTGTTAATTCTTAATATGTACATCATTCCTAACAGAGTAAATGGTTACTTTATGTACATCACTAGCAAGAAAGTAATCTATCAAGAATCCCCAAACAAATACACTTGCTGTCCTTTCATAATAATTTAGTGGAATAGAGGTAGTTTCTGTTAATTTTATTGATATTTTTATCAAATATGATTTTATCTGTTTTCTTTTAAAGAAAACTTTATTTGTAAAGCTGGAAAAGGGATAAAAGAAAAGAAGACAAATTACTTGAATTTGTCCTCAACTCAAAATGATTCTTGCAACTTATGGATCATTTGCTTATAGAAGTAGATCATGCATGGATGATTCTAACAAAATATGCATATTCCTTCTTTATTGACATTATTATTTAAATTTTCACTGTATATAAGAAGACTTTATATCAGTGTGTGTTTGGGTGTGTGTACTTTTTGATGTTGCATTAATCTTTTCAATGGGTGATCAAGTCATTGATCACTAGGGAGAAACAGAACTAGTTCCCACTCAAACTGGCATCCCAAACTGGCAGCAGATAAGATCTTTGGCAAAACTAAAAAGGAAAAAGAGTATGAGACTCCTATGATGAGCAGTGCCAGATTGCTGTGATTTCTATAAATAAAAGGAAAATTAAAACACCTGGGTTGCAAAAATTCATATCATCACTAACCTGGTAGTCCTAGATTTCCTCATAATATAACCAATCTTTTTACAGTTTTACAGCTATTGACTTTCAGCAGAACTTGTATCGTGTCAGAGATAACGTTTCTAATTTCTACATAAGAACTCTGAATTACTAAATCCAGCCACACAAAACAACTTTCGGAATGAAAGAGAAAGTACGCAGTAAATGTTTTTAAAAGGGACCTGACAGAGATGTAGAGTTAAATTGAGCTCTAAAAGTTTAAAATAGAGGCAATTAGAGAGGGTGGAATTTTTGTTTGAGACCACACTGTGGTCATTGTGAGTAGTAGGAAATCCAGTTCAGACTCTGGACATTTTTATTGGTCTTGACCCTGAAGTCTGGTCACTTATCTTTTTTCATCCACCCTGGAAGGGCAGGGAGGATTACATTATTTATTGCTATCTAACAAGCCTATGGAGATCAGCATGAAATTCTGCTTAATTACTGGTTTGTACTGTTTAAGCTAAACTAAATTTATGCTGTCTTTTATTTGTGGCTTTTAAAAAGAATTTTATAATGTTTCAAGTTGTACAATAGCTTGGTTTCAGACTATAACTAAAATTATTATATTAACTTCCTTTTCTTTCTCAAAGAGATTTTCAGGAAATTTCTTTCCCCACTGATAAGCACATACGTTTTTCATGAATATATGTGTAATTATATGTGGAAGAGTAAATCTGTGGTCCTAGTGACCGACCCAAATTTTATTTCACATAAGATTTTTGTCAGTTGATGATCCTAGCTCACTATATAGCAGCTTGAGAAGTCATAAAGGGCGAATCAAAATCATGTCAAAAAAACTGTTTAAGATGCTCAAAGGCTAAATGCTAAAGGAGTTGGCACAAATCACTGGTGGGATTCAAATTTTTTAACAACCAGTTCTGTGAGCATGGCTTAGTTGGTGGGTGTGGCTTGGTGGTCATGTTATTGGCTGGGCATGGCTAACACAATATCACTCACATTGAGGCATGCATCTCCTTGCCTGGCCTCTCATGACTGTGGGGGTGCTTCAACAGTCATAGGAGTGAAAAATGGTCATAAGTCACTTTTTTCAGTGCCATTGTAACTTTGAATGGTCATTCCACACAAGCAAAGTACCAGCAAAGGAGGGGAAAAAAACTCCAGAGATGTTCCTGAGACAGGAAGCTAGTCCTGCCAAGAATGTAATAAGAATTAACGGAGAGGCAGTTTCTGGGAGCAACACCAGAATGTTTTCTTTCTGCCTTCCTTACAGGATTAGGCCAGTAATTTCTTCTAACAACCGGTTCTCCGAACTGCTTAGAATGTTAACAACCGGTTCTAGCGAATAGGTGCGAACTGATAGAATCCCACCCCTGGCACAAATGCATTATTCTAAGCAAGTACAACAGAATTGTATTTCAGTCATAACTTCCAACCAGCAACTGACTGATTTTAAAGTTTAAAAATCAGGTATTAGTGCAGTCACCTCAGATGGAATTATTATATTAATTCCTCCTGATCCATAGATTCATGACTGACAATTGCCAACTGCAAGGAGAGGATATTTGGGTGGAAGTAAGTCACAGAAAGTAGAATTTGTTTGAGCATCATAAATACATTGCGGTGTGGGCAGTTTTCAGTTGATATACTGGAATTTCTCCATCACAACAAAATTCCTCATTTTTTTTAATTCCACTTGCTACATAACTTAATTTTAATCGGGGTTTTATTAGTTTTTAATTTTTAACTCTATTTTTGGGTTAGACAGCCGGATCAATTTGGTTTAATTTATTTTAATTGTATTTATTGAGTATTTATTATATGTTTTTAGTAGGCTGTACACCGCCCCGAGTCCCTTTTTGGGAGAGGGAGCGGTATAAAAGTTTAATAAAATAAATAAATAAATACATATACAGTATATCTGCTCTACCATTTCCTCTCACAAGTGAAAATATGTGTAGTGTGAAAGAGGTTACGTGTTTTATTCCATTTCCAGAGTACAATTTTATATGTACATATTTGTACACACATTATATACACATATAATGTGGGGGGTGCACACATACACACATATGTACATATGTATGTATATATAAACATGTACATACAAATGTGTATGTGTATACATACACATATATACACACTTACACACATGGTCTCCAGGATAACTTAGAAAGTTTGATTTTTTTAAAAAACCCACTACTGTCAGGTGATTTTACTTAAAAATGGGGATTCAAGCCATTACTCTGAAAAATCAATTGCTCATTATGTTTTCCCAGTTATTATGATATGAATATATTATATTCCTGCACATTGTGATACTTCTCTTATTTCAAATGCCAAGAATGAAATGCAGATTTTTATGAAAGGAACTTTTCAAACATTTTCAGCTAAGATGACTATTTTGAAATCTTGGTATGGTGAGATCTTAGACTGAAGATGAACAAACATTTCAAAGTTTTCTCTGTTCCAAACCATACCTGAAGAAGATTAAAGGCAATATATATCAGCTAATGATCTTTGAAACATCTCATGTTAAAATATAATACTGGAAAGTATACATTTCCATACATACAGTGATAAGGTGGACCTTGCAAAGTTATCTTTTGCACATAACCACAAACTCTTGATGATTCATTTTCACTAGCTCTTTTGCCTATCACAACACTGCTTTGCAGTTTTGATATGCTAGAAAAGTACAATTTGACACCACTGTAGTAACTAATAAATGGAATCAAAAGAGTGTGCTTTTTTAAATTTGATGATGCAGTTCTCAGCTCAAAGAGTTCTACAAAAAGGAAAATATTAGAGCCAAATATATATTAGGAAAATGTTGAATAGAAAAAAAATGTATACATTAGAGAAACCTGTGTACAAAATGTTTGTTAAGAAAAACAGTATAACACATCGTGCCATATTTAAGTATTTTTCAAGATGAAAACGGGACTGAACAACATGAAAAAGATATGGGCTGAAAATTAGGTAGATTTGTATCATTTCGCTCAGCCAGTTCTGCAGGCCAAAAATACTACTCAGTCTGTAAATAATGCATTTAAACAATCAGCAGTTTAACCTGATTGGCAGTTCAACCTGACTGATAGTTGAACTGCAGTTGTCATACCTGCAGCCCAATGAGATGAGAATGAGCTCACCGGATGTTGAAAAACAAAATGACCTCATTTCACTGTATGGGACAAAATATGAGGTCTTCTTTAAAAGACTTCTCTACAAATACCTGCAGCATCTCCCTGATGTAGGGCCCTATGGAAAAGATAGAATGTCTTCTTTTCAGCAGAGATCAAGACACTGATCTCTGCTGAAACCTTGTTGAGGACACTAAGCCTCAGCAGCTGTCTGAGAGCACCAACCTGAGTTAATTATTTGTTCATTTATTGTCATCCAACCCCTAGTGACAGTGGACAGTTTACAATATGCCATTAAATACTATTAGGAGATAAACAAGAAGTTGCATCTATTTAAAAAGTGTTAGGAATATAGTAATAATACAACCAATAACTACCTACAAAATTCCAACTTTGCAATATGTATGACATGACCTACACACCTTGTGTGAATGTCCCAATTGTCTTGTCCACTGTAGTCTTGCTAAGTGTCAGCCCTCCTAGACAGAGGTGGTATTCAGCAGGTTCTGAGCAGTTCTGGAGAACCGGTAGCGGAAATTTTGAGTAGTTTGGAGAACCGGCAAATACCACCTTTGACTGGAGATTTTACAGTATCCTTCCCCTGCCACACCCACCAAGCCATGCCCACAGAACTGGTAGTAAATATTTTTGAATCCCACCACTGCTCCTAGGTAAACCAGACCGGAAATACAATTAAATGAGCTAATTCTGTTTTATCGTAAGGCTACATTAGCAAAATCTTGCAAACATGAAACTACATTCTGCTGCCATTTTTACCTGCTTGATCCATTAAGGTGGGTCCTTCCTAAGTTTCTTTCTCTGCACTTTAAGCCACTAAGGGCGCCTGCTCTCTTGTCTGATTGTTTCCTAGGCAGTATCTCTTCCCCTGGTTCTCCAAGTTTATCCACATGTTCCATTACATCAAGTGAGGCCTGCTCTGAAACAACCAACAGTTGCTAAGCCTTTATTTACTGATAGCCCTTAGTGTAGAAACTGAGCTGGTTCAGAGCTAGTGGAAACTCTGTTTATTGGACACAATCCAACAAAATCCACCAGCTTTATTTCTATTTTGTTTCCAACCATGTGCTTGAATCTCCAGTTGGGAAAAAAATGTTTTCAAAAGAACAAGGTTTTCAATGGATGAATTTTATTCCTTTCCAAATATTATTTAATCATCCTTTTCCAGACTGAAAACAAAAGGTAGCATAATGACTATATTATTTAAATGTATCATTGAACTGTAATAGCCATTTATATCTCTGGAAGCCAGATCATTCCAAATTAAACTGCGAACATACTAAATAACACTATGTAACTAGTGTTTAAAAGCATCCGAAAAACATTTGACTTAATCTGTCTCTTGGCATTTATCCCTATTAAGCAGTCATATCATTTATAACAGTGCCAATAAAATTGATTTGATTGTATTTTCCCCCTGGAGAATTTTGTTCCACTAAAAGAAACCCATCAGCCAATCATTCTGCTCAATTTAGCTCCAGAAAAGATAATTACCTCTTCTGATTTCACTTTCTGTCAGGCCCATATGGAATAAAAATGCTAGCTCCAGTTCTGAGCATGCTTACCAGAATATTCATCTCATTTGCAACACTTTCCAAATGGCTAAGGCTATGTGAATTAATCTACACAACACAATATGTTGTGTTTATTACGTTATAATACCAACCTCTAGAAGTTCATACACGAACAGAAGAATAATGTCATCTACAGTTAAAATCTCATTTTATCACTCAGACCAACAAGTGGGAAATCTCACCTCCAGTATTACTGGGATCTTCTCCAACTATGTACTGTCTGTACTGGATTGCATTTAGTTCAGCAACCCATATTTTGTACTTTCTTACAAATTAGAACTTAATAGCAAAATAATCATAGCAATTGTTTCTTCTCATTCCCTTTTCTTTTTATTCTTATCAAATAACTTCCCTGCAAATAAATTCAGTAATATTTAATGTCTGGATAAGTAATTCTATGCTTTAACCTTAATTTTACTTGACAGCAAAAGGTGTGATTCAGGGGAAAAAACCGTGTCTCATTCTCAAAGAGTCCTTATCAGGTGTTCACAATAAACATTATCTGGTAATGTATAGTATACTGCCTTGCTATCAATGTACAAACATTTATTTGCATTTGAACCAGAGCTAAAAGTATGTTTGTAAAATATTTTTACAGTGGCTTCTGCCATTTGACCATGGGAAATAACTTATTAATTATTTATTTATTTTTATTAAACTTATATGCCGCCCTCTTTCCCTGACAGGACTCAGGGCCTGTTTGGAAGGTAGATAGTGACTACTGGAGAGAATATAGTAACCAATATTAATAATAATATTTTTAAAGCACCTAACATGAACTGAGTGTTCTCCCAAGTAATGTGACATCACTATAAATTTATGGATTGAGTCCTAACTGTGTGCTCAGTTAGTTTTCATTTTAAAAGTAAGCTTCTGGCTTATGTGACAGATTATGTTATGGATTACGTTATTGTGTTTGATCAAGTCAGTTTCAAGACTTTTTTACCCTGAAAATAATCAGTGTATTTAAGAATATAAATTGAAATCATATAATCACACAGTTCATTTAATCCAAAGTTTAAAGCAAAATTTTATATTTATTTATTTATTTATTATTCGAATTTCTATACCGCTCCCTCTCCCAAAAAGGGACTCGGGGCGGTGTACAGCCTACTAAAAACACATAACATACAACTAGAATAAATATAATTTAAATACAATTTAAAAATATATTAAATCGACAAGTCCGGCTGCATCCCATCCAATTAAGAAATTTAGAAATATAAAATCAGGGATAGATTAAAAGTTAAAAATATAAAATTTAACAATTAAAACCCAATTTAGATCTAAAAACCCAAACCCATTACTGGGCCAGGCCGGCCTGTCTGAAAAATAGGGTTTTCACTGCGTGCCGGAAGGTCAGGATATCCGTCATGGCCCGTATCTCCGGGGAGAGATCGTTCCACAGGGAGGGAGCTCCCACAGAGAAAGCCCGCACTCTTGGGGCCGCCAGCCGACAACTATCAGGCGGCGGTACCCCAAGCAGGGCAACCCTGTGAGAGCGTACTGGGCGGCGGGAGGTTGATGATGGCAGTAGGCGGTCCCGTAAGTATTGCAATCCCACCCCAAAAATACCCCAAAATACAGATCGTCATTAGTTTAACGAACACTTACACTTCCTGTGGAATGTTGTTTGGATCACAACAGCCACTCAGAAAGTGAAACCAGGGATGAGAGATCTATATTTTTTAATTGATGCAATTACAGTATAGCAGGATATGAATATGTTGCTGTGTGAAGATCTTGTTCAATAGTATCATTGCAGTGGCAACTAACACCACTGATAGGAACATTTCAGGAACTATTAAATCTATTGCTACTGTATTATAATAATAAAGGGATAGCCCTCATATCATATTCCCAGATTTAATCTATTTAATCCCCCCAAAATGAGGCTTCCTAGGCTTCCTAAATAAACATTCTACTTAAAATGCATAACATAATCCTACAATCTTAATTGCCATTACTCTCCCCTAGTCATAATAGCTTATCCAATATTTGGGCAGGCCTGAGACAAAGAGAAGCCATTTCTGGTGTTATTATTATTTTTTACAATGACTTTATTTGACATGTCTGACTCTATCTTTGGAATTGTTTTGGCTGTTTTATTGCTATGTTTGTATTTTTGAATGGCAATAAAAGCTTAATCTTCCACTTTAACATTACTTTTCATGTTGTATTGCTCTATCTTCATTTTCAAATGATAGTGAGCCATTTTGATATATATATATATATATATATATATATATATATATATATATATATATATATATATATATATATATATACTTTGTATTACAACATTATTATCCTGTGTTATTATCCTTTGTATTACAACATGTATTATCCTGATAAGGATAGAGCCAGTGGTGTAGTGGCAATTACAACTGCCTCACATGTAATACTTCCCTGGTTCGAATCCCAGTAAGGGTATGGCTAGCTGAAGAGAGCTAACTAGCTCGAAATAGATCTATACTAGTCTCCCTTATTTATTATTTAAAATTATCAGCTTAAAAACCTTACACACATGTAAACAAAAGGCAACGAAACAAATAGCTTTCTGTCGGTATGGTCTCTGGTGATGAGCCGAAAGACAGAAAAGAAAGCAGTATGCTTTCTCCCTTAATTGGGGCTTAACAGGGTGTTGTAACACAAAGTATATACTTATTCCCCTGCCTCTGCTGATAAGGAGAGAGCCAGTGGTGTAGTGGCAATTACAACAGCCTCACATGTAATACTTCCCTGGTTCGAATCCCAGTAAGGGTATGGCTAGCTGAAGAGAGCTAACTAGCTCGAAATAGATCTATCCTAGTCTCCCTTATTTATTATTTAAAATTATCAGCTTAAAAACCTTACACACACACACACATATATATATATAGTAGAAGAGCAAAATATAATTAGAACTAAAATAATAATTATTATTTAAATAATTAAATAATTAGAAAAGGGGGGGAGAAAAGAAGCAGCAGCAACTGAAATGAACACAATTCTCACTTTTTTTTTAGTGTACTAAGATTGCGTGAAAATTAGCCTCACCAAACTCCAACCCTTTTTTTTTTCAGGTGACTTGTATAGGACTGTACATTATAAGATCTATGTTTGGGCAAAAAAACCAAGTATTATTTTACTGAGCCATTGGGCCATGTAACTCAACGTTCATCACATATTGTTTTTATCATGCATTGCACTGGACCTAGCTCCATTTTACATAACTCTTTTTTTGTTTTTTAAGCGAAAATGTTCTCTGGAAGAGTTGAAAATGGAGATTGGAGAGATTCTTCTAGTCAGATCAGCAAGTCTGGCTTGAATACTTGCCTGCCTGTCTACCTATCTACCCAGAGAAAGATTTCATGCTTTCCTTAATTAAATGATCAGTGGGAAAAATACAGTGCAGTAGGCTGAATCCTACATAACAGCTTCAACTAATAAAAAGTAATAGACAATTTCCTGCATTCAATTCTTTTGAATACCATTATACAAGGTAATAGAGTTTGGGAAATGGAAGTCCTAGAAGCCTGTCAGAAAGAGCTCCCTTCCTCTCTTTTTTTATTATTATTATTAAATGACTAAGTGCAGCAGGCTGTGTCCTGTCTCTCCCCCTTGCATCTATTGGATTGTATTATTTTACATTTTGATTGAAATGATGTCACCAGCAGATAAAGGCTTGGCCAAGGCATTGTAATTGAATCAGCCAGAGTTGTTTATTCTAGTGATCTACAGCGATGCTGAGCTTGTCCTAACACAGAATACATAAAAGAGCCCCTCTTGTTTAACATGCAGCTGATTAGATCTTTAAAAAGAAAAAAGGAAAAAAAAAAGAATCAAATTGAGGGGAGCAAAGGCACCTGGAGCCGTAGCTGGTTCATCTAGGAAGGTAAGAAGATGGGAGAAGGGTGAGGACCAGGAAGTTGAAGAGAATTGGAAGGGCAAATTAAAAAGAGACACCATCTGTAAAATGTGCCATCCGTGACTGAAAGTTTTCAGTAAATAAATTCACATAGCGCTGTACCAGATGCAAACAGATTTGATTGACAATTTTTAAATAACAGTTAATGGGAGTGGGTATATTTGACAAACACAGTTTTATGCTCATTTCCTAAACCCAATAGCATCTGTGAGATTTCTGCCTCCCATCTCCATTGTAAAAAAATATGTATTACAGTTTTGAAAGAATATAGAGTAAATATGAAAGATTATGAGGAACACATAGATGCATTTATATTTCATATTAATTTTTAATGTTAATTTTATCTTATTTTGAGTAATGATACACAAAAATATTGCTCTGATTTTACAGATTTGTTGATATCAACAGGAAGCTCAATTTATATAGGTCATTCCATCTGACAAATTCAACCTCTGTTAATGACCCATTATTTTACAACCAGACATTTTTATTTTATTTTATTTTATTTGGTTTAGATGCTGATCAACCGCACAACAATTCTGCACAATATAACACAGAATATATAAGTTTAATGCCATTTCTCTAAATACCTTTGGTAACATATCCTGGTTGATGCTGGTTTTTCCCCTTCAGAGGGATCATTTCAAGAATAGAAGCAAACTTTTACACCTTCCAGCTTTAGAAGCTAAATATTGAGATAAGATGCTTTGCAAACTATTCAGAGGATCTCCCGATTTTTCTCAATAACAATCACTGCTACAAAAACAATGGAGAGTTTTGTGTTATCTTAAAAAAAAACATAAAATTTATTCTGCTTAAAGTTCCACAGAGCTACAATTATTCCATCCCTGCACAAAGGAGCTATATCCATAGGTTTAGAGAAACTATGATGTACAACATACCAAATAAATAAAAGCAAACCCACCTTTTTCGCGGGGGGGGGGGACAACTTAAGGAGCAGAACTTAATGAGGAGTAAGCATTTCCCATGATATAGCAATGCAGATAATGGTTGGGGAGAAGTTTTAAAAAATTACACAGGGTATAAATTAAATGGTTCACCATAAAAGACAGATGGAACTTAACTGGAAACCTACATGGATCATTCCCTAGCTTAACTATTTCTTTTTGGATCTATTTTATTCTGACTATATTTAGTCAGGTTCCATAGAATCCTTTCTGGTCATACTAAAAAATGAATGTTCCTATTACTTCACAATAGATCCAGCACAAAGAACAATAATTAATCATACAGCATGTAACCAACTTATCCCTAGTTTAAAAGGCTTTAAAATTGTTAGACTAGGTTAGCAGATTCCAACCTTGGTTCTTCTGTCACTTCTGTCTTGCATAGACATGGCTGGCTGGGTAATTCTGGGAGTTGAAGTCCACAGATCTTAAAGTTGTCAAGGTTGGGCATTCCTGATATACAGGGATGACTATAGTTATGGTCAAACAGTTTAAGAGATACTTCCACTACCATCATATTCTGGATGAGTTTTCTAAATACATCTGCTTGGTTCTGTTAGAAACAAAGTACTCTGATTGAATAAGGCTGTTGTGGAATTATGCAGGTTGAGCTTTGGCAGCTGCCTGGGTGTGCCTAAGAAGCAGATGTAATTTACATTCAAGGTACACCAAATCAATAAATGAGTCTAAATCATGATTTTGAAATTGTAGGTCATTTCTGTCATATTGATGACTGCACATTGATCAGAGTTGTATATTGAGCACCAATCCCTAAAAACAGTTGAATCCCATTTTTAAGGGAGGTCTTTTAAGGTACCCATTTTACCCCATAATCCCTTGAATCTCCAGAATACAAAAAATGGGATGTTCCACTTTGGGATGTTCCACAAAATGGATCTAAGTGGAATGCCTGCGATCCCTGAGATATGCTTGGGATTGTTTCCCTTTATAAAAGAGGATGTAAACAAGGGGGTATACCTCTGGTTGCATTATTGTACTCGTAGATAATATTGCATTCTTAGATCATGTATGCTTTTTCTTATACAATATATTAATTGTACTCCAGGACCAAACTACTTGATTTTCCATAAACTAAGTATCTCTTCCTAGGTCCATACTTTGCTCCACCAGAAATCTGTCTGGACATTCCCAGGAAGACTGAGAATATGCCAAAGAAGACAAAGTATCTTCAAAAGATGACTAGGACCAGAAGTTTAGCAAATGTAAGCTTGTCATTCAAGTTGCCTGTGCTGAATTTTTTTTTTTTTTAAATGTTCAAGTGTCTTCTTTTGAATCTGGCTACTATAGCTACAGCCTGTTCATTGTTCCAACACGTGAACTTCTATACTGAAGATTCACAGCTGGAGAGTCATAATCAAAATAATGGCCTTTTTATGTAAATAGTAATAATACCGACAAAGAAGAATGTTGGTAGCTCGTGTTGAAATGAGCAGTCCTTGGTGCTCTCTCAGCAACAGTTTTTTTGCAGATGTTTCATTATCCAAACTGGGTAACATCCTCAATGCTAGTGACCCACATGGTTAACAGGGGAGAAATAATGAAAACTGGAGGAAACAAGAAGCCTTATGGAGCCTGGATGAACAGGATCATTACAAATATTTGGTATCCTTAAAGTTGGCAACATCAAGCCCAATTAAGTCAAGAAGTGAATACATCATGAGAATGAAAAAAATCTTAAAGTCCAAAGTCAATGGAGGAAATACCATCAAGGTAATTAACACCTGGAAAACTCCAGTCATTAGATACCCAGTTCAAATAATGGACTGGACTCAAGCACAACTAAAAGCCCTGGGTAGGAAGACCAGAAAAACAATAAAAATCAACCGTGCCCTTCGTCCACAGTCTATATCTATATATTGAATTCCATCAGTATGCTGATGATACTCAGTTGTACTTTTCTACCCCAGGCCACCCTGACAAAGCCATGGAAGTGATGGCCCGGTGCCTGGAGGCTGTGCGGGGTTGGATGGGGCAGAACAGGCTTCAGTTCAACCCGGCCAAAACCGAGTGGCTGTGCTTTCTGGCGCCCCGATACAGCCAGCTTACTCCTTTGCTGGCCATGGGGGGGGGGGAAATTCTGGCCCCCATGTAGAGGGTGTGCAATTTGGGTGTCCTCCTGGATGTATGGCTGTTGTTGGAAGATCATATAGCAGCCGTCGCCAGGGGGGCTTTTTATCAGGTCCGTAGGATCTACCAATTGTGGCCCTTTCTGGATCGGGACACACTTCACACAGTCACATCCGCCCTCATCATCTCCCACCTGGATTATGCCAATGCTCTCTACATGGGGCTCCCCTTGAAGAGCACCTGGAGGCTCCAATTGATACAAAATGCGGCCGCGCGAGTGGTCTTGGGGGCTTCTCGGAGCTCCCATGTTACACCACTTTTGCACGAGCTGCATTGGCTCCCGGTAGCCTTCCAGGTGCGATTCAAGGTGTTGGTGACCACCTTTAAAGTGCTCCATGACTTGGGATCTGGGTATTTACGGGTGCCGCCTGCTGCCACCGTCGGTCTCTCACCGACCAGTGCGCTCCCATAGGGCGGGCCACCTCAGGTTGCCGCAGGATGGACGGCTGGTGACCCCGAGGCTTCAGGCCCTCTCTTTGGGAGCACCCTCCCTCTGGAACGAATTGCCCCCGGAGATGAGGACTGTCCCCGACCTATTGACCTTCCGACGTGCACTAAAAACCCACCTATTCCATTTAGCCAGTCTGGCCTAGAGTTATGTGTAATGGTTTTAAATTCAGTTTTAAATGGTTTTAATTTTCTTAATTCCCTACTTCTTAATTTTTAATGGCCAATTTATTTAATTCTTTGTATGTATTTTAAATTATTGTATATGTATTTATATGTTTTTTATCTGGCTGTGCACCGCCCCGAGTCCCTAGGGAGAGGGGGCGGTATACAAATTTGAATAATAAATAAATAATAAATAAATAAATAAAAATATTAATTGACTCTACTAACCCAGGAGCATAGGTGGGTATGGAATGTTGCAAGTATAGCAGATAGCTGAAAAAAGAAAAAGGATCTTTAGAAAAATATCTGAAGTACTATAAAGAAGATACACTGAAGTTAGTACAACACTAGGAAGACTTGTTAAGTATGAGAGAGACCAAATTGGTCTACAAGAAAGACTAAATGAAGAATAGAAAAGAGACATGGCAAGGCAAAGTCTTACATGGCCAGTACATTTTAAAAAAACTAACCGACAAAGCATTTAATAAGAAGACTTAACAATGGATATAATCATTGCCAGAATGGCTCCAAAGATTTAAAAAAAAAAACATTCGGAGTGGTGATGGACATACTTCTGTATCTCATTGTTAAACTTCACATTATTTCCAGATTCAGAAAGGGATGTGGAAAAATGATACCACAAAAAAAAATTCTGGACTATTTCCTTTTTCATGAGAAGTGTTGTAGAAGTTCATTGTTTCATTAAAAAGTTTTAATTTTTACTTTCAAACAGATGCATGCTAGGGAAAACGATGATGGAGGTGAATATTTAAAACGTGAAAAGGGGCAAGAAAGTCCTGCACTTTATTCCACATGTGCATGTACCAGCTCTTTATCTCTTAGACAATATATGTTCCATATGAAAAATGGGGTTGCCATAGCATCTATATTTTTTTAATGACTAGGAGATCTTAAAGAAATGTGAAATTGATTTAGCAAGTTATCGTGTAATGATATTCTGACCTGTGTTTTTAAAAAATTAAATAACTAAAGACTATTTCACTTTATAAAAACTATTAATATACATATTTTGCAAATTTATTCATGGAAATAAACTTTCCTGTTACCATCAACCTGCTTTCTTCCTATATAAGCACCAATTCCCTGTGGATAAAAGCGCCTTAATATTTAGTTTGTATTAATTTTATTTTTAACAACAGCCATAGGATTGTAACTACTGAGTCATTTGGCAAGTTCACTGATGTAAGCAATAAAAGACAATATATGTGTGTATAGCAAACTGTTTGAGGCACTCTAGAATTGAAGGTAGCCCCTAAATTAGCACCTTGGAAATTTGTACACACTACAATTAGACACAAACATAATCTGCACCTCTGCATGAAGGTGTTATTTGTATGAGCCATACAGGGGCTATAAATCTGCTGTTTGTTTACTGTGGTTTACACAATCAATTTGTGCAAACAATGATCCTGCATCCTAAATTGCATATTCACATGGTAAATGCAACATGCAAAATTCGAAGTTTTATTCTAAAGAGGAATAATTCTCCCAGGCCATTTCAGAATGCATTATTTGTTTCAACTGGCAGTCCAGAAGCATGGCAACAAGCAGCAGCTTAATAGTTTCCAGAAAAGAAGCTATTACACTAGAGCCCAGCTCCAAGATCTCTACAGCTCTGGATGTTCCTCCATGAGCAGTACCCTATGTAGATTCAGGACTTCTAAAGGCAATCTGGATACAAGATCAAATGAGTCCTAGGATTCCCACACAGGGGCTATTATCATAACATGAAGCAGCCTTGCCTCTTAAAACCTAGTTGAGTGCCTCATGAAGAATTAGTTAATTTAATAGCTATTTCCTAACACTTTAAAACAAAGGGTGGTCAAGCAACAGGCCTCAGAGTCGGCAAGTCTACAAATTGAGTTTAGCTTGAGTTTAGCTCTCAATCCAGCACAATTTAGAAGCTCTTTTTAAACTTAATCCTCTAAAAAAAAGTAGGCAGGAAACCATTGGGGATCATTTGAATCACAAGCAAGATAGGTATCTTAAATATCAGCTCATGGGAGCAAGATTAAATGGGAGCTACCATTTGTGAACTATTTGAATGCAAACAGCCTTCTGTGGATGAGATAAGGTTTTGGCCTCATTCTGTGGGATTCTTTTAAGTATTGGCCTCTGATTCCCAAACTGTCCCAACTGCAACTATCAAGAAACATCTGCCATCCAACTTCTGCAGAGACAACCAACACTAAGAATTTCTTTAGGTTTATCAAATTCGTGAAGCATTCCATTTTTATTTTTTTTTTACATTACTAAAACTCTCGTGTCTGTCTGATACTTTGGGGGAAAGGTATTCACAAAGGTATCTCAAAGCAGCTAATTTACAGGCTGCTGGGATCCATTATTCCTGAGATAATGAAATTTGGGTGATCATCATTTTCAACATTCCTACAAATTGGTGGGGAAACTGGAACGAGCTTATATGATTACCTATGCTCTTATGCTCCTTGCCATGTTCCCACATCTTTGTGTGAAGTTTGAAGAGAGAAAGTCAGTGGAGAAATGGTTTATAAAAGAGTCATAGAGCACCAGGATAGACAATCCATGTCCCAAAACTACTTGCAGTATCATAGAGTCCTTTTTACAGAAAATATCCTTTTGATTGCTACTGTCAAAATTCTTTTTGGTTTCTGAACATTTTCAGGCAGGAAACAGAAAAGGTGTAATATAAACTTTCAATTAAGTGTAACATCATTTTTTAAAAAAAAAAATTTCCAGAACAAATCCTGGCCAATTCTACTTTCTCTGCTCACGTGTTCCTTTTCAATGTCACTAAATGTTGTCCCCTTTCACTCCTTCCCAGTAGAAGGACTCAAAGAAAAAGAAAGGTAGCAGCAGGCAAGGGATATTCATGTTCTAGTCAAGAAAAATAATTATGGGTGGCTGATTGACAGTACATTTCATTATCAATGCCTTCTGGTAATATAAAATATTTTAAACATTTTACTCTATGTTAAGCAGGCAAGGTTTCTCTCCTTCAAAGCTGACTTCTCACTAAATACCTATTTTTACGAGGCATCCTCCCTGGCCAGTTCCAACAGACTTTCTCTTTTGAAGCAAAGGCTGTGCACCAACTAGAGAAAGGTGTTTAAGAGAACTGGGAATAAAACTTTCTCCATGGATGGAATTTAAAACCAGTTTCCATAGGTGACAGAAATTACTCAGATTTTTGTACCTTTGGGGATTTTTAAAAAAATTCCTCTTGCTAAAGTATTTCTTTCAGTCATAGCTATATTGATGGGCCCCAGGAGAGAATTAGAATATTTGCAAAATCAGTGTGCCACATAAAAAGGCAAAGCAAAAGAGCTGAGGTCCAGGAAGACTCAACTATACAAACCCCAGGAGGATTTATACTCATGTATAGTTATTTTGCTAATTGAACATTGTATTAAAAGTCCTTAAGACTAGAGCAGTTGTATCACAAGAAAACTATCAAAAATGGAATTGCATGCAATTTTTCTATGGGGTTTCTAGACTGTGCCTGATCATTCTTTTGGTTGCAACCAGAAAGGGGACATGGATTCACTCCATATATAATTTGAGAAGCCCAATATCCCAAATGATACCAACCCTATCGATTCACTCCATATATAATTTGAGAAGCCCAATATCCCAAATGATACCAACCCTGGTTGATTCTTCCTGTTTTGGTGGGAGAGGACATTTTTGCCCGCACAATGAGAAAATCAAGGATTATAATAGGCCCTATCCCTAATGCTCACCCAAAAGACACACACACCCCAAACTCCTGAGACTATGTACCACCCATCAGAAATCACAACACTGCTGTCCATGATCATAGTCAGAAGCAATTGTTAAACATGCTGTGGATAGTCTACCATTTTCCAAGATTGTTCCTCCATGCCACAATGAAAGATAATTCTAATAAAACAGCTAATACAAGTAACCCTTGAGGTACGACCACAACTGGGTCAAGAGTTTCAATTGCTAAGCAACATGGTTATTAAATGAATCGCACCTGATTTTATGACCTTTTTTGTCACAGCTGTTAAGTGAATCACATGAGCTCAGCTTCCTCCATTAACTTGGTTTGTTGGAAGCTGGCTGGGAAAGTTGCAAATGGTAATCACATGGCCGTGGGATACTGTAACCATCATAAATATATTCCAGTTGCCAAGTGCCCAAATTTTGATCATGTGACTGTGGGGATGCTATGTCTGTTCTAAGTGTGAGGACCCATCACGTCACTTCTGTCAATGCTGTTGCAACTTCAAACACTCTCTGAATGAATGGTTCAAAGTTGAGAACTATCGGTAAATGAATATAGAATGTGGAAAAAACATATTATGAATTGGCCAAGATCGTTTCAGCAGTGGTGGAATGCTACCGGTTTGGCGGTTCAGCCCATGGATGGTTTAAAAAAGCCTCTGAAATCAGCTGAGAGGATAAAAGACTGAAAAGTGTGTGGGAGGGTGGGAGGGTCGTTCCCAGCTTTTAGTTTCTTTATCTTCTCAGCTGATTGGCTTGTTAGAGGTGTGCGCATTAGGGGCTTGCACACGTGCATGCGCAATAACCCACCAAACTAGTAGCGACTAAGGTAGGATCCCACTACTGCATTTCAGCTTTCACACAGTTCTCCTCCATCTCTCTCATACACACTATGAATAGCGAGAAAGAATCCTCCACTTTCTTTTTTTCAAAATTGTATTTTAGGTACTTGCAGAATTTTATTTAAAAAAACATTACTTTCACTTGACATAAACAGCCTTGAGGTTTGGAGGAGGCAAAGTAAATAATTTTTTTAAATGTATGGAATTAAGTATGTGTGTGTATGTTTCTGTGCAACTGCACATGCGTATTGTTGATTGTACATAGCAGATTTGGGGTTATGTTAGTGGATCATACTACCACCAGCCACATCATACATTCAACCTGGTAGAACAAAAGAGCTACTAAAATAGTGCTGCAAACAAAGAAAATGAGTGGGCGTACATCATAATTAAAATGTTATTCTTTTAATTAGCCAATTATTGCACTGAGATCTGGACATAAATATGCCAGTGAATCCTATCTGTAAATAATGAAAAGTATGGATTTTTCCCCCTATCAAGAAGGTTAATAGTTTAATTGTATAGTGTTATTCTTACATTAAAAGCTGCATACCTGGCGAGCTTTATCGGGTAACAGGGACTTTTAAATGTGCCAATGTTTCTACCCAAGTAACACGGGTCAATTGCAAAAGGGATAACCATAATGATTAAATCATTAAAATTTTGTCTATGCTTCACAGAGCATAGAGAAAATTAACTTCCCACCAACCTCATTTTTCTGCTGAACATGAAATAATGATTTTCTGCCAGTATAATTACAAAGCTAACATCTGATAGAGTCAGCATCCAGGGGGGATTATCACATGCATGAGTATTAGACCTCATTACCAGCTTGACTGCAAAATTATTACATCTTGTAATTGGATGGTGAGATTTATATACAGATTGGCCGGGTTCTCTGTAAGATTGTAATTACAAGCTTCGGTGGTTCGCTACTTATCACACGGTGCAGGAGGAGGCAAAAACAAGCAGAGGAAAGACCATTTCATTAAGCCATAACCCTATCAAGGGAGGAGCATTGTAACATCCCAGTATTTATTAGGCCAAACAGAGCTGTTTGCCGAAGGAGAGGCCATTTATTACTGCCTGACAAATGGGATTTCATTTATTTAACCTCAGCGAGATCTATTTCAGTAAAATGTACAAACGAGCCATCCATTTTATGATTCCAGAGTCAACGCCTCAATTATCTAAAGGCTAACTGACTGTTAAAGCACCCATCTGCTAGGGCAAATCCATTGATTTAATTTGCTTCATGCTACTGAATGATTCTTAGCCAGGGAGAAGGGGCTAAGAGGGAGGGGGAGAGAGACAGATGAGGAGAGGGGGCCGCTGGAGGTTTGGGGGAATGCAGAAGAAGAGCGATTCTAGGTCTGGGGGTGTCTGGGGGAGGGCGCACAAACACACATCCATTCCTTGGCATACATGCACACCCTTGCCCGGGTGGGTTTAATCCTTCAGCACAAAAGAAGAAAGCAGATCAATAGCAGCTTAAATTTTATGAGACAAGGAGTTAAGTTGTTCAGCTTGAGCCAGAACACCTTTGTTCTACCATAACAAGTAATCTCTGTGGTGGAATTAATATTGACAAGCTGGCTTCTTTGTAGCTAATTTTGTAGGCGCCTAAGCCAATCAGGAGGCCAGCAGTAATAGAGTTGTTATTAGACTTCATTATAAAGGCTGTGGATCAATGGCTACACTAGGAGGCAGAGAGGACATGTCGCAGCAGAATGCATATGTATGCTCAAGGAAATGAAATCCTTTTAATGTCCTGACAATAATTTATTCCATATCTCTCTATCACTATATATGTATGTGTATATATGTGTGTGTGTATGTGTGTGTGTGTAGTGTAGAAATGTATACACATACATACCACATACACATATGTGTGTGTTTGTATATAAATAATACAGATATACACACATAAACTGTGTATTAAAACATTGCATTAAAGTGCTGGGGATTAAGAACAGATTGGACAACCATTTGTATTAAATTATTTATTTATTTATTTATTATTTGATTTGTCAATCGCTTACAAGATAAAAGGTATAATATAAACATAGTTATAAATACATGAAATGGATACATATAAGAAAAATAAAAAGAAACAATAGGACAGGGACGGTAGGCATGTTGGTGCGCTTATGCATGACCCCTACAGACCTCTTAGGAAAGGAGTGAGGTCAATAGTAGACAGTCTAAGATTAAAGTTTTTGGGGTTTGGGGAAGAAACCACAGAGTCAGGTAGAATATTCCAGACATTGACCACTCTGTTGTTGAAGTCGTATTTCCTGCAATCAAGTTTGGTGCGGTTAACCTTGAGTTTGTATCTATTGTTTGCTCTTGTATTGTTATGGTTGAAGCTGAAGTATTCATTGACAGGTAGGACATTGCAATGTATGATTTTATATACTATACTTAGATTGGACAGAAGGTGGCATAGTTCTAGATTTTCTAGGTCTAGAATTTAGAGTCTGGTGGCATAAGGAATTCTGCAATGAGTAATGGAGTGGAGAACTCTTCTTGTGAAATATTTCTGGACTTTCTCAACTGTATTAATATCAGATACATAATATGGGTTCCAGACTGGTGAGCTATATTTGAGTATTGGTCTAGCAAATGTTTTGTATGCTCTAGTTATTAGTTTGATATTACCGGAAAAAAAGCTACGCAGGATTAGGTTAACAACTCTTAATGCCTTTTTGGCTATGTAGTTACAGTGGGCTCTAGCACTTAGATAATTAGAGATGAGTACTCTAAGGTCCTTGACAGAGTTTGGATCATCAACCAGGTCTTGACTATTCAGCTTGTATTTTATTTTCTGATTTTTTTTGCCAATATGTAAGACAGAGCATTTGTTTGTTGAGATTTGAAGTTGCCATTTGTTTGACCATTCTGACACAAAGTCAATGATCATATAGGGCTTCCTGCCTAAGCAGGAGATTGGACTGGAAAACTTCCAAGGTCCCTCCCAATTCTTATTCTGTTACATACACATATATATGTACACACGCACACAATGGTGAGGTTTTTCAGCTTAAACCGAGCAGCAGGGTTGAGCAGTGGCAGATCAGACAGTTGTCATTGCTTTCTTGGCTAAAGGATTTACTCTGAAACATCAGCCTTCGAATGCCATGTGAAGTCCAGCTTTCTAATTCAAACCCACACCTTTCAGAAAAAGCTCTGTCCAGTCTGAAATGAGTAATATTTAAAGCAGCTATCTCCATTCTTTTGAGCACCAGGGACTGGTTTGTGGAAGACAATTTTTCCATGAACCTGAGGGGGTGGTATGGTTTCGGTTTCGCTCGCTCGCTCACCTGCCACTCATCTCCAGCTGTGCGGCCTGGTTCCTGCCAGATCACAGAGGTTGGGAGCTTTGATTTAAAATATCAGGCTACAAAAGATAGATAATATTCATCTTTTTTCCCTATATCCATCCAAATGGCTATGGGAATAAAGCATCATCAATATCATAAGCAGAACTTTAGGGTAGGAATTGTGTTACAAATATGCATATCAAGTTTCATTGCAGTTTCTCAATCCTGAGAAGAAAATTACAATTTAAGGTATCTTTTAAATTGGATGCCCTACCCTCTAGATATGTCAAGCTGTTATATAAATAAATAAAATAAGAACTGGGTAGTTGCAGGGAAGTACAGTTAAATCTGACCTTTAATTTTATGATAAACCTGTTCACGCATCTATTTTCATTTAATCTCTCAGTCATTACAACATACCTTAAATATCCATCCTCGTTCTATTGAAACCAAAATCTAAACTGAATATGCCACTGAGCTGCAAAGAGTTGGCCTAGTTTGATAAGATCACAGCCCAAGCCCTCACTCAGCCATAAAATTCCCTAGGATATTTGGGATTCATTGCTAACTTCCAGGATTAATTGTTGGTATAAAATAGCCAGGAATCTTATTATTAGCATCCATGAATTTTTATAGGAAATACCAGATATAAATGTAGACAAATGAGCATTTGACAATAACTATATATCATATTCTTAGCTAATTATGTCTCTAAAAAAAGAAAAAAAGAATGACTCTTTCATCCTATCTTTCTGAATGAACTGATTGTATTCAGTGTTTCTCAACCTCAACAACATTAAGATGTATGGACTTCATACTGGCTAGGGAATCCTGGAGACTCAAGTCCACACATCTTAAAGTTGCTGGGATTGAGAAACACTTATACAGATCATTCTGACATACTGGTAGTATCAGCATTAAATAAATAAGGCAGAACCTGCTGCTTTATAGAAGGCCAGCTTCAAAATTATGTCCTTGGATATACCGCGGGTAATCCTAGTTTAATTATTGGTGCATTCTGTCTTTCTCACAAGCTTAAAATCTTCACCAGAGAAGCACTCTATCTTTCAACATCACCAAAAATGACAGCAAGACCAAAGGGAAATCAGATAGTGAATGACTTCAGAAAACACATCAGTTTGTTCATCTTAAGCATTCACTATTTCAGCTCTTTGTCCTGATGTTTGTATGACTTTACTCCTAGACTTGTGCCTTTTATCAGACTTCAAAACCTATAACTAATCTGTTCCAGACTTTGATAACATTATCTCCATGAGCTCTGCATTAATCCATGTGATTTTAAAGATCTTTTGATCTTAAAATTAAGTTTAATACAAAAAGAAATGGATATGCAATACATTTCGTTGCCCAAAATAATGTATGGTGCAGCAGATACTGCTCAGCATTCATTAACGTGTACCTACAAAGCCTCAGTTGTGCTTGAAAAATAATACCAGCCAGAGGTGCTTCAGAAGGGACTCTAGGGTTGCTCCTACCGCTGTCTTGGCCCCAGAATTCAAGTAGTTCAATTAACCACAGCTGACATGAATAGAATGAGGTCAGACTGTGACTTAAGCACTTCTAAATGTTGAATGCAACTTTTATCTGATTCATTTCAACCAACCAAATGAGCGCAGTGAATTGCGGGTCGCGTCCTCACCATTCTCTTTATATGCTTGTATATTATGCTGTTCAGAAAAATCTGAACCAACATCACTCTTCAGAAGTCAATAAGTTA
Organism: Bungarus multicinctus; assembly: GCA_023653725.1. Taxonomy (NCBI): domain Eukaryota; kingdom Metazoa; phylum Chordata; class Lepidosauria; order Squamata; family Elapidae; genus Bungarus; species Bungarus multicinctus. Next base: position 9,207,744 of record CM042846.1, read on the forward strand.
TTCTTTCCCTGTGTTCAGCACATTAACCCAGAGCAGCTTGTAAATGCATTTCCCATTGATCAGATAAACTGTTTGTAGAGTATTTTATTACCTCCCCCAAAAAACCCAATTTAGTCACCTTTTCAAACACACACTGTGTGTGTATGTGTGTGTGTGAACAACAGAGCTTGATAACAAATGTGTAGCTTCAAATTAAAGGCCTTGATTGTGGAAGAAAAAGCATTGTTTCTGGATTTGGAATATCTGAAAGGATTACACTTGAAGCCTTTAAAAATTATTTGCATTTATAAACTTTCATGTGAGCAATGAGATTAACATAGGAGAGCATATTATATCAAATATATTGTTTTCTTTCATTTCAAATAGAATTTGGATCCTTAATTATAATGTTTAATTTCAGTTCAGTAGATTATGTACCATTTTGATGGACATCCCAAACTATATTCTAGATTTCACTCAAATTTGTACAAGTGAGAGGAAGATTTTCATTTGAGATCATTTTTGTCTATGCATGTTATAATTTTACCAGTGTTTTACTTATTTTCTGATAAGCAAGCATCTTAATTTTTCAAAGAAAATGAATATTTCAAAATCAGTATTAATCTCAATTATGGAAATGTCAAGATGAATTTGGATTTCCAGGGAAGAAATAGCAAATTGAAGATGGAATGACCATCCAGCAAGTAGAACTTTCAATTCCTTTCTGGACAAGGAGAGTACCTAAGATTGCCCATAAGTGCTCTAGACAGTTGCTCCTCACGAGGAGACCACAAGACAGCAGTCTCTGTCTGGGTTTCCAAAGATCTGGGATACAAGTGAATAACTGTGTTTCTCAAACTGAGGTTGGCATTTTCAAAAAAGACACTAAAAATGCATACTTCCTTTTCTATTTACTTTTGGATATTACTTAACTGCCTTTCAGTTATAGGAAACGTTTCAATTTGCAAAATTTATAGCACCAGGTTAGTTTCCTTCAATCCTTGGTGAAAGAAGTTTTAAATACAAATTTAAGAACATAAAAATATTTTGCAATAAACAGCAGAAGGGCAATTAGACTTTGGTTTATGCCAAGTTACAAATACATTAAAAGTCCAGAGGGATTTGAAATAAGAAACTGGAATTAATTACTGGAATCCTTCCTATGAGAAAATACTTTTGTTCTGAATTCTTTAAAAAAAACAGTTGATAGGATGTAACTTCTAAGGTTGGATAAGAGAAGGAGCTAAGGATTACAATTAAAAGAGAAGAACAATTAGATTTGAGCTATCAACACAGAATAAAGCAAAGTATTTTAACATTGGATGTATAAAAGAATATTTTTGAACAATGGACTCAGAAGTTCCTTGTAAAAATGTCTGCATCTATAGCTGTGTTTAAAAGATGTTATGAAAGAGGAACAAGTCACTTCTGGTAAGCTTGAAACTGATCTGGAAACGGACTTTAAAATGCCAGGCCACAAAATTGATATGGTAAAAGATGCTACTCTGGACATACAAAAGAAGTTGATGGATATCTTAATAATTAAGAGGGATATGCAAATAGTAAACCAAGAGAGTGACATGAATAATTTTCCTAAATTGGATTTCCAAGTTTGAAGAATTTTATGAGAAGGGACAAACAAACAAAAAAAAGAAATGAAATCAAGTTCCAGGACAATATTTGAAGGGACTAAAGATCATGATTGTTAAACGTAAAAGGGAAGATTCTTAAGTTGGATTATTTGATTAAGGTTAAAAAATATATGTGATTGTCTCTTAAGTTTTTGCTGATTAAAACTGAAACGACAAGGTTTTAAGGAATTGTTTACAGTTAACTGAAGGGCTGTGGGAACAAGAGTGGTATACTTCTCTTAAAAGGGGAAATCATTTCTTCATATTTTGCTTTTCTTTACTATAGCCTTTCTGTTTTTCTTTTTAGCACTATTTTGATTATTTTTAGTTTATATTTTTTACCTTATAACTTGTAATTTTTTGTGGGGGGAACACATCAAGGTACATTTGACATGGATGCAGTATTCTACATTTTAGGTCTGAACCTAGGTTTGGTTCTAAAATGCATTTTTAAGTGAGCAAGGAAAGGATTTATTTTTTCAAAAAAAATTACATGATCTTCTTTGAATGATTCTAAAATTAGGTGAAAATTATTTTTAATTCCAGGTTTCAAAATTATAACTCATCTCTAGAAAATTCCAAAATCATATGCATCTGTGAGTGGGTCAAATGGTAAACTGCAACTCTGCCCATTTTTGTACTTGTATTTTGGTATGAAGACATGAGGGATGGGGCCAGGGGTGGGATTCAAAAATCCCAGCAACCGGTTCACTGCCCGGTTGCTGGGTGGGCATGGCCATGGTGGGTGTGGCCTACTAGAACTTCCTGTTTCCGGCTTCCAGTGGGCCTCCAGAGCCCAGGGAAGCCCTTTGCACCCTCACAAGGGTCCAGAGGCTTCCCCCAGGCCTCAGGGAGGGCAAAAATGATCTCCCCCGGGCTCTGGAGGTCCTCCAGAAGCCAGAAACAAGTTTGTTTCTGGACTTCCAGAAGGCCCATTTTTCCCCCTCCCAGAGCCTCCGCACAGACCCTGCACTTACCTGCATCATGTGGAGATTCCTGGGAGTGGCGGGGAGGGGCAGGGTGGGTGAGGCCAACCGGTCGGTTGAAATACCGGTTCGGTGAACCAGATGTAACTTTAACATCCAGGTTCGTCTGAATCAGTTCGAACTGGTAGAATCCCACCCCTGTGTGGGGCATGCATGATGATGTCACTGATGTTTTATTGTTTTGATAAAAACTCAGCTTTCTGCCACCCCCATTTGCCTTAGATATGGAACACCTATTTTAAAGTTGGCAAACATATTGCAAACAACATTCTAAGTTACATGAAGTGTAGAGTCCTCAATCCATTTTCATATAGAACAGGAAAGTTACACTGTAATGTGATGCCAGCTTTGAGAGATTATAATAGCAACTACTGTAACACTTTCAAGCATTGGTCAACTGAGCTTCAAAGCCCACTGCCTAAGTTGAAGTGACCAAACAGAGGTCTTGGTTTAACAAAACAAGGATATCAGCTGGGGGTTGTTTAGTCTTAGCTGTAACTGACACTTGTACTTAAGCTGGGTTGCAGAGGGAATGTAGCATTTAAATTGTTCCTTTAAAAATAAAGCAGCTCTGGATATTTCCACTTTGCTCTAGTTTCTGGCACAGGCACAAAAAGAACATAAATCTGATTGTGAACTCCAGATAAAATCACTGTTCACCTTATAGCTACAGTTGACAATCATACTGGACAAGATCACAAAGGGGATAAGGTCATGGAAACTCTTTTAGTGTTTTCTTCCATGTGATATTATCAGGAACTCAACCCTAAAGCAATAGAAAGAGACTGATAAAAAAGAAAGAGGGAGAGAGAGAGAGATAGAGAAGGGAAAAAGAACAGTGATAATAAATCAACTCAACTGCAGAGAATGTGCCAGGGAAAACAATATTGATTTTTCTTCTTTTTCTTTACAAGTCAGTGCACAGATTTGTCAGACAAAAGAATAAAGATGTCAGACCACACAGAGTCAAATGCTAATCTTAAGACAAAAAGAACACTACAGCTTGGATAGTGACAAAATTAGTGCACCCCCATGTTTATCCATTTGTCTCATACATATAGAAATTTTAAAAGCTATAATTAAATAGTAAACAGGTATTAGTAGCCTCAAAAAAGCACCAAAATAGCTGGACTAAGATAAAATATAAAGAGAAAATGAGAAATACAACTGTATCACAGCTCTGTCCAATGGATAGAAAGAGTTGAATTTACCTTCACCTATCAGAGATGAAACCAACAATGGTATACAAGGTGGAAACTCTTCTTGCAACTTGGATTCTACTGCCAAAAAGAATAGCTTCGGTTCTAAAATCAGGGAAGAACAGCATTTCAAATGTTGTCTTCAAAGATACCACAATAAAATTTGACAAAAGCATAAGAATTGCATAACTATTTATAATTGCGTACAGTAACTATAAGCAGAGCCTCCTGATCTGGTAATGTTTGTAAGAGGCATTACTCCCAATTCAATAATAGTTGTAATCTGCAGCATGAGTCCAAGAGTACTCCTATGTTATAACTCAGCTTTGTGTTAGTTAATGTGATTCCAGCAAGAATCAAATATGGAATATTTATATGTTTTTTGTTCAGTTTCTAAGTTTTCCATCTCACAGAAGTGACTCTGGGAAACTCACACAGTTAAGATTAAAAAAAAAAACTATATGTCTAGAATTGAAAGGTTTCTCTATCCACAGTCACTCGATGTTGCTGTGATTAAGTCTAAGTATGTTCTCCAACAAGACACAGCATCCAGGCACAAGAATAAACTCACCATGGTCTCAGGAATCTCCCAGGCACTTCTATAAATTAATTGGATCCATTATATGCCTGGGGAAAACTGACCAAAAAGATCTGTTCTTCCTGCAGATGTTGGTGGCACTACTTAGCCTGATGTCAATCAAATAATCTGAGCATGACAAAAGACAGATATTGGTGACTTCTATCAAATCACATTTGCTTGGAAAGAAAACAGATACTGTACGGTGGACCCAATATCTCATTCAAGAATGAGTGCCTGGATCCAACCATATATAACTAACAGGACGATCAGACTTCATCTCAGGCAACTCAGGACCTTCCGAATTGGAGTCTGGCTCAGAGCAGATCCAAAGGACTTTATTTGTCAAGATGCCTATCATATTCTTCACAATGGCCCTGGAAATATTCTTGTGTGATTTGTCCCTCCCCAACAAGGAATAGATCAGTTAAATTGCCCACCAGCCAGCTCTCTGTAAATATGATAACTGCTCATTGCTGACTCACTGCTCTTATTGTCATGATGTAATCCTTAATATGGACTCTTACACATATTTGTTTTGATTCCTACTTTGTCTTTATCTCTTCTGTAATTCTGTTTCCATTTCTTGGAAAAGGAAGCAATAATGTGGAATCAATGCACAAAAAGAGCTCCCATTGATATAATCTAATTCAAGGCCCTTATCACATTCTTATTTTGAAATATACTCTTAAAATCTTACCTGAAGAAGAGTGTTTGTCATTAAGATGTTTAATAGATAATGATTTGATACAACAATTTAAAAAAGCAAATTCCTGGAAATAAATGACAAAATCAATACAGTTGGCATCATCATTTAGAATACAAACACCAAGTCTCAATTTAGGTGCCAAAATAGTAACCATTAAAACTTCTCTGGAAGTTTTTTAATTCCCACAGATAATGGAATATTTCATCCCAGCAGAATTCTTAGCAGATCATTTTTAAAAATCTAATTATTGATCCCTCAAAGGAAAATCAAGATATACTTCTTAGTGAGTTACATGGACAGTTCTTTATAGGTTATTGAAACAATTACGACTTGTTAATAGATGGACAATCAATCTGACTTGCTCGTTAACTTATTTCTTTTTTGGTCAAAACACATTCCATTGATGAAGAACCTGTTTATTATAATTCAAGGTCTTTTAAACATTTTGATCACATTCATCTTGGACAAGGAACAGAAAGGAAATGATGTCAGATCTTGGTAAATCGATGCTTCTGTACCCTTCCACAGATTTAGAATCGTGGTCCAAATTAAACATCTTAACCACTGCAGCAATTTGATTGTTGAGAAGCTGCTTAATACAGTAAATAATCACAGAATGAGTTAACACACAACCACTGGATGCTGCCGTAGTAACTAAATATTAGTATTTTTTTTCTCCTTCTCCCTTTATCACTCATAATTTCCATTTCTGTTGTAACTCTTATAGGCATTGCTTTATCAATAAACTGTTTGATTTTGATCTCTTAACATATTCCTATCTCATTTAACTAAATCAAATAAACTCTATGAATGAAACTTGAGATTTTAAAATACCACTGTATATTTTTATACAGCCCAGGCTGGGTACCCAAGTGTACAAAGGGATACGTCTCCTAGCAGTGTAATTATCAATTCAGCTGCTATGTATTTTAATTTTTGTGTTTGTGGCTGTAATTTTTTAGAACTTTATTTTAACATTGTTCACCACCTCAGGTCCCTTGTTGAGATGGGTGGCTATATAAATTGATTAAATAAATAAATAACACATTGATCTGGCAGAGACTTCCATTACTGGAGGAGGACTGAGGCATTTGCTTCTAAAGTTTCCTTTTTTCAGAAACACTTTTTCTAGCGGAACAGAGAGAGGGGGGACTTCCTCAGAAGAATCATCATCATCACTGCTTCCCTCTCAACTGGTTCAAATAATTTTCTAACAGTAGAGGGCACCATGGAACACAAATCTAAATGTTCAGAGATGATTTTCCCTACTCTGGATTAGCTTGGTTGGTTTTTAACAATCACAGGGGCAAACTGGGGTGACCAGGTGACAATGTCACTGTCGCTAGGAAAAAGGACTGGCTTTCCAATAAACAATACTTTCTTTTTTAATGAAAACCTTTAACATTTTTTTAAATTTCTCCTAACCATTTTTTTATTACTTTCTTTTATTTTTATTACAGACTGTTCTTTGTTCTCATTTCCTTCTGTTTACTGCCTTGGGATTTTTTTTTTCAGAGAAAAATGTGAACAGTAAAAGCAATAATTTGCTCAGCCTGTAGAAAAATCCAACAGCATTTCCTCTTAAGACTGAAAATTTTAATCAAGAATGGTGCAAAAATATAGCCGAATCAAACGGTCCTTCTTGAAGACTCTGGTGTGAGAATGAATGCTGGTAGGGATGGTCCAGACATTACTCTGCAATTTGGATCTGAAGATCAGTTCATCTCTATATCCATTTCCAAGAACAGAACAAGAACACTGTTTAGTGTTCTGTTCTATAAAATTGCACTGGGCTGCCTGCAGCAAAGAACCTTTTGCCTGTAGTTTGAATCCTGATAAAACAGGCTTCAGGATTGTGTGCAAATCAGTGCACGAAAGAGCTCTTTGCACATGTATTTCCCACTGCAGATTGCCATGCTGTATTACTAGGTAATCAATTTCTTTTACAGAGTAGAAGGGTTGCTTCCTCATTGCTCTTGTGTGAATAATACACCCGGATGGGCAATGGATATATAAATAAAGTACACTGTGCCATAACTTAACAAAGACTTGGCACTATTCAGCTTAGGACTTCCTGAATAGGTATTACCTCTTCAAGATAGGCCAGGTCAAGAGATAGTCACTGGATGGATTTATTTATTTAATTTATATGCACTGCACCTCACCTAAAGGAGACTTTACACATTTCCAGAGTGCAACGAGTCTACTTTTATTAGTATAAAATTCAATGTCATTACATTATTCTATTTTTAATATTGTATGCATATTGTATGTATACATAGATATGCATACACACTTACATGAACACACACATACACACAGAATGGAAAGCATTATATGTAATATTCAGTTAGATGCACACAAACAGCCAATCTTAAAACAAATCAATCACAGACCATGAACAGTTAACAGAGATGCCTTAATTATTTCTTCCCATGTCCTGAATTATCACTGCCAGAACACTACAGACTAGTGTTGCACCCCAATGCATTTGTTTTACAGAACTAACATAGATATTATTATTACTTCGCATGGTCACCTCCGCCCTGGTGACCTCTCACCTAGACTATGCCAATGCTCTCTACATGGGGCTGCCTTTGAAGAGCATCCGGAGGCTCCAGCTGGTGCAGAGTGCGGCCGTGCGGGTGGTGTTGGGGGCTCCTCGGGGCTCCCATGTTACACCACTTTTGCGTGAGCTGCATTGGCTCCCGGTGGCCCTCCGGGTGCGCTTCAAGGTCTTAGTTACCATCTTTAAAGCACTCCATGGCTCGGGACCAGGATATCTGCGAGACCGCCTCCTGCCATTATCGGTCTCCCGCTGACCGATACGCTCCCATAGAGTCGGCCTCCTCGGGGTGCCACCGGCTAGATGGCTGGCGACCCCGAGGATGCGGGCCTTCTCATTGGGGGTACCCCCTCTCTGGAACGAATTACCCCCGGAGATGAGGACCATCTCTGATCTCATGACCTTCCGTCATGCGTTGAAAACTTATTTATTTCAGCAAGCCGGTCTGGCCTAGGGGTTTTTAAAATTTTAATTTGGTTTTAATTTTTCTTAATTCCCGTGTTTTAATCTTTGTAAAGCCAACATATTTAATTCTTTTAATTTTAAAATATTGTATGTGTTTATATGTGCTTTTATTCTGGCTGTTCACTGCCCCGAGTCCCTTTGGGAGAGGGGGCGGTATATAAATCTAAATAAATAAAATATTAATTACTTATTCTGAGCTGTTAACAGCAACACCCATGGAAGCCACTATTTCAAAGCACAGAAAGATAGCTTGGGTGTATCCAGAGTTGGAAGAAGGAGAAAAGGAGAATCTTTTCATTCTGCTCTGGGATCTCACAGACCTTCATAGCAACACTAATACCAAACACTGAACTTTCATCCATATTTTAAAGGAGGAAAGGGAGATCTCAGGGCCTTCTAATTGCAAAACCAAGTAGAAGCCTCAGTAGCAAAAGAAAACAACAGGTCCTCCACTCCTTGAGATAGTAAAGGTTGTCCTCGACTTATGACCACAATTGAGCCCAAATTTTCCATTGCTAAGCAAGACAGTTGTTAAGTGAGTTTTGCCCCATTTTACAAACTTTATTGCCACAGTTGTTAAGTGAATCACTGCAGTTGTTAAGTTGGTTACACGGTTGTTAAGTGAATATGGCTTCCCCATTGACCTTCCTTGTCAGAGGGTCATAAAAGGTGACCGGATGACTCTGAGACACTGCAGCCGTCATAAATATGAGCCAGTTCAGTTACCAAGCATTTGAGTTTTGATCATGCAACCATGGGAATGCTGTGAAAAATGGTCATAAATTACTTTTTTCAATGTCATTATAAGTTTGAACACTCACTAAATGAATAAATGTAAGTTGAGGACTACCTATATGGCAGAACATTTGAGTTAAAATATTCATAATTTTTTTTGCTTCTGGTGCAAACCAGCATTAAAAAGTCAAGCTGTCCTCTTGGCCACAGAGAAGAGGTAACACTGAACTTGTGAATGCGGCATCTTGCCAAGACTCTGCTGCTAATATGGGATCACATCTGATACAATTCAGTTTCCTGGTAGCACATGCTGGAATCTTAGTATCCTGAAACTATGTTTAAAGTCAAAACAAGGTCTAGAATGGTTCCTAAAATTAAGAATACTCTTGAGGAAAAGAAAAGCTGCCTTACTGCCAAGCACAACAGCAAGGCAGATAAGTCAGTGGACTTCCAGTGACCTAATCAGAAAAAGATGTTTTCAAACCTAATGGAAATTTCAGAAGGGAATTAAAAAAACATTTTGCTTGACGTTAACCTAATTTTTTTTTTTAAAAAAAAAACTAATTTGAAAGTCTGGGAATGGTGTTAACTGTTAGTTATTATTTCCATAATAATATAGCCTCAAACTACAAATGTTGGTAACTGGAATCTTCACAAACTTAATAGTAAAACCAGATTTATCAATAAATATACTGTATCCTTGGTGAAGAGTCACAGCCATTTCTCACACTCCAATGGGTGTGCCTGTATAATAGTTTCGTTTCTAAATATATTTTTGTTTCATGCCTATACATTACATATAATGTGTGAAATGGCCCATACTAACTTCTTGGCCATAAAACAAATATTCCACACATGTATTCATGACATGGGTTCATTGCTTTACTGCAAAATTACTGTGGGTAATCATACTCAACATTTGGGTCATAACGTGTATTATTTCTATTACTGCTTGCAAAAAGATTGCAAAACAATTTGCCTGTGCATTGACTTTGCCCTTTATAGTACTCTTCTCTGAACTGAATTCCATAGAGTTGCCCTTCATGACATCACAATGTAGTGAAATATGATTGGCTACATAGTTTTGTGACTTCATTCAATCTATTATATAACACTTAACTGCCAGCGTTCTCCAACAGGCCGGTGCGTTCCCACAGAGAGGGTCTGCTCCGGGTGCCGTCGGCCGCTATGTGCCGTCTGGCGGCGCCGAGGAGTAGGGCCTTCTCTGTGGGTGCTCCCGCCCTCTGGAATACTCTGCCACCGGAGCTCCGTACCGGCACGGACCTGAGGGCCTTCAGGCGCGCGTTGAAGACCTGGCTCTTTGAGCAGGCCGGCCTTGGCTAAGATGGTTTTAATTTGGTCTCCATTTTATTAATTCTAAATTGGGTTTTAAGGGGTGGGGGTGGGGTTTTGTTAGTTTTATCAAGCAGCCGATTGAAATTTAATATTTTTTAACTTTTGTATTCTTTGTGGGGTTTTTAGATGAGCTGTTCACCGCCCTGAGTCCCTCAGGAGAAGGGCGGTATATAAATGGAATAAATAATAATAAATAAATAATAAATGATTATTTATTCATTGGAACATTCTGCGCATCGTCATTTAACATACTTCAGTATGGAAATTATAGTTGGTCCTCAATTTACAACCATGGCTGAGCCTGGAATCATGGTTGTAAATTGTGCTGGACATTAATCAATGCGTATGATAGATAAAATTTTATGACGTTTTTTGCAGTGGTCATTAAACAAACACCATGGTGTTAACTGAATCCATGTCTACAAGGGACTTTTTTTGTCAGAAAGTAAGAAGAAAGTAAGAAGTAAGAATTACTAGAAGTAAATGCTGGTTTCCAGCAAAACAAAACCATGGTAAATTGTGAAAATATGATCGCAGGACACTGCAAATGGCCATAAAATTGAGCTGGTTGATGAGCTCCCAAAATGCTATCAGATGTCTATGGGAGGAGGAGTAGCCATTGGAACTTCAAATCCGGGTCATAATACCTCTTTTGTTGTTGTTGTTCCATTGTAACCTTGACCTGTTGAGGACTATCTGTAATAGGTTGTCTATGTACATTGTTCAAAAAAATTATTTAAAAAATGAAATGCCACATACTGAACCCAGAATATTTAATATGAAAATTGTCCTGTTTTTCTACCACTGCTTTCACCACTCTGACCTTCTGTACTTCCTTTCTAATGCCTTTGCTAGGCATTAGTAATTCTGCTGCTTCTCACTATTATGTGTAACTGTCCAAGGACTGTGCCAATTGCACAGGCCTTTCATGCAGAAAATTCAAAGTGTCTGCAAGTAAAGGGGTCAGGTAGCAAACGATTATACTTGCTGAGACCTTGGAAAGCCTTTTCCAGGTGAAATAAACAAAACAATCCTGGAGAAAGGTAACAAATACATTTAATTAGCGTAAAGCATTCTCTGGTCTTCTGTCCTAGGCTAACTTTATTCCAAAGAGGGGACAATCTATCAGTGAACAAAAATGTATAATGAAAGACAGCATTGTTTTTTTAATCTAGGTGGCTCAAATTAACTGAAAAAAAGATTATACTCACCATTTGCAAACCTTCTGTACCAGTTATATTATTACCATTCTTGAAGTTGATTTCATCTTATATATTATTCTGCTTTCTACAGGAATTTTTAATACTGCTTTGTGTTTTAGGATTGCATTTTAACTGATTTGGACTTCACCTAGAAATATGAATTTACTGTAATAATGGTCTACAAGTATAATCTATCCATCCATCAAAAAGGGCAAGTGGCATGAATGGGCAAGGGGTGGCATAACATTAGTGGTGAGTGAGCAATAAACCCCTCTTACTTGGCCTACAGTAATTCATTATTCTTCAATGTTTTCTGAAAAAATTCTGTGAAATTATTAACTTTGTATTTTCAAGCAAATTGATTGACAATTTATTCTTTGTTAATACCATCACTCTCTCAAACCAGAAATATGTCATTTTCCTCAACAAGAAGAATCATTTTTCAATTAGAGGAAATTAGTGAAACTACTTTTTCATGCCTTTTTCAAATGTATGTTCCCTCTGTGAGAAGAGGTAAGGCAGTTAGTAGGGGAGCTTGCTCTTCATTCATTTTTACTTTAGTTTTCTTCAAAAGTTTTTTTACAATTCTAGTATGTATAAAACTGGTTCTCCTAACAGGTGCAAAATAACCTGACTGCTGAGTACTATATATTTTGATTTTAGCAGCAAATGATATTTGAAAAGAGGAAAGAAATGAGGGAAGCCAAGAAAAGCTTATTGATCAATGGTTAATGGTGAAACATTCAAAGACTGAGTCCTTTCTGGATCGGGACTTCATAACTATAAGTATTTAATCATAAGTTTGAAGGACCCCAACTTTTATGCAGAATAAAAGTATGCCTTATTCTTAAAAGTTGCAAAATGTACCCTATGACTATCATTAAATGCTGTACCTTATGATTCTTGACAAATGTATCTTTTCTTTTATGTATACTGAGAGTATTTGCACCAAAGACAAATTCCTTGTGTGTCTAACCACATTTGGTCTATAAAGAATTCTATTCTATTCTATTCTATTCTAAAATGTTCCCTTTAAAGACATGCCAATGCCATGTGCTAAAGCTGTTCCCTTTCCTCCCTCCTGCCAGCAATCTTTAATTGTATAAGAGAGAAGCTAGACAGAAGATAGCAAAACCATTAGATTGACAATCATAGAACAAGAAAAAAAATAAGCTGAATGTCAAGGAGTAGCTCTTTGGTAATTTGTTTCAATGTGTATTTCAGTGCTCTAAATAAATTCAAGGGTGCACTGACAACAGCAAGAATAGTTTGTGGAGTAAGGATTAAATTGCTTAAAGTAACTATCAATTTTCTTAAAAGATCTAGGACACATAAAATGGATTCTCAAAACACAATTTGAATAAAAGTTATGAGAATTCGGCATGAAAACTCTATGGTTCAGTGGAGATTGAAAAATTTTTACTACTGGTTCTCTGGATGTGGCTTGGTGGACATGGTGTAGCTTGGTGGGCATGGCAGAGAAAGGATACTGTAAAATCCCCATTTCCTCCCCACACTTGGGGGAAGATTACTGCAAAATCTCATTTCCTGCCCGCCCCACTGACCTCCTTTCCAGCTGTTCTCCTGTACAGGGCAACAAAAGAAGACTCAGCCAATCAGCTGGGACTCAGGAGGCAGAGAATAGATGGGTGCGGGACCAGTCAGAGGTGGTATTTGCCGGTTCTCGAACTACTCAAAATTTTCACTACTTACCGGTTCTCCAAAACTGGTCAGAACCTGCTGAATACCACCTCTGCTATGATTGTATCATATACTATTAGCTAGTCTCTTTATGCATACATATTAGATTATCTCAGCAATTGTCTTTTATTAATCTGGATTAAGGTTTGGCATGTTGTGAGCCCATCTAGAGAGAGAAAAAGATAAATGCTGTCTTCCATATGCCTATTTTTCTTTCTTTGTTATTTATTTATTTTACAAAAAATGAATTAGACAATTTTTTAAAAAGCCCTCCCTCCCCAAAGCCATTGCACATAACCATGTGGTAAACGAAAGAAGCAGAGATGAAAAGTTATCAAGATTGCTAAAGGATCAGGAATTTGATAATGATGGCATCTGCCAACTCATTCAGCAATTCTTCTAGAAATATCCGGTGACTTGTCAGCCAGGTGGATGAGAAGATTCTCTGAGCTGGCATGAAAATGAAATAAGATACTTTGGCCACACCATATAAAAGGGAGAGTGCAGAATTCCAGGGAAAACCATTTCTGGTTTGCCAAGGGAAACAGAGGCAGGGTTAAAGTCTCTTTCATAGAAATGTTACTTAAGCTTCAACTAATACTGAAGATGGGAAAACACTATAGTATAGAAGGGTAAATGCAGGGGTGGGATTCAAAATTTTTAACAACTGGTTCTGTGGGCGTGGCTTATGTGGTGGGTGTGGTTTGGTGGTCATGTGACTGAGTGGACATGGCTTGGTGGTCATGTTATTGGCTGGGTGTGGCCAACTCAATATCACTCACATCGAGGCACGCATCTCCTCGCCTGGCCTCTGATGACTGTGGGGATGCTGCAACAGTCATAAGTGTGAAAGACGGTCATAAGACACTTTTTTCAGTGCCACTGTAATTTTGAATGGTCACTCCACACAAGCAAAGTACTAACAAAGGAGGGGAAAAAAACTCCAGAGACACTCCTGAGACAGGAAGTCTAGTCCTGCCAAGAATGTAATAAGGGTTAATGGAGAGGCAGTTTCTGTAAGTAACACCAGAATGTTTCCTTCCTGCCTTCCTTACAGGATTAGGCCAGTAATTTCTTCTAACAACTGGTTCTCCAAATTGCTCAGAATGTTAACAACCAGTTCTAGTGAATAGGTGCGAACTGGTAGAATCCCACCACTGGGTAAATGTTCTTCTTCTATAAGATGCGTGTTTATTTAACACTTGGTGTGGAAGAATGGCCTCCCCAACAGGTCTGCTTTGTATAATGTTGGGGTTTTGTTTCGTTGCTTAATATCTTATCTCAAGGACCTTTGCTTCAGCTCAGACCAGATTATCTCATGGCTGAGCAAAGTCAAGGCAAACTAACTAATTCTCATAATATCTAATGAGTCTGATATCTTCCATTAGGATTTCAAGTGGTCCTGCAAAGTCAAGATGGCCTGAGTAATTCTCACAAAAAAACAATTTAATCTAATATTGCAAGTGGCAAAGCCACATACGAGTTTCAATAGATATTAGGCCCAAATCTCATCTTGACAGAGAGCTTGATATCCAATGAACAAATTGTAGCAGAACTCTCAAAAATTTACATTGGCCTATTCCTATACAACTAAATTGGTGGTAGTAACAAACTTCTATGCCATAAAGAAGAGGACAGATAGCCCAAGCTCTGAACATTTTCACTGTGGTCAGAACATGATTATTGCCATTACTATTGGCAAAAATTGAATCTTTGTTATTTTATTTATCAATCCAATTTATATGCTTCAAAGTCTTGGTTATTATCTTTAAAGCGCTCCATGGCTCGGGACCGGGATACCTGCGAGACCGCCTCCTGCCATTATCGGCCTCCCACCGACCAATATGCTCCCATAGAGTCAGCCTCCTCAGGGTGCTGCCGGCTGGACAGCTGGCGACCCCGAGGATGCGGGCCTTCTCATTGGGAGCACCCCCTCTCTGGAATGAATTACCCCCGGAGATGAGGGCCGTCCCTGATCTCATGACCTTCCGTCATCTACTAAAAACTTATTTATTTCGGCAAGCCGGACTGGCCTAGGGGTTTTTAAATTTTAATCTGGTTTTTAATTTTTCTTAATTCCTTTGTTTTAATTTTTTGTAGAGCCAATTGTATTTAATTCCTTTAATTTTTAATATTGTAATATTGTATATATGTTTTATATGTGTATTTTTACTCTGGCTGTTCACTGCCCCGAGTCCCTTTGGGAGAGGGGGTGGTATATAAATTTAACTAATAAATAAATATGACCACCCATCCACCCATGAAACTCAGAGCAGTGAGCAAAATAAAAATAAAAACAACTCCATTAAAACAACTCCAAGAAACCAAATAAAACTACACTGAGACTCAGTGAAACCACAGATCCACTCATCTATTCATCCCACATGCCTGAGCCCTCATACTAATATCATGACCCAAAACCTGATGGTACAGCCAGGTCTTCAAGGCCTGGTGAGTAGGGGCTGTCCATACTTTGGACAAGGAAACTGTTCCATAGGGCAGGTACCATAACAGAGAAGGCACACTTTCTGGGACCCACTAAGTGGTACTGTTTTACTGACACTACTTGAACCTATGCTTGGAACATACTAATGCTGACAAATTTGGTGGACAAGCAGAAACCACTGGGAAGAGCCAGTGCTACAAGTAATCTGGTCCTATGCTACGTAAGCCTTTAAGCAGCACCATGAATTGCACTTGGAAAACTATAATGATGCACCTAAATCAACAATAAAATATACCAGGTCATACAAATTACATTTACTGCCATATCAAGTTAGCCCATAATGTTAAAATGCAAAAGTAACTTAATAAGGAATTGCATCGGAGGGGGAGATGGGGGGGTGGGAGAATTCTTTTAACCCACAATTCTGTGTTTAAAGTATTTGTCATTTGGAATGCTGATGGATTTTGGAAACTTATGAAGTGGTCCAGAAAGAAAAATGTTTCCTTAAAAGAAGTTAGTTTGCTCTCAAAAGTATTCTTACACTGCAGAATTTCTGGCAGAATTTTTTTTTAAAAAAACATAGCTCATTCACAGAGGACAACCAAAGATGAAATAGTTGTTCTTGGGCATTTATCAACTATAAGTACAAGATGAATTGGTCTACTTTCAGTCCATTCCAATTTTCTATATGTTCATGGGGAAAAAAATAATTCCTTCCCATTTCCAGTTCAGTCCTTAATCTGTATTGCAGTTTGTATTGAACATCTTTTTAATGTTATATTTTATTTTAACATATGCACTTTCAAATCATTTCAATGCTCTTTTTGAGCCAAAAGCTGTCTCACAACTAAAAAAACTAATTTTCCAAAGAGTTATTATGTTCTACTCTATACATTAACATGGAAATCAATCAAGGCAACTTGGTTGCAGAATTTCTTAAGATGCCTGTGGCAAATAAGAAACTTCAGGAAGGAAACCACTGTTGGCTAAATCTGGGTTTGTCATTTCTTCAACAATATGAAACTCTTGCTCACCGGAGGCAAGAATGGTATGCATGTACATAATAGCCAGTAACCCTTTCTTCAAGTTCTTTGCTCCTTGGAGAGGACTCTCATCTGCTTCCAACCCAGCATAGTTGAATATCCAACCTTGTTTTCTTTTGAACTGGGAAGCTGTAAAAACATCCCAGAAGGTGGTAATGGAAAAAAGGGTAAGAAAGTAAACCTATGTCATGCCTAGAAAATTAATGGATGTGTTTATGATGTCAGCATTTGCAGGACAGAGGGTTCTTCATACTGCCAGATCCAAATATTCCATTTTGCCCAGACATTTTTATATTTAAACACATTACTTATTTTATGATTAAATAGTTTATATAATTTTTATTTTTGTAATTATCATGAATTTGTTATTTCATATTGCTATATATGCTACTATTTGCTAAAACTGATAGTTTGGTGCAGATCATGCTCAGCTATAGGTGCTGCAGGAAAGTAACTTTACTTGTCAGAAATCATAGCTACGTTTAAGCAACTGCCATGTTAGTTATGGACAAATACTTTGTGTCAAAGAATCTCACTTCTTAGCTCTTAGGAAGTTCCATCCAAAGCACCAGCAGAATGCATGAAACTATGATGACATATAGCCTGTGCAGAGACAATCCAGCAAATATTCCAGGGCATGACATTTGGCCCATCAAATTAATTTGAGTCTGCCATTATGGATGTCATCCAACTGCTTGATAAAACCTGGTTTCTGCTTTTTGTCTGAGGAAAGAAAAGTGCAGATGTTCTCAAGGATTAAGCATAAGTTATCCTTATATGTCTGGATGGCTGTAAAAACTTCTCTCCCCATTGAAAGATATAAATTACTTGGGCTTTCCTTGGATGGGAAAAAGAGCCAGTTCTTACCAGTGAAAAAGTGCTGGTTCTTCTCAAAATGCACATCCATTTATTTTAACATCTTATGGCTCATTAACAGGACAAAGAGGACTCCAAGGAGATAGGAATGAAGCTCATTCCTTCCTGATGCTACATCTGTCCATAAATCTTTTCTTTAGAAAACAGTTTGAACCTCAAGTAGAAAACCAAAAGTTAAGTCTCTTCAGATTTCTGAGAAAGAGCACTTCAAAGCCAAGTCCAAAGGTATTAAGGAAGCATTTAATGGGAGCTACACATGGAATTGCTACACAACTGCAAATGGCGAACACTGATCTAGATCTCATCTCCCTACCATGTTTTATTGGATAAATTTATGTGGTGATATTATTATAGAGCATGTTTTCCCACGTCTTTATTAACTTTCATTGGAGTATAATGAGAATGATAAGAATCATTCTTATTTTGCTATAGTAATATTTTGATAATCTCAATAATCCTTTTCTCTTTAAGAGCAAGGTTTCTCTTTTCTAGTTGGCCTACATTGATCTGAACCTTGTCAAATTCCACCTAGAGTTTCCCTGCAATAAAAATCAAAATTAAGCTGTAATTGTGATTTGAGCCATACTTAAATGAAGTAGAAAAACAAGAGAAGTGTTTAACTTGAGGAATCTATTGGTTTCTCTTTCAGGGTTAAAAACAGACATCCCTGATGAGTTTGTATAGTGAGAAGAAGAAAAAATAGTGATACTAATCTAAATTATGGAAGAAAAAAAGACCTAGAACGAGAGAAGTACTTCAACCAGGACTTCAATCTATATTGTTTAGAATATCAAAACCTACAACAGATGGTATTTTATTAGGATCAAACAAAGTGTCACAAAATAATATATGATCTTTCAGGTTTTATGTGATTCTTCACTCCATTAGAGTTAAGGGAATGGGAAAGAAGGACAATAATTTTTTTAATGGGACAAATTCATAGTAATGAATTTGACGTATAAGTAAAAGTCAGACTGACTCAGATTTGCAGATTGAATGCATTTGTTAATGGGAGGCATAATAGCAGTTCACATTTTCCAGAGTTTCTTCCAACTCTAAAAGCATAAAACTCTCCAGCTAACCCTAACCCTAAGAACAGAATAGAATAGAATATGGGATGGGATGGAATAGAATAGAATAGAATAGAATAGAATAGAATAGAATAGAATAGAATAGAATACAAGGGACCTTGGAGGTCTTCTAGTCCAACCCTTTGCTTAGGCAGGAAACCCTACACCAGGGGTAGGGAACCTTGGCTCTTTTATCACTTATGGACTTCAACTCCCAGAATTCCTGAGTGAGCCATAAAAGGTTCCCCATCCGCGGCCTACTGGTTTTTCAGTTGTGGAGGAAATGAAT
This sequence comes from Bungarus multicinctus, assembly GCA_023653725.1. Lineage (NCBI taxonomy): Eukaryota > Metazoa > Chordata > Lepidosauria > Squamata > Elapidae > Bungarus > Bungarus multicinctus. The sequence goes on from CM042846.1 coordinate 9,226,574, forward strand.
TTTTGACTGGAATGGGATTGTTTGATATACAAATGTAGGACATATAAAGAATATATAAAGAATATGTCCTACATTTGTATATTAAACAGTCCCATTCCAGTCAAAAATTGATTTCCTCCACAACTGAAAAACCAGTACGCCAGGGATGGGGAACCTTTTATGGCTCACTCAGGAATTCTGGGAGTTGAAGTCCATAAGTGATAAAAGAGCCAAGGTTCCCTACCCCTGCCCTACACCATTTCAGACAAATGGTTATCCAATCTCTTCTTTAAAAACTTCCAGTGTTGGAGCATTCACAACTTGTTGCACTGATTAATTGTTCTGTCAGGAAATTTCTCTTTAGTTCTAAGTTGCTTCTCTCCTTGATTAGTTTCCACCCATTGCTTTTTGTTCTACCCTCAGGTGCTTTGGGGAATAGCTTGACTCCTTCTGCCAGCCTCACTGGGCACTAGATGATTGGTACTGACAAACCACGGTACTCACGATTTATGGTGTAGTTACAAGGATTTATTATATCAGCAAATAATCAAACTTAGTCCCAAAAGGCAACACTGGATAAAATCTGATTAAAGCTACCACTGAGAGCAACTGCCTCTCAGCGCTTATTATAGCTGCCTGTCAACCCCACCCAGCTAACCTACATCCTCCCGTCTCTTCCCCCCAACTCCACCCCCATTTACTTACGCCTAGCCCAGGGGTAGGGAACCTTGGCTCTTTTATCACTGATGGACTTCAACTCCCAGAATTCCTGAGTGAGCCATAAAAGTTTCCCCATCCCTGGCCTACTGGTTTTTCAGTTGTGGGGGAAATCAATTTTTGACTGGAATGGGACTGTTTAATATACAAATGTAGGACATATTCTTTATATATTCTTTATATGTCCTACATTTGTATATCAAACAATCCCATTCCAGTCAAAAATTGATTTCCCCCACAACTGAAAAACCAGTAGGCCAGGGATGGGGAACCTTTTATGGCTCACTCAGGGATTCTGGGAGTTGAAGTGATAAAAGAGCCAAGGTTCCCTACCCCTGGCTTAGCCCAGCCGATCACCAATCCAGCCGATCACCTTTAACCCCCCATCACCCCAGGAGCTGCTTCGAAACAGTAGCAAAACACTCCACGCTACCTTGTAGAGGAGCCAATAGGTCTTATGCCTTCACATGCCGCCGCTCGCTTGTAAACACCGCCAAACAGTGCTCGTAACCACAGCTAAACAGCTGATGACCAGTTCTGGCATTCCGTAGCAGCTGCATCTCAGAACGTAAATTCTGGCAGTCCATGACAACACTCCCTACAGCCTGGATGAAAGAGGCAAGCATCGCTTCCCCCAGAGCCTGCCAAGGGGACCGAACGAGGAGGCAGGCATCGTGAGGAGGCAGGCAGTGCTAGAAGGTGGATGTCGTGTTCCCAGTGCCTGCCATGACGTTGCTTTCCCCCAGCATTGCGAGGAGACAGGCTTCGCTTCCCCAGCACCTGTCAAGGTGTTGGGCTCCAGAGACGACTGCTCACCTCAAGCCCGACACCTTCTTCTTTGTGGCAGCCTCTGAGATATTGGAACACTGCTATCATGTTTCCCCTAGTCCTTCTTTTCGCCAGGCTAGATATACCCAATTCCAACAACCGTTCTTTATATGTTTTAGCTTCCAGTCCCCTAGTCATCTTTGTTGCTCCTCTCTGCACTCTTTCTAGAGTCTCAACATCTTTTTGACATCGTGGCGACCAAACTGGATGCAGAAGGATGGAAGGCTGAGTCAACCTTGAGCCTGGTTAGATTCAAACTGTCAAATTGCAGGCAGCCGGCAGAAGTAGCCTGCAGTACTGCATTCTAACCACTGCACCACCATGGAGGAAGGTTGGTAAATAACATCTCCCTCTCAGTAACAAGAAATGCATTATCAAGAGACCTCAGGTCTGCACAGTCTTGTATTAGAATTAATAAGCAGAGGATTGGGCTCCATGTACTACAATGCAAAGATATTTGATTCAGCAAAACAAAATGAAATGTTGGCACTATATCAACACTACATAGAAGTTTTATTGGTGCTTCTAATCAGCTTGATTTCTCTCTGGCCTTTCATGTACTGCATCAAAAATAGATGAAAAAAAATGCCATTGTTTTACAGCCTCTCTTCACAATCCTTTAGCCTAAAGCTGTACTTTCTGGTTGTAAAAGTTATGAACAGGGTGACTTGTGCTTGCACAGGCTAGAAGAGCTTTAAAAGAGAAAACTAAAAGTGATGTCCTTTCTTGACATCACTTCCAGTTTAGGGCAGGCATGGAACTCCACTTTTTCTTCAAACATTTATCTTCTTCACCTTCCCATGATAAAGGAAAGAAAGGAGATCTTGGACATTAACAGAATTGTTATGTTCAGTTGAAACTAGTAGACCGATGCTGCCTATGCAAAACCTGAGGTATCATAATAAACTAAGAGCCCCTCTAAGTATCCTCCCTTAATACTAATCTAATCAAAAGATCCAGAAGGAATATGATTTCTCAGAGACTGCTTGGCTAGCTTTTAATAATTTTCACACCAGGGAAGCATAAAAACCTCTTCTCAGTTAAGAATGTTTTGCTTTATTTTAAAAAGCGCTCCCCAGCCCCTCATAATCTGTTCACACCAAGAGCAAACATTCCCACAGATTTTTCACACTTATTCCCAAATAGACAAAAATGACAGCATCAAATGATTTTGCCATTTATTTTTTTCTCCTAATTTTTGAAAAATTTCACAGTAGAATTGGCTGCTTTGAGGGATAAAGAAGGGAGGAGTTGATGAAATAGGCATTGAAATTATTTCTCTAAAACAAAACAGGTCACATTACCTGCTCTATTTTTTTTCTTAAGCAGCTGGAACAGATTGAGAAATTTGTGAGACCTGCCTTCCCATCCCATTTCTAACTTTTCTCTCATGAAGTCACACATACAACATTCTTTACATTTCAATTGCTGTGGAAACACAGCAGTTTCTTCTATCCTTTTTAAAAACAGGTCATTCATACATTCATCAGAATGGCTATAATCTAACAGTAACTCTGAAGTGAGAGCCAAAACTTGGAAAAATATTATATATTTGTTTGATGATTTATCCAGTCATCAAACAAAAAAATATCAAATCAAAATAACTATACATGGTTTGATACACAACATACATTTGCTGCTAAATGTGGTATCTTGGTTTCTGACTCCAACAATTATGCCCCATTGTATTGAAACCAGCTGTTTCAGTATAAAGTTGTTCAAATCCCAAGATTAAATAGTGAAGCTGAGATCTGATCAGCTTCCTTGCACAATAAAATATAGTTTATGTTGTGTCACTGCCTGTGCCTGAAAATCTTTCAAATTACCTAAATTAGTAATGTCCAATCCAAAAGGCTCTCCTCATCCTTAAGGATAAACTAAAATTTATCCTTTAAAATTTTAAAAAATAATTTGTTTGTCTTAGTGTGTTGCATCATTTCAGCCATTTTGGATTGTAAACCATGGTTTATAAATTAGCATGCTATATTGAGGTGTCCAATTGTATTTTACACAATACACTAGAACTTCGCAAAGCATGGTGTACTGAGGTATATTTCTGTGACTATCTATTAAGATTAGCAAATTCATTAAGATGCTACTGTGATGGACTTTGTTCCACGAAAGCTTATGACATACAGGTGGTCCTCGACTTACCACAGTTCATTTAGTGAAGTTGCAACAGCACTGAAAAAAGTGACTCATGATCATTTTTCACACAACCGTTGCAGCATTTCCATGATCGTGTGATCAAAATTCAGATATTTGGCAAGTGACTCATATTTATGATGGTTGCAGTATACATGGGTCATGGGATCACCTTTTGCAACCTTCTGGCAAGCAAAGTCAATGAAGACGCCAGCTTCATTTAACAACCATGTTACTAACAACTGCAGTGATTCACTTAACAACTGTGGCAAGAAAGGTCATAAAATGGGCCAAAACCCACTTAACAAATGTCTCATTTAGCAACATAAATTTTGGGCTCAATTGTGGTCATAAATCAAGAACTGTCTAATTAATATTTTAGAACTTAAGAGACCACAAATTTTTCATAGTTTTGAAATTAAAACCTCAATGGGTAAGTTCTAATCACTTTTTGTTTGCATTCTTCCTTAATATACTGTATTGTTTCATTGGTTATTGTTATCTCAAACTTTTCATAATTTTGGTGTTCTAGTTACAATGGGCAAGAACAGCTTAGAAAGAAAAGGGGTAAATAGAAGACGGTAAAAGGAATAAATTTTATTAAATGAAAAAAATTATGCTTAGTATAGTTTATACTATATACTAACCTAGCCCTACTAGGTTGACTAGACAAGGAAATAAACCAGTGGTGGGATTCAAATTTTTTTACTATGGTTCTGTGGGCGTGGCTTGGTGGGCACAGCAGGGGAAGGATGCTATAAAATCTCCAGTCAGAGGGGGTATTTGTCGCTTCTCTGAACTACTCAAAATTTCTGCTACCGGTTCTCCAGAATTGGCCAGAGCCTGCTGAATACCACCTCTGAAACAAATCCCACATAAAAATTAAAATCAATTTTATTGAGATTGGCTACAATAACAGAATCTTGCCAGTATGATTCTGCTGTACCTCCTCCTGAAGTCAGGGAGCAGAGGTGGTATTCAGCAGGTTCTGACCAGTTCTGGAGAACCGGTAGAGGAAATTTTGAGTAGTTAGGAGAACCGGCAAATACCACCTCTGACTGGCCCCGCCCCCATCTATTCATTTTTATTTTATTTGGTTTGTCAATTGCTTATAAGATAATAGGTATAAGTAAAAACATTTGCTTATAAGATAATAGGTATAAGTAAAAACATAGTTATGAATACATGGATATATATAAGAAAAATAAAAGAAACAATAGGACAGGGACGGTAGGCATGTTGGTGTGCTTATGCACGCACCCTACAGATCTCTTAGGAAAGGGGTGAGGTCAATAGTAGAAAGTCTAAGGTTAAAGTTTTTGGGGCTTGGGGAAGAAACCACAGAGTCAGGTAGAGTATTCCAGACATTGACCACTCTGTTGTTGAAGTCGTATTTCCTGCAATCAAGTTTGGTGCAATTAACCTTGAGTTTGTATCTATTATTTGCTCTTGTGCTGTTATGGTTGAAGCTGAAGTATCCATTGACAGGTAGGACATTGCAATGTATGATTTTATATACTATACTTAGATCGGAACAAAGGCAGCGTAGTTCTAGGTTTTCTAGGTCTAGAATTTCAAGTCTGGTGGCATAAGGTATTCTGCAACGAGTAGAGGACTGGAGGACTCTTCTTGTGAAATATTTCTGGACTTTCTCAACTGTGTTAATATCAGATACATAATGTGGGTTCCAGACTGATGAGCTATATTTGAGTATTGGTCTAGCAAATGTTTTGTATGCTCTAGTTAGTAGTGTAATATTACCAGAGAAAAAGCTATGTAGGATTAGGTTAACAACTCTTAATGCCTTTTTGGCTATGTAGTTACAGTGGGCTCTAGCTCTTAGTTCATTAGAGATGAGTACTCCAAGGTCCTTGACAGAGTTTGGATCATCAAGGTTTTGACTATTCAGCCTGTATTTTATTTTCTGATTTTTTTTTGCCAATATGTAAGACAGAGCATTTATTTGTTGAAGTTGCCATTTTTTTGACCATTCTGATACATAGTCAAGGTCTTTTTGAAGGGTAGCAGTATTGTCTGTGGTGTTGAATAGCTTTACATCATCAACGAAGAGGATGCAGTTGCTCTTAATATGATCACAGAGGTCATTTATGTAGAGTATAAAGAGAGTTGGTCCTAGGACACTGCCTTGGGGGACACCACTATTGACAGGTACAGAATTTCATAGGGCGCTCCCAATTTTGACCATTTGTTGTCTGTTTGACAGGAATGCTTCTATCCAGTTATGCAGGTGTCCAGAGATACCATAAGATTTTAGTTTTAGGAGTAGTTTGTCGTGTACCACTGAATCAAAGGCTTTACAGAAGTCTATATAGATTGCGTCTATTGCTTTGCCCTGATCGAGTTGTTAGTCCATATGTTTTTGCATTGTAAGAGTTGCAGATTGCAGGATAGTTTTTTTCTGAAACCAAATTGTTTATTAGAGAGTAGGTTGTTTGTCTCCAAGTGGAGGATAATGGATTGATTAATAATTGATTCCATGACTTTACAGGTAATGCAGCAATAAAGAGATTGGTCTGTAATTTTCAACTAGGCTGGGGTCTCCCTTTTTGAAGATGGGGATGACCGTGGCTTGTGACCATAGTTTTGGCAAGGAGCTGGTCCTGAAAGATTTTTCAAAGATTATGCTTAGAGGTTCTGCTATGGCAGTGGATAGCTTTTTTAAGAAGTAGGCACATATTCCGTCCGGTCCAATAGATAGATATGGTTTTAGATTGCGTAGTGCTTTTCAACATTGTCTTCTGTAAAATCGATATGTATTAGATCATTGTAGTTTTCTGTGGTTCAGCTAGGAAATACTGGGCATGATTCACTGCTGTTTACAAATACTGAGCCAAAGAATGTGTTAAAGAGGTTGGCTTTAATGGTGTCTTCATTGCAGTCTTTTCTATTAGGTCCTTTCAGGTCCTTGAGTCTTTTAGTTTGTTGTTTACAAAATTGAAGAAAGCACGGGTGGAATTAGTGCATAGGTTTCCCTCTTGTTTAATGTGATAATTGGTGCATTCAGTCTTTATCTAGTGGCATAAATTTTTGTATTGGCTTTTGAAGTTGGCAACATGACCAGATTTGTTTTTCCATCAAAGTGATCTCTTTTTGGTTGAAGCTTCCTATTGTTATGGGTATCTGTTTTTTTTTTTTTGGAGTTATTATTGGTACATATAGTTTGATGACTCTTGACTTCAAGTAAAAATATGTTGTAATGGTCTTCAACAGTATTGCAATTCAACAGTTCTTCTCTGCCTCCCAAGTCCCAGATGATTGGCTGGGTCTTCTTTTGTTGCTCTGCACAGGAGAATGGAGTTGGAAAGCAGGTTAGTGGGGTGGGGAGGGAATGGGATTTGCAGTAACCTTCCTCTGGAATGGAGTGGGAATGAAGATTTTGCAGTATCCTTCCCCTGCAGTATCCTCCCCCACCAGGCCATGCCCACAGAACCAGTAGTAAAAAAAAATGAATCCCACTACTGTCAGGGAGGTGTCTGTGTGAACAGTTCTGAATGTTTATCTCATTATTATGGACTTTAAAATGTTTCAGTCCCTCTTGACTAAGGTAGGAGGAACAGAGATTTCTTGAGGAATATGATACCAGATATAAATTCTGTAGCTATTACTTTAGTTATAATTTAATTATATTCACATATAATTGCAAACTGTTGAAGATGGTATTTTTTAATATCCATCAGTTAAGAAGTGGGCTGATACTAAAGTTCTTTCCTTGACACAATGGTAAATAAAATATAATGCCCTTCTCTCTCTTCTATCTTAATGCTAAAATTTTCATCAAGTGAGCACAAAATTCGAAGAGGAAAGTCCTATAGATGAGTAATCTTTAACAGATCCACTTTGGTATCCTATCTGATATTTGGCTATGTAACATTTATGTTGGGAGTTTTAGGTAAAAATGATTCATACTATATTTTGAACTATAAGTTATTGAGCTCTTTTGAATGAAATGTATATCATATAAATCTCTGAGTTCCCTCATTTTAATCTATTTCATCTAAATACTGAAGTCATGAACAAAAGAGCAGCAGTTAATCTTAGGAACAGTTTACTGGCCCAAATACCTTTCTATATTTCTGAAATTGAGGCTGCATGCACCATTGCTGGGAAAGCTTCAGGTAAAATGATGACAAAATACATGAGACAACGTCTGACATATAGGCGAGATTTTGTTTTTTCTATCTTGCTTTTTCCAAGGTAATTTTAAATGTTTTTTTAAAAAATGGATTTAAATCTATTTTCTTATATTTTTCTCTTCCCTCTTTCAAAATGTGGAAGATTGTACCAATTTTCAGTAACTCTGCCATCTAAATATAGTGGTTTGCTTGTCCAATAAGACACTGGAAATTAAATCTGTAGACTACATGTTACTTGTGCTGAACTGTAACTGAAATGATAGCACTTCCACTTTTTATCCCTATTCTTAATTTCCTCCTTATTTTCCCCTTGTTTCTATTTTTAAACCAAGTTTTTTGGGGATAAGTTGTAATGGCCCCATTTCTTATTTAATATGCACACATGGTGGCATTAAGTATAATGCAGATTTAGACAAGGGAGATAAGTAAATTCAGATTTAGCTCTGCAAGCAAAGATTAATATTTCTGGCCGCTACTGGAAATCTTCCAAAGATATCAAGCAACAGTGAAACTTCTCATAGCTTCATCTAGTTATTTCTGTTCAGTGCTGACAGGCTGACAGGACCTTTGGGATGGTGAAGTGGGTGCAATATTGGCCAAGGAGAAGACCCCATCTAATACTGTATAGGATTAACTGGTTAATATTTTTGTGTGAACTATTACTTTTTACTACAGTTATTTCTGTGTGTTGCAGTTCTCCACATGCACCTATTTACTGGACCATTTACCTCATAGACAAAAACAATTATATACATCAAATACTGTGGGGAAAAGAGAAAATAGTGCATTAAATTAATGTTCTAAAGTGTTATGTACCACGTTTTGTTTTTAAATGTCATTTTTTCTCTTTAGGACTAAAAGCAAAAATTCTAAAGTTCATATTTCTGAATTGTACTGAGTTAGCGTCTTACCTTTCTCTTTAGAACAGATATAAATGCATCCATATTCCTAACTCAGCCTCCTCATCTGGGGATATAACATCCATCTCCATTTTACTTCCACAACACTGGCATCTTTTATGAGGAAATATCTATCATAAATCTTCCAATGGGCTCTCATCATTTCCTCTAAAAGTTTCAGAGCAGAATTATTTTGCAACCAGGTGCAAGAAGAAAAAGAAATTCAAATAAATCAGTAAGTGATGAGGAGAGAGAAAGAAAACACTTTGCACACAATAGTAGACACCAAAAGTTTTATAGAGGCATAAAGGGAACACAATGAATTTTAGGGTAGGCAAATGTTCACCGTAAACAATATCCCTTGAAATAAATCCTACTAATATTAATGAAGTGAAATAGTTGAATATAGAATATACTACCACAAAGCACTTAGTAATTAAACAAACAACACTATATAATTTTCTAATTTATAGAGTGGAGTGAAAGAAACATGCTGGTAATGTATTTCCTTCAAAAATACACTTGCTTACTTTTGAGTTAATACAAGTAGAGATATCCAGGGATACCATAGGTGTCAGAGGGATCAGAGCAAACTGAATACTGTTACTTAAATGGCTCAAGCAGAATTTTAATAAACAGGTGGGAAATCAATGAAAGGAGAATGGAGGCAAAACACACAAGTAATGAATACGCAATCCAGTAATTCTTATGTAATTCTATACCACAGTTAACCACTATTAAGCAGTGCTATTTAAGTGTTCATACAGTATGTAACTGTTCCCCAATGTCTTAATTTGAGACAGACATAAAAATTTCTGTTCATATGTTTCACACCTGATGGATGTATAGAGATGGAAATAGCATACAATCAATAGAATCAACTTAAATGTTGTTTTTAGTTGTTTCAGTAGATACTTGATTTGATATTTGTTGTGGTAATTTTTACTTTTCTCACACATACATACCTCTGTAGAACTTCTGGAAACAATCCCATTCCTGCTTTAATATCAGTTTTATAATATTTTGCAAATGACTTTAATTTCTCTGAATGAAGAAAGCACTACTATTTTGGAACGATGAAATGATCCCACTTAAAACATTGCATAAAACGTTGCAATCTTTTTAAAGTTCATGGCTGCTGCAATCAGAAATAAGAAGGAACATCCTTATTTAAAACTGTCATTCAAAACTTTGGGACATACATCATATTCTTTTTATTTTGCAGTTTGATTATCTTTTTTGCAATAATAATTTAGAATTTTCCTCATAATAATGCAGTTTATCAAAGACATTACAGAGAGTGGTGAGCACAGCACAAAACATCATGGGCTGTCCCCTGATACCACTAGATGACCTCGCTAGGGCTCGCTGCCTTAGAAGAGTGAGGAAAATTCTCAGGGACGAATCACATCCCGGTTAGCACTTCTTCACTCTCCTACCATTGGGTATGAGATATAGAAGCACCAACAGGCTGAAGAACAATTTCTACCTGTGGGCTGTCAGACTTCTGAATGGAAAATAACCTCATGTCAACATAATATGATAGACTTGCAGGGCCGGCGCATTGTGAACAAGGTCACATAATGTAATAAGATTGGGACTGGGTTAGGGACTTCTGTCCTCACTATGAGTTGTGTTGGTTTGTGGGGGTGCACAAAGGGAGGTTCAGCCAATCTCACTGTACACATGTTGTATTCTGACAATAAAGGTAATAATAGTATTAAATAATTGAGAGTTAATAAGAAAGCAAGCCTGAGACATATCACAAGCTGACTTCTGGCAACAATCTAAAAGTTCAAGCTGTTTGCTAAAACAATTCTAACAGTACACAAAGTTAATCAACATGTTTCTACACTTACTGCAAAATTGGATGCATTGTTGATTATACTCAAAAGCAACAGTCCCAAAAGTGTTGACTTAACATGCAAATTATGATGCAATCTGACAAATCCAGCAAGTCTGACAATCTTTTTCAATTCAATCATTGTTCTCTCCGTGTTTTTTTGCAATTCACTGAAATTGTAAATGTGAATGTGATGCAAACACATACGTTTGTTGAAGAAGAATGAAGAATTTTGCATCAACAGCTATGTTTTTGTCAGACATCCACAACTTCTAAGTTCAACCAATGGTTGTCACTGATTTTCAATACCTCCTTCAAAAACTTATTGCACACTTTTTAATGCTCCACCAGTTACACCACACCACCATTAACATGTGCTGTATATCAGTTTATATCTATTCACAAAAAACCAAAATATTTGAATTTTTTAGTTAACTAGTAACCATTGAATTGGCATGAATGAAAACAGATTGTTCTTGGGAAATTGATTCTAAAATGAGCAGCATCCATGAGGAGGAGGGAGGAGACCAAATGGGGGACCTGACCATTTGATCAAAATCCTATCCTTTTTTAAGTATCTACTTCAGCAATCTCTCCATAGCCATTTCAATTTGCAACCACTCCTCTTATCCTTATTCATTCATCTTTAATGATAAGTCTATCTCACTGTGCAAAATATAAACATATGTAGACTGAATTCTGGGACCATGGCTTGCAACTGGCTGCAAGAGTTCAAGAAAAGTTCCTCAGTTGTCATTTATCTCATGCCACTTTTCCAATTCATGTTAAGCAATTTTTGTTTGTTTAGAGCAGTGGTTCTTAACCTTTTTGAAAGAATCACCCCCTTGAGCCATTGAGGAAGTTATCATCGCCCTCCTCCCCCAACATAACCTCACAATCACAACACAGGGAAATAATTCTTCAATTTATGCAAACAAGTTTTTTGTTTTCTTTAAAATTGTCATCAGGACATATCGATGCAAATAATTTATTTCCAGTCTCTTTCCCATATTTCAACTGTGTGAAAAATTCTGATGCCACCCATCACTTTACTCCCAAACTTCGTGATACATGTATTTCATTATTATCTTATTTATTCAAGACCCTTAAATGCAATGACCACTGAAAACAAAATTCAATTGCAAGAAAATGAAATGCCCAAAAAACCCAGTAACATTTAATGATTTAATTACAAGTGAATTTTAAGACGCAAAAAGAAATATAAAAAAGGCATAAGAACAAACCGCAATGCAGGAACTAAGAATTTCAAGACGAAAACTCTGAAACCAAATTAAGATTCGAGGAAAATATATATTCATGTACACTGTAAAAAGGGTTAAAAAGACACAAAGAAAATTTTTACAGAAGGAAAGCAACAAAAAAACAGAGTGACAAATTTAATGGGTAGAGTGATAGAGGCTGCTGCGCAATGCGCATGAAAAGTACATATGTGAATACGTATTCATATATGTACTGAAGCTAGCTGGAGGAACATTTTAAAACACAGTTCAATCCACTAATAGCGAGCAATCTGATGTTTTTGTACGACAGATATACAGCGGTTCAGTGTACGAAAAAAGTCTCAAGTGTCCCCAAAACTTCTCACTCCATCCCCCCATACCACCCCCCTTCTGTTCCTTCGCCCCTGCCTCGTCCCTTTTTGTTCCATTACCCTCCTGAAAAACAAAATCGCTCCCTATGGGGCGATATCGCCCAGATTAAGGACCACTGGTTTAAAGATAAGTAAAATAATTCCTGTCAATATCTAGACAGGATACACAACTTCTTTAGGAACACTCTTTATTGGGCCAAAAAAGTTTCATTCACCTCTCTATCTGGACTTCTCTCAAGCTACCCCATAATTTTTGTGGACTGCATTTCTGTTATGAAGCCTCAGCCTAACTCATTCTCACTGGCTTCCTACCACTGCACCCTTTGAGTAAACCCACACTCACTATTATTTGCATCTTTTCCAGTGAAATAGTGACTTGCAAAATAAATTGCATTTTATGAAGCTTTGCATTATAAGGATAAAAGGTTGCCACGATTTGCCAGATGTTATTGGTGGAAAATATTTCACCTGCAGAATACTTTCTTTCTAGATTGTATGATGATACTTGGCCTAGGTAATTGGTTTCCTTATGCAAGTACAAACACCTTGGCGATATGACAAACTTACTGACACCTGTTCCAACAAGAGCTTCTTTTCTTGGCCCTTTCTCAGAACCTCACCGATTTCCATGACATCAGAACTTATTTGGCTTTCGTTTTGGCTGGATTTATGAATTATTAGCTTTGACAATAGGTATTTGCCTGCAAGCCCACAACACATTACAGCCAGGATTCAGCTGCACCCTCCTGCCATTCTCTGCAACATCAAGAGAACAAAACAGATTTTGCAGGGCTTCTTGGCCTAGGTCCTTACTGGGCCAGTGCCTTCCATCTTAAAAGGATGGTTTTCATGTGATCTAGTACCAGTAACCAATGCTTTGTTACTTTAGGAGAATGTATTCCCTTAAACCAGGTGGGTCCAGCCATACTTGAGCTTCTTGGCTGCAGATGGGAAGCAGGATGAGAGAAAAGTAACCTTGGAGGGAATAATTTTCTTTCCTTTTATACTTTTGCAGCATTGTTTTTCAATGTTGGCAGCTTTAAGATGCGTGGACTTCAACTCATACAAGGGGAGGAATTTTGGGACTTGGAAGTCCACCTGTCTTAAAAGATGGCAAGTTTGAGAGCTGGCTCTTATTGCTTTCCCTTCTTTTCTTTTTTTTTTTTAACTCAGCGAGACCAGCCGTCCTCGGAAGAAACCTTGCCTTCTCTTTCTAGGACACAGAGGTAAGTTCACTTAGGCAGCCTGAGGAGGAAAGCAATCTTTTTTTCCCACCGTTCGTGGAAGCACAGCCCACGAAACGCTCCGGCTTCCTGAGGCACATTAACCTCCCCTCAGCTCCAGGGGGAGTCCCTCTTACACCGGCGGTGGGACGAGAACCGCGCGCTCGCCGGGAAAGCCAAGCAGCGAGGCGCGCGTTCCTCGGCGTAAAATCCGTGCAGCTGCCAGAGGAGGGCGCTCACTCAGCTCAGCTGCTCCTTCCACGATTCCTCCTTGGGTGGGGTGTCCTTACCCACCCAGCCACCCACCGCTCCAGGAACAGAGAAAGAGAATGCCCGTGTTTGTTGTCGCTCCTATGGCGCCCATCATGGTTCATCCCGTCTTTGTCCCGATCACTGATGCTAAAAAAAAGATGTCCATCGTTGCAAGGAGGCTTCCGGGCTGCTAGGCGGGCCAGGAAAGCCCAGGACAGGGGTTTTGTCCAAGCTTTCAGAAAAAAAGCAACAAAACGGGAGGAACCGCGCCATAAGCGGCCGCGGCCCCGGCCCCAACCTCGTTTAGCCGCCTTCAGTCATTGGGACGCTGAGCTTTCGGGAATTGAAAAGGGAGGGCGACACGCAGCCCTCCCGGAATCAATATAAAATTCAAATACTTTTGTGCCACCTGTTGGATCTTGCTACTAATTGCATGCAACATTTGGGGGCAGAAACGTTTTCTGTAATTGGCTGAGCGGTCATTATGTTTCATTCTTTTTTGGCCACGTGTTTTATCGGAAACGCATAATCTGTATTTATGCAACTTTTGCAAATAGGATCTTGTTTTGACCGTTTGTGTTCGTTACCAATACATTATGATTCTGGAAGGCACGATTACATAATACACATTCCTGGTGTTAGCCTTTGACTTTGGTATTATTTTGGACTATAGATCGGGAGTTAGCATCAAGCATCTGTGCAGTAGTAGGGAATTTGGATGTCTGAAAGGGTGCATGAGACAATCTTTGAATTTTAGTTTCTTTAATATATTGCTTGTTCGGATCTTATAAAAAGTTGCATACTTACAATAAAAGTATTTGGATTTATACTGCAAGTCAAACTATTGAAGCCAACACTTTATCAAATAAATCATACTTGGGGTTACACTTACACTAAGTTGGATCCAAAGAAATCACATTAAGGCTTACTGTAAAAATTGTAAAATTTGACAGTACTGTGATTCCTAAATTGAAAAATGATTCCATTGATGTTAGGTTTGGCACTTATTCTTTACAAGATAAATGATTTCACTAAGGTCAGAGCTGGGCATTTTTAATAAATAAGTTTTCTCTATATTATCAGTGAAAATAATGATATATCTTACAACTTTTCTACATCATTCAGTTTCAAATGTTATTTTTATTAGCACCATATTGTCAAAGTGTTTTTATCAAATATTCTGAGGCTTTTCCCATAACAAAAACATTTAGAAAAGATATATAACTTTTATCATAATGTTCGATTTGACTTTTATCGGCTATACCATATGTCTGGTCACCTTTAGCTTTTTTAAAGGACTTTCTATTTTGAAAAGCTAGACACTTAAAATGGTAGAAATACTGAACTTCACTGATAAGTACACTTCCATCGACAATCTAAAAATGTCTGATATTTCTGCTACATTCATTCCGCCTGAAATGCTGGAGACACAGGAATATTTCCATGAGAGACTGGACCTATGTATGTCAATGGTTGGCAGATATCTGATAATAATTTGTCCTGGCCAATAGGGGTCAGTTCTACTTTACAGAAATAAGTGTTGTGCCCATTTCAATTGCATAAAAAGTCCCAATCCATAAAATACATTATGCAAATGTAAATTAAAAAATATCCCTGATGTTTCTAATAAAGTGGATTTAATGGATACAATTCATAAATGAAATAGATAAAAATGCATTTCATTTATAAAAATGCATTTCAATGTGACATTCTATAGTAAAAATGCTAATTTAAAGAATATATATTTGTTGGCTGTGCATGGGTCCCTTTTAGATTGCTGGTAAAAGGAAGCAAGTGAAAAACTGGCTCATATGCTTAGTAAGAGTGAAAAGTCCGAACTTGACTACATTTTTTAAAAAAATGTAATGTTCTGAGCTGTTTCTAACCCCATGGAGAGGGCTAATCCACAATTTGAGAACTGGTAATATGAGAAAAAGTCAAATTGCCATTTGAGGTTGTAGAGCTTCAGAAGTTTAGTATACAAGTAGTCTTTGACTTATGATAGGTCAGTTAACAACTGTTCAAACTTATGACAGAACCACAAAAGCTACTTCCTGCCTGGGTTTGAAATTTTGATAACAGTACCCACAAACCCACAGTTACACAATTGCATTTTGGGCAATTGGCAACTGGTTCACCTTTACAGTTGCTTGTAGTATCCTGTGGCCATGTGACCACAATTTGCCATTTTTTTTACTGGCAAAACAAGTTCATTGGGGGAAATTGATTCTCTCAATGACTATGGAATTCACTTAACCGTTGTGTTTGCTTAATAACTCTAGCATTTGCTAAGCAACCACCACAAATAATATTTTTTAAAAAACCAAATCTGGTTGCTTGATGCCTCAACTTGCAACTGCAATGACTTATGACAATAATTCCAGGCTCAATTTCAGTTATAAATTGAGAACTACCGATACCTGCAGTTATTTTGATCCTGTAAAATTTTGACTTGCCATCAGAGATTTAGTCCAGGTAAAATGACCCCTGATGTAGAGGATACTTTTATATAATAAAAGGAACAACCAGGGAAGACACATGAAACAATCAACATCTTCAAAGGAATAAAATTCACAAGAGAAAAAGGAAACACACATCCTTCCTGGATATCTTCATCAGCAGAGAAAATAACAGCAAATTAAAAATACAAGCCTAACAAAAGAAAGTTCCTACTTTAACCAAGTGCTCCACTACCAAAACAACAACCCTTTCTCCCAGAAGAGGAACTATGTGAGAACATTATTCAGTTAAGTACAAATGCATTGCAGTAACCCAGGACAATAGAAAAAGAAAACAGACCACTTACATAACATCATTCAACACAGTGGATACCCATGCAACTTTATGAAAAAGTGCCTTACCATTCAACCCACTACCAAAGCAACCAGCACAAGCTATGAAAAGGATAACATGAATATATATCTCAAAACATCTCAGAAACAACCAACAGACTATTTACATTCCATAGCATCACTCACCTTTCAACATACTGTGTGTTGGAATGGCTACATTAATAAATTAAACATGGTTCTTTTGTATTACGGTTATAAGCAATAGCACTTAGACTTATATACCACTTTATAGTGCTTTGCAGTTCTCTCTAAGCAGTTTACAGAGTCAACATATTGCCAACAATCTGGGTCCTCGTTTTACCCACCTCGGAAAGATGGAAGATTGAGTCAACCTTGAGCCTAGCAAGATTCAAACTGCCAAACTGCTGGCAACTGGCTGCAGCAGGAGTAATTAGCAGTATTGCACTCTAACCACTGCGCCACTGAGGCTCTATTATGGCTGGTCTGTTGATTTATTTGCTAGGATACAGGTGAGCTAGCTGAATTTTGAAATCCCATAAAAGTTTTGCTTCATCGTTTTCAATGGCTTTATCTGTAATTTCATGTTCCAGTAATTCTTACTGATTGAATCCATACTTTTTACCAATGTAAATCTTCCCATTATCCATCATGCCCTGTTTTTGCAGTCAGTTATTATATGGTCAACTATTCCATCTTATCCCAGCACAATCAGCATTTATTAGCCAAAAGTGTTCTTTTCTATTTTTTGCCTTGATGGCATTTGTGCTTGTTCTTGGGCAGCATGTCTTCTGTTTTCTTTTTAAATAAATTCTTCTTAAGTCAGAGCCATGTTCTTGTGTTGTCCATTTTTCCTTCAATATATTTCCAAAACTATCCATGGAACACTTTGGTTTTCCAATTTGCTAATCTTAGGCTGCTGTTATGTATGTATGTATGTATGTATGTATGTATGTATGTATGTATGTATGTATGTATGTATGTATGTATGTATTTTGTGGTTCCATTTTTGCAAATGGTCCTTTCCTCTGAGATATAGTTTCCTTATTTGTCTAGAGGTAAAACTTAAGCATTTGTTTTTTGTCCTCTACAGTTTATTTTACCTATAAAAGTCATCGCCCAACAGTCTTCCTTAGAAGATACAATCTGTCAACATCATTATGAGAGTATAGGCCATTATTCATAGTCCTAGGCTCTACTAGGGCAGGGTTGATGATAATTGATGATCATGATAACGATGCTGTGGAGAGAAGGGGAGATCCCTTCGCCTCACCACTCATTATATTGAAATTTTTACTTATAAGGAATTGGATTTATAAGGTCTATATTCATGAAATCAAGAAAGTTACAAATGTTATACGTGATCAATAACTCCTGAATTCAACTGGTTGTTATATAATCTTGGTTGTTAAAAATTATGATAGTTGGATGGCTTTGATCAATGTTTTGCATAACTGTTCTGCTGTTAGTTAACAGATGGGCTGTAGAGCAACAGCCTCATTTTGAATTTAGTCTTGGAAATTGAGCCAAAATATTAACTCTCCAAGAAATATCATTTACAGAGGTGGAGTACTTTAAGGAATTCAGTTTGGTTGTTAAATGAAGACAAATTAAACAAGAATAATTAATTCATTAAATTTGTTCAGTGTGCAACTCCCAATGATCTGGACAGTTCATAAAAAAAGATGAAAAAGTTTAACAATTTTTGAAAAAGCAGCCAAGATGGCAATTATCTGGGAGGAGTTCGATCCTGTGACCGCCGAGGGTGTGGACAGATTACTGGGGAGGCTGTATGCCACCACATGTTTACTGGACCCGTGCCCTTCCTGGTTGGTTTCTACCTCCAGAGAGGTGACACGAGGCTGGCTCCAGGGGATTGTCAACGCTTCGTTGATGGAGGGGGCGCTTCCAACCGCCCTGAAAACGGCGGTGGTGCGGCCCCTCCTCAAGAAGCCTTCCCTGGACCCGGCTCTTTTGAATAACTATCGTCCTGTCTCCAACCTTCCCTTCGTGGCGAAGGTTGTTGAGAGTGTGGTGGCGCGTCAGCTCCCTCAGTATCTGGAGGAAGCATTCTATTTAGATCCGTTCCAATCGGGCTTCAGGCCCGGGCACAGTACCGAAACAGCATTGGTTGCTTTGGTAGATGATCTCTGGAGGGCCCGTGACAGAGGTTATTCCTCTGTCCTGGTCCTGTTAGATCTGTCAGCGGCTTTTGATACTATCGACCATAGTATCCTATTGCGGCGGTTGGAGGGGTTGGGAATTGGGGGCACCGTTTTGCGGTGGTTCTCATCCTTCCTCTCGGACCGCTCGCAATTTGTGTTGACGGGGGGGGAGAGGTCCACCCCTAGGCCCCTCATGTGTGGGGTGCCTCAGGGGTCGGTCCTCTCCCCTCTTCTGTTCAACATTTATGTGAAGCCACTGGGAGAGATCATCCGTGGTTTTGGGGTGAAATGCCATCTTTATGCTGACGATACTCAGCTTTACATCTCCACCCCAAACCACCCCAACGATGCTGTGGAGGTTATGGCCCGTTGCCTGGAGGCTGTGCGGAACTGGATGGGCAAGAACAGGCTTCGACTCAACCCTTCCAAGACCGAGTGGCTGTGGTTTCCGGCGGCCCGATATAGTCAGCTGACTCCGTCACTGGCTATTGGGGATGAGATCTTGAGCCCCACAGAGGGGCCCGCAATCTTGGTGTCCTCCTGGATGTACGGCTGTCTTTGGAAGATCATATTACGGCCGTCTCCAGGGGGGATTTTTATCAGGTTCGCCTGATACGCCAGATGCGGCCCTTTCTCGATCGGGACGCCTTACGCACAGTCACTCATGCCCTGGTCACCTCCCATCTGGACTACTGTAATGCCCTCTACATGGGGCTCCCTGCGGGGAGCACCCGGAGGCTTCAACTGGTACAAAATGCGGCCGCGCGGGTAGTTATGGGGGCGTCGAGATACTCCCACCTAACGCCCCTCCTGCGCGAGCTGCATTGGTTGCCGGTGGCCTTCCGGGTTCGCTTTAAAGTATTGGTTTTGGTCTTTAAAGCGTTCCATGGCATCGGACCAGGATACTTACAAGACTGCATTCTGCCAGTAGTCTCCCACCGACTGGTGCACTCCCACAGAGAGGGTCTCCTCCGGGTCCCGACGCCTTCTATGTGCCGCCTGGTGACCCCGAGGAATAGGGCCTTCTCTGGGGGGGCACCCGCCCTTTGGAACGGGATGCCCCCGGGACTACGAACGACCAATGACCTGAGGGCGTTCAGACGTGACCTGAAGACCTGGCTCTTCGAGCAGGCCGGCCTGAGCTGACTCAAATGGGATTTTAAATGGGGTTTTAGATTAGTTGGGATGGGGTACAAAGTTTTAATTTATTTTAATTGGGGGTTTTAGATTTTTATTGGGGCAGCCTAGGATTTAATTCTTTTTTAACAATATTTATATTTGTCTATATGTATTTTAGTTGGCTGTTCACTGCCCTGAGTCCTTTGGGTGAAGGGCGGTATATAAAACCTATTAATAAAATAAATAAATAAATAAAATCAGGCAGCAACAAGCACAAATGTAATCCTCGGAAGGGGCTATACCCATCCTAGCCAAAGGCTTGGGCAAAGAGCCAGTTCTTCAATGACTGTGGCAGCTTCAGTAGATGCGGAAAAAGCATTTGACATGGTACAAATTGATTTTTTTTGAACAAATTATTTTTAAAAGGGGGCTCCTGCAAATTTCATTTCATGAATTAAAATGTATTGTCCCAGTTTTTCTGCTCAAGCAATTAACTCATGGTATTTTTGTGATACTAAATTTATATAGATAGTAAAAGCTGAGTATTGTTATCATAGGTTCATATTCAGTTTAAATAGGGATGTTTTAATAATTAAAATGGGGGAATAAAGCTTGGAATGAGCTGTTTTTTTACCTGTATTAACCAATACATAATCACATGTACAACATTAGCTATGCATTTCTGCCAACAGAAGGACAAACTTTATAAAACAAAATAAAAGAAATCTACAATTTGTCTCTTCTGCCAGATCCAAATCGTCTTTTTTATCTCTTCGTTTGAGCCAATCAGATGTCCATAAAGAAAAGAAACACCAATAAAGATATTCCTTCAATTTTAGGAAAAATGGGGGGAATCACTATGGCGTAGAAACAAAACTAGCTACGTAGCAAACTTTACAAACCAATATAGCACCTTATGCCAACATAAAGGCAGAATGCACAAATTATTACTGAGAGCAGGAGGAAAACCTCCTATGTACAAAATCTACCCGCACCTTCTACAATTTTGTAAACACAAACTTAAAGACTCAAGAACCATCCCACCTCTAAAAGGACCAAATGGGAAAGACTGTAGCGACGAAGCTGTTAAGGCCAACCTCTTCAACACATTCTTCAGTTCAGTCTTTGTAAATAGCAATGGCTCATGCCCCACATTTCCTAGTCGTACCATAACTAACTGCAATGATCTACTACATATTAACTTTACAGAAGATAATGTAAAAAAGGCACTACGAAACCTAAAAACATCCCTATCTATTGGCCCTGATGAATTATGTGCATACTTCTTTAAAATGCTCTCCTCTGCCATAGCAGAACTCCTAAGCATTATATATGATATATCATTCAAAACCAGCTCCTTACCGAACCTATGGTCCTTAGCTACAGTCATCCCTATCTTCAAAAACAGTGAGCCCAGCCTGATTGAAAACTACAGACCAATTTCACTGTGTTGTGTCACGTGCAAAGTCATGGAATCAATCATTAACCAATTCATCACCCTCCACTTAGAGTCAAACAACCTACTCTCCAAAAAACAATTTGGTTTCAGGAAAAAATTGTCCTGCAACCTACAATTCCTACACTGCAAAAACATATGGACTACTCTATTCGACCAGGGTAAAGCAATAGACGCAATTTACATAGACTTCTGCAAAGCCTTTGATTCAGTGGTACATGACGAACTACTGTTAAAACTAAATTTTAACGGCATTTCCGGATCCCTTTAAAAATGGATTACTGCATTCCTGTCAAATAGGCAACAAATAGGAATAGGGAGCACTATATCAAACCCTGCTCCAGTTAATGGTGGTGTCCCCCAAGGCAGCGTTCTAGGACCCACACTCTTTATACTCTATATAAATTACCTTTGTGATCATCTTATAAGCAACTGCTTCACAGATGATATAAAATATTCAACACCACTGACAATGCTACTGTTCTTCAAAGTGACCTTGATTATGTTTCTGAATGGTCAAACATTTGGCAACTCCAAATCTTGACCAACAAATGCTCTGTCCTACACATTGGTTAAAAAAATAAGTACACCAAATACAAGCTAGGCGGATATAAACTCGTTGATGACCCCACTCTGTCAAGGACCTTGGAGTACTCATATCTAATGATCTAAGTGCCAGAGCTTACTGTAACAGCATTGCCAAAAAGGCATTAAGAGTTGTAAATCTAATCTTATGAAGCTTCTCCTCTGGAAATATTGAATTGCTATCTAGGGCATACAAACCCTTTGCTAGACCGATACTCAAATACAGCTCATCTGTCTGGAATCTGTACTGTATATCGGACATTAATACAATTGTGCGAATCCAGAAGTATTTCACGAGAAGAGTACTATACTCCTCTGTTCGCAACAGAATACCCTATATCACCAAGCTTGAAACTTTGGGCTTGGACAACCTTGAACTATGCTGCCTACGGTTAGACTTAACTGTAGTACACAAAATTATCTGCTACAATGACCTACCAGTCAATGACTACTTCAGCTTCAATCACAACAAAACAAGAGCACACAACAGATACAAACTCAATGTTAACCACTCCAAACTTGATTGCAGAAAGTACAACTTCAGCAACAGAGTGGTCAATGCCTGGACTGCACTACCTGACTCTGTTGTTACATCCTCAAACCCCCACTCCTTTAACCTCAAACTATCCACTGTTGACCTCACCCCAGTCCTAAGAGGTCTGTAAGGGGCATGCATAAGTGCACCATCATTCCTCCCGTCCCTGTCCTATTGTCCCCATTTATTTTTATCTATTTCCTATATTCTTACTCATGTTTATACTTATACCTATTATCTTGTAAGCGATTGACAAATCAAATAAATAAACAAACAAATAAATTCTGGACTGCATAGCAGATGGAATAAGATAACGAAAGCCAATTCTGTAATTGTCTCTTGGATGGCTCCTAAGATGTAAAGTCTAGCATTGTCATATTGTAGCAAAAAAAATTTCTGTACCTATGAATTCTGCTTTATCACAGTTTTAAAGTTTTGACCATTGCAATATAGTGTTCTTCGCTGATAGCAGTGCCACATTCAAGAAAATCCATGTGAGTTTGCATCTCAAAAAAATGTAATTGTAAGTTTTCCTCCCAAAGACTGAACTTCAATTTTTTTTTTCTCATAGGATATTCCATTGACTGACACTTCATTTCTGGATCATAATGATGATTTCATGTTTAAGCAGCTGTCACAAAGCCATGAAGAAATTCCTTACCTAATTCTTGTAGTTAGACAACAGTTGCTGCTAGTGTTGAATCTTGAAGCTTTCATATAAGGTGACCCATATATACCTATGAAATGTTGGTTGCTGCCATAAGTCATCCCCATGTCATCTCAGTTATCCTTGATCACAAACATCAGTTCTTTCCAGTTTATCATATTTATACTTTTTGGCCCAGTGATTCACAGTACTCACATTAGCACTGATATCATTATTTAAAACTTGCATTTGGCAATGAACTTGAGTTGGAAGGACTCCTTGGGCAGTCACCAAATCATTCACAATGAACTGCTTAAAGCACACTGATGAGTACTCACTGTTTCACAAACAATAGCCACTCAGTCTTTTTTTTCTCAACAACTTACCACCAACTGAAGGAACAAATGCTAAAGAACTCATCAGAACTTCTACATATCAATATTGTCGTATGTAGGTGTTTTATAGCATTGGAGGCCTTTTCTATTATTCAAGTGTTGTAGAAGAGAATAATAGAATTCTTCCAACCCTCAGGTACAGATCCAATCTTCACATACAGTACATAGGTTGTGTGGCTCCTGCTTAAGCTTACCACATCCATATTTTAACATTTTTTACAGCATCTACCACTATACCCTTACAATTTTTGATCATCTGCCTTTGGCCAAGCATACAACTTTACACGCCCAAAAGTTTGATTTTGTCTCATCTGTCCACAAAATATTTTTCCAATAGTCTTCAGGTATATCCATACCCACATAGTCTTTTGCAAATTGTAGATGGACACCAATGTTCTTTTTGGAATGTCGTGGCTTTGTCCTTGCAATCTTCCATACACACCATTGTTGTTCAACATTCTCATGATGGTGATCTCATGATGGTGATGGTGATCTTATGAGCATGCTGGCAATCTGCCAATGCAAGAAAGGCTTTTAGTTCCTTAGATGTCACCATGGTGTTGCTTTGACGTGCCTTACTCTTGGTGTGATCTTGATTGGTCAAGCATTCCTGGAGAAGGCAATAGTGTTGTTGAATTGCCTTCATTTGTACCTGATCTGCCCAAGACTACAATCTCCATATAACACACTCATCAATATATGAATACAGATCATCATTCTCTGATCAAATCAAGTTTTTACATACAGGTAGTCCTGAACTTACAACCTTTCATTTAATGACCATTCAAAGATACAATGGCACTGAAAAAGTGACTTATGACCATTTTTCACACTTATAACTGTTGCAGCATGGTTATGTGATCAAAATTCACAACTGGCATATGTTTATGGTGATTGCAGTGTCCTGGGGTCATGTGATCACCTTTTGCAAACTTCTGACAAACAAAGGCTATGTGGAAGCCAGATTCACGTTACAACCATGTTACTAATTTAACAAGTGCAGTGATTCACTTAACAACTATGGCAAGAAAATGGGGGGAGGCAAAACTCTTTTAATAACTGTCTCATTTAGCAACAGAAATTTTCGGTGCAATTGTGGTCATAAATCAAGGATTACTTACAGGGCTTCTTAGTAAGTTCCAGAAAAAGTCAACTTGACTACCAGATTTAGTTGTACCCATACCATATGCAGCATTCTATGACAATAGTACAGATACAGTAGTGATCAGTATTGAAGTAGAGGTGCAGATAGAGCTGAGGACAGAGCTAAATGAGTTATCAGCCTAAATTGTTATGTTCCCTCTTGAATTCTGTTGACCCTTATCTGGTACCATTTAGTGTTGAACTTTAGTTGACTAGGTTCATGTACATAGCCTTGAATAATAAATCTTCTGAACTGCAACTTAATGTATGGCCCTAATTCTTTGCACTGAATCTAATCCCACCAAGTAGGATTGCTAATCCAAGCAGTACCTTTCAAGTGAAAAAAGCATTGTCCACATTCCTTCAACTAGGGGGTGTATGTACTCAGCATACGGAAAATATTTCATCATCTACGTTTTTCTCAATTTTACAAAAACAAAAATATTTATATTTTTTTTTCTCTTTATTTCTTTCTGTATAGTTTTTATAGGTAAGCTTTGCCATAATTTCACCCCTTATTTCAACAAAAATGTGAGGAAAGTTGCCACCAGAATCAGGGATGAATTTGCTATATCTTGCCATATACTGTATTAAGTGGAGACATTCTGAAAATGAAGGAGGTTAAATTCCTGGAGATTACCTTCAGCACCTTATATATATCTAATTTTCAAACTCATCGATGAAATGATCAGTGATCTTACATTATCTGCTTCCTAGAAAAAAAATGGTTTGTATAATCTTAATATAGTTTTAATGTTCGTCTATGATGTGAAGCGTTAAGGTAAGATCCATACAAAGTGATGGAACATAGGAATCTGCCTTAGGTTGTTCTCAGCAACTGTAGAGATGAGACTGTACAGCTGCCTCCCAGGGTTTGACCAGAGTCAGATATTGCTGTGGGATGCAATGCCTGGGAAATATCTAATGTTCTAGTATTGAACCATGCAAATAAAAGATGTGCTCTATAACAGGGTCCAGAAGCACAGTAATATGAATTACTTCACAAAGGAATCCCCCAAAAAATCTTTTTTAAGATTCTGCATTTTTGGAACCGAATCCAAAGTGTTGTGCAACCCTATTCTATATTACTTATGTATCAAAAGCCAAGTCCTACATGAATATGCATGCATTACCCTGTTGTCAGATAAAATCTGACAACCAGGAAAAAATCCATTTCCTGATGAATAACAAACACAATATATAAAGAAAAGTATATTCTTTGATGTAAAAAAGAAAAGGGATTCTCCCGGTGCCAATTAATAATCTGTGTGTGATAAATCATCGATCAATGACTTTAAGGCATGGAAAACATTGTGAGAGAAGAGGGGAGTGGAAGAATAGCTGTTGCTCGCCTGCCATTCAATCACAATCTGCCTGAAGAACTGCAAACCATTTTTCAGAGATAAGTTCAAATTAAAAGAAAAAAAAAATTCCGGACTCCCCAGTCTGCAAGACCAATCAATCACTTGTGTGCCTGATGAATCATGAAACACACTCAGTGACATGTCAGTGCGCATACATACTTGGTACAACTCTCATCACCCTGAGTTTGTCTTGCAGTTAAATTGACTGAAGGCAAGTTTCAGAAAATGTTTCTCTCTCTCTCTCTCTCTCTGCTGTTGACCTTCTCTTTCATTGCCAGCCAGTCTCAAATTTCCTTTGCCTGTCTTTTGCCTTTAAACTAGAGGTGTCTAGATGAGAGGTCAACAAGGCAGCGGAAGGCAGCAAACAGACATTTCCGATGTCAAATTGGCTGTAAAACCATCATCAAAGTTGTTAGACAAATTTAACAAGAGAATGAATTCCTGAAAGATATGTTTTCCCTTCTCCTTTAGACTCATCTGTTCTACTTAAAACAGCATCACAATCAATGGTGAGACATTGGGATCACAAGACCCTTGTCTCAACCTCCTTTGAACTCACCTCTTCCCCCTATAACAATGTAGTCCTGATAGTACTGGAACATGGCTTTTTTGTGTGTGTGTGTGTCTCTTTTTTTTCATCAACATGCTTGTGGAAATCCTTTGGTACATATTCATTCATCTCATTTCAGGCAGTAAATTACAGAGATTTATTACAAGCAAGAAACTCGAGATTATGTAAGACTTTTGAGTAGCAGACAAGAGGCGCTAGTAAGGAATGAGAAGGCTAAGAGTTCTCAAACAAGGAGTATCAGAGTCTTTGAATCACAGTCTTGAATTTGTGAGCACAGAAATGGAAGACAGCATATATGACAAAATCCAATGCGATGAAGATTAGCACAAGTCTCAAAATAGTGAGAATTATTACAGCACATTTCGACCAGAAAACTCTTTAACTGGCCTGGGCCCCACTGAAATCTGGGAGTAGCTATGAACTTCCCAATTCCTTTTTATTTACAAAGATTCAAATTAAAAACTGTGGTTTGAGCCCTGACACAGTTGAAGAAAGAATAAAAAATACAAGAGCATAGGCAGAAGGCAGAAGGGGAATGAAAGAACTCAGAATAAAAACAGTAGCTGAAACGTGTTCTGTTCAAAGGTACTATAAACAAATAACAGAAAATGACCCACATACTGTTTTAATACACCTATGATAAAATTATTACAATATGATAGGGATCTCAGATCTGTAAAGGCAAAAAACAAAATGAAAATAATCTGAATCTGCTCATTTAGATTCAACCAGAATTGGTTTTTTTCTGGTTTCCCTTTAAAGTACACCTGGATCAAACCAGACCTATTTAATCCAACTTTTCTATAACCCACCAAAGATTTTGCAGAAGCTTGCAAGCAAGACCTAAGCCCATGTCGTGATAAAGCAGTATTCCATTCTCTCCTTTTTTTCAGGGTGTGGCTGACTCGTATGCAATTGTTCAGTGAGGTAAAGTGGTGCTGATAGATTGGGCTGAGTTTTAGTTTCTCCATCTGCAATGGCCCAACCTCTTTTCAGGTGCTGAAAAAATAAATGAAAACCTTATAAAACAGTGAGAGGATTTAACTATTTCAGGCTCAGGATGAAAGGTGCTTGCATAAATTAAAGCAGCATGCACGGTGCTCTCCTCTAGTTTTCACCACAACACAACTTTATGAGGAGGCGCTGATTGAAAGAGTGACTGATTGAAAGTCACCAGTGAATTTCCAGCCTTAAGGATAAACTGAAGCCTGGGTGAAGCCCACTCATAATCCAACTCCTTAACCACAATTGCCCATAATTATCCTCTCTCTAACCATCAAGAAATCTAGCTCTCCTCCCCTCCCCCTCCACTCAGTTCTCTACTCCGTGAAATTCCTTAATCTCTTTTCCATGATGAAAAATATAACCACTTGAGCACTTCTTTTATTTCTCTTATGTTCCTCCTCAAAATGTATTTTCTGCAGGAAAAGTGGCTGACTCCATTAGCTTATTTATTGAAGCAATTGCATATTCCTCTGGTTATCCATTAGAGCTAAGCACACTTGGAAACTCAAATCATCCTTCAGATCTCATTCAAGTATACTTGTCTACTATTAAGTAACCCAAATTTATTCAGGCTTGCCATGATCCTAAAAATAAATTATTGCTACTTTAAAGAAACTATTCAATAAAGTGAATGCAGCTCATAAAGCAGCTGCATCAGTCTCAATTGTTTTTCAGGCAAGCTTCAGAATACAAAATCTTTGGTGTAAGCCATTCTTTGTACAATACTAAGTATGTACATGGCATCATAATATTAACATTGACTTTTTTATATTCAACATTTCACTTTGCATAAAAAGCAAAATGTCAGGTGAGGGATTCTAGCAGCCTAAAGATAAATGAAAAACTTTTGCAGTAAGCATCATCCATAGCACATTTTTCGTGATATCAAAATCAGGATTTATGCAAGGTGATGTCATCTCATAGGGGACATGATGGCTCAGTGATTAAATATGTTGAGCTTGTCAGCTGGAAAGCTGGCAGCCTGAATTTGTAATGGGATGAGCCCCCATTATGTATCCCAGCTCCTGCCCATCTAGCAGTTTGAAAGCATGCAAATGCAAGTAGATAAATAAGTACCATTTCAGCGGGAAACTAACAGCACTCTATGTGCCTCAGCATATAACCATGCTGGCCACATGACCATGGAAGTATGTTCAGACAACACTAGCACCCTCAACTAAGAAATGGAGATGAGCAACAACTCCTAAACTCTGACGTAATTGCCCAGGGAAAACCTTTACTTTTAATGTCATCTCATAAATGTCACCATTATGTACATCAACATCTGTTTAGCAAATTTGGCTAGAAGGAAAATCTTTAAAAAGTTAAGACTTTGAAAATTTTGACCAAGAGTGTGAGAATGGCTTTGTTTAGATTAATTCTGTAATTTTTGAAAACTAATGGGTCAAAATAGCAAGAAATTATTAAGACTCCTTCTGTCAAGACTCCCTTCAGAGCAAATCATTTATAATCTTAACATGCAGACTAACAATGCTTTTCAAAAGCATGATGTTTGGTAATATATTAAAGGCATGTTAACATTGAATAAAGGTTCCATCTTTTAATCTTGTATTCAGTTCAGTTGAATCCCTTAGGATACATGAAGTAGTTGTCAAAAGAATGCCCTTGATTTTAGGCTTTCAACACCAAAAATGCTTTACCAGGAACTTCTTCTAAACCTCATTGGGTGTACAGAAAAAGTTGGCAAGAGAAAAGAAACATTCTTTTTTAATGGGAAGCAATAATACAACAGTTCTTTGAACAGCATCCAACTCCATAGCAGAGATCTTTCCAGGTAAAATTACAGACATGCAATCCTTCTACCAAAGTGGCAAACTGGAGTTTGCTGCCAGTCAGAGCCCAGATACCAGGACCTTTGTGAGTGATATGTGAAGCAGAGGAAGAAAAGTTGAGTATAATGACAAGAAAAGTATAATGAATATGTTACTGGCAGTAAGTTGGTTAATCCAGGGTTCCAAGGTGATTGGTGATCCATCAAATCAAGCACAATTCAATAGCTTTAGATTGGTATGGTTTTTTTTCTAGGCATCTTAACAGCCTCACAACTTTTCAGACCTGAACAAATAACAGAAGAAAAACACTTATCAGAGGAAGTTCTTTTTACTAGGCAGATCATGTGTCTCTTCAACCATTGATAAGATACTTCACAACTCACAGGTAATGTGTGGCCCTCAATAGCCATCACTGTGACCTCTTATAGGAACCGCCATCCTGTTCTTGGCAGCTTGTCAATCTCTTGATTGACAGGTTGCCAGGAAGCAGAAGGGCTTGAAATATGGATGCAAAGATAACTATCCTTGCTATTTTTCATGATGGAAAATTGCATGTTTATCGCTTTACTAGAGGACAAAATATATCAAATGTTTCTGAAAACTTCAGAATGAGCAATTGGGAATTTCTGAGCTAGATTTCATTCACCTTATGCAATTGAATTAAGGTTGTTAGTAGAAAATGAACCCAAAATCGCATACTACACCCAATTTTTATTGGATAGATGCCCATATTAAAAAGTAACCCAAATGACACTAGGTGGAGGAAAGACCTACAGTGGAGAAAAACAAACACAAGAAGAAAGTAGTCCAATGAAGAATGAGTATGTTCAGTGGCTATTTGTAAAATTAAAAGTGTCAAGGGAATACTAGTCTGAAGTTCTTAAGGTAAGGAGAGCAATACTTTGTTTCATCTTCCGCTTTTCTAAACTAGAATGCAAACCAATGTTTCCTTGCAGTCTTAAGTATCTAATGAAAAGAGATGCCATTTGATTCTGCTGAAGATACATTTTTAAGCTAACTCTTGCCAGCCCCTGTTTTCTGTGGATCTCATGCCTATATTCTTTTTGGTTGCCTGAGATTTGCCTTGGCAGATATGGCTCTAGTTCTTCTTCTGGCCTGAACTCCACCTGCATTCTTTTCACCCAAGAATAACTGCATTGCTAACACAAATGACAAGGACAAAATGATTGCCTTTTTCAATCATTACATACAGTAGTCTTCCCTGTAGGGTACTCAGCAAGAGATGCTACAATGCTGTGTTCATACTATGCATGAATCCAACATCCTGTCAGTAACAGTAGCGAAGGGCATATTGAATTATCTTTTTGCTATTACATCCATTTAATGCAGAAACTTTGTCCTTTCACCACACTGGCCCAGTAGATGCATCCAGGAAGTCTCCCAGTGAGACATAAAGGCAATGGTCATTCTTACTGTTTTGCAGGAGGGAAGGCAGAGAAAGGAAAGGTGGAGGAAAGCAGACAAAAGAAAGAATAACCATTATCCACAATCAGTCTTTTTATATCCTCATATAAACATTCATATTTTGTAGTTCAGATCAGTGGTGGTATTCAGCAGGTTCTGACCAGTTCGGGAGAACCGGTAGCAAAAATTATGCCGTCTTCAGTCTGATCTAAGTATGGTATATAAAATCATACATTGCAATGACTTACCTGTCAATGAATACTTCAGCTTCAACCATAACAATACAAGAGCACACAATAGATACAAACTCAAGGTAAACCACACCAAACTTGATTGCAGGAAATACGACTTCAGCAACAGAGTGGTCAATGTCTGGAATACTCTACCTGATTCCGTGGTTTCTTCCCCAAACTCCAAAAACTTTAACCTTAGACTGTCTACTATTGACTTCACCCCTTTCCTAAGAGGCCTGTAGGGGGCATGCATAAGCGCACCAACGTGCCTACCGTCCCTGTCCTATTGTTTCTTTTATTCTTCTTATATGTACCCATTTCATGTATTCATAACTATGTATCTACTTATACCTATTATCTTGTAAGTGATTGACAAATCAAATAAATTCTAAAAAAAAAAGTTCTAAATTCTAAATTTTGAGTAGTTCAGAGAACTGGCAAATACCATCTCTGACTGGAGATTTTATAGTAACCTTCCCTTGCCCCGCCCACCAAGCCACGCCCCACAGAATAGGTAGTAAAAAAAATTGAATCCTACCACTGGTTCAGATGATTTTTTTTTTTAAATATCCCAGTCCTTACCTGTTTCAAATGAAAGAGGATTGGGAGGAAAGAGGAAGGAAGCATAGGTTTTCCACAGACTTATCATGCCTGGGCTGCAAGATGATCACCACCAGCAGTGAGATGGTACACTCTACTACCCTTTAGTGGTTGTCCAGATTGTGTAAACCAGATATGGTAAACCTAATGAACAATTAGTAAATAGAGAACAAAATAAGCAAGCAAACAGACTTTTCCATTTTGGTGAACGTCACAACATTTTGCTTAAACTGAAGGGATTATTTCAAAATTTACCCGTACACAAATTATAAAGTTGAGAAAATAGCATATACAACTGTTATGAAAAATACAACGTACCATTTTTCAAAGAGATATGTCTTTTTTTTTCTTTCTCGTCTTTTCTTTTAGTGATCTAAAAATGGTTACCCTAGTTGCAAATTGGGCAGAAGATTTTCTCAATTGAATGAAAGAAAAAGCCTTCTTGGAAAATGAAGGTTAGTTGGCTACAGGCCAGTTGAAATGAACTTAAATATGCCAGGATCCCTTTGATCTTTGTGTGTGTGTGTGTATGTGTGTGTGTTTTAGAGAAAAAAGACATGAGGTAATCTCCCCTCCACACACACACACACACAAACACACACAGTGGGAGGGGAATAGAATATTCAGCCAAGAGTTCAGTCCCAATTTCCTGTTTCATGGCTGTGCAATCAAATTATTAAGAAATATATGTCATGATTATGTTGGGGGAGAGGAAAGAGAAAACTGCAACGAACAGCTGCAGGAAGAGTTGCATGTATATGCTTGTAACATACAGCAGCAAATGAACAAAAAATGAATGTGCTCATTTCCAGATATTTTTAAAGGTGAATATTCCTCCACACACCTGAATTCGTATGCTGTATCACACACACGCACACAAATGGGCAAGGACTGTTGCAACAAGAGACACTCAACTGAGAAACTAATTAGCACTATCAAGAAAATCTATTTTCATTCTTTTGACTTGAGTAGTTCTTCATAAAATCATTGAAATCTATAGAGTTTCCAACTCCTCTCCCATACAATTGATCCATACAAATGCCAGTTCAAAATATTATACTTTCAATAAAATGATATAATTAATTGCTTAATTAATTTCATAATATGCTAAACTAAAAAACAGGCTCCAAGTTTCTATTTATGACTTCTGATTGCTAAGAATGCTATTGGTGATCAGAAACAAAAGGTCACTCCACCTTCAGTCCTATACCTCTCCTCACATGTGTGAAAAAGTAATACCTCTTCAGTTAAATAAACCTAGAACTGGAAAATTGACATGTTTCAATAAATTCTGTGACACCTGCAACAGCATGTAATATCAGTAGCACAGTTTGAGAAGGAAAAGTTTTATGGACTTCAAAGTGGATTTGATGAACTGACTCCCCTCTATTTTACATCTTTTGTCATATACATCTTCTCTACCCTTTTTATTATTTATTTATTATTAAATTTATTGCTTGTCCATTTTATCTCAGGGAACCGGAACCCTGAGCAGTTTACAATAATAAAGAGACAAACTTTTACAAAACCTATACACAATATGAACTAAATTATATAAAAAGACAAATACTCGACCCTAACTAATAATTTAAAAAAAAAAAATGTTGGAAAGGACTAAGTCAAGCTGGCTGGCCAGACCTTAAATCAAGTCCAAATTCCTTCCAGCAAAGAGCTTTGGCTAAATCAGCATTACTGCTTGCATCTCTTTTCCCAACTCACACCCTCTTCAGATCCTAAAGGTTTGTCTTTTCCCCAACGCAAATACTCCAGCGCGACATTGCAAGAACTAATGCTCCTATTTGATTAAGGATCATAGATGCTAAAACCCACTGACCATCATTTTATTCTGCAATGTGGATCTTAACTTCAACAACATTGAAGACTTTATTAAAAGAGAGACTCCTTTGCTTGCAGTTTCAGCATTCTAGATTCTGCCAGCAAAAAGTTCTTGTGCAAATGAGATAGGCTAAGGTAATTTTGCATGTAATGCTCAGTACTTTAATATCATGAAAGCGTTTTACTCTTTTGAAGAAGAGGCATTTTGGGTACATATTTATTTATTTATTTATTTATTTTATGAATTTTATATACTGCCCTTCTCCCGAAGGACTCAGGGCGGTGAACAGCCAACTAAAATACATATAAAAAGAGATAAATATGGTTAAAAAAGAATTAAATTATAGGCTGCCCCAATAAAAATCTAAAACCCCCAATTAAAATAAATTAAAACTTTTGTACCCCACCCCAACTAATCTAAAACCCCATTTAAAAATCCCATTTGAGTCAGCTCAAGCCGGCCTGCTCAAAGAGCCAGGTCTTCAGGTCACGTCTGAATGCCCTCAGGTCAATGGTCGTTTGTAGCCTCGGGGGCATCCCGTTCCAAAGGGCGGGTGCCCCCACAGAGAAGGTACATATGCACTATGCAGGGATCCGGTAAGAGCCCTTGACACTATTTTGAATTGCCTAGAGATTGATTTACAAAAAGATATTTTTTTAAAAAAGTCAGTTGAATTGCAAAGTCAATTCCAATGCAAGGTGGGCAGATAACTTTTCAGATCTTTCTTGTGATTCCAATGGTAGTCACTGAGGACACATTGAATTGGGGCGCTTTCATACGCACTAGTTCTCAATTACCTTGTGGGCACAATTCAACATGCCAGCTAAGCATGGGTGAGTCTGTCAAGTTCCATTTCACTTAAGTTTCTTAATTTTCAAATGTCAAAAAGTCTATCCCAAAATGTGCATAAAACTTTGCATGTGTGGGAATGATTGTATGAACCAAATGAAACAGGAAGATGCACAGAGAAAGAGGGAGGGGAAGAAGAGAGGGAAAGACAGCCTCCTATTTCCTTTAAATAAATTCATTTACCTTTAATCATATATGCTTTTGGTCTGCGTAGCTTTCAATCTTATAACTACAGTGTACATTTTTAATGGTAAACTATATTTGTCATTAAACTATAAACATTTTTAAGTGCTTTCGGGGAGGTCAACTAGTTTGGAACCAATTTGATTTCAGGTGGGAAGTGGTTGCAGAAGGTAGGAGCTATGGTGGAAAATGGTAGAGGGATGCGGTGGCTCAGTGGCTAAGATGCTGAGCTTGTTGATCAGAAAGGTCAGCAGTTTGGCAGTTCAAATTCCTAGCACCACACAATGGAGTGTGCTCCCATTACTTGTCCTAGCTTCTGCCAACCTAACAGTTCAAAAGCATGTAAAAATGCAAGTAGAAAAATAGGGACCACTTTGGTGGGAAAGTAACAGCGTTCCGTGCACTGTAGTCATGCCGGCCACATGACCATGGAGATGTCTTTGGACAGCGCTGGCTCTTCGGCTTTGTAACAGAGATTAGCACCACCCCCTAGAGATGGAAACAATTAGCATATATTTGCAAGGGAAACCTTTACCTTTATGGTGGAAAAATCATACATCCTGGGTCCTGCCGGATACCAAACTTTAATTGACCAGTCCCAAGCTGTGCCCTTCTTTCTGGATCAAATAAGCCAGGTAGAAACCTCTACAGAGGTGAGGTCCTTCAAGTGTCTTGGCCCTTCAGTTGTTGTTCTTCCTCTGCTCCTGATTTTTAATAAAGATTATGAGTCCAGGTTTTCTTAGCAATCTCATAAAATTCTAGGGTACATCCCAGTTAAAGCTGTAAGTGCCATCCAAATTATTATAGTTCAATGGTACCATGTGTGAATTGCCAAAAGCAAGGCTTTCTTCATAGTATGGTCAAAATAGTCAAGACAAAAAGACCTAAACAGTGCAACCAATGCACTATCTGTTTTTTTATGTACATTGTACAGCTTTGATTGCTCCATTGCAGGAGCCATCTTGACTTCCTTGGCCATGCCCTGTGAATATCCTTTGGCAAAAGAAATATGCCTACTATATTGCTAAACAATATCCACTCTACCAATAATCCATTCAAAGCACTTCCATAAAGTGAATGCTGTATTAAAGAGGGAGCCTTTGGATAATAGGGCCCCTACCAGAGATGGTATTCAGCAGGTTCTGACCAGTTCTGGAGAACCAATAGCGGAAATTTTGAGTAGTTCGGAGAACTGGTGGTAACCTTCCCCCTGGAGTGGGGTAGGAATGGAGATGTTGCAGTATCTTTCCCTTGCCACGCTCACCAAGCCATGCCCACCAAGTCATGCCACACCCACAGAATCGGTAGTAAAAAAATTTGAATCCCACCACTGGCTTCTACTAATGGACACCAAAATTTGATACGAAGCAGCAGAGACAGTTAACTCTGGAGGACTTTCATGTTTAGAAATCTCATACAGATGGCCACACTCTGAATAGATAAAAGGAAATTAATTGCTTTGATTCTGATCTTCCAATGTATACATGCCTTTGGCAGCACCAATTTAATTAAGGCTGCACTTTAGCCATTAATTGATCAAATAGTCAATTCAATAAATTTGCATATGAGTAAAAACAGTAGGAGGGAACCAGCCTGAAAAAAAATATTCTTCAGTCCCATTGAAGTCAGTAGGACAATTATTTTCTTTGTTCATTTGTTTTAAGCATAGTACAGGATTATCCCCCTACCCAGTTGCCCAGTTCAAAGCCTTCCTAATGTTTCTCAGTCACCCATAAGTTCAGAAGTTAACTCAGCTTTGGCATAATAAATCTGAATAAAACTGGTGGTAAGATTCCACATTTGCCCAGGAAGGTGATTAGAAAATAAATCCGTATTCTTATGTTCTATATTCTATTTGATGGGACTGAAAATGACAGTGGTTGGTTTCACTATAATAATCTTTCTATCTAGGATTTTGTGATGCTGAATTCCAAACCATTTGCAGAGCAAACAAGGAAGCAGTGATTTCTGCAAGCCACAATTACCATAACTTCTAGCAGCATTTTTTTCTATATAAATTACTGTCATAAAAAAGACACATTCCATTTTTAAAGAAAGAAAATATTTAATTTCCAATGACAACATTAAGCCCATTCCAATTTCCACTTGTGTTTCAAAAAGAAGCAAATTAGAAATTAAGCTCTTAATAACTCACAACATAAACTCTAAAGACTTTGTTAAGACTCGTTAAGCTATTATGGATTTAGAAGTAAACACACTCCAGCCACAATCTGCACTGGCATTTCAGGTCAAACTTGAGCTGTGATGAGATGTGCCTAGGCAGGAATTGAAAACATATAGCTATCTTAGTAACTTCACAGAAGTAAACCTGATGATACCAGGCTTCATGCAAGCATATGAGGCAAAAAAAAAAATCTAACCTGCCTTTGTATGCGTTAAGTGGCTGCTCTCCTAAAAAAGCTGTAGAAAACCCTAAAAGAAGTGAGTTATATTTTTTTTATTTATTTATTTTGTCAAGCAATTATAAGATAAGTATAAACATAGTTATGGATACATGAAATGGATACATATAAGAAAAATAAAAGAAATAAAAATAAAAAAGAAACAATAGGACAGGGACGGTAGGCACGTTGGTGCGTTTATGCACGCCCCCTACAGACCTCTTAGGAAAGGGGTGAGGTCAATAGTAGACAGTCTAAAGTTAAAGTTTTGGGGGTTTGACCATTAGGTTTCAGGTCAGAGTACAACATGGAACTAGTTGCCCTTGTGGATGACCTATGGAGTGACCAGGTTCAAAGAAATGCAACCCTGTTGATTTTTTATGAACTTTCAGCAATTTTCAATACCATAAACCTAGGTATCATTGGCATCATTTCTAAGAGATTGGAATGGGGAACAGTGTCTATCAGTGACTGTCCATTTTTCCGCTGATAAGAAGAAAGATTTCCAGACTTCTCTGCCTTGTGGAGTTCCTTAGGCTCTCATTTTTATCATGTATGGGCAAACTAGGGGACATTATCTGCCAGCCCAGAGCTGGTATCATTAATTTGCTTATGATACCCAGATATACATCTTTTCCACAAGCTTCATAAGTGATGTAATAGAAATACTGACAGAATAGCCAGAGGTTGTCAGGAACTGGGTGTGGAGGAACAGACTTCCAAAATTGTGGCATTTAATTTATGAACCTAACAGTTTCAGGGAAATTCCACGTTTGACTCTGAATGGGAAGTTGTGCTGCTCAGCTCAGAGGTAATCCAGAATTTCAGGGTTTTTGTTTTTTTTTTCTAGACTCAGAGCTCCTGTTTGAAGAGAAGGAACAACTATGCATAGGAAAGCTTTTTACTACTTGAGACTATTCGAACCGAGAAAGCCTGCTCATGCCCTAGTTAGGTCCTGTTTGGATTATCGTAACCTGCTCTACATAGGTTGTCCTTGAAGAGCATTCAGAAACTGCAACTGAAACACAAGGTAGCTGCCCAAGCAGTGATGGATATGTCTCAAGATATTCTGATGATCCCACTAATTTCATACTCCTAGTTCTAATCCAAGCACACCTGCTTGCCATTTTCTGAATCAGTATGAATAATTTACAGGCAAAAATTAAACTTTTGTACATACAGTTCAAAATATTGTGTGTTCTTATTGGTGAGCAACCATAATTATCTTTTGCAATTATTGTGGATCCGCAACCTGAAGAATTACTCTCTGCAGAAATAATTATAACAGCAACTGCTTAGAGTAGTAAGAACACAGCCCATGTAAAACAAGAAGCATTCCATCTGATGCCATTCAAGAAAGGGATTGCGACTAGATTGTGGCTCAGTTGAATTTGTGCCCAGTTAACTTCCTACCATCTAAACACAGTTGGGGAAGGTTCTGGTCTAAATTGTTTTTCTAAGCTCTCTATGTTATTTAAAAATTTTTTTGAAGTTGAGGATAGCATACCATCTTTTCATTTTCAATGAAGGTGTAATTTCTACAGACAGAATGAATCTTTTTATATAGAGTCTACATACATGGTGTTTGGCTGATAGGCCTCCAAATCAGCTGTGTGATTTTTAGAGCAGTCTCATATGCTATCAGTGAACAGTATATTCTGAGTCAAAGCTTGTTGATGACATTATATGTATAATATAGTATGGAATATCTATTTCTAACAGGAATAGAATAGAATAGAATAGAATAGAATAGAATAGAATAGAATAGAATAGAATAGAATAGAATAGAATAGAATTTTACAAGATTTAGAAGCTAGTCAACTCCATAGTGTATCTGGATAACTTACATCAAAAATAGAAAACAATAAAAAAGGAACATTTCATATATCAAGAGAAATACCCCCTACTGTAGAAAGTGTAGCCAATACAATGTGTACAATGATTAAAACAATTACAGATTTAGAATAGAATAGAATACTTTATTGGCCAAGCGTGATTGGACACACAAGGAATTTGTTTTGGTGTAAAAACTCTCAGTATACATAAAAGAAAAGATACATTCGTCAGGAGTCAAGAATCATAAGGTATGACATTTAATGATAGTCATACGGTACAATAAGCAATCGATCATACTAGGAAACAGTCAATATAAATTGTAAGTATACCAGAAACAAAGTTACAGTCATACAGTCACAAGTGGGAGGGGAGGGGTGATAAAGAGTGATGACAAGATTAACAGTAATAGAATAGAATAGAATAGAATAGAATAGAATAGAATAGAATAGAATAGAATAGAATAGAATAGAATAGAATACTTTATTGGCCAAGTGTGATTGGACACACAAGGAATTTGACTTGGTGTAAATATACATAAGAAAGTACACATAAGGAAAAGATACATTCATTAAGAATCAAGAATCATAATGTACAACACTTAATGATAGTCATTTGTTGTGCTTTTTTAATG
Organism: Bungarus multicinctus; assembly: GCA_023653725.1. NCBI lineage: Eukaryota > Metazoa > Chordata > Lepidosauria > Squamata > Elapidae > Bungarus > Bungarus multicinctus. Next base: position 9,265,809 of record CM042846.1, read on the forward strand.
ACATTTTTGATGTTAAGTGTCCATTTTAGGTCATGTGATATAGTAGAACCTAGAAATTTGAAGGTATCTACTGTTGATACTGTGTTGTCTAATATTGTATGAGGTGGTAGTATGGGAGGTTTCTTCTAAAGTCTACCACCATTTCTATGGTTTTGAGTTTGTCAGTTCCAGATCGTTATGGTTACATCACGAGGCAGGTTGTACAACCTCCTGTCTGTATACGGATTCGTCGTTGTCTCGAATGAGACCAATCGCTGTTGTGTCATCAGCAAACTTCAGTATTTTAACAGATGGATCGTTTGAAATGCAGTCATTGGTATATAGGGAGAAGTGGAGAAAGCACACAGCCTTGGGGGACCCCTGTGCTGATTGTATAAGTATCGGATGTGATTCTGCCTAGCTTCACCTGCTGCTTCCTGTCTGTTAGGAAAGATTTCTGTCAATTACTATATAACTAAGAGCTTAATAGTGTCTAGGGAGATTTTCAGTCATCCAGATCATGGTTGTCCAAAAGGTGCTTTTTTTTAAAAAAAAAAGAGGCTGGACTTTATGGTTTTTCTTTAAAGTCATTTCATTTTTCAGTCCAGTTGCCTCTTGAAAAAAAAAGCACCTTTGGGACAAAGGCTCATTCTTCTTTTATTTCATATCCAAGAATTAATTTTCCTCATATTAGTCTTATGATCATACATGGAACCTGCACAATCAATAATACTTATTAATTACCCCAAAGATATTAACAATACATTTATTCCTTATATAGAAAAGAATTACAAAAATACCTACTACATCCATATAAATAAATAGGCATAAATTCCATGAATTCATTAACATAGAATTAGGTAGATTTTTCTCTCAATTTAATCTTAATTAATAAGGTATTAAATTTATCAGGAATATGTTTTTCCCTGTGGAGTTATTAAACAACATGTAATTTTGTCTCCCATACTTGCCCTATCAGAGAGATAAGTGGCATATAAATTTAATAAAATTAATAAATAATGACAGATAAGTAGGTTAGCATTGTTTAGCTGAAATTAAAATAATGAATTTATCTTGGCCTTATCCAATAACAGTCAAAACTGGCTTCTCACTCTGTAGTTAACGGTTGATTTGATTTGATTTGACTATGTACTTATCAGACTTTAATAATTAAAATTTAAATCTATTTTTTTCCAGAGAGTTCTTAATATTCTATATTCAGGTCAGAGCTGTTATTGGCTATTGGCACTTCTGTTAGGCAAAACAAAAAACAAAAACCATGTTGATGTTAAGGAATGATGATGATTTGTTGGTTATCTGCCTATACTTTGCTGATTATATTTGGTTTCTTATCTGTATTGCCTAGTTTTATACTCTTTTAAAGAGTATAAATATGGTATATATATTATGTGATTTTTAAAAGTTCATTATTATTACCATTCTTTTAAAATGTGTTACAAAATGAGAAGGAAGAGGAGAAAAAGGTGTTATATCAGCACTAGTAAGGCATGGAATGAGGTCCACCTTTTTAAGAAAATGGAATAATGGGGTAAAACAGAGCAGAGGTATCATAACAGAGTTACAAATGCTCTGCGATATTAACTGTATATTTTACGTCCTGAAGTTAGCCACAGAAATATACAATATATTTCTGATGAAACATTGCATAGGATTACAATGTTAGAATGATGAGAAAGAAACTAAGAAATTAACAAGGTATTGATATGTATTTGCTTCTCTGTATAGTTCATAAAGTCCTTGCCTTTCTAAATTTATTGTAATTCTGAAAACTTTCATTCAACTGGCACTGACACAAGTCATCCCACAATAAAAGTGAAAGTGAGATAAAATCCAAGCACTTCTTCATTTGTACAGTGTATGGGTCCAGTCCATCTAAAGATCAAGTTTCTCCTAGACCTGCTTCTTGAGACCATTTTTAAATAAAAAGTGGGGGAGGGGTTAAGTTGGGGGGAATTTGAATCTTTTGCTTGGAAATCAATCTAGCTAGATGAGATGGATTCAGAATTTTGATTGCAAGCTAGATTAATTATTGTAAAGTGACTGTTTAGATTTCACAGATAAAAAGAGAGAGATTTGTTATGAAAATAATATTTTTCTAATTCATACGTAGAGATCAAACTTCAAAAATAATGAGTAGGTCTTAAGAATTTATCAGTCTTTTCAATAGCAACCAAGATCTGATGATACATGTCCCAAACAGGGCAAATTCAACCCTCTTTCCTTCTTTATGACAGTTCTTAATCTGTAAATCAGATCTGAACCGGGCAAACCTTTAAATAGAGCAGGACCGAAAAACCTCTTATTGTTGTTGTTATTGTTGTTTAAAAAATGACAGAATGACATTTTTCCCACTAAAAGATGTGTTAATCAGACACCTGTTGCTTTTCCTCTCTAGTCAGCTCCATTGCATTTCTAAATGACCGAAGGCAGATAAAGTAAAAAAAAAAAAAAGATGCACAGGTTCCAATCCATTTATTTCACCTCACAGAAGAAGCATCATTTGCTTTTGTTACTCCACAGCCTTCCTGATTTATCAGTTATGGGAGGCCATACGTTTGCTGAATTTCCCATCCATACTGGGGACGTTGCTTGGGCTCCGATTGATTGCTTTTCCCTGTTTTTCATATTGGCTATTGAATTTACCATGATGGGTTTTTCCAGAGGCAATTTTCTCTTTCTCCATTTGATTTTGTCTTCCGAAACTGAAAGCACAAGTCTTAAAATTTGCAGTTTGACTGGGAATTCGATCGCTTGCTTCCTTCCCTTGTACCTATTTCACTGCATTTTCCATTGGCAGCCATCTCCTCGTTCCGCACTCAGTTAGTCCATTTTTATAGTAACTCATTTAAATGGAAGACAAGTCATATTAATAACGTATATCAATCCAGAGGACTTAATCTCTTGCTCATTTTTTTTACAAGTCTGCCTTATTCAGACATAAGCTGATAAGATTACAAGTGCTAAAACAATCTGTGAAATGATGCATGGACTTTTAAGCAAATTAATAAGTGCCTGGGAGCAATGATATATATAATCACTGAAACACCTGAATCTTTCACAGTAGATAGAGTCTGAGAGCTTCTTTTTTATCTGTTTAATTATAGTGAAGGGGATAAATTGTTGGCATTGCTGGGAGAGAGAAAAAGCCAGCTTAAAATGTACAGCCTTTCTTTGAGACAATACACTTCCTACCCTCTTAAATATTAAAGTTTGGTGCTTTAATATTTAATCAATGGGCAGTCTACCTATTTCATATCACTGGGGTCTCAGTACAACCTTCAGCTAGTTTTAATAGACATCACAATTTACAAAAAAAGGGGGGGATTGTGAAGTCATCGTTCAGCTAAGAGCCATAGGGCATAATATACCATATGGGTCAAAAGCACACATCCTAGAGGAACCACTGAACTAGAAATGTGTCTTTGTTATTAATCCAAAAATTGCATTTTTGAACATATATTGCTGACAGTATGAGCCTTCCATCTCCCCCACCCAGCCTTGTGATAAATTTCACTGAAAACAAGATTCCTCCTTTATTTACATTCTTTCCTTCCACCCAAACAGTGCAGCTGTCTAATTCAGTTCCAGCTGAAGGAACACTTACATTAGGGCCTTTGCTGTAATGGTCAGACTGGTCTTGAATGTTTGTGCCGGTGCTCTAATACAGTAAACACCTCCCATAATATAATATTCCATCTCTGGGTTCACTTTAGAAATTATGTTCCTTATGAGTAAAAGAAACTTTACCAAGTCATTCTGAAGGAAGTTAATCAAGTCAAATTGAAACAGTTAAGAGGTGAAGTTTAGAAGCTTGGTTATTGACGTCAATTACTGGAGATTTAAGTAACCGTTGTCTTTGCTACATTTTTGGGAAGCCCCTAATGGGTAATATAAAACCCAGCCATAAATAGTAAATGTCACAAATCTCTAATTTCAGGTAGTCCAATTGAGTCCAAATAAATGAATAGGCAGAAATATAAATACAATACATACATTCATGCATACAATTCCGTTGCTACAGAAGATAGTTGTTAAGTGAATTTTGCCCCATTTTACAACTTTTCTTGCCACAGTTGTTAAGTGAATCACTGCAGTTATTAAGTAACATGGTTGTTAAATGAATCTGGCTTCGCCATTGATTTTGCTTGTCAGAAAGTTGCAAAAGGTGATCACATGACCCCAGGACACAGTGAAAAATGCATGCAAGTTGCCAAGCATCTGAATTTTGATCATGTGACTATGGGGATGCTGCAATGGTTGTGAGTGTGAAAAACAGACATGTCACTTTTGTCAGTGCTGTTGTAACTACATACTGACCATTACCAGAAAAAGAAATCATAGAGAGAGGATTGAAGACAGAACAGGTTTAAGAAAGAAATTGTGATGACCTGGGATGAGGCACAAAGGCAACACAGTCAGATAATCAGTAGGAGTCCCATTATTAGCTCCAACTTTGCCCCCAATGTCCTGGTTACCTTCTGGCTGAAGAAAAATTATCCCAGGAACAGCCTTTGACTGCAGAGAATCAAGTCCAAAACGTGGTCAACAAAAACTATAACTATAAGTCCAATCAAGGCAAAATGAGGTAATTAGTTCGGCAGGGCAGGAGCAAGAATTCCAGTCATGAAGGCACAGCAATAACTCAACATGGTTGGGAAGATGCCAGTAACACAGATAAGCAAAGTCAACACAAGATAAACTCACATTTGCTCCCAGCAATTGCCGCACTCAGCATGCATTTCTTTTAAACTCTCATTCCCAGCTGGGGCTAATGAAGGGAATCAAGGCCCTTTCCTCCCTCGTAAGCCATGCAACCCATATTGCTCTCTTCTCCATTCCTCCCTGCATGCCTTAGGATGAAGAGGGCGTGGGCCTGGGTCTTCCTCTGAACTCCCTCTCCCTTGTTCTACCTCTTCCCTGCTCTGCCCAGCCAGACTTTGCCCTTCCCTACTTTCCTCCAGAGGCATTGGAGCCATACTCCCACTCCCTGTCAGCTGTTCATCTTCCTCCTTGGATTCAGACTCTGACAGGGCATGACAGAAATGTTGACACATACTAGTAATAGTACAGTATAGAGTAGGGGTTTCAAACTCAAGGCCCATGGGCCGGATCTGGACTGTGATGTGCTTTGATCTGGCCCACCCTGGAAACAGCAAAGGCCGCCGACACGAGTGACATCGAGCTGGCCACACCTACCCTAGCCATGTCTAGTCTGGCCACACCTCCCCCTAAGGTCAAACAAAACCCTGATATGGCCCTCAATGAAATTGAGTTTGACACCCCTGGTACAGAACATAATATGTAGATAATTGTAGTAAAGTAAGTAGTAATACTATAGTAATTATCATAGTAATGGTATAGAGATTTCAATGGAATACGACAGGCCTGTCAAACTGGCGGCCCATGGGCCTGATGTGTCATGCACAGGTCACGCCCCTCCTGTCTCTCCAAAAGCAAAAAAATGTCACGATACATCATGATACAGTGTACATCATGTGACGTGATCAAGTTTGACACCGATGGAATAGAACATAGGAAACACTCAAATATTTCTTTTGTATGTTTGTTTTACAAAATAAAACATCTCCCTAATGATATAAAGAAACCACCTGTCCAGGGTCCAATGCTACTGTGTCATTCTTGAGTTTGGGTCAATCTACTTGGGTATAGCTTACAAAAGAATCTGTGGTAACCACTAAGGTAAAATCTCCATTGAATTGCATTTGATTCCTAGGGACTTTATGGACCTGTCCACATAATTCTCCATTGATGTTTGAACATTAACATTTGTCACTGCTTAATTATTTGCATGTGATAGGTGACGTGCAAGGACAGTGCACACCTAGCACGACATTATAACTGCAAACAAAGCTCACCTTCTGACTGCAAACAAAGCTCACCTTCTGATGAGAGCTTCCATGCTATTTTCTTGGCAGCAATATGTAAGTGGTTTGTCACTGCCATTTTCCTTTTTTTAAAACACACACACACAGCTTCCCAATCTAGTTTGCAGCAAACCTGTAATTGATGATCCCTCATAAAAGCAACACAACCAATCCTGACCTTGCTTAGTTTTTAAAATCATCCAAGATTCAAACACAAAAGGCAAACAATAAAAATGTTTACATCCAGCCTTTTAAAATAAGCCTATTAACATATTCGGGTTGCAGGTAGTACTTTGTGATGTTAATCCCCATTCGAACTAACACCCATTCACTTCTCTTAGCTTTTTTTTTTTTTTAAAAAAAGAGCAGTATTATCCCGTCAAGTGAATAGAAACTCAGAATATTCATCAAAGCGATAAATGAATGAATGATTTCATATGTTCTCTAAAGAACGTTTGCTTTGAAAGGTTCAGACAAAAACCTCCTTGAAGCTGCTCTACAAAAGCAACGCAGCCAGCGGACAATAAAGTGAGGCGAAGTGGTCAGTCTGCTTTGCTTTGTCTGCTCCACTTGTCTCTGTTAGCTTGATCAGTAACCAGAAGAGGCTCCATTGCACAGAAGAATCCTCTGAGTGGAAGCCTCCTCCAGCTTTTGCAAGTGCTAGACGTGGCTCTGAGGAGACTAAGCGGAAACACTCAGAGACTTGTCAAGGCAAATCACCTCAGCAAGTCACACTGGACCACAGTCCTGATGGAAAACACCTCAGCTATCAAATAAATATGTTTGTGTGAGAGTTTTGTGTGTATGTGTATGTGTTATTCATCCATTTACTTAAACATTCAATTTCCCTAAATATAATAAAGGATTTTTTTTTACTGTGCTGTGTCACGTTACAGATATATATATGAAACAAGCACACATTTTGGAAGTAAATAAAAAGCTTATTTACAGCTCTTTATTTGGACATTGTGGCCATCTCTTACAACCTCATTACAATGCTTATTTTAAGTCTTTGAGGCAGCAAAAATATATGCCAGTGCAATTTTCCTGGCATTATCTGATAAGTCTTATTATGTCCCAAAGCAGTTGATTCCCATGGCTCCATTTCCCTCTCACAAACCATTACGAGCCAGCAGGACAACATTCATCAGCCTTGCTGTTTAAAGAATAGGCCCGGGAAGTAGGCATTTTAGCAAAATGTATGTGGTAGCATCAGATATTTTCCAGAATTAGACCTCTTGCATCTATGTGCATGATCAATGCTTCTCTTAAAAATAAGGTGCTGATTTTCTATGTATTTTTTGCTACAAAATGTTGGAATGTTGCATAACATTGGAAATTTCTTGAAAGTTTAACAATTGAATTTTGAATTTAAAAAACTTTTTCAGTTGCTTTATTTAAAATATATACTGACAGAATAAGAAACTTTCAGAGGCAAGAATCACATTGTTATTACTTTGGGGTATATTATATTAATTTTGTTAAGAACAACTGTGTAACTGTCAATTCTTATGATATTTGGAAATTATGAATAATTTTCAGACTTATCTGTTGCTGGTGCCTTCTCCTTTTTATTTATCCATATTGGTTTTCGTATTATTCCTTATAACATTGTATGCTCTTTGCTTAGTTCTTTATTATGTAAACTACTATTCAAAGAAATATAAAAGAAACATTGCATAATGTTAGCTTCTTTCAAATAATCTTTCTTTGCTTATTGACTAACACAGTTTTGCATAGGAGAACTATCATAGACAATGAGGTTAATTCAAGGCATGATTATTGCTCATTGAAAGACTTGACTTCTTTCCAAATACTGTAAACCTGAACTGTAAGATGGGACAAGATGTTATACCTATAAAATCCATGACAACGAACAAGGTGGGGATTCTAAACACTGTAAATGACTAAAATGTAATTCCATTGTTCAGTGTAACAATCTATGATATTTTGCCTGGATTTGGCATCCCTTTAAGAATGCAATTTGAATAAAAGCCAATATTAAATTAGATCCATCTATTTTCTTGGTTTTCTTGTATGATGGGGCTAAATAAGAGAAGAATAAAAAAAAGGCAAGACCTTGAGACTAGTGCCAACTAGAGAATATATTAATGTAGATGCAAATGCCCAGAGTATTTGAATAATTATATTTTCAATAAAAGCAACATATGGTGGATGTTAGAAAAATGCGACAATCTAGTGTAGTTTACAGTATCAAGTACTTCGGCACACACTTGACCAAATATTTATATATAGAATTTAGTTCAATATATTCTGTTTCAACAAAATCTTTTCACAAACAAAGTGTAGTGTGTAAACCCATATTATCTGGGCTCCAGTGGGTCTACTGGATCTTAATCTAACCATCACTAGAAAAAAAATGAACAATTTTATAATTATATGCAAAACAGTTAATTTTCAAAGATAAAAAGGGAAGAATCCACATTGAAATATTGTATTTTTTGTTACTTTTGTATGTTCTACATATTTAAGATGTGCTAAGTACTAAGGAGAAGTGGACTTCCATTGAATCTTATTCCCCATGAAAATGTTAGGCTAGATCCATCTCAGTTCTCCCAACTATTGTCTAGGAAAGAGCAGTGAAATTAACATGTGAAGATTCTTGCTTATGTGAAGCATGCCAGATATGGCAAAATAAGCAAAAAAAAATTTATAAGTAACATTAATACAATTTTATTGAGGGAGATGATAGATTCGGCCCCAGGCTTCTCTTATGCTAAAATTAATTTGTTGGCAATTATCTGAGGAACAATTTGAGGAATTTCAAGGTAAATGAAAAGTTTAGATAAAGGGCAATATAATTTCTTTGTGATTGGAAATTCAGGTCATTCCTAGATATCCCAAATACCAAAGATTTAATAATAATATCTTTTCTTCTTCCTGTTCTCACACACTTTGTGAAATCTTCAACTCAGTATTTAAGCATATTTTTTCTTCTAGAACTAGAGTGAGTGAGCTCTTAATTGTAAGTTATATTGACCAAATATGGCCTCTTTGTTGTGATACCTCTAATTCCATTTCCTGTCTGGAAAAAAATATTCTTCTGCAGTTATTACACTCTTATCCCAGCTGGTCAGCATTCGAAGCAGTTGAATTGGACGCATTCCAAGAATCCTGTGTGATATACTGAAAGCCCAACCTTCATGCATCACTAGCCCATGGCTGTTACATGCCTCACTGCCTCCCACAAAGGCCCATTTTCAGTGTGACCATGCATATGTGATTCCTTCTAAAATATGTACAGCCAGGAGATCTGCATTGTGTTTCTCTGTGAAACCTTTTCTGCTTGCTTTACGGCATGCTAAGGTCACAAGAACTGATTTGATAGCCAACTATCAATCAATTTTAAAAATTTTGTGCAGTCATTTGATAACTCTAAAGTATATTTATATTTATGCATAAATCATTGCTTCTAGTTCTTCTTATTACCTATTACTTGATTTACAGTCTGACCCCTGTGGCAATAAACCTGCCTCTCCAGGAATTTTTTCCACAGCAATTCACCTGAGGAATAGTCCATATTGCTATAGCTGTTAGAGCTGAATCTAGCAAGACTGGAAATAAAGACTCTGAATATAGACAAGCTCACTTTCCAAAGACTGTTTAAGGAAGTAAAGTACTGTATAGTTCTACAAAGAAGAAACATGAAGAAACATTGAAGAAAAGATGCAGCATTTGAACCTCACAAGTGACCTTTAATACGTACAGTATCTAGATTTCTCAATTCTACAGTCCTCCTTCTTTGTCATGATAATAGCTTCATCTGAATCTGTAATTAAAAAAAAAATAAGTCCAGTCCTTCAGTTCTTCCAGTGATAAATTTATGTACTTGTGTTCTTAGTGAGAGATTTATTGCTATGCTGAGGATGAAGTTCTGATCCTAAGAGATTCTAGTTCATTTGGGGCTGTGAAGACCTGTTGAGCTTGCAGTTGTCCCCGGTTTTTGAAAGTACTCCATTCATGGATTTCTTGGGCACATCAGATTTTGCGGAGTTCATTTGTCATGTTTGTACAGCTGACTGTCATTTTGTACATGTGCATATCGTACTCTACATCCTTGCATCCTTGTGTGCAGATACATAATTCACATTGATTGCATCTTTAATAACCTGAAAGCTCTATTTCAGAAAATACAGAAGCATTTTTTCTCTTGAAATTTCCACAGCTACTTTTGCAGAATCCCTGAGCTATTTGGAACTTTATTTAAAAATAGTGGCAGAACCAATGAACACATTGGTTCATTGTGACAAGAGACTAGCCTCATTTAAATCAATGGGGTTCCCTTCCTTAAGAAGAACATCCACAATTTTCTTAGTTCTTGAAAACAAATAGATTTTATTTATTTATTTGTCAAATTTATAGTTTAACTTAGCTATAGTCTTATAGTTTGACTTTCCTCGGCATTATCTTATGCTAGTTTATTATTCCACCTAATGTTAGTGCTTTGAATTTCTCTTACCTGTTTTTAGAAATTACTAGCTGTAAAATCTTATGCCCATTTACTTGAAGACAACCTTAGAACATGGTAAGACTTGACTTCAAATTATTTATTCAATTATTTATTTTTCTTTCATTGTATTTTGATCAATTCAAGATGGCAAAAGTACCAAATACTCCTATTTTCCCAACAGCAAATTTCCCAACCACCCTTTGAGGTGTGTTGAGATAGAGTGAGTGGCCCAAAATCCAGCTGTTTTTGTATCCCTGGGGAGGAGGTTGCTAGAACTCACAGTCTTCTGGTTTCCAGGCCAGTACCTCAACCACTGCACCAACTTTGAAGTCTTAAGAACTTAGGAGATCCAGTCATAAATTTCCTGCATCCCATGATCTTCATGGGTAGCCAAATCAGAGTAGTTTCTGCCCATGCCTCATTGTATTTAAGCTTAATAATTAAGTTTGAAAGAAGGCTTATGCAACAACAAGAAAACCACAGATCAATCGTCTCATCTTAGATAGAAAAAAAATGTCAGGGGTGGTAGTTGGTAATAGAAAACTCATAGCAGTTAAAATTCATGATTAAAGACTGTCAAGAAACAAGAACAAAGACCTATAATTATCAAGTGCCCCAGGCACCACCCAGGTGTTAGTGAGATATGTTACCTGGGCATGCTATTCTTCAATGGAAAATTCTTCTAAAAATTTTCTTAATGTTACAGTGAAGTTGGAGAAGAATTCATGAAACTGAGCTGCATTCACAGCCTAAATTACAAATGGAATAGCTACATTTGGATTCAGTGTTTATTCATGTTCCCAATTCTGTTCTGCCTTAAAAGCATTAATTGAAACTATACTGTACATACATCACAATTATGCCATAATTTATTATAAATCTCCCAGCCATACTAAATAGGAAGAAATAAAATAAGTGAACCCAAAACACAGTATATCTTAATTCATGCTGGCAAGGAGCTTTGGATGAATCAAGTTTACTTATGAGAAAACCTGTATAAAAATATTATTTGGTAGTATCCACAGTATTAAACAGTGTGTGGAATTGCAATTTTAATTTCTGTACTGATTTTGGAGAGGAACGGGGCAGGTGAACCTGAAAGTATCAAGAGTAGACCAGGAGGTAAACTTTCCATATTTCCAAGCAGATAAACCAGAGCAAAAGTCATAATCAGCAAGCTTGATTCAGGAATGTAACACACAGAAACCTTATTCTCTCTTTGCCTGAGCAGCTAGTTCAAAATGATTAAAAATTATCCCAAGCAAAGGGAAAATACTAATTTAGCCTTTTGAATTGTTCTCTGGGACTTTTGGTGACACCCAGCTTAGAGCACAAATATGGGACAGTCCTGGTCATACTAAAATATACGATAAGCATATCAAGAGAAGTTGGAAGGCTAAAGGCAAGATGGTGAGAAAAAAGGAAAGATTCAGAGGAATGACAGAAGGCCAGAAGGGGGAATCTGAAAACAGAAACCTGAGACCAAAGAAAGGAAAGTTATGAAGAGGAAGAAAGCCAAGCAAAGGCTTCAGATCATGTAATGGTTTGAAATAATTTGCTATATTTTTCAAAGCACTAGAATTCTTCTGAAATCCAAGCATTATCTGATCATAACATCGTGCAAAGAATTCTAATTGTACTATTTGTATCAAAGAATGTTATCTGCATTGTGCAAATGGCTTTTTTATGGATTTGTAAAATGGTTTTTTATATATTTACAGCTCAGGATACCAGCAAAATAAAGCAAAGGTAGATTTATTTATTTATTAAGTAGAGGAGTGAAGAACTCTTCTTGTAAAATATTTCTGGACTTTCTCAACTGTGTTAATATCAGATATGTAATGTGGGTTCCAGACTGATGAGCTGTATTCGAGTATTGGTTTAGCAAATGTTTTGTATGCTCTAGTTATTAGTGTAATATCACCAGAGAAAAAGCTACGTAAGATTAGGTTAACAACTCTTAGCGCCTTTTTGGCTATGTAGTTACAGTGGGCTCTAGCACTTAGGTCATTTGAGATGAGTACTCCCAGAGCCTTTACAGAGTTTGGGTCATCAACAAGATCTTAACTATTCAGCCTGTATTTTATTTTCCTATTTATTTATTTTTTTTGCCAATATGTAGGACAGAGCATTTATTTATTGAGATCTGAAGTTGCCATTTGTTTGACCATTCTGATACGTAGTCAAGGTCTTTTTGAAGGGTAGCGGTATTTTCTGTGGTGTTGAATAACTTTACATCATCAGCGAAGAGAACGCAGTTGCTCTTGATGTGATCACAGAGGTCATTTATGTAGAGTATGAAAAGAGTTGGTCCTAGATGCCCGAAGAGGCGAAATAAAATATCCAACTAAATCAATAATGTAAATTTTCTAGACTCATAAGTAAAGTGAATACTAGCATAAAGAGATGAACATGATCAGATGAATATTTTTTTAAAAAATTATCTAGAGTGGGTAAGCAGGATATAATTTGCCACAGTAACAATAAGAAGTATTGAGATGTAAATGCTACATGACTGATTTCAATGCTTTAAACATGCACATATACATACCTTTATTAGTTCAAACTATTATTTAATCTAATAAAGACCATTGATAAATAAAGAATAATTCATTAATTTGGTTTGTATAATGATATTGAATTTATCAGACCTGAGCACCCTAATTTTGCCAAAATCCACCCTGCTTGGAACTGCCTATATTCTTAGATGCTACCTTAATCATTTTTATATCATTGATTAGCACTTGAATTATTAAGGTACCAGTCTTAGACCATGAATCTAACTGTAGAATACCCACATATGATATTCATATGATATTCATATAATTAAATTATATTGTATTATAATAAAATGGTTATTCTAATAAAGAATAGCAACAGACACACTGTTGCACTAGCAACCATGAGAAATGAAGGAGATGCAGAGATGATAAACTGATTAATCAGAATAAGCTGATGTGATTCGTATTATGAGTTGTGATGTTAGTAAAACATCTCTAAAAAATGAAATTCTTGGCAAGTTTTACTGGGTTCAAAAGTCCCGTCAGGAGAGGGGGTGGTATATAAAACTAATAAATAAACTAATAAATAAATAATATTGACAGATTAAACCTAACATACAAGAAGACAGTTTTAAAACAGAATCTTTTCATAGCACAGTAGAAAAAGGTCAGCCCAAAGCAGCTGCAGACCAAAAGTAACATAATATAATAAATGAAATACACCAAGCTTATTGTTGCTTGAAAACACTAGGACAGATACAGATACAATTTTGATCAGTGCAATTCTCTTCTAAACTAATTTTATGGTGTTGACTTATTAATGTGTTCAGAACACTCATTGATCTGGGCTAAATTAGAAATAATATTTTAATATTTGGAAATGTATTATAAAAAGATGAATTTAAAATTATAATTACAAATTTTGATGCACATTTTATCCTAAAATTGAGGACTTGATTGGTTTGTTTTGGGCAAAGATCCCATTATAAATGCATCTCAGATTCTGTAAAATCATTGTACTGTATATTGTTTGCCAAAAAGCCTCCGTTTTAATATTTATCAGATACAAATAAATGCTAATAATCATCTCACATCAGTTTACTTTAAAAAAGATTAGATTATAACACATATCGACCATCAAAGATATTGGACAGTACATTCTATTGTAAGTTGGCAATCAAATAAAGAAATACAGCCAAATTCTTTTGGCAGTGCATGTCAATTGCCAAATACCAAGTGCTGAAATATCCGAGACTCTCAGATACAAATATTAACATTGATCAAATATGGAAGAAATCAGAGCAGAGTAGAGATTTTGATCCAGAAAACAGTTTTCCAGCTTGTTTAGTTAGAAGGCCTGCCCCTACTGGCTGATCCCAGTGTCCCACATGTATAGGCAGTAGCATATGTTCCTGTTCTTTGACTCTTTTGAAACAAGTCCTCTCTTTGTCTAAAATTTCCTTGGGGTCATAAAATGAATTGTATCTGCTCCATCAGGCAACAGTATTCTACATCCCATAGCAATGTTGTTCAGCTTAGTACATGTCAAGAACATTCTGTTAACCCTTTGGGGTGTAATGAATAAAGTGCAAGAAGATCGATGCTTGTTCTACAATTCATTTTCAGAAGGGCGGCAGTTTGTAAGGGGTTTTCAGGTAGATTTCAAGTATCGGTTCTAGCCTTTCAAAACCCTGGCAGAGGCTTGGTAAAGCAGACAAGGAAGCAGGGTCTGAAAAAGAATGACTAATGGCACATTAAATATTCCTTCATATCTACATTTTTAAAAGCACTCTGTTTCAAGAGTATTTTTATTTACTTTAAACTCAAAATATTCAGGAATCATACATGCTTTTACAATCAGATGTGATCTAAAAATGTACTAAGTGACATATATGAAACATAGGAAGGGGGGGTAGACTGACAGCTAAAATACCAGGTTTCCATCACTCCTCAGACATCTGACCTCATTGAACTTCCTACTATACATTACTGCCTAGAGGAGGTCAGAGAGAAGGTATCATAGATTTGGCTCTCACCCCTTATTTTTTTTAGGATGCTCTTTTCCCCAAGACCTGCCTGAGACACTTTTCCTGAAGCCAAGATAGAATTCACTATGAATAAAAGCAAACCGAAGTAGAAACCGAAAGCAGATCTGCCTGACCAGCTTGCCCCAGCATGAATATAGGCCACTGACCATATCTCAAGAGCAGGAAAACACATTGTCACTCTCCACGGCCACCTGTCTTCTTCCTCTATACATCAGAAGTAGTACTTTCTGTTTCTGCAGCTAGCCCAAGTGATACTGCCTGGATTGCTTGTAGCTCTTCCCTTCATTGTAGGCACACTCCAGTTAGTTATTACACACTGTTGCAGGAACATCCCTGGTCACTGATTGTTCTCATCCTTGGCCCTTTTGTTATAGTTTTTGTAGCCTCCCAGTAGAACGTTGAAAAGCTGGTCCCTTTTATTATTATTTTATTTCCCTTTTCACTGTGAAAGGATAATTTTTGCCAGTTTTTACCGCTTTTTAGGTTCCCTTCCAATGAAGTGATGCAGCTCACAAAGGCTTGTGCCTTTTAATAACATTTGTTAGTTGGAAAAGGTGCTTTCAGCACTTTTCAGCACTTTTAACAAGTAAAATTGACAAGAATTCTGTAAATTGTCTCTTCCAGCTAAGTGATGAGAAAAATGATAAACTGTATTATTCAGGGGCACTTTTTGCCCAAAGTTGCTTGTCTATCTCTGACCTAGATTGACACTTGTATATGTTTGATGGCTAAATATTTCACCAATTTTAATACACCTTTAGGCTCACATAGCAGGCAACTAGTCCTTTACAAAATGAGGGTAAGAAGTTTGAAAATAGAGAGAATTGCCAGATGTCTCTCTTACAAAATTGTCCCTATTTGATTTCCATTCTATGATTGCTCCAACATTTACAAAAGGTCACTCTCTATCAGTATGACAGGTACATTTTTAAAAGGTAAGAAAAAATTATATTGTTAAAAAAAAGAAAAGTATGGAATTTTACTTTCCTAGCCCAGCTGAAAAACTTCTTTATCTGAAAGCAATTGAAACTTATGACAATGTTGTCTGTAGAGAGATTCTATAAAATCTTGTATTTCTCAAAAAGTTATAAATAATATAGGGAGACATATTATTTGAAATGATACAAATCAAATCTTTATTTAAGAAACATCCAAATAAAACCAGACTATTAAGAGAAAGAGAAAAAGGAAAGATTATCATGTTAGATGTTAACTGTTGCCTTGCTTTTACAATAAATTTGGCTATTATATTCCCCAGGTGGTTTTGCAATTTAAATATGAAAATTTTTAAAAAATGGTTGGTAAAATAAACTTTTCTCCCAAGCGCACATGGAGTAAAAGATGGGTTATGAAGATGTTGTGAAAATCCTTATTAAAGTTACAATTAAAAGAGATATATTAAATTGTATTCATTTCCCCAGAATCATTAGAGCAAGATAGGAATTGTCAAATAATAATGCAGATAGAATTATGTCATCCCTGGCCCTGAAAAAATCTTTCCTCAAGCTAGAGGAAATAAGATATACAAACAACTTGTGAAATGCCACAAAAATGGCAGAATTGAGCAACTCGTATCAAAAGATTTTACATTTTCAGAAAAACCTTTTAGTCAGCTACCAAGTGTCAAGCGTCTCTTGGTTATTAAGTCAAAATGCTGTAGATTATATTTTCCAGAACACAAAAGCTCAGATAGGTAAATTTATTGTAACAAAATATTGATGCCATTATAAAAGAATTCCAGCAACTTCTTTCTGTGCATCAAATGTGCGTTCTATTTATGCTACAATTAGTGATCAAATTGCTTGTGCCTCTTTCTTCTGTACATTCTATATAATTAAGGGATAGAAGTTCTTCTCTTTGGAGGCAGAGATATAGTTTCCATCTGTTTCTTGTTTAGGTAAAGGCTGATCTCATATCAAGTTGCTTACTTTTTCACCATATGAGAACTTTCACACAAGGAAACTTTTCATATTCTCTTGTTTTGGTTTCTTGCTTTGGTCTGGATTTCAGTTTTGGTTTTGGAGTTAGTGGGGTTTGGAGATTCTTCTAGAACATAGCTTATTCATTCTGCAATTCCTACAAATTTCAAAGGCCCACTGGCATCCAGAGAAGAAGAATATAAGAAGGGTAATATAATATAAGAAGGCTGTCTAAATTCAGTTCTTTGTAGGTAGAATAGAGTTGATTGCTATAAACAGAACAGGTAATCTATTCATTATCAAAATACATAATAAGTACCAAGGCCAGTCATGTTGTCTTCATATCTACAGTAAGACAGAAAAAAAAATCCCAGATACCTGTTGTTTCCCTTTTTTTTTTTTTTTTTTTGGGGGGGGGGGAAGGGAAAATCCCTGTAATTAAATAGATTACACACTTGCTGCTCTTTCAGGATATTCCAAATCAGTTGTGACAGACAACCATCTAGTTGTACCTAATGGGATGTCCTATCTGCTTGGGATGGTTAGGAAGCCATCTGCCTGGGATGGTCAGCAAAGTGAGATTATCCATTGCTAGTGAATTTCTCCCTAAAGAACCACTCATAGAAGTGTTTCCTTGAATAGAAAATATACAGAAATACCTGGTTTGGAGGAAAAATATTATTTGCAAGACAAATGACTAATACTTCATTCTGGGAAAATTGGAAAGAAAAATCTTCATAGACCTCCACATTGGAGATTCTTGGCATCTGATTAGATTCATGCTGCCATTATATTTTGAAATCATAAATAACAAAAAATGGAGCTTTTCAAAAGAAAAAAAATCTTGAGAAGGTGGTTATTTCTAAAAGAAGAATACCTCTTTTGAAGATCTAAATTCTCCAGGAGCATTTCCCAAAGAGTGAAGTAGAAGCTTTACCATGACAGATGGATCTGGTGTGTACTTTTGTGGAATAATAAAAATAAATATGTCAGCTTGTCATTAAAAGAAATAGCTTGTCATTCTTTTTTATTAGCACTGCCTGTGACCCAGGGTTACCCATTCTGAATAAATAGGCTTGACAGATATCTTGATTTCTGCTTTCTTTTCCTGGAAAAAAATATTTGAAACTATTGTCTCATTTATTACATTGTGTATATAGGAGAGTGGAAATTAAGATTTTCTTCTGCAATATTCTGTTGTTTTAAAAATTAGACAATGGAAATTGATCATGCCTGCTATATAAGATGGGATTTCACAGTATTTTATGAAAATATTCATCAATCTAGAACATTTACTGCTAACAAAAATTAGCAATGAATAAAACTATCCAACTGTACAATAATTTCTGCTTCTAGGAAAATAAATGAATGTATCCATCAAACTAAATAGTCATTCTAATCCTCTGAATTAAGAATGGCATTTTCTGCTGAAATTGCTTGGATGAAGAAGACAATTTCAATCTAAATTCACACAGCTGATCAGTAGAAATCTACATTTGTGATGAGAAGGAATATGATATTTCATGTCCCATCCTAAACTTCATAGAATCCCATGTGAATTGTCTAGAAACAAATATCATCATCTGTATGGTTGCACATCTTGTATTGAACTCTCAAAACTTGAAAATGAAGGGAACACAGAATTTCCTTCGCAAGCTCCATGTTCCAGATAGCTTTTCTCATTGCTTTATCCTGACATTATCATTCCGTTGTTATTATTTGTCTTTTATTAAAGAAACATTTCCAGATCAGATCAGAGACTTGGTTCAGGTTCAGGACTTGTTTTCTGAGCTCCTCCATCTTTCTCTGTTTCTGGGCAATTCATTCATATCATTCTGTAAGACTTATTAATGCAGTGTAAAACTGCATTCTATGATACCCATAATTAGCTCTATATCCGTGCCTCACTACCAAACTATGTGATCGGGCTTAGTTTTTGGAGAGGAAAATAAGGGGGGGGGGGGATTCTGCCTTTGCCTACCAGCATCCATTGGTATTCATCAGGCTAGTGTCCTGTCAGAGTGTTTGAAAACTGAAACAGCATTTGCTGTGTGAGCAAAAATGAGACAGCAAGGAGCCTGGGCATGGCTTAGCTCAAGTGTTCTGTACTTAAAGATAGCTGCTGCTATCTTTTCTAATCCTTTCTTAGTGAGCATCTAAAAGCCAAGAGAAACATATGCAGGAGTGGAATTCTACTGATTTGGACTGGTTCTACAGAACCGGTTGTCATGATTCTGCGCAGTTCGGAAGACCAGCAAATCGTGCCCCTGGCTGGCCCTGCCCCTCTCTGCCTGTCCCTCCCACCCAGTCAGTCCTTATCATGCATGGGTAATATCACATGCATGCCTGACATCGCTGACTGCATTCTCCCCCGCCCAGTCACTCCTTATGGTATTTCTCTTTTTTCCCCTCCTGATGATCAGCTGTTCTGATGATCAGTTGTGCCAAGATCCCCCTCGCTGTTTTACTGCTTTGCAGTAAGGGTTCCCTGATGCCCAGGAGGCCCAAAAATGGAGTGCAGGGAGGTGCTGCATGCCCCTCCCCCCCCGTGCTCCATTTTTAGCCTTCCTGGGCCTCAGGGAAGCTTTCTGGGAGCAAAAATGCCCCCCCCCGGAGTCTTCCCTGATGCCCAGGAGGCAAAAAAATGGGAGAGGGTGCTGAGAAGAAGAAGAAGAAGAAGAAGAAGAAGAAGAAGAAGAAGAAGAAGAAGAAGAAGAAGAAGAAGAAGAAGAAGAAGAAGAAGAAGAAGAAGAAGAAGAAGAAGAAGAAGACATGTCCACCCAATCACATAGTCACATTCACCTAGCCACGCCCACCTAGCCATGCCCCCCTGAACTGGTTGTTAAAAAATTTGAATCCCACCCCTGAACATACGTGCCAAATTTCAAGTTTGTATGCCTTATGGTTCTGGGGATTTTGTGCTGATGCGTGAGTGGTATTTCACTTTTATATATATAGATTCTATGCTCCACCCACTTCAATAAATATGGAATGCTGGAAGATTTGCCGACCAAACCATATGATTAAATTCCTGGCAGCCCTCCAAGCTAACCAGTGATGGTCCATAAGTACCCAGGGGATGCAAGCAAATGGGCATTCTAGCATTGTGTTTTAAACTCTGTCCCTTTGGTTTTTGTATAATCAAATACACACTAATGTATGATGGACATAGCTTGCCTCACAATGTCAATGTGCACTTTATGTCATTTTGACCAAGGTCCTTTTGCTACATTTGTCCATGCAATTTTTTAAAGTTTCAAAAGAATGTGAAACAGGATTCAGGAAGCTCCTGTGAGAGACAGGAAGGGAAAAGTTCTTCTGTAAGTTAACCATGATATCTATCCTGAGATTTGGTGGTGCTATATTTGAGAGACTATAACCAACCACTAATTTCCATTCTGAGCACTGAACTTTAAAACTAAGGCATTCTTTTCAGAGAATATTCCTGCAAAATCTCCATAAAACAACTAAAACTTTTTAAAAGTAGGTGTCTTATCCTTTTCTGTGGAAATTCATTTAAACAAGAAGGATACAGTCAGTTTTGAGGACAGAATCAAGACACCCAATTAAGATACAGAGACTGACTTAAGATAAAGTCTCTCTGACAAATGTCTTGAAAGATGTTTATTTTTGGACCCCATCCTTCTTCTAGCCCTAGTGCTCCCGTCCCTGATGAACACACCATGCGAAAACGCACAATGCAGCTTTCAGGAAGCGTCAGGACCATTGAGTGTGTGAGAAGAAGGTAGATTTAATGCCTGATTGACCTGAATTCCTTTCAAGTAGTTTGCTAAATTCCCACTGGTTGAGAAACTGCAAAGTTAGAAGTGCAGTAGCTGGAAACCTGAGGTTACAATAATTGTACCAAAGCCTGCTGAGATTTTCTGAACCACTTTCAGTAAAAGGAAAATGTTCCCTAGTAACAGAAGCGAAGTCCTATAAGAAGGACCAAATCTTATGTTCACTCATATATAAATAATACTTATTTTATCATGTGAAATTATGGATCCAGGTATGAGAGTGGGGGCAAATATTTGCAAAGAAAGAAAGAAAGAAAGAAAGAAAGAAAGAAAGAAAGAAAGAAAGGAAGGAAGGAAGGAAGGAAGGAAGGAAGGAAGGAAGGAAGGAAGGAAGGAAGGAAGGAAGGAAGGAAGGAAGGAAGGAAGGAAGGAATTCTTGCTTTTAAATGTCTTTTATTAATGGTATTAAAACTGCTATATAGAGACATCCGTGAGAGGACAGCTCCCAGTTCCACTCCAGTATCTTATTCATAAATAACCAAAATACAATATTTTGTGCTGAGACAGGGATGTCCATAGGTTATATTTTTTAAAAAAAATCAAATTGGCAGCCATGACAGTGTTGCCAATTGCATTGTCATAGCTGCCATCTTGACTACTTTGACCATCACCTGTGGACACCACTGAAAAGGAAGATATTTTCCTGTCAGTTAGGTATCCAAAATATTTAAATCACCGAATCATATTTTCTATTCCCAGATTCTTCATTTGGGATATTTTGTCTCACAAAATAAAATGGTAGTTTTCATTATTTTGGATGACTTAATCAGCTTCTCTCTCACCAGAAACAGCAACAGCAGCTTTTTCACTGGAGAAATAAGGTTCTCCTTGCTTTGGGCAGCTTTCTAGGAGAACCAGGTTAGTTTCTATGGCTTTGCCTTAAGCTACTTCTGCTTCAAAAAGTCAATGAACTTTTCCTACCTGAGACAGAATATTTGTCTTCGGACACACAAATATTCCAATATACTGGTTCTAAATTGGTTTTATGAGGCTTATCTTCACACTTGTTTTAATAAAAAATTAATTACACTTTTCTTTAACTAACTGTCTCATCTGTCTCATTTCTTCACAGTTATTTTCTGTTTTCCAGTTACTGATTTTGGTGATAATTTGCTTATTCGCAATCTCAAACAGTGTTTAATGTTTATACGGTTACTGGGGGGAGGGGAGAGAAGTGCACTTGTATGATTGCTGTTTGTACATGCTATGGTCTAAGAGTGAAATAAAGTTACATGTCACCGATAGAAGGAAATATTTGTAACTTAGGATTGAGATGAGGGTCCTTGGTGTTCTCTGAGGTTGATTGATTTGTTGCAGATATTTCATTACCAAATAGATAACACCATCACTGTTACTAGGAGGTGAAGTTTGCTCTCTTTTCATATTCTAGTGCAGTCAAACTCATGGCGTCATGTCATCACATGATGTATGGCAACTTTTTCCCCTTTCGCTAAACCAGAGGTGGGCATGGGCAGTGCATGAAGAATCCAGCCCGTGGACCGTGAGTTTGACACCCCTGTTCTAGTAGTTTGTCCAGTCAGTGTTGGTGAAGTTGTCTTGGTGGTTCTTTGATTAGACTGTTGTTTACTTTTAGTTTGTTTGGCAATTCCTTGATTGATTGATTGTTTCTTGATTCATAGTCTAATGTTAATTTTGGTGTTAATTTCTGCTCATCTGAGTGTTGATTGCTGGGGATGAGGCGTTTGGTCTTTTTGTTTCCTTTTTTGGCTTTTTTGATTGTGTCTTTTCATTTGTATATAGATGTTGTTTATGTCTATGCGCCTGATGATGGGTGAGTTGTCTAAGTGCCAGAAATTCTCTAGTATTTTTGGACTGGGCTTGGTCTAGCATACTCACAGTTTCCCAGTTGTCTGTGTGTTGTGGAAATTAAAGAGTTTTCATAATTTCATCTAACTGCTAGTTGGTGTCCATGGATGTGATCTGTTAGTCTTGTGCCTGTTTGTCCTACCCAGTTAAAGTTTAAAACATACATACATTTTACAGGCAAGAGAGCCAGTTAAGTATAATGGTTAAAGCATCATTTAGAAACTGGGAGATTGTGAGTGAGACTGACTGAGATGCAAAGCAGCTGGGAGAGAGCCAGTCACTCTCTCTTAACTTTACAGAACAGGCAATGGCAAATTATTTCCAAAAAGCTTGCCAAGAAACTGCAAGAACAGGTGCAGGCAGTAGGCCAGATTCAACACTAACTCAAAGTCTTCTATGCATAAACCAAGAATCTCAACAGTGACTTTATTTCAAGACAATTCCAAATGAAGAATCTTCTTTGTAATGGAATATGGAGCACCCTTTCTAGAGAAGTTCAGTTGGATAAGATCATGAACTTGAGGTACAGCAGTTTGAGAAAAAAGTAAATTCCCTCTTAGGACTTATTAGAGGACTTATTAGAAAAAGGCCTGAAAACAAACATGCCAGCATCACAATGACTTTATGCAAAACTATATTATGAACACCCCTGGAATGCTACAGTATACACAGTTTTGCTTATCTCAAAAAAAAAAAATTGTAGAGTTGAAAGCTTTTTGGTTCAAACCCTGCCTCTATTCTACGTATAGCAATATTGTACCTATGTTCAAAAGGAGTGGAGCTTTCATTAAAATGCTGCACCCACCATTTTGCAGATTTTGACATACATCCCAAATGGACAGTCCACAACAAAATAGTTTGAATGGTCAAATGTCTGGAGCAACTCTTGTTTAAAAAATAGTCAGAATTTTTAATGTAGAAAAAAAGTAACAGTAGATATGATAAAAATGGATGAAATTGTGTATTCTCCAGGGATAGTAGACTAACCGCATGTTAGTCAGGAAATTTAGAGGGCTGAGATTGTATAACACTGATCCAATACTTCTTAATTATGGGAGATTCAAATCAAATAAAAGGTGTTAAATAAAAACTTTTTTACTTTTTTTTTTACGGCAGAATTAGCTATACTCACTATCAGAGGATGACTGCTAATGTGGAAAAATTAAAGACAGATTCCTGAAGAGAAAAGGCTGCCATTGGCTGCTAGTCAAGATGGCCATAAATTATCTCTTGTGTGGTGTTTACTATATTTGTCAATGCCAGTTGACTTTTCCTCTCTGAAAACATGATACTTTTTGAATAACTTTTTCCACTCTTTTCCTGTGAGAAAGAATGAGAAAGAAGGACCCTTTCAGTTTGTGTGCTTTTCCAAATACAAATGGATAGATTTTCATAGCATTTGAGCTTGCTGACATTTTATTCATTATTGATTAAAGTTGTACGGTGCTTTTGAATTGATTCTGAGCATGTTCTTTGGAATTATTGCCAATACCATGAGGAAATAGGTGCAATTCCTCTAATGAGTCCCAAAAATGAGATTCTTTCAACCCTCCTATCCAGGATAAAACTTCTAAAATTACATATTCATAATGCAAGCATGGGCTACAATGAAAAATAAGATATATTATGTTAGAAAACATTTATTGTCTCCTTCTGTATCTCATTTTATGGTTAAACCTGTAAATGGATTTCTTTCTAATGACATAGCTGTGTTATTATCCAAATGTGTATTGTACTGCTGAAGATGAAAGCAGCACATTTGAAAATCCAATTACAAATTCTTTCAATCAAAAAAAAAAAGCCCTGTGAAAGCATTTGAACATTCCTTCAACTCAAAGAGTTCAAAATTACAGGTAAAATGTAAGTTTAATGTGTTTTTTTATTTATACATTTATTTGATCACTACGCTTGAAAACAAGTTATAATCTTGACAGCTATCTGTTTAACTGTTTCTTACATTTTAATCCACTTTTCAAGACATTTTATTAGTTTCGATTAAGAAAAAGGAAGATTGGTTTTGCCCACTGTCTTACAATATAAAAAAGAGAAGTGTTGAAGGGATGTTGCTAGATGTTGGTTTTTAGCAAAAGCTATCAAATCTGAGCTACAAAAGTGCAGATATAATTATCTGAGATCATTGCTGCCTTATGTGCCCTCATGGAATTCTTTCTCTCTTGGAAAGTGAAGTTGTTTAATTTTTGCAATAATATTAGAGGATAGTTTCCTGGGACTTCTTTTACAGCTGTATAATGGTGGGAATGCCTGCTTTGTTCCCCCTGACTCTTGAATTCTCCCCTTCCTTTGCTCTAAAGAGGAGCTAGTTTGATTCCCTCTTTCCTTTTTACCATTGCATTCCCCTTGGAATGTGGCATTTCTCCTAATGGCTGGCAGAAGGTGCACAGGCCAAACCAAGGTGGGAAGCATGAAGGTGACTATGGTGAGTGGGTGACTTTACCAGTTACAGGGGAAAGGCTTCTGTCTCTCCTGATAACATGAACAAACTTTCTCCAAATCAAAAAGATACTTATCTCACATTTTCTACCTTTTTTTAATTGGACTGTATGCTATCTTAACATTTTTTTTAGATAATTTCTGCACTCAGCATTGACTTTGCTTCAAAATCAGCCCTGCACTCTTTGATATCATCATCAGCATCATCAGCATTTGCTAAGCTGATCCATTTCTGGCTTCACTGATGTGTGCTTGAAATCAGTGCAAAGCTAGTTTGTTTTTGAGATTCCACAACTTTATAAAGCTTATGAACAGGGCATTTCCCCATCTGAAGAAACCCTTGTTTTGCCTCTATCTTCTGGCTCTTGGAGTGAAGCAGTGCTGGCAGATACTTCGGTGAGAAAGAAACATGGAAGGGATGTCATTTCAGTCTGTTGATAAAAAAAAGTCCTAAGATAGGATGAATACATTGTTTTAAATGTAGCAAATACATAAAATGTTGATGCATAAACAAGTTGAGAGAACATTTTTGCAAATATATAATCTGTACATGAGGATTTACCCCTACAAATCCTAAATGCAACTTTTTTTCTGATGGAAATAAGAATATGATTTTGGTATATGAAGAGAAAATGAGTTTCAGAAATTAGATGGAATTACAAATTTTTATCACTCTTGCTGGCCAAAACCATCATGCATTACTACAGCTCTCCTCCCTCCACAAATATCTGTTTTCCTAAATTATGTTCATACCATCAGGGGTATATTAATTACACATTGCTTATAGCAAGGATGGGATAGTTACCATTGTAACTATGAGCCTCTGTGGCGTAGTGGTTAGAGTGCAGTACTTCAAGCTACTTCAGCTGCAGCCAGCTGCCGGCAATTTGACAGATCAAATCTCATCAGGCTCAAGGCTGACTCAACCTTCTATCCTTCCAAGGTGGGTAAAATGAGGACCCAAATTGTTGGGGGCAATATACTGACTCTGTAAACTGCTTAGAGAGAGCTGTAAAGCACTATAAAGCGGTATATAAATCTAAGTACTATTGTTATGGCTATTGTGCCTTTGTAAACTATCAGAAGCCCTCAAAAACATTATCATAGAGTTCTTTCCTATAAATATAACATACTGTACTTATTCTGCATATTAATATTTGGATGGCATAAAGCAGACAGATCAACTCCACAAAGCATCCATACAAAGTCTTTTTTATTGGTTCATCAGGCATCCTGTCAACTCACATTTATGATGAGGTTCTTCTTAATGTCCAATCCTTTGCATATCTGAATTGTGGTGTAGAAAGATAATAAACTCTCATCCCCATGATGATGATTGAAGTGGCTGCATGGTAATGGCTTCAGGCAAGAGTGAGGGAGCCTCCCCCAACCCAACAAGGGTCAATTTAGTGACCAGTCAGGATTACAGATGTGACCACATGACATGGACTACATTTCCCAGGATACCTTAATTACATTTACCATGATGCATTCCCTTAAGGGGACAGCTCACAAATCCCAACTAACTATCCCAAATCCCATTAACTCTAAACTGTCTGGACAGCACAATACTTACAAGAACTTTTACATGTAATGATTTCTCTTAATATTGCTTTCTATCTTCAATCCAGATTTTGCTAATTTTATACTAATTTAGAACCAGAGTCAGGGCTATTTCAGCTATGTTACAGTCTTAGCCAGATCAGAGAGAAGCATAGCAGGTGTCTCTGTGCAATATAAGTTTAATAAAATTGGGTTCAGTTCCTCACCATTATCATGGATTAAGTATCTGGTTCGTTCTAATATAAGCATTGCCAAATTGTTGGTTTTGGGGGCTCTCTCCCATCCTATGGCTCTGTGTTTGAAGAATTTTCCATTCTTATTAATTTTAAAAGCTTAAATCATCAGGCTTTGTTTGGAAGGAAAAATAATGCTACTTTTGCTTCTTTAATTAGCACATTGTTTTTTAGAATGGTTAGGTAAAATTCTGGAGCTGTGATGAATGTTATGTAGATTTAGATGGAACAGAACTGAACTTTGCAAAACAGAGCCAAAGTTTGCTAGTCATAGATGATGAACCTACACTCTGTCAGAGAGACAGAGAAAAACATCCTTATTTTTTTAATTGCTTCTGAGCATCATTTCAAGTATGTGGAAGATTATAGAAAGATGAATCCTAAAACAAGAGCAATAAAGTGATTTCCACCCACCCACCAGATTTCAGCTGATAATTTATGCTTGTGATAAATAAATCAAAGGACTTGAAAAGCAATATAATAGCCTTAGAAACCAGATATCTAAAAGGCCCACTTGAGAGTGTTGGAGACAGTGTCTTCCAATAAGAAATGAAAACTTACCAGTGGCAAGTAAGTATTTCATCAGAGCCTCACTTACACATAGGCCAGCATTGTGTACAGTTACTGGTCAGAACAAGTCAGAGCGACTGAAGAGATCAATGTATCAACTCCCCGGTCTCTTTCTCCATCTTGCATCTACTAACAAGCATTGCCTTTTGCCTACTTCAAGGTCGGGATGATAACACTATCCTGCCTTGGGAGGGAGGGTCAATGTTTGCATATCAAATGCTTTTGACTATTGGGCAAAAATGCCACCAGTACTTCGAGGTAATTGCTAAAGGCTGTGGATCAGTATGCCAGACTTGATCAAATATAATAGTTCCGTCCCTTCGTAACAGGACACAGAAATCCTCACCACCTGATGTCTTTTAGATCAGGGGTCTTCAACCTTGACCACTTTAAGCCTGGAGAACTTCAACTCCCAGAATTCCCCAGATGCTTCCAAACTATAAAGGAAGTAAAGTTTAATGAGTTATGAATGTACTGAGTTAAGAGGAAAATCTCAGCTTACTACACTGTCAATTGCTATAATGGGGGAAACCTACCTTGATAGTTTACTCTGTGCTTGTGGGACAACATTTAATTCAGCTTATCACCAGTCTTAGGCTGTTTCAGAGCGAAGGAGAAGACAAAGTATTTTAAAATTAGTAAGGACAGAATGAAAAGATTAAGAGCATTAAAAATTAAGGACATTACTTAAGGAACACTGGGAGAAACATTCTCACTGTCTTGACCTTTGTGGAGTGCTGAAACTTAGCAGTAAGGAAATATTTGTGCTCATGGAGAATCTGCACAAGATTTCTTCTAGAGTTGTTCAAAATCATAGTGTAAGTTCCTAGGATTTTTCTTCACAATATTTGGAAAATAGGGAGCCTTTTTCTGAAGAGGGTTTCTTTTTGGGGGGAATGGAATGTTCCAAGCCAGTGGTTCTCAATCTGTGGTCCGTGGACCTCTGGGGGAGGGGGAAATATCATCACAGGTGGTCCATGAAGGCTTGAAGAAATGTTATGATTTAAATCTTGAATTAAGTCATGGGGAGTACGTGGCCATGATTCATGGCCACAAAATGTGTTCAAAGAGGATCTGTGTGAAGAAAATGTTGAGAATTACTGTTCTAAGCAACCCTGGGATGTGCCAGCTAGTAGATGGTGTCTGGAAAAAGGGCACAATGGGAGAGAGGCAGAGAAACATACCGGGCTACCTTGGGGAGTGGAAGACATTTTACATCCTCAACAGACTTTATTTTCCAGTACACCCTTTGACAATAGCAACACTATGAAACGCAAAGGAAATTGCAAATGCATTTTAACTTCGCTGAAAAAAACCTCATTGGGAGGGGATGTTTATTTTAATCCCCAATGGGTTTAAGATTTTTCATATACTCATTCACCTGTTTTTAATACTAGAGAATGCCTGAATGTTGAAGAGCAAAAAGCAAAAACAACTGAACCATGAAAAAATATGTACAGGGACAAATATTGATTGAGGGGCCTAGATTCATTTCCATTCAGTTTTCCTTTCTGCTGTGGTTATATATAATTTCATGCTTTTGAACATTAATATTTAGAATGGCATTCCTTTTTTTTGTGAAGGTCTCTTTTTTCCTTTGAGAGGAAATTGAATTGATCCTTGTTTTTAGATTTTTTAAAAGTAGATGTTTGTCCCAGCCACCCACATTTTTATGCAAAGAAACACTGTATGGTTTAAGATATTGTTGTCATTTTCTTTTCAGTATTTCCCCACACAATATTCTGATGAATGTCTTCAAGAATAGGATGGGACCCAAGGATGGCATGGTTTTCTATGGTATGATTAATTTAAAGGTAATGTTGAGCTGAAGAATCATTATATTAGAAATGCAATATTTAGAATATGGAATATTCTAAAAAAAGCTCTGCCCAAAAATGCTATTACAGATCTCAGCACAATAAAAATATATAAGAAAGTAACAGCAGGTAAAGAGAAATAGTTAACTTACTGAGAGTTGTTAAAACAGGGGCATGGAGAATATAAAATAAAACCAAAAGAGCAATGGATGGATTTTAGATGGATTTAGTTTTTACTTTTTTTTTACTTTTGGATGGATTTAGTTTTTAATGTTTTTTATATGCAGTTGACACAAAATTTAAAGTAGATATTAAAACACCTGGAATTGAGCAGAAACAGAACGACAGTATACACAAATCATGAACATGCAATTGCTAAACAATATAAACTTTTATTGAAATTTGAAATTGAAGAAGAACAGGTGAAGACTGTGTGATGAAATGGGCTATGAACTTTGGACAGAATATACTGACAGAACAGTGGGAAAATGTGTAGTTAAAAGGACTGAAATTCACATTGTTATAACCTAAAAATATTTTTAATAAAGTGATGTATCATTAGTGTATAACTCCAGAGTGTCTATAAAAATACTTCAAATTTATGTTGGAAATGTGGACAACACGAAGGGCCATTATGCTTGATGAACTTGTAAAAAAGTGACTATAAATGTACTTATACAAAGAATATTAAAATCTAAAGTTTAACTGAAACCAGAACTGTTTTATTGGGTTTAATGGACAGACAACTCCAAAAAACATGGAAGATTATGTTTATACATTATCATTGGTGTGAGACAAATATATACACAAAAATGAAAAGACTCTGAAATACCACATCAAAGGAATGGTTGGTAAAGATGACAAAAGTGAAAGAGATGGTGAAATTAACTTGTTTGATTACAGAAAGATCAATAATTACATTTATCAGGGACTGGAAATACCTTATGGACTTTTTCTCAAGGAGAAAAATAAATTTGTGATTTATGGGTTTAAGGATTAAAAAGCGTAGTTTATGGAAAGAAGGAAATTATGATATAACCTTCATGAGAGGGAGTAAATTATGTATGCATTCAAAACCACTGTCAAATTGGAACTTATTTACCATTCTTCATAATTTTTGTTTTGTTTCTTTTCTAATATTTGTATCATTTTTATTTTGTTAAAAATTACTACAGTAAAAATTATATTAAAAAAAAGGATAGGATGGAATCCAAGAACCTGTTTCTCAAGCATCCTAATATTCCCATTAATGCATCTTTTCTCTAAAGATAAATGGGGGAAAATTGCAAAAATGACAATTGCAGCACAGAGGTCTAATATTTAGAGGTTCATTATTCCCAAGATTTTTCCAAGGGTACCCCCAAAGCCCCCAAAATGTGATTTCCTATCAGCACCTATAGCTTCAGCACATTTGAACGATGCTTTAGCTTACTTCATGTAAGAAAACTCAGACTATAGAAATATGTATCTCATTCACCCTAGTAACAAGAGTTACCACCCACTTTTTCACATCTGAATTAAATTGAAAGAACATTTCACTTTAATTTCACAGCCACCACTAGCCCTTTGTTAAAAAGTATATTTAATTGTGTGCAGGTAAGTGATACCTGCCTTTAGGCCAACCTGACTGTGTTTCTCTTTTAGTTCCCCCCTCTGTCCCCTTCCTTTTCTTTCTGGTCTTCCTCCCCCTTCTTCTTCTTCTTCTTTACTACTTGCCAACATTTGCAAATCTCGTCATAACTGAGACAGAATAACAGAGTTGGAAGGTGCTTGGAGGTCTTCCAGTCCAACTCCCTGCTCAAACAGGGGACCCTATACCTTTTCAGACAAATTCTTGTCCAATCTCTTTTTAAAAGCCTCCAGTGAGGGAGCACCCACAATTTCTGAAGGCAAGTCACTAGTTTATTGTTCTCACTGTCAGGAAATTTCTCCTTCGTTCTAGGTTGTTTCTCTTTCCATCCATTACTTCTTGTCCTGCCTTCAGATGCTTTGGAAACTAGGTTGACACACACATACCCCTCTTCTTTGTGGCAGCCCCTCAAATATTGGAACACTGCTATCATGTAATCTCTAGTCCTCCTTTTCACTAGATACCCAATTCCTGCAACTGTTCCTCATATATTTTAGCTTCCTAATCATCTTTGTTGCTTTTCTCTGCATTCTTTCCCAAGTCTCAATATCTTTTTTATATTCTGGTGACCAAAACTAGATGCAGTATTCCAATTGTGGTCTTACCAAGGTCTTATAAAACGCTACTAACACTTCACATGATGTTGATTTTATCCGTCTGTTAATGCAACCTAGGATTGCATTGGCTTTTTTGGCAGTTATAATACACTGCTGGCTCATATTTAAGTAATTGTCCAGTAAGGCTCCAAGATCCCTGTCACAATTATTGCTATTGAGTCAAGTTTCACCTAATCTTTACCTATACATTAGTTTTGCTTGCCTAAGAGTAAAATCTTACTTTTCTCTACACTGAATTTTTATCTACACTGAGTTGTTAGATAAGGCCTAGTGTTCAAGTCTGTCAAGATCCAGAGCCATCTGGATCTAGAGCCTATCTTCTGGGGTGTTGGCAATTCCTGCCAGCTTGGTGACATCTGCAAATTTGATGAATTCCTCTTCTATTCCCTCATCTAAATCATTAAGACAAAATCATCTAATTATTAAGACAAAAATAAGATTTTCAAAATGTAAAACAAAAGCAAAATGTATAGAATAACATCTAGAGAGATGGTTCTTAACCATCTGCCAAGGTTCAGTTTTGTACATATATGTTTCCTTGAAGCAGCCACTGCAGATAGAACTAGTTCTACATCATAGTATCTCTAATATTCTATTGAAATTATTTGGTGTAATTGGGTAAATTTTTATTCCAGTTTTCTTTTTAATTGGAACTCACCAAGGAACCGAGGATGGAAAAGAAGCAAAAGCGGGAAAAAGTGAGAGTGGCATACTTATCCCATAATTCTGTTGCTGGAGATGCCTCCTCTTCCTCTTCCAACTAAAGAAAAAGTCCCATCACTTCAACATCATATCCACTGCAGCAAAATGTAGTGGGAATTTAATTCCCCAAGGGAAAACAACTCACTAATTGGCAGAGTTCAGATTTGTTGCTAGGATACACTGGCATTAAGAAAATTATCTCAAAAACCCTTTGGGGTTCATTTTAGTAGAAAAACTAGCCATTAATCCAGTTCAACCATCCTTTTCCTTTGAGAACTTGGAACTGTAACTTCAAAGAAATGAGCAAGAGGATAGGAAAAAACTATGTGTGATTCTTCTTGGCCTTCATCCCAAATTGTAAACCACAAGATTGTTTGAAACACACTAGAAAACTCTACTTAGCATCCACTTAGATGTCTTTCTTCAATAGTCAAAGAGCTATGAAGTTCTTCTGAATATCTTCCTTCTAACGCTGTCAAACTGCTGCTTATTCTAAGAAGCTCTTAGTAAAACTCAGTAATATTCTTCAATAATAAAAAGAGATTTCTTTGCAGCAGAAAATGCTAATCTCTGTGATTATTAATATCCCTCCTAAAAGAGGAAGAAAAATGAGGAATACATCATACTACTAGTAATAAATTCTAAGAGACATCATGAATCCATCTGAACTGGAAATGGGGCTAATCTTAAACCCTGTCCCCCAATCTAAAAACTTACAAAGATCTTTGTATGATGAATGTTAAAGTTAGACCCATCTATTCTCATTCATAGACCTTTGTATTCAGGGCATAAAAATCTACATAAGACCTAGGTTATGGCAACATTACTGGAGAGTCTATTTTCAGCCACATTAGCCTTTGAATTCTCATGCATATAAGCCAAAATACCTAAATACAGTCACTGATTAATAAAATCCAAAGATGTGTATCTTCCTGAGATGCTGAAAGAAGTATGGAAGAACTTAAGTTTTAATTTTATGGACATTTGATTGGCAGTAACTCCGACTGAATTCAATATATTTCAACTGTAACTATTATCTGGATAGACAAATACAAAATTCTGCTATTAATAAATAAAACCTGTCCTTTGTTATTAGAAAGAAAACCCTATTTTATTGTATTGCATTTATTCTGTATGAGAGTACCAATTTCCAAATAATGTAAGAAAAATTAAATAAGCATGTCCTTAAAGAATTACCCATTGATCAATCAACTCTTTTAAAATTAACTTTGGTTCAAGGATTTTTATCAACTTCAGTTCACCCACTGAACTACAACTTTCAGTGGCCCCAGCTGGCATGGCTATTCATGACGTATACAAGCAATTATTTAGAATTTAGAATTTTATTTAATTTGTCAATCGCTTACAAGATAATAGCTATAATAGGTATAGTTATGAATGGGTACATATAAGAAAAATAAAAGAAACAATAGGACAGGGACGGTAGGCATGTTGGTGCGCTTATGCACGCCCCCTACAGACTTCTTAGGAAAGGGGTGAGGTCAATAGTAGACAGTCTAAGGTTAAAGTTTTTGGGGTTTGGGGAAGAAACCAGAGAGTCAGGTAGAGTATTCCAGACATTGACCACTCTGTTGCTGAAGTCGTATTTCCTGCAATCAAGTTTGGTGCAATTAACCTTGAATTTGTATCTATTATTTGCTCTTGTGTTGTTATGGTTGAAGCTGAAGTATTCATTGACAGGTAGGACACTGCAATGTATGATTTTATATACCATACTTAGATCAGACTGAAGATGGCATAATTCAAGATTTTCTAGGTCTAGAATTTTAAGTCTGGTGGTATAAGGTGTTCTACAACGAGTAGAGAAGTGAGGAATTCTTCTTGTGAAATATTTCTGCACTTTCTCAACTGTGCTAATTATATGTTAGCAAAATCCGGTAGGCAGTTGTTTCCTGTTAAAATAATTAAAGGTAGGAGCTTTAGTCTATATCAGGGCTGTCAAACTCCTGGCCTGCGGGCTGGATGCGTCACGTGCTAGCTACGGCCATGCCCAGTTTAGGGAAAGAGAAAAAAATCCTGATATATCATGTGATGTCATGACGACGTGAGTTTGACAATCCTGGTCTATGTTATTCAAATCTGAATCTAATTTTTCAGAGTTGTTCTGAGGAAAGGTAAAATCTTAAAAAGACACAAGTCTATTTGAGAGTCTGCAGTGCATTGACTCTAATGGAAAAGTCAGCTAAATAATTAGATATTAGAAGTCACAAATCTGCAATATTTGCCATGGTAAGGAGAAGACCAAGTCTTCATCGAACTCAGGATTTTTTTCAACAATAAGAAAGTTGCTTCTCATCTTCTACTTCCAAGATTTTTTAAGTCCATAGTTTACTCTACACATCTTGCTTTTCCTGCTGGCCTCCAATCCAAATGTTAAGCAGATCAAGTCTTACTGGGTTTTTTCAAGCTCAGACAAGGTCCAGGAGATGTTGCCACTGGTCAAAGCCATAGGATCAAAATAGGAAAAATAGAAAAGTATCCTAGTCCAGGGGTAGGGAACCTTGGCTCTTTTATCACTTACGGACTTCAACTCCCAGAATTCCTGAGTGAGCCATAAAAGGTTCCCCATCCCTGGCCTACTGGTTTTTCAGTTGTGGGGGAAATCAATTTTTGACTTGAATGGGACTATTTAATATACAAATGTAGGACATATTCTTTATATGTATTATATGTATATTATTTATATTCATAAAGAATATGTCCTACATTTGTATATTAAACAGTCCCATTCAAGTCAAAAATTGATTTCCCCACAACTGAAAAACTAGTAGGCCAGGGATGGGGAACCTTTTATGGCTCACTCAGGAATTCTGGGAGTTGAAGTCCGTAAGTGATAAAAGAGCCAAGGTTCCCTACCCCTGTCCTAGACAATCCTTAAAAATTTCATGAATAATTATACAACTAGAAAATTACCAGGAATTCTTTTGGCATTCTGAAAGATTTGCCTACTTAAAGGGGGGGTGGGGAATCCTTAAAGTAAAATTCAAAACAAAAAAAGGGGAAATGCAATGTTCTACTGAAATAAATGTTTTGTCGGTTTTTTTATCGCTGAAAACAGGTTTGTCTTAATGCATGAATTTAAAATGCATAGAGGAGTTGCTATACCTGGAAAATGGGATATCACTGAACTATCCAATTAAATGACAAAATTAATAGTATTTTTTTTATTTTTTTTAATCTGTGTTGCTTGACTTCTATCCCATCTCCATTACTTAGAGGGATAGCTTTGAAGATAACTACAAAAACTTTAAAACAGTCTACAAATACTTAAAGACTGCTTCAGAAAGTAATTCCCACGCCTCATGAAAGATAGGTTAATGAATGATACAATTGGGAATATCATTGTATTCTTTGCATACATGTTGTTGTTTCACAACAGAGCAAGTGACTTTGATGAAGATGATTCTGACCTCAATTCTTATATCTCAGATTTTCTTCAGTGATAAGTTTAAAGGAGCCATTAATGGTAAGAAGTATGTGTAACTTTATTTTGACTATTATTATGATGATTATATTAAAATTCATAGTCACCAAATAGTGAGGTTCTTGGGGCAGATAACAATAATTATCAATAGGAAAATGCAAAATAATGTATTTATATTACAAAATTAACTGCAAAAATAATTCAGAAATCAGCAGGAATGCAACAAAAAAGTACATTTCATCCCCCCTGCCCCAAATGCATGCTGCTTCATTAGATCAAAATTACTTGAAGATTACCAAAGATAAATTAAAAGATGGAGAAATATTGTCTTTATTGCTGATCTTGTAAAGAGGATAGCTAAAAATGTGGCATATTTCAAGATGAGACAATAACCATGCTGAATGCCAGCGAAGCCAGCAAAGAGAGGTGACAGGAGAAGCCAATGACAGGTACTGCTTCAGTATTAACACATGCAAAACAATGCACAATGGAAGGAATAAATATATTTAAATTCTCAGGTGTTTTAAGCTGTCATCCAAAGAATTTTCAGAAGCTGTATGAAGTCCAGAATGAATCTCATACATTTTGTATTGAAGGCTCAAGTTAGAGCAGCTTGGATTTGATTAAAAGAATCTACCAATATATTCCAAGAATCATATTGTTCTCTTGGGATAAAATCTATCTCAACTTACCTTTTGGCTGGATACTACCATTCCTTACCCCCCACTCAACCTCTTCCCAATCTTGGCAGATGCTGGATAGATGGATCATTTGTAGAAACCACAACATAATTATATCAGATTGTGGACTAAATTAAACAATGTTATGTAGAAGAAGGGAAAACCTAATACTTAACAGATTTCAGAAATAATCCCTATTCTTTGTGAAGTTTACTTCTTCTATCCATTATCAAAATATAACAAAGGAAATTTAATATTGCTCTGGATTCATGAGTAGGTATTCAAAATGGACACTTCCTTCTAAATATTTATATTTATATATATATATATATATATATATATATATATATATATATATATATATATATATATATATATATATATATCTACCATTTAATTCTGGATTGATAAACTGTATTTCTGGTCAATACTCCAAACTACAAAGACTTGAAGAAAGCAACTTTTTAGTGAAAAGGCACTGATATCGTGGATTGAATTACAATAGCCTGTTTCTGGCATCATTCCAGCATATTCTGGTCTATGGAATTTCTGTACCCATCTGTATTTTTAAAGTCTTCTGCAGATATTACAGTATATGTGAATTCAAATAAACCAAGCATTTATTTTTGATATATTTGAAGCAAGCTGTAACCCTTAGAAAAGTTCTCAGCCATGTATTAAGACAGGAGGCATGTATTCCACTATTTCATACTGGTAGTCATACTACTATACTGTTCAGGATTATAAAACAGGAAATAGTATCCCTCCAAGTTTTTACCCATTCACATCTGTTTATGCAATCCACAGCTAATTGACTGAGAACAGAGAGAATGATTGTCACCAACTAAACAGATGGATGATCTGCTGCATGAAAATAATACCCAGCATAACAAAATCCACATGCTACATATCTTTCAAGATGAGGCACTTTAGGATCCTCATTCTTCCGCTCTATATTATTTTCAGTAGGATGTGTAGAGCATCAGGGAAGCATAACACTTTTGGCAAAGGAACATGTTGTGTCCTTTCCAGGCAGTTTGCCCACCTTTGGCCTCTACCTGTCACTCAATTCTCACTAGTAGCTCCCCAGACAACAGCTTTGACAAGTCAGCTAAAACAGGGTAGCTGATGAGTCTTAAACCAGCATGTGAAGACAGATTCTGGAAGACTGAGAAGATAAGACCATTGGAAGGCCCAACAATCATGAAGACAGTTTCTGCAAGCATTGTGGAACACAAAGAAGTATAACAAGACACAGAAGATGTTCTGGTTATCCACTGTACCTAGTCTTATCCCCAATGCAATGCCTTACTACTGGACTCAAATGGGAATTGAGAAGAAAGAGTGAGGCTGATGATGTACAACTCTCCCTCGGTTAAATCCAGTTTATATGCTAGTGTCAACATCATCATTATCATCAGTCTTTTAAAAAAAATCCTGTGGTGATGGACAAGTGACAAAACAATATATACGGATACATTGGGAGCTGTAGTCATGGATCTGAAATGCAGGCAGCTCAGGTCTAAATGTCACTTTTTCACTAGAAGAAGTAGCAGTGAAACTCTGGAGCAGGGGTCCCCAAACATGGCAACTTTAAAACTTGTGGACTTCAACTCCCAGAATTCTCCAGCCAGTTATGCACCGTTCACCTTGATAGTATGAGCTAAGGGCTAAAAAAAAGTCCTAAACATTGTCTGCTTCACTACAGTCTGACCAATTTACCATGCTTAGTGGGGTCCCATCTTGGCACTTGAACAAACAGACACAAAAATGCAGGGTGACCCTGGGCATCATTGGCACTTGGAATATGCACCCACATTTGGACAATCTTACAACAGAAAAACCAGAGACGAAAAATAGCTGTAATTTCCAGAGAGCTTACAAGTTACAATATTGATATTGCAGCCCTGAGTAAGATGTGCCTTACTATTGAAAGTCAGCTGACTGAAACTGAAGGTGAAGCATTTTTGAGGGAAGCAATCACAACAATGATAAGAGTCAGGATGCTGGAGTTGGGATGGTCATCAGGAATCACTCTGTTTGGAAACTTGTTAGTTTCTCCAAGAGTGCGAACAACCAGCTCATGACATTGCAAATTATTCTACAAAAGTAAAGCTACCCTAATAAGCACCTATGCCCTGTCAGCTGGTGCTCCCTTCAATATCCAAGAAAGAAACACTTAAACTCCATGTTGTTAGAGTAAAGATATCTTTTACTGGAAATCAAAGTGGTAGCAACAAAAGAATTCTGAATCTGAAGAAATGAGCGCGAAAACCACATATACAAAGTGATAGCAACGTTCCCACCCCCAACAGTCCATATTGCTCCTCCAATGAGGAAATATGCATAGCATCATGTGGGCATCTTCAGGTGGTGATGAGGCCTCTGTCCGTTGACCTTGGCATAGTTTGATAAGGAGTCGCAGTTGCGCATAGCAAGGAATAGAAAAGCAAGGAATAGAAACTTAAGTAAAGCTCCCCCTCCCCTAGATATACAGTTTCGTTTCCTACACACTCCAGCACGCTTCCCAAATATATCATAGCCCATTTCCCCCTCCCGTTACTTATGGCAGCCGAAAGATGCAAAGCAGAGAAAAAGAAATAAAGGAAGAAATCTTGAAGGCTGACATTCGGCCCTCCTGCAAAAAGACGTTAGTCCTAGAAAATATAAGAATAAAAGACAAGATATTACAAACAAATAACAACAGCATAATTGTTCAGGGTTTATCAGGATACATGGTGCGAAACGCCTGCACCAGCCGGGGGGCTCTAACATCTCTCTCGTCTACCCATTCAGACTGGGAAGAAGGAAAATGCTTCCACGCAACCAAATATTGGATTCGACCCCTCTTCTTCCTAGAATCCAAAATTTCTTTAACTTCAAAATGTTGTTCACCTTCAATGAGCAATGGTACAGGGGGGGCTACTTGAGTAGGCCTCAGATCAGATGTACGTTCAGGTTTTAACAAACTAACATGGAAAACAGGATGGATGCGACGGAGGGTTTTTGGCAGTATCAATTGAACTGCCACAGGATTCACAACTCGTTCAACCGGAAAAGGTCCCACATACTTAGGTCCAAGCTTTTTCGATTTCTGTGTGGTCTGCAAAAATTTGGTAGATAAAAACACTTTATCACCAACTTGATATGGTTCCTGTGGACGTCTCTTTTTATCTGCAAACTTTTTATGAGCTTGATGAGCATCATCCAATGCCTTGCGGGCAACTGGCCAAGTCATCTGGAGATGCCTTATCCACTCATCCAACGAGGGAATATTAGTTTTCTCTTGCGGAAGCTCGGGTATGGGTACAAAGTCTTGTCCCGAGGCCACTTTAAATGGAGTGAATCCGGTGCTGCTATGTACCGAATTGTTGTATGCCACCTCAGCAAAAGGCAGTAAATCAGTCCAATCATCCTGTTGATAATTAATGTAACACCTCAGATACTGTTCCAGTACCGAGTTAGTTCTCTCGCAGGCCCCATTGGTTTGTGGATGATGGGCGGAGCTTAACCCCTGGGCGGAGCCTAGTAACTTCAGGAACTCTTTCCAGAAATTTGAGGTAAATTGGACACCCCTATCAGAGATTATGCGTTCAGGGACTCCATGTAGCCTGTAGATATGCAGAATAAACAACTTAGCTAATGTCTTCGCTGACGGGATCTTCGCGCAGGGTATAAAGTGTACCTGTTTGGAAAACAGATCTGTCACTACCCAAATGACTGTATTTCCTCCACTGTCAGGTAATTCTACAATAAAATCCATGGAGATTTCCTTCCATGGGGCCGTTGGTCTAGCCACGTTCTGCAATAAGCCTGCTGGTTTACCAGGCGGCCTCTTAGCCGAAGCACAAATAGGGCAACTAGCGACATAGGTCTCAATGTCCTTTTTCAACGTGGGCCACCAAAATTGCCTTTTGACCAAGTGTAGGGTTTTCACGAACCCAAAATGTCCAGCAGGTTTAGAATCATGAGCTTGACGTAAAATTTCGTGCCTTAGTTTTCCCGGTACATATAATTTGGCCCCCACCCAGGCCAACCCATCTCTAATAGTACAGTCATTCGAGTGGGTCAGGAACCAATCATCAAGTTTTAGAGCTTCTTTCAATTGTGCCGATAAATCGTTTGACACATCAACCTCTTTTTTCTTCTGAGCTCTGGTAACCATTGGAGCTGCCAACTGTTCGGTTGGGATGATAGGTCTTATCACTTCCTGGCGGGCACTATTATACTGAGGTAATCTGGACAAAGCATCTGCCATGAAGTTTCTTCCCCCGGGAATGTACTTCAAAGAAAAATTGAACCGCTTAAAATGTTGCGCCCAGCGAACTTGCTTGGGAGACAGTTTCCAAGGTGTTTTCAGAGCCTCCAGATTTTTGTGATCTGTCCAGACCTCAAAAGGGTGTTTGGCTCCTTCTAGGAAATGCCTCCACGTTAACAAAGCCCATCGAACTGCAAAAGCTTCTT
This sequence comes from Bungarus multicinctus, assembly GCA_023653725.1. Lineage (NCBI taxonomy): Eukaryota > Metazoa > Chordata > Lepidosauria > Squamata > Elapidae > Bungarus > Bungarus multicinctus. Next base: position 9,306,432 of record CM042846.1, read on the forward strand.
TTTCCCAGATGGCCCATCTTCTCTCGGTTTCAGTTAGTTTACGGGAGGTATAAGCGCATGGTTGCAGGTATCCCTTTTCATTTACCTGAAGTAGCACCGCTCCAACGGCTACGTCACTTGCATCAGCTTGGATTACAAACGGAACGTCCATGTCTGGGTGCTTAAGTACGGGTTCAGCAGCAAACAGACGTTTCAGTTTCTCAAAAGCAGCTTGACATTCCATGGACCACTCCAATGGTGTACTGGGCTTCAGTTTCACCTCCCCTTTGGTTTTAAGGAGATTCGTGATAGGCATCGCGATCTTCGCAAACGCAGGAATAAATTGACAGTAAAAATTTGCAAATCCCAAGAAACTTTGCAGTTGTTTCCTGGTACGGGGAGGGGCCCATTCCAAAACCGCCTGCACCTTCCCCGGGTCCATTTCTATGCCGTCGTGCGATATGCAATAGCCCAAATAGTCAATTTTCTCCTGGTGAAATTCACACTTTGACAGCTTGGCATACAACTGGGCCGCTCGAAGTTTCTCCAGGAATGACCGCACTAGTTTCACATGCTCATCACGAGTCTCTGTGTAGATAAGAATGTCATCAAGATAAACTAACACTCCTTTGTACAAATGCTCTTGCAACACTTGGTTTATCATTTGCATGAATACTGCAGGCGCCCCCTGTAGGCCAAACGGCAGGACGTTGAATTGAAAACACCCCATCGGACAGTTGAAAGCAGTCTTCCATTCATCCCCTTCTTTGATTCGGATTCGGTAGTATGCCTCTCTCAGGTCGAGTTTTGAAAAAATCTTTCCTTTAGCGAGGTGGGCCAGCATGTCCTTCATCAGGGGGAGGGGGTACACGTTCTCCACCGAGATGACGTTCAGGTTGTGGTAGTCTACCACCAAGCGTAAGGAACCATCTTTCTTCTCCCGAAACAACACTGGAGCCGCCACCCGGGGCCTAGCAGGTTGGATGAAACCACGTTCTAAATTTTTTTCAATGAACAACCGCAATTCCCCTAATTCCCGTGGGGTCATTGAATACAGTTTTGGTTTTGGGAGTTTCACTCCTGGCAAAAATTCGATACTGCAATCCGTTGAGCGGTGAGGGGGGAGCTCATCCGAGGCCTTCTCACTGAACACCTCCTTTAAGTCCCAGTATTCCTCTGGAATTTTCTCCTCCCCTTTCAGAATCTCGGTGCCAGTAGAAGCCAATTCTATGGGAGCTTTGGGTCTCAACTTGGATTTCCCTTCCTTTTCTGGGGGTTGGTCTGTGCGTATGCGTAGTGATCCCCTCCTCCAATTAACATGGGGGTTCCATTTCCGGAGCCAAGGCAAACCCAGTATTAAGGGGCGCTCCATCCCAGGAGCCACAATAAAACACAGAGTCTCTTTATGGTTCCCCATTGTCATCTCCACTGGCTCCGTTATAAAATGAGCAGGTCCACCCCCGGCTACCGATCCATCCAATTGGCAAAAAGCTATGGGCGTTTTCAGAGTCTTTAGCCTTAAGCCCAGCTTCTCTACCATCTTTGCACTGATTACGCACCTTGTGCACCCAGAGTCTAACAAAGCCAACACGTCCCCTTCAGCCCCCGACGTGGATACCCTTAATCTCACTGGAATGGTCATAGGGCCCTGGTTCGGACTTACCAGTGCGTCGTCTTCCAGTTCGGATTCACTCCCTTCAGAAAAGGTTGGAGTTCCCAACCCCCCTCTTTTTAGAGGGGTGACCTCTACAACCTCCTCCGCCTTTAGCGCCGATCCACGAGGCGTGGCTGGAGGCCTCTCAGACCTTCTCCCTCCTCCTGGCGCCCCTTTTGGTTCCAGCTTGGCACGGCAGTCTGCAGCCCAGTGGCCCTCTTTCCCACATCGGAAACATGCTCTGGTCCTGGGTTTTGCCGCTGGTCTTCCCTTCAGGGGTTTTAAGGTTTCTTGAGGCCTGGTGGGGGGGGGATTCCTCAAGACAAACCCCCCCCGGCATCTGTTTCGGGTTAGGTCAATCTCCACCTCTGCTGCCAGCACGTACCACTGCTGCAGCTCACCAGGGTCTCTTCTGGCCACGCAGCATTGATAAACATCTTCATTTAGCCCATCCTTAAAAGCCTCTATCAGGGCTCCCTGGGACCAGCCGCGGATATGGCACGCCAGCTCCCTAAACTCCTGGGTGTAATCAGCTACTGATCTTCGCCCCTGATTTATGGTTTTCATCCTGATTCTAGCCTTGCGTTCAGCTAGGGGATCTTCAAATCTAGTGCGCAATGCTGTCATGAACTGGTCATAATTCAGCAGCTGAGGGGCATTATCATTATGCAAAGTCACCATCCACTTTGCAGCCGTTCCCTCCAAAGCCCTGGTCACACACCTGACTTTGGCCGCTTCTGAGGAAAAATCCTGCCCATACTCCTCCATGTGGCTCCAAACTTGTGCTAGGAAAAATCCCAATTCCTGGGGGTCCCCTCCATATTTTACTTCCAACGGGGGCACTCTTGCAGCTCTACGCCTTCTGGCAATTATCCCCCCAGCCGGGGGGCCCTGTGCTGCTGCTGCTGCCTGTTGCGCCGGCCCAGGTTGATTTATGGGGGTGGCTGCTCTGATTCTTCTGCTTGGGGCTACCTCCCCCTCTTCCCCCTCGTACCTTTGATCAGCTGGAGCCTCTCCGGCAGCTTCATGTGAAAATTGCTCGGCTTGCATTAGTGAGAAGCCTCTCCGTTCCTTCTCCTGCCATGGCTCATCTTTCCCTCGGCGACGGGTCGTGGTCACTCCTGGAGGGGGCCTTTCCTCAGGGTCCTTCCAACCGACTCCCAGGGACCATTTAGGCTTCACAGCTGGGGTTTCACCAAGACTTAGCTCTGCTAAGAAGTCAGTCTCTTCTGCTCCCTCCATCAGCAGGGATTCAGGTCCTCCAGTCACTCCCTGGTCTTCTTGGTCGCTGGCTGGGCTAGACATTGTTTGTTAGCAAACCCCCTCGGAAGAAAATTTGGGTTTTCTCCGGGTGGGCTGGTAAAAGCGAGATTCAGAATAATGTCAGCTGGTGCTCCCTTCAATATCCAAGAAAGAAACACTTAAACTCCATGTTGTTAGAGTAAAGATATCTTTTACTGGAAATCAAAGTGGTAGCAACAAAAGAATTCTGAATCTGAAGAAATGAGCGCGAAAACCACATATACAAAGTGATAGCAACGTTCCCACCCCCAACAGTCCATATTGCTCCTCCAATGAGGAAATATGCATAGCATCATGTGGGCATCTTCAGGTGGTGATGAGGCCTCTGTCCGTTGACCTTGGCATAGTTTGATAAGGAGTCGCAGTTGCGCATAGCAAGGAATAGAAAAGCAAGGAATAGAAACTTAAGTAAAGCTCCCCCTCCCCTAGATATACAGTTTCGTTTCCTACACACTCCAGCACGCTTCCCAAATATATCATAGCCCATTTCCCCCTCCCGTTACTTATGGCAGCCGAAAGATGCAAAGCAGAGAAAAAGAAATAAAGGAAGAAATCTTGAAGGCTGACAGCCCCTACAATCACCAACCTTGATGAAATGAAAGACATGTTCTATGAAGAACTAAGTGCCCTACTATCAGCAATGAACAGCACTGACAAGTTGCTCAGAGACTTTAATGCAAGAGTAGGATGTGATTCTGCAGCCAGCAGGAGATTTTTGGGGAGACACGGAGTGAGCAAATGTAATATTAATGGCCTACTTGTACTGAAATGAAACACGTGACCTTCCTCATCACCAATACAACTTTCTGCTTCCCTACCTGTAACCTGACTGCACCCACCCCACTCTAAGCACTTATTGACTATGTCATTGTCAGGAGAAAAGACAGAAAGAATGCCAGGTGCAGTACTGACTGTTGGGCAGATCACATGCTCATTGTCTCCAAAATGAAACTCCACATCACATCCAAGAGGTGACCACAAGGAAGCAAGGCCATGAATAAAAATTAATGTGGCCAGACTGAAGAGCCTCAGCACAGCTTCAGCATAAGCTGAAGATTTAGTAACTAAGTTTGCTTACTTGCATTTTGCTGGCAGTGCTGAGGATGACTGGGAATTCTTTAGGGATGTTGTCCATTCACCTGCACCTGAAAATGCTAGTGCCCACTACTCACAACCAGCATAATTGGTTTAATGAGGATGATGAGGAGATACAGGCTTTACTTTTTGAAAAGCATCGTTTTCATCATATCCATCAGAACAATTGTGACACATGTGTCCTTCTACTCGTGCTGGCTTCTGTTTCGTCTCATTCAGAACTGCTACAATTGAGATCCACACAAAGCTAACAAGTTTCTATTGATACCAAAGAATTCAGATGACAAATTGAACATTAAAAAAAGTGGCTGAAAACACCAGAACAATTGCTCCAAATCAGGGAACAAAATAGAAATTAACTTCCGCATAATATTAAGGTGATGTACATTGTGTATTAGTGGACTCTCTAACTTGGAGTTTGTTTTTAATTATAAAAGCAAGTTTAATGCTTTATTAAGAATATAATTAGGGATCATTGTGGCAGCTCAGCAAAATGCTAATGCAATGTAAAGCAGTTGTGGAAAAGGCAAATTCTCTGTTCCGGTTCATTGGGAAAACGATTGAAAATAAAATTGCCAAACTTTATGATGTCTTTATTGTATAACCACCCTTAGAGATGTCTTTAGGCATTTCAACAGATATTGTGTGAAGCTGAGAAAGCAGGAAAGAACAACCTAATGATGAAGAAAATGGAGCATCTTCCATATACTGTAAGTAGTAAAGGCTACCACAAGTGTAGTTTTATTTTTAGGTTTGAAAGGGAACATAGTGAAGAACTGGAGGACAACACATTAAGGCAGCCCTTGGAGAAAGAACTTTTGGTGAAGAGACCTTGGTGCTTTCTCAGCTTGATTGTTTTCTTCCAGACATCTCATTACCCAAACCATGTAACATCACTGACAATGATGTTACCTAATTTGGATAATGAAATATCTGCAAGAAAACAAGCAAGCTCAGAGAACACCAAGAACCCTCCCATTTCAACCCTGAGCTACAAATAATCTTCTTTATTGAAACATTGGTCTAATGATTGAGGATCCAGATTGTTGGGGGGCAATATGCTGACTCTGTAAACTACTTAGAGAAGGCTGTAAAGCACTGTGAAGTGGTATATACAGTAAGTCTACGTGCTACTGCTATTGCTGCTAGTCTAGAAACCAGGAGGTGGTTATTAACTATTAATGTTATCAAGAATAGAAAGCAGAAAACCAAGGCAGAAAACCTTTACTGTTTATTATTTTGGTGGCCTTCAGGTGCAGCATAAATGTTTCTTTTACATCCACTGAATCCCAAAGATTCCCAAAGATTCCCAAAGATTCAGTGGATGTAAGAACAGAGGAACATGAACAGGTAAAGACAACTGAGTCAGCTGATTCAGCTAAAATCCTACATTTGCACAAGGCCACCTCAACACATCAGGAATATCTTGTGACCTGACTTGACAGAGGTTTGACTGAACTCTTCTACTGAAAATATAAATCATTTCTTTTAGTCAGAGTGTGCCTGCAGGTTTTAGGCTGATAGTTAAATGCATAAAGGGGAAAAAGAAATATTTCATGAGTCTCTTTCATGTTGAATCTGAAATCTCATTTGTTAGTATGGAAAGGAGATTAGCTTCTATCCACTCACCCACTTCTCCTTTCACATGTCTTTTATATCTGAAAGTTCATCTAGGTTTACCCTGCGAGACATTTGTTAGCTGAACCTCTTCCTGCACCCCCATACATCAATATTCATTTGAATACTTGGTGAATATTTTCTTGTCTAAATCTCTTATTTGGGGGCAGTGACCCCAAAAAGAAACTGCATCTTTTATCACAAATGTAACTGTATACAACTGATGGCCTTTTTCATACATATTTTCATACATATGCACAAAAGCCTTGAGGCTATCCTATCATTCAGAACAATTCGGAAATAGATGCATGGAACATTTAACCAATAACATCTAGCAATGATCTTGAAATGTCTTGTTTCCTAATTTGTATTAGAAAATATGTTGTTTATGTCATGTTCCTTGGTGTCTACACCCGCATCACTCCTTGAATTCAGGACTTCTAGTTTCTAACAGCAGTTGCCTGATCTAAATTTTAGTTCCCCCATCAATTTCAGATATTATTTTCTAATTTGGGCCATTTGGACTTATCTATAACTTAATAGATAAAGGGAACATATTATTAGTTCTTTCATATTAAACAATAGCTGTTTATGAGTGGATTGTACTGCAGGTGCTGCAGCAGAAAAAAAATGCTTTTTCACTATTCCGTTATCTTCCTTAACTACCAAGGAATACCAGAATTAAATTAACTCCCGCTCTCCTGAGATTCCTGACATAATCTCACATTACTTGTAACATTAAAAACCCTGGCTCATGATTCAGAGTATTATACAACAGGGTTTCAACAATTAAAAACTACTATAGCAGGTTTAAAAATCTCTGTTGAAGGACTTGCTTCTTTGATAAGAACATGGTGGAGCTCAAACAGTTACTCTGTGGCATGAGAAAATAATAAATCAACTTGAAACCACGGATAAGCAGCACATTAAGGAAATGGTGCTACAAAATCATTTATAGGAATTTAATTTGGTAAATATATGACAGATTTTTGAACTCAAGGCTAATATTCTTTTTTTCCCAATAGAAATGATTTCTGACTGGATTAATTTTTAAATTCTCCCATTTTAATTGGTCAGGTACATTATTACAATATATTGTCTGAAATTTCTGGTCAGGGTTCAACTAAAATATAACTATTTTAAAGAAGAAGCATTCTATATTTAAAAATGCTATTTAAATAAATAGTTATTTAAAATATATACTCTATAAACAAAATGGAACAAAATTTTGATTACTTTTAATACAAAAAGATGTTCTGCAAATTTAGAGGCCTGGATTATTGCCTATGCTCCATGGAAAAAGAAGCAATAAAAGTTAGAGTATTAAAACTGGGAAACAAGATTAATATTTTTAACAATTTGCAAGGCAACTTTCACTGAAACTATATAATACTTTCTCTATTAAAATGGAACTCTGTCATTTTTATCCCCTCAATACTAAGTATCTTTTTTTTAATTATATAAAACTAGATTACTGGAAGTAAGCAGAAAATTATCACTTTTTGCATTAAACAACTCCAGCAACAGAATATTATTATAAAGCGGACTTTTTTTATTTTTACACTCAGCTTAGGATATACGAATTCAATATTTTAATGGAATAACTCTTCTCTAGATTATTCAAGAACAAAAAACTTCTTTAGTTGCATCATTATCTCCTCAAGAAATAAAGAATATTATTAAATTGATGGAATTAAATAAAATGCCTAGTCCTGATGGCTCTCCTATGGATTGCTATATTATATTCTCTGACGTTATATATTAATTTACCTGACCCATAGTATCCACCCAGCCAACTTGATTTAAGAGGACTGGGTTCCAAATAATATCATCTATCAGGACCCCAGATGCATGGCTTCTTGGTAGGAGCACTTGCCCTATGGGACTAGGCTTCCCTCAAGATCTGGATGCCAATAAAACAATTGTAGTGCACTCACATATGCCAGGCAATCTTGTCAGATAGCCCAGACTACTATCATTTAAATCTACCATATCCATCTAAACAGGTAGGTATCAATATTTATTAATAATTTTATTGATTTTCTTACAGTATAGCTATTAAATAAAACACAAACAGAAAAACATATACCAAACAATTTGAACTATACTATATATTTTGAAAAAACAAATAATACAATTAACATTAATACAAGCAAAAAAGATACAGATTAACATAAAATTTAAAAGAATGAGAAATAATACATAAAACCTAAAAAGTAAAATGTTTCTATTTTTATAATATAAAAATACTAATTAGGTCTTTATGCACAGTATTAAAACTATATTTTAAAAAAAATAATTGAACCTACACCACATAGAATTGTATTTTCCAAATTCCTTTCCATTGCTACAAAGTCACTTCAAGGGCTAACAGCAGACAAATTTCATGAATCCAAACTTTAAAATCAGATATATAAGGGTCCTTTCAGAAGTACATAATGAGCTTTTTTTGAGAATCCGAAGATTAAAAAGATATAATTTAACAATATATTAATATCTTTACATTTTAACTTCCTTTCAAAACCTTTTCTACCATAGTGCTCTTGTCTAATGCAAAAGAAACCACTAAACAACACAACTAAACCATAAGTACCAAAGCACCTTCAGATTTAATGCATCACCAGTAAAAGGATAATAGCCAACTTTTATAAACTTTCATTGAGGAGAATAATAAATTAGAAAAAAATTCAAATTGACCCCTATTTTTCTGATCGTAAGAAAAATACTTAGCATTTCTTAAGTCCATTATTTGAGCAATATAGGATGCTCCATTTCCAATGTCTTGTATAATTGCAGTTATTTTTGATGATTAATATTTATGAAAATATTAATGTATTGATTTGTTGATTAAGCTTCTGGAAAAATCCTTTCTGGATACATTCAAATCTACCAAGGTTTCAGAGGCCTCCAGTGTGTTGGTACAGAAATAGCACCAAGGATGTCAGGTCTACCACTCAACCTACTGTGAACAACTGACCCTTTCAACTATTCTTCTAAGGTTAACCCTTGCTGCAGCAAAATTGTTCATCCTTCTCAGCAGAAGAGAAAGGAAACGCCTTGGGCAACAAAGAAGAACCTTCCTCGCAGCTCTTGTTCTGCTGGAAACTTGGAATAATGCCAGCATGGCAGCTACTGCAGAGGCAAGACAAAACCTTTCTCCTGCAGGCACAAGACTAACCATATGGCAAACAGCTCCCACACAGTCCATGTAACAGAAGCCTGGACCTTAAGGAAAACAGAATGAACAGGAAATGAAGGCAGTGGCTTACACATGTAACTAGCTATTAAAAGAGGAGAACATGCCAGCTTTGAACAAGGATGGAGGGGAAAGTTGTTGCAACTCACTTGGGATCTGATTTGCTTTTATGCATTCCTATAGCCAAGCAAACTTGTCTCTTAGCACAGCCTTTCCCAACATGCTGCCTTCCCAACTTGCTACCCTATATTTACTACATGTTAAAGTAGGCTCTTTTTGACTCATTCTTTCCTCCTCCTCCCTTGGGGCATTTTCTTTTATTGCCGGATATTGTCGTTTTCCTATTTGTGTTATGGCTAGGGATCTTAAAAAGTTTCTTTGGCCTTTCAGAAACTCTGAGAGGGTCTGAAACATTTGCAGCATGTGTCCTGCAGTGAGAGAAGACCATAAAAAGTGGAACATGCCTCCCTTGACATTGGAGAGCTTCTGGGTTGGCCCCAAAGATAAGTCAAGGCTTATTCTAGCAGTGGATACCCATAAGTCAAGGCTTATTCTAGCAGTGGATACCCATCTTCAAGCAAGTCAGAGCCCTTCTTGATAGACTAAGCTCTCTATCCAATGCTGCTTTCCAAAGGAGCCAATCAACGGTCCCTGGAAACCCACACTTACTGGGGTATGACAGCTCACCCACCATAGAAACAAAAGTACAACTTTCTCTGATAAGACCAGTTCTAATCTCACCTTATGCACAAAACCAGCTGACTGACTTTTGGTCAATCTGTTTTGCTCAGTCCTAGAAAGGAGGCAGGGTCAAGTTACTTCCTCCCACCCCCTACCCCACAAAAAACTGCAGGGACTAATTCCGGCAATCACCAGGAGTCAACACTATCTTGAAGGTATTTTTAAAAAACTCAAAACACACAAATAAATGTATTTATTTACCTACTTACTTAGCTTCCATGCTACTCCAATCAGCCAGACCCTGATCAGCTTACAACTCCAACATATAGTAACTAGGTTAAAAGAACAATATGGGCGTGCAGAGAGATGTACTGAGGTGGTTCAAGAAAAAAAAAATATTTACATACATTGGCGAAACCTGAGAATAGAGCCATCAAATGTAGGTCTCTTCACACCACTTTTATGTTTCCCTGGTCGCTTCTATCATATATCAATAAAAAAAATTCATCATACTCATTTTTGACTGAAAGGTGGCTTTAATTAGAACTTCTTATGCAGGTTTCAACAGCTTTTTTATTATCTATAAAAAGGTGCACGCACGCACATATCCTCTCCCAGGAAATAAGAGCAAATCTGTCTCTCCAACTCAAAAAGAGGAAATGAAAAGGCTGTTAAAAGTATAAGTAAGTTTAACTGATTCATTGATCTGAATAGTTTTTACTGTAAGTATTTCTATAACACTTTGAAGTTCAGCTCAGTGCTCAGTTACATCCCTTAGGGTTCCTTTACAGCCATTAAGAACATGTACCTTTTATCTGGTGCCTTCTATTAATTGAATTTCAGAAATATTTCAATATTCTTTTCTTTTTTCTTAAAGAAAGTCATTACACTCCTAGAGGACATTCCTCTGTGATTTATTTTTACAGTAATTAAAAACACTCAGTATTACAGTGGTCACTGCTGACACTCTTGTCTGCTCCTGGCTATATTTTTGTTTAACTTAAAAGAATGTAGTAATGTGGAATAGTTGTCAAGCCAAGCAAAACTTGTTTCTTCACTTCTTGTTCCTCCAAATTCTGGCACAGTTTTCGGCTGAAGCACCATCATATTTACGTGACCTTGATAACCAAACAATTAGACCAGGTATTTTTTTAAAAAAAACATCTGAATAACAATGTTTTGTTATTATAAATGGTGTTTCACCCCATCCCCTCTTTTCTCAGTGACTTAGATATATATTTCTCCCTCCCTTCATGATTTTTTTGGGGTGGGGGGGAGAAGTCACATCCTCTTCTTCTGTAGCAGTGATAGTTGTGAAAAGCCTTTTTAAAATGCTAATTAGGCTCATTAGAAGACAGTTTTGTTCAAGCACCTAGTAACAGGAAAATGTAAAAGCTGCATTAATTACAATATTATGGAGTAATTGTCAGTGCTTTGTTAACTTCCATTTGCTATTAATCCCAGTTGTTATTAATTTAAATATGATAAGCCGAATTCCTTTTAACACAAACATTCTTATAGGGAGTTTAATTTTTAATGCGAGGTCTTAGAGCATTAATATTCCATGTGTTTTAGGTAAAAAACCTGAGATGTACCGAAGTATCAAGTGGGAAACTAAAGAAGCTTCTTAAATAGGAAGCAAAATAATTTCAAAGAAAAAACTAAGAAAGTCTGGTTGTTTTTGGAAAAAGCATCTTTGGAACAACCATGCGCTGGGTGATTCAGAATCTCTATAGATATCAAGTAGAGTTGATATATCATTATAGGTAAACTTTGCTTACCCAGCCATTTGTTCAACAACTTCTCAAAGTTATAAGTGTTGGAAAAAGAGACTTGTGACCATTCTTTCAAGTTGTACCTATTGCTGTGTCCCTGCAGCCACCTGAATGCTATTCAGGCACTTGGCAACTGACACGTGTTTACAATTGTCACAGCATCCCATGATCACATAATCATTCCTTCCAAACTTCACAGTCAATTTCCAATAAGAAAAGTCAATGGGAAAGCTGACAGGAAATCACAAGACCTGGTCACTTGGTTGCGTTAGCTTAACAACCACAGTTGGAATTGACATCAGTACATGATGTTTCATTTCACAATCATGTTCCTTAGGAACAAAGTTGCTGGTCCCAGTTGCAGTTGGTAAATGAGGATTATATACTCATCAGAAAACTGTGAGTGGCTGCAGCTACCTATCTCTACTGAAGAAATATTCCAAAATCCTTAACAGAATAATATTTCCTCCATGTTCACCCAAGGCCTCTTTCATGCCTGCCATCTTTGCATCAAGCAACGTGATAAAGACACCCACTCTATAACCCTCCAAGAGTGATCCAGCCACAAAGTGATTAATCACTGAATTTTCCCCAATAAATGATACATGGTGAGAGAAGAAAGGAAGCCAAAGAAACCCACCAATTCCTTTCATTAACTTGACCTGTAGTAATAAATAAACTTAGCATTATACTGACTGCATCACTGTGGTAGAGATGGCAATAGGGCTAATAACTTTTTGCCAGCCCTTTAACATAGTCATCTGGAAGAGCCCTTTATTAGAACTAACTTAAAAAAATAGTATTTTGGAGTAGGCAGTTACAATCAGGAAAGAGAGCAAAAGATGCTGGCTTTCTTTCAGAAGCTCAAATTAGTGAACTTTCCACTCCCTCTTCCAATTTTCCCAACAAGAGGACTGAAAATGAGTAACTAATCCAAAATCACCAGTGAATTTCCATGTCTGAGGGTGAACTCTAGTGTGAATTTTCCCATTTATGCCCAAATCATCCACTATCATTGTATGTAGGAATGACTTGGGAGACTGGGCCAAAACAACAGTAAAAGATGGCATAGGCTACAAGCAGATAGTGGATGAAACAAATGGCTCAGAAGAGTCCATGGATAACTTTCAGATTGTAAAGATGATGGGGGAGAAATATACTGTACATTCAGAATTGCAAGATTAATATTGGCCTCGTGGGGTAAACCAGGTAAAAATCACAACCAGATGTACTAATTATACTTTATTATAAAGCTACATTAACAGAATGTTGCAAGTCTGAAAGCAAATCTCTCTCCTGTTAAAGCAATAGTGTATGCTTTAACAGCTTCAAAGTAACCTAAAATATGTAGATGTTTATTTGAAATAAAGTCACTAATTCAGTTCTATATACTTACCAACCACAACTGAGATTGGCAATTGTCACATGATCATACCCAATTTATGATGTCAATTTATTAGTTCCGGATGTGGTCATGAAGTGAATTACCCCAGCTTCTTAAGCCAACATCATTTGAACACAATTTGCAACTGTAAACTTTCTTATTAACTTTGGAAGCCAGCTTTGAAGGTCGCAAGTGGTGATAACGTGATTGTGGAACACTGTGATCATCGTAAATGTGCACCATTTGCTAAACATCCAAATTGTAATTACATTGGGGAGGCTGCAAAGGCCACAGACTTAAGAACTGGTTGTATGTCTCCTTTTTCAGCACCATCATAACTGTAAAAAATCACTGAACAAGCCAATAAACAAGGTCTTAACTTAAAGAATACAGTGAAGGTTAATATTGGGGAAAATCAGTGGATCTAAGCTTTCAGATATGTGTATTTTTATGACATAAAGATAAAGTTCATTCATTACAAGATCTTGTTTCCTGTTTATGTCAAAAGATGTTTTTTTTAAAGATATGGATAATAACAATTTTTGTGTGTGGGTTGGCATTGTAAGAGCTTTGATAAATGATTTGGTCATGTTCTTTTTTGGCTCCTTTTTGGTTTCAAATGTTTCATATGTTAATTCAACTTTGGGGGGAAATATTGTAAAAGATGTAAATGAAATACTGAATTACACTCCCAAAATACAAAGTTTGATAATTCATGAAGAACTTTGGCTAAAGAGAGTCATCCTAAAGTGGAAAGAAAACAATGCTCCAGATATCAAAGAATATATTCAAGTGATGAGCTTATATATATATATATACACACATACATACACACACAGTAGCAAAAAGAATATTAAGCAGTACATTTCTATATTGTGTAAGTTTAATAAAGTGTTAAAGAACTTGGCTAGTTGTATATTAATGCTACTTGGATCTTTTTCCTTCTTTAAGTTTTAGTTTATTTTTATCATTATTATATATACTTTCTTTGTATTATATATCATACTGATATTTTTAAAACTTCCAAATATTGCAATTTTAACTTTTTTTAAAATAAATTATTCCTTCAAACTGTAGCTCAATTAGTTAACTGTCCAATATGTTGACCACTAGATGGAAGCGAAGAGTTAGATATTTGTGCATCTGCTCAGATTCCAGCCTCTCTCATAGCCAAAAGAGAACTAAGGGATGGGAGAACAGCCTGAAATCAGATGAAGGACAGAGCTCCCATAGGAAACCAACAGAACCAATTGGAGCCACAAGTTTATTTATTTGTAACTTGTGATTTCCAGATGCTTCCCCTATGTGCATCAACAACACACCTTACATTGTCCACATGCAACATCTAGCGGCAGAATAAGAGGGAAAACACCACTTCTAGAATGAAGACCTTAAAATCATCCAGAGGACCAGACATGTCCTCTGGATGATTAATAAACAGAAATCAAGGCAATAAGGTTATACACATCTGCCCTTAGAATAAGCAATTATTAATAAAGGAGAATGTCTATAGCTCAAGATTGACATGAGGGATCCTTAGTGCTCTCTGGGTTGGCTTGTTTTCTTGCAGACATTTCATTACTCAAATTAGGTAACATCATTGCTAGTAAGGAGCAAATTGCACTCATTTAGTAGCACTGATGAAGTTACCTAGTTTGGGTAATAAAATGTCTGCAAGAAAACAAACCAGCTCAGAGAACACCAAGAACCCCCTCAATAAGCAATTATTTTGAAACAATTGAAATAGCAAAAATCTTTAGAATCCTTGATAAAGCCAAAAGGGCTCAACCTGGAGATATGCAAGGTCTCTAACCCTTAAGTAACCATGCCCAATAAACATAGCACCTTAGTTCCATGAGCCCACCAAATTGAACAGGAAGATTAGAGTGGAGCATTGCCACTAGAGACAAATGAATACAGATAAATCTCTTGTCCTAGTAATATTGTCACTGACTCTGATAAAGGTCTGCAGCTATAGCGATTCTGCTAAAGGTCTGCAGCTATAGCGATTCTGCTAAAACGAACTCCCCTGCTGCAGTTGTTGCCATTCAGTTCACCAAAATTCACATATATGTAGCAGATGGGACCAGCCAGCATGCCTTGAGTCCATGCAAAGCCATCAGGCAATCAGAAAATGCACAAAGAAAGTTGCAGTCCAATATCAACTCACTGAGTAGCTAGTTTGTCTGAAGATCTCACCATACTTTATTATATACAACACATAGTGTTTTCTGTTCATTGTATGTTATATGAATTCATCTCCAATGGCCTGAACTGCTTTGGCTTCAGAGTTCTCTTATAATATGCTTTACAATATTTAGTAGATTGAAAATTTGAGTCCAATTGCTCCCATTGAGTTGCTACCCTTTAGATACCATGACACACTTCATCCTAGTTGACCTATCTATTTTTTCTAAGCAGTAAATATACTTCTAAACAAAATAGTACACTGCAGTGCACTCTTATCTCAACCTTCTTTTCTAAGAATATATAATGTATTGGGGTTAAAAAAAATAACTGGAAGTTGAATTTACTTTATATGTGCCAGTTCCCTGCACCCATACATTTTTAAGATTGTAAGTAATATTTTAAAAAATAAACTGGTTGGGCAGAAAGCTTGATAGTGCCAAAGAAAGTTTCCATATCATATCAATAACCACAAAGATTGCACAAGTTAAATATAATAGACTCTTAATTAACATAAGACAGTTCCATAGAGTCCTATTCTTCTTGATAACAGAATATAGTAGAAGTAAATGAGAATGGTTAAATCAAAGCTTTTGCACTAACATTTTACATCCAAGAGAGGATGCATATTGTAATTCCATACCAGTAAAGAATCCCACTTCCTGCAGACTTGTAAATATTTCCTCCCTCCTCCATTCACCCATAGTTCCTAACCTATAACTGTGTCACACTATGCTTAAGTGTGAGAGATCAAATAAAATATCTGAGCTGGGCTAGCAACTTGATTTTCCCACAATCACTGAAAACTGAATAAATAATGCAAAATAGTAAGAAATGCACAATGCAGTCCTCAAAAAAGAACTGTACTAACTTATTTCACCTTGTGAAAGCAAAAGTTAATCATTGTACTACAACATATTAATTTGCTGGCATCAAATATGAATAATTCTGAACAGAGATTAATGCTCTGTACCAAATATCTGAATTTAGAACAATGGGGGCCATAGCAAAACATGAATGACAAACACATATATGATGACATAATCCTGCAAATGCCATAATTGCTTATCTACCTGCAGACTGTCTGATGCCAATATGAAATCTGCATTTGTATGTCTGCCCCATCATGCACATGTCATCTGTTCCCAAGGCCAATGAATTTTGATCAGAACAGTTCTAATGTTTTCATTCTTAGCATTTTAGGCTTGCTACTGTAATGTATTTTGGGGTACTGAAGAAGAGAGAAAATATGGTCCTTCATATCTACTACATTATTGCATTGTTTTTAGATGTGAGAGTAAAAACTTAATTTATGGACTATCAGAAGATATAATTTTCTAATTAAGATTAACTGTATCTGAAAGGAAGCATGTGAAATAAACAATACTACAGCATTCAGTTAAGAAAAGGAACTACAAGACTTTGTTACAAACCAGGAGGGGAGATCATATAAACAGGTATTGGCAGACACCTCCCAAAGGCTCCCTGGGGAGGGGGGAATTATTATAATAGGCTGCCAGCAATCAGACTACTACACCTTGCAGGTTGAACCTTTGTCCACAAAATTCTTCCTTCAACTCACTTTTAGTTGGAGGGGGGGGGAGCAGGATCTTGGGTCTTTCAATCTTTTTATCCAAAGTTCAGAAATACAGAACTTTTGTAGTACCCATGAAACACAAAGAGCAGTTGTGTAACTCTGCAGTCTTCCATGTGAAGGAAAGGAATTCTTTTATTAAACCAATTAGCTGAAAGGAATGTATTGCAGAAAAGGGAATACAGAAAACAAAACAAAACATATTCCATAGTTTGATTTCATGTAAAACACACAGCTTAAAATAATAAGAATCAGCTCTCTGTTATTGTTCTTCTTCTGTGTCACTATATACACACACGCGTGCGCGCGCACACACACACATATACACATACATTTTAAACTCTTCAGTTCTTGCACTAATGGGTTTGAACAAATACAAGTCAATACCAGGTAAATCATTAATTTTTAAATATATGTTCTGCCATCATAGTTCAAATTAATAATGTTTCTTTCACTCTGAAAGCCCTAAAGGGCTTCCTAATCTGTTTCAGTCCTTTGAACATCACATCATGGTGAAAAAAGAAAAAAAAATGTTCCACTTTGTGGATCCTTGTACATTAGAACCAGTAATGCACTCTGGGCATCTCCAAAAATGAGCAACAAACAGTGCCTCAAGGCAGAAGTAGATCCAGAGCACTGCAACAACTAAGACCAAACCTCTCCTTCATTCAGTCCTCCTGATATATTTACTGTAACTTGCAAGTTTTGCAAAAATCTATACAATTTTAATTTAAACAAAATTAGACAAACTACTAATTTTATACTTGGGGTGGCTTTTTTAAAGATTCCAGTTTGGTATTTCCAATGTGTGTTATTTCCAGATTTCAGAATGAACTTCCTGGATTTTATATAGCCTTTTGAGATTGGCCTCAGATAATGCAAAAATTCATTGCTGAATGGACATTTGAAAGGGAAGAAAAAGCTCACCCCAGGAATAATACTGTCTTTGCTTCCTTACAAAGTTGTTGCATAGAGATCAGGACTGTTAAGCTCTTGCTAAATAAATGCATTATATTGTTGTTATTGTTAGTATTAATAGTGACTATTATGGTCTACTCCATCCATAATTTTCATGCTACACCGATGAAAGCACAATGTATAATTCTTATTTAAATGTTCTAGCCCACTTATTAACATAATATGTAAAATGGGCATCTCAATATAGGTAATACAAGCTATTTGTGTGTTTTGAGGAAATAAGTTCAGTAAGGTCCAAAATGTGTTGCTCCCAGGAAGGTATATACAACAGCAATTTGAACACCTGCATACCACTTATCAGATGCACCTTCATCCTTCTTTCTTTTTTAATCTTCCATGTTTGAAAATACCAATAGCAAGGAAACAAATGATGTTGAAGAACATAGAAGTCAGTTCCAAGGAAATATCTTTAGGACTAATATGTAACTTTAAAAAAAAAAAGGTCAATGCAACATTATGTATATCTAAGCTAAAAAGATTAGCAAGTTTCAAGGATAAGGAACATGAATGCTCTAATTTCAAATATCAGCTAACATCCTAAAATAGCTTTCTTAAAAAAATTGAATTAGAACAAGATTCCTCTTCCAGGTAAAATGTGCAGGATTCTTAGGGAGGCCTTTAATTCACTCATGGTCATTTATATGATTTGTAAGGTTTTCTACTGAATCCCTTCCAATTAAGGTTTTTGGTGATCAAAATATAAAAATATGAAACCCTGTTTAAATTAGTGTGTTTTGTTTTGTTTGTAAGGGCATATAGCTTCCATATACCTACTCAGGTAGGTATGTGATTAAGAACTTCTCTGGACTATACAAACATCAGGGTACAGATTCAAAATACATAGAAAACTATCACATAATGACCTTTTGTGTGGCAGCATCCTCTTCTGGAATGTGGATGGACATTTTTATTCTTGCTTTTCAAATCAATCCTAAGGCAGAAAATTCAAAGATGCAGTTTTTCTTTGCATGCAGCCTGTTGCCTGTTCATTGCAGTCATAAATCGATAGAATTCCATCTAGCCCTGAAGTGATCCAGTTCAGGAAAAAAATAGTTTGATCCACTTGAATGTTTCAATTAATCTATCAAACCTTTCAAATTGAGGCAAGATTTTCAGTTATCTGAATATAGAAAATAGAGGGAGGAAAGAGGGGGAGGGGAAGAGGGGAGAGGGAGAGATTTAAGGAAGTGAATCCATTTATCATAAACTGAGATCTTGTAGATCAAGATATAAATGTTACATCTAAATTGAGTGAGATTCCTTCCTGCCTAGTTGGACATGCTTTTAAGCTTGCCTCAAGTCTCTGGGTGCTGGAAAGAAGTTTTTCCTGTACTTGGTGGGTCTTCAAGCTGACTGCTTTTGAAACTGAAGGACTTTTTACTAAAAGTTGGCTCTTTTACTATTAAAATTCCCACCTAAGACTGGAAAATGTAGATTCTACATCCAGCTAGTAAGAGCATGTTGTAACAATAATTTTTAGCAAAGTTGTTAAGGAAGTGGAGTGGATTGTTTATGGATTCCCCAAAGCTTGAAGAGGTCAATCAGATCAAGGCTACCACAGGTGTTTGAGGGCAATCTCAAAAATAAGTCTCACTAAGATCACTTAGGATTTGCTCCCAATTTAACTCAGGGAATTCTATGTGAAGAAACTGAAAGAGAGTATAAAACCGGTGATTCTGTCCAAAGGTAAACTCCACAGCCACTTGTACGTCTATGCAAACATGCCGAGGCCTGTGCTGCAATTCCTTGGGCTTTGCTTAGGAACAACTTGCACTGAACTCTGGAATTCTCCCTTCAAAGAAAAGTTCAGAAAGCCCCTTGGAGGCCATCCTTCTGCTCCACTTAGCCTCTGAGAGGCACCCAGGCTCCCGTGGCATCCGCCAGGCTCCCGTGGCATCGCCACTCAGGCTCCCGTGGCATCCGCCGACCACGGGCACGGGTGAAAAAATGGCTTCGGGCCTTTGAATGCGCTTGCAAACAGTTAGGGATCGAGTCGCTGAGAGTCCCGGGGTCCAAGGCATAAACTTACCCGTTGCGGGACACTCACCTCAGGGGTTCCTGAGGTGAAGAGCTACTGTCCCGCCGGAGCAAATGGGCGAGTTTGTCTTTCCTAAGCACCGTGGGGGGGGGGGGGGGCGGTGACAAAAGGGGGGGGGGATGTTTGTCCGGCTTTCTTTAGCAACGCCCGTTTCAAGCCGCGCTGGCAACGGCCCCCCAACCAAAGTTAGGAGCTGAGGCGAGGGCGGCGGCAGCAGCAGCAAAGGAAGGCGGCGGCAGGCAGCGGCAATAGCAGAGCCGCCAGCGAGGGAAAGTGTTAATCAGGAGGCGCGGAGGTGGGGAGAGAGGCGCGCGCCGAGCGCAGCTATTCACTCGAACGTCACTCCGGTTACAGGGGGTTAGTGAAGTGACTGGGGCGCCTGGGGACTGGAGGCACTCACGAGCCGGGCTGACTCCAGTCAGGTATTCTACATACACTGAGCAATGTCTCCATTAGCTCGCGGCTGCCGCTGCCGCTCCTTCCTCCAAAGCGAACCGCAGCGGCTGAGGCGGAAAGAGGCGGCCCCCCTTTCCCATGGACAAGCTCTCGCCCGCCGAGCCTAGGCGCAGCCCGGCGTGAAGAATCGCCAAGTCCAAGGAAGGCGCAAACCCCGACTTCTCCGGCTCTTGCCTTTTTCGAGGCCCACCGCCTTCCCACCGACCCGCCCCGCCGCCCACGTCCTCAGCCTGTCTTTTCGGCAGCAAAAGCCGTCTGGAATAAGGAGGAACCGCGAGCTGGAGGTGAGAGCAACGGCCGGCGATCAATCATCCAGCGTTTTGGCACCGCTGTTTACTGGGGGGAAAGGGACGCGTGGGGGGGGGGGGGGGAGGGGGGAAGGGGAGCGAAAGAAGCCGGCTGGTTCGGAGAGTGTAACTTTCGTGGGTCTCAGCGGAAAGTGTGAGGGGGGGAGGCGGGAGGGAGGGAGACCGCGAGCTGCGTTTGCTGATCTTTGTTAGGAAAGTTTGGCGGATTCAGAGAAGTCTCAGCTTGTGTTCAAGCCTTTGGGATTGGTGTAAGGCTGATGCGCCGGGGGAGATTTTTCCAAGTGGAACCCTTGGAGTGAATGAGTTCAATACAGGTTACTCCCCGTTTGCGGCAACGTAGGGTTTTGCGAACCCATTTTTGTGTTGTCTTTTTTTTTTTTTTTTCTAAAGGGCGAGACACGTCCGGTTGAAGTCGAATCCACGAATTCTTACTGGAAGGAAGGGGTTCTCTTTTACTCGGTGGCGACGGTGCGGCGCTCTGCACATGCTCGGGAGAGCCTCCAATTTATGATTTCGCAGCTCTGGGCTAGGTCTGCCTAGATAGCGGGACTTGAGAAGGAGACCCCAGCTGGCTTTCGTCGTAAAGAAGCTCGCTGGGCTGAAATTGGGCTGAAGTTACTCAGGGGTTGCCTCGCCGAAGAGGAGCGCAGTATAGCTTGATGATTTTGCAGCAATGTAAAAGCCGCGAGAGAAAGGTAACGGGGGTCCCGGTTGTTACCCACAGTAGTAACTGAACCACTGCACCTGGTTTTGAGCTAACAGGAATTTTGTTTTGCTTGCAGCTGCTCTGTGATATTACTGCCCATTACGCCGCCCTTATATAAGACATGCAAAAGGCGAATGCTTCAAAACTTCCGTGTGGAGTTGAAGCCTGGGGGGGAAAGGGGGGGGGTGGGAGGGAGGCAGGCGAGGAGGTCCAAGCGTTCTGGCCGGGCAGATCTTTAAAAGAATGAGTTGCAGTCGCGACGGTTTCATCCGAGAGATTCAGCACCATCCTAAGCGAAGGATACCTCTTTGTATTTGCACGGGGCATTTAGCCGGGCAGGTTTCAAAAGCCCAGTGAGACCTGAAATAAACAGTGGGGAAGGAAGGCAGCTTACCCCTCTTACTCAGTTGGACACCCGCTGGCTTCGTTTGGAGTTATCTGTCAGGCAAATAAATTCAGGAACACAGCTCTCCTCCCCACCCCCAACCCTACCCCCCCACCCCACACACACACATACCCGCGTCACCGAGATGAGAAATGTGGATAGGAATACCCCATTTCGTAATTTAATGCCCGCGGACGAATTGCGGAGTGCAATCCGAGCTGAAGCCTTCTTCCCATTGAGAACTTGAGTTAGTAATTTCTGAGACGAATGGCGGCTGGAAAACTCTGGTGCACCTGGCCTAATATAAGACAGGCTTTTTCTCTTACTATTCTGCATCTGCCAGACAGTTCGCCTCCCTCTGACATCTTGCAGAGCACCTGTCTAAACCTCTGGGCCTTTTCCCGTACTGCCTCCAGGTTTCAACTATTCTTGGGGAAGGGGGGGGGCAGAAAAGACACTTAAGAGACATCTGATTTTGTTTCTTTCAAGGAGAAAGTAAATATAAACATGCGCGCACAGAGAGATCCTGCAGACGCGCCCACGTTTCCCTGCCTCTTCCTAAGGTGTAGAGTTTGTTGGGTATTGGTTCCTTTTCGCCTGTCTTTAGTATCATTTATTTCTTTTGGATTTTATTTTTTATTTATTTATTTGTCGCACCGCAGATAGGCGAACTCTTGTGCATGTGGGGGGGGGGGGGGCGTTCGTTGGTCTCTCTAGAACTCTTGTGTCTTGTATTACTTTTGCGATTTGGTATTTAGGGAATGCTACCCGCGAATGCGCGCCGCTGCACTTTTTTCCCTCTGGATAGCGGGATAGGTGAGATAATTTTTTTCCGGAGCTCTGTCTTACGGGACGCTATCGCTTGTCACTGTTCCTGCCTCCTCTAAAAGTTGAGATGAAAGCTATGTGGACTACGACTCGGAGGTAAGAAGCTTAATATCTGGGAAAGGTGATTTTTTTTTTTTAATGGAAGCCGGCTAGAGAAAATAAGGGAGCACATCAAAACGCATCAGACTACAGCGCCCATCGTCCCCAGCGGCAGTGTTGGGTATAATGAGACTAGCCCCGACATCTGAAAGACTAGATTGGAGAAGGTGACAAATGTGGAGGAAAACGCTTTGCAGGGATTGGCATTCTTTACCGCACAGTAGGACTCGTTTCTGAATTCTTAGCGCAGACCGCCGTTCTTCCTCTGGATAAGAGGAGGCTAACTTCCTATCAGTAGACACCGGAGTTATGTCCCATCCCAGCCTTCTAAAACTTCAAAAATCGGCCTCCGGCGACTTGACACCCAAGTCAATCTGATTCCGAAGAAAGTGCTACGCTGCACGCAGAAGCGGGATCGATTTTTAAATCAACCCCAGCGCCAATCGGGCCACCAGCATTCAAGCAACAGGGACAGAAGAAAGTCGCCTTCGGCCAAGACTTCGGAGGGAACCCTCTCCTTCCGAAATCGGCGGCAAAGATTCCCCTCCCAGATTCTGGAGCAGCGCCTAAAAGAAAGAACTCTTTCGGGGTTGAGGAGGGAGAAAGAGCGGCCTTCCTTTTAGGCAAACTGAGATATTCGGCGAAGTCCCCCAGGGCAGCAAGGCAATGGGACGGGACGAGTACCTAAATCGGGAGTTAAAAATCCTCGCGAAGCTCTCCCCCACCTCCAAGGTCTCTTGACCGCCCTCCCTCCCTCCTTCCCCTAAGTGCGGCTCAAAAGTTGGGCTACTTTGGCGATCAGAGAAGCTGCTCCCACACCCACCCCGTGGCCCCTAGTGAACGGAGCCCGCCTGCCTGTTGCAGTCCACGAACCCAGCTAAGACTGGGCTTGGTTTAGAAATCTTTCCGCGTTCCCGGGGGGATTTCCTCCTCGTATCAACTGGGCTTAGGTTCGTGGAATCGAAGCAACCTCCACTTCAACCGACCTCTCCGAGACATTCGTCGGAGTTAAACTGGTTGGAAGGGTTGCTTCAGGCGCCTCGCGAGGCCTCCCCTGCTGTTTCCCAAGGTAGCTTAATTGGCGGTCCCGCAAACTCCAGTTTCCTTCAGCCGAGCCCGGGAAGATCGCCCTTCGCTTTTCGCTTTACGGAAAGTTGCCACCCGTTTCGGGCGCTCAGAGGTGTTCGGTTGCTTTTGGGAAGTTGGGGGGGGGGCTTTAAGCACCTAGAGAAAGGGAATAAAGGGAACCCCTTCTATTCTCATCTAGATTCTCTTACTTACTGAGAAGCAAGCCTCTGGCGATCCTTAACCCAAACCAAACAATATACTGCTTGCTGGCTAGATAGGACGATCTGATGCAACCGAACGGGGTTGAACTGCTACGCGCCAAGAGCCCGGCAAACCGCTTGAAATAATTCAGGAATCTCCAATGCCGGCTACGCGGCGCCTTTAAAAAGTGAAAGTTTCCCTAGAGGAAACGCGACTTGCTTCCTCTCCCAGTGGAATGCTTCTCTGTGTCAGTGCCAGTGCCAACCGACTAAACCCTAGCTCTCTGTGCTCGTGCTTTGGGTTCCCGCCCCTCCCGCGCCCTCCCCCTCTTCCCTCGAGGTGCTTGTCCGACACAATCTGGAAAGTTGCCCTTGCGCCTTGCAAAGGACGCAGGCTCCAAAAGACTGCCTGCCTTTTCGGACTGCAGTGTGTGGAAAGGCCTTTCGCGTAAGATATGAAAACACATCAAGCCCGGCTCACATGAGGAGGAGGAATTAAGACCTTCCAGGGATCGAAACCTTATTCTTAAATTCCTAAGGTCCCCTCACCTCCGTTGCGCATTCTGGACAAATCTGTTCAGCGACCCATTCTCTCGTAAAAGCAGCTGGGGAAGAAACCGGGAGGGATAGATAGGTAGAAAAAATGGATCCAAGACAGCTTCGCTTCCCCTCCGTTTGAAACTCACCTTCAGTTGCTCTTTGCCTCCCCTTCCCCTCGAATGGGACTTTGGAAAAACGCGGAGAACATAGTGGCTACTTGGAAGTCAGCTTTTTTAGTAGCTTCCTAAAATTGCAGAAAATTAATGAAATGAACTGGCTTATGGACGAAATTAAGAGTGCCGGCTCTTCTCCAGGTAAAGGTCACTGCTAGCACCGGGATCCTGCAAGGACCTCTTTTCCAGGGGGCGCTTGGGATCGGGGCCGTCTTATTTTTGAAGGGACCGTTATTGCGAAAACTCAACCTTCCTAGAGCCAAGCTTTTGCCTCGGTAAATTATAGCAATTACGCAGCAGATAGGATTATATGAGGTGTACTGCGGTCTCCAGATAGTCATCCATCACCCTCAATCGAGCTGTCAGAGCGGGCAGATTCGTCCCTGGGAGGCACCAAGTCTTCCAGCTGGGGAGAAGAAGGGAACATCGTCATTAATTAGAGTGTGACCCTGGGGCTATTCACATGTCTGAACCCAGGCAAGCTCTCTGAGCAAGTCTGCACTTCTGCCCTCCCCTGCCTCCACCCCAGCTGCCTTTCCCACTACAAATACACCAGGAGGCTTGCAAAACTCCAGAGGAGCTGGTTAGTTGCCCACTGCAAAGATATCCAAGCCCAGGGACTCCTCTTTTCAAAGAAGTATTTCTTTCTCCTGCCCTTCCTCTTCCAAGCACACACACATAATCTGGAGGAGAGGTGGGGTGATTCTTGATCTTAACAAGAAGGCCTAAGCAAGAGGGAGAAAAGTGGAGGGGTAAAGGAGAAGGCCTTTGCCCTTGCAAGAAGACCTTCCATCTTTGCAGGAATTTCTCATTCTAACCTCCTAAACCAGAACTAGCTCTACCAATAGGGAGAATGGCGCAGTTGACCTTGAGCTTCAAGAAAGGGCAGTGACATAAATTTTACAGTTCTTTTTTAATTTCTGTAAAAAAAAGAAGGGCATGTGTTTGTGGGATAACTGCATCTCTTTTTTGTAGCATTCACCTAGGATTGAGATGAGGAAGGTATGTGTTTGGCACCAAAGTATCTTTAACTGGGCCTCCCTGAGTAAGTTCAGACAAATTCTCTTGGGTTTAGAGTCTATGTGCCACTGTTAAATGACTTTAGCCTCAATAGAAATAACATTTAACCCTGCTAAGGCCCTTTAGTAGGCTTACTGAACAGACTATTTTAAATTCAGCCCTTAAGTTACGTTCATCCAAGTGTAAGGAAGTGGTGATGATTTAAGGGCATCTTTGTATATCTGCTCACTTGGAAATAAATGGTCATTTAAATAAAAGATTTCTTTAGGATTAATAATAAACAGGATGGGAATAAATGTTGGGGAAGGGGGTGGGAGGGCAAGCAATGACTTGCATCTGTATACATCTATACTGCTACTCACCTCCAGCAGTTCCCATCCCCCACTTTTATCTTCTACGCTCTTCCAAAACTTCATGGGTTGACCCAATATGAGTGTCAAACTATCTCTTTTTACCTGGGATGTCAGTCCAGCCAAGAATGAGTTCCTAAGCATGCAGGCTCAGCAATACAAACATAATCCCCAAATGTTCATTGTGTAGGATTCCAGTCTAAGAATCCCCAAATGCTTTAAAAATCTAAGGATGGTCTTTTGAACTCCTGCCTCCTGGGTTCTCCTGTTGAAGTATTCACAATTCAGAAATTCCAACTCTATTAAAATTAATTAAGGATCTGGCTGTTGACATCAGTGAAGCCTTTCTGTAGCAATGGTATTAGTGATTTAACCTAACAGGGAAATCCAGAGGGCTTGAGCAATTATTCTCATTAAATGTGAAAATAGTGTACAACAATTACATACTTAAATGTATTTAATATTCAGATTAAAAGGGCCTAGCAAGAGACTTGAGAACAATTGTCAGTGTTGAATTTTGGTAAATATTTAGCATTCAAAACAACTAAACTTGGACACAAATTACACACATTAGGCATGTTTTGAGCTTATAGTAGGATGGCTTTTCTCTTTTAATATTCTCTGTGTGGTTGTAACATCTGATCTAATGCTTCCATCTTTTCCTGCTTTCCACTCCCCAGGTCCATTTCGGCTATGTTACAGTCTTAGCCAGATCAGAGAGAAGCATAGCAGGTGTCTCTGTGCAATATAAGTTTAATAAAATTGGGTTCAGTTCCTCACCACTATCATGGATTAAGTATCTGGTTCGTTCTAATATAAGCATTGCCAAATTGTTGGTTTTGGGGGCTCTCTCCCATCCTATGGCTCTGTGTTTGAAGAGTTTTCCATTCTTACTAATTTTAAAAGCTTAAATCATCAGGCTTTGGAAGGGAAAATAATGCTACTTTTGCTTCTTTAATTAGCACATTGTTTTTTAGAATGGTTAGGTAGAATTCTGGAGCTGTGTTGAATGTTATGTAGATTTAGATGGAACAGAACTGAACTTTGCAAAACAGAGCCAAAGTTTGCTAGTCATAGATGATGAACCTACACTCTGTCAGAGAGACAGAGAAAAACATCCTTATTTTTTTAATTGCTTCTGAGCATCATTTCAAGTATGTGGAAGATTATAGAAAGATGAATCCTAAAACAAGAGCAATAAAGTGATTCCCACCCACCCACCAGATTCCAGCTGATAATTTATGCTTGTGATAAATAAATCAAAGGACTTGAAAAGCAATATAATAGCCTTAGAAACCAGATATCTAAAAGGCCCACTTGAGAGTGTTGGAGACAGTGTCTTCCAATAAGAAATGAAAACTTACCAGTGGCAAGTAAGTATTTCATCAGAGCCTCACTTACACATAGGCCAGCATTGTGTACAGTTACTGGTCAGAACAAGTCAGAGCGACTGAAGAGATCAATGTATCAACTCCCCAGTCTCTTTCTCCATCTTGCATCTACTAACAAGCATTGCCTTTTGCCTACTTCAAGGTCGGGATGATAACACTGTCCTGCCTTGGGGGGGAGGGTCAATGTTTGCATATCAAATGCTTTTGGGCAAAAATGCCACCAGTACTTCGAGGTAATTGCTAAAGGCTGTGGATCAGTATGCCAGACTTGATCAAATGTAATAGTTCCGTCGCTTCATAACAGGACACAGAAATCCTCACCACCTGATGTGTTTTAGATCAGGGGTCTCCAACCTTGACCACTTTAAGCTTGGAAAACTTCAACTCCCAGAATTCCCCAGGCTGGGAATTCTGGGAGTTGAAGTCCTCCAGGCTTAAAGTGGCCAAGGTTGAAGATACCTGTTTTAGATCAGGGGTCTCCAACCTTGGCAACTTTAAGCCTGGAGGACTTCAAGAATTCCCCAGGCTGGGGAATTTCGGAGTTGAAGTCCTCCAAGCTTAAAATTGTCAAGGTTGGAGATCCCTGTTTTAGATAACCCCTTTCAACCACCCACCCACCCGTGCCTTTTTAAACAATTCCCACTCCTCCTAAAACAGCGAGAAGAGAGGAAAAGTTGCTCTGAATGGGAGCAGCGAGAGCTGTGGAGCAAAGGATCGGAGGCAAGGGCGAGCGGGGGGGAGGTCTCCTCTCGGTGTGCTTGGCTGTCAGCGTCGGAGCTGCTTTCAACTGTTGATTTAAAAGCCTTGCTGGCGCGCGTCCCTTGTCGGCCTCGTTTGTAAGTGGGACTGATGACTACAGGGCGGGGAGGGAGAAGCGGCAGGCAGCTGCTCATTAATTAATTTCTAATTAAAAGTGCTTACCACCCTTCAGTGATCCCGCGCAGGCGCGCCGGGAAATGAGGAGGGGGTGGAAGAGTCCGAGTGTAACATAGATTCCTCTTGCTCCGAAGTCTTATTTTGAGGTGGGATGGGCCGCTCCGGGAACTTCGCCCTCGTATGGCTCTCTCGGGGCGCCACAGACTTCGGTCCCGTTGAATTTGGGCTTCGTTGCATTGATCCACGGGTGAAACGGTGGCCCCCACCGAGAAAGGTAACTTTGAGCTGACCTGCGCTGCCTTGGGCGCCGCAGTTCAATCCCTCAAAGGGAACCAAACAGACGAACCAGGGGCAGGGCCTGTGGGGGTCTTTCCTGGCGTCAGATGTTACTGGACTTGACCTGCGGATAGAGAGACGGGTCATCTGTCGCCACCGCCGCTCCCTGCCTTCCGCTGCCTGTGGGTGGGTAAAATATGTAGTGTGGGTAAGTGAGGCAGGCATGGCGGTTTCTATCAGGCGCCACTTGCCAGCTCTTCCTTAAAACTTGTTTGCATTTGTGTGCCGGTGGGGAGGGGGAAATATACCCATGCCGCCTTTTTTTTTAAAAAAAAAAAAATGCAATGTCGGTAGAAAAATTCAATGTATTTTTTGTGCTTGGTACTCTAGGGCCCCTGGAAGCCCGAGTTATTCACTCATCTGGACCAGAAGCTACAGTAAGGCTGCCTCCCACGCTCACAATCCCAACACTTTTGCTGCTGCTGCTTCCTGAACTTTGAGAGCACTCCTGTTGCCATGTCCTACCCCCAGTTTGGATACCCTTATTCATCTGCACCTCAGGTAAGACCAGCCTTACAGAGACCACAGCCAAATATTGCAACGGAATTCCCCTCCCCCTCCAAAATTTCTCACTAAAAATAAACGTGGAAAAGTTGATTTTTCTTTCTAGAAGGCAATGCTGCTATGTAAGTCTCACTAAAATCAAAAACACTTAAATCCGGGACTGCAAAATAGAAATGGGGAAGCTGAAAAAATCGTTTTCACCCTGATAGTTATGCTTTATGAATGGAATACCTTTGCAGTCAGTGGGTCTTACTTCAGAGTAAGATTACCCACTCATCAATGCAAAATAAAGTTCAGTTGGAAACAATCTATGGGGGGAAGAGAGGACTGTGAACAGTAAGAGAGAAACATTTTGGGAGGGAAACTGCAGTGTAACAGCCCAGTCCCATTTGTCTACTCACAATTAAATCCCATTTAATCTTCCTTGAAGCTGAATCCTAACTAGGCGAAAATGTAAACTGTCTTTGATTCTCACAATACTCAGCACCATCAGTTGGGCTTCCATTCTGTTCTGTTTCCAGATGGGCAGAAAGGTCAGTCCATATGACTGAAAGAAAGGGTTGGATGGATTAAGCAGACCCACAAAAACCTACCAGGCAGGCAATTCCTCTTAAGATCCACCAAAATCAGTCTCTGATGGAATGGCTTTCTGTATCTTTAGATTAAGCAATCCATTGCTCAAGGCAGGTGGGTGGATTAAATGTTACCTGAATCCTGGAATGGCTGTTATAAACAATTATTGAATAATTTTCACCAAGGACCTGGGAGCATATTTCCCAGAAGAACTCTGGAGCTTTTATTTAAGGGGGAAATGTTATGAGGAAGACCCAAGAGGAATATTCTGCCAGCTGTCTGTTTCCGTTTTATCCTTGGAAAGAATGAATTAATCCTGTAAAGTATTTTCTCTTTTCCCTCTTCAAGTGCTTTTTACACTACTACATGGTCCATATACTGGTGAAGCAATTGATATATAAAATTTAAAATACTTATTCGAGCCAGATCAATTATTCTTTCACTGGTTTCTTCTAGGGATTTTAGAGAGCAGCTACGTATGTATTCCACACACACTTTTCTTCACAGCCAGATTAGATTTTGCTCATAAGAATAGTCATCTGAGGATTAACCCATTGAGCTGAGTAGGATATATTGCTGAATCTGAGTAGATATGCCTAGGGTTGCTATGATCTTTGAGAGTTCAAACTATTGCTGGGGTAGGATTCTGCAGATGACCACTTTCCCATTTCAAGAGTGGAATAGCACTCTTATTACCCTGGATGAGATGATGTTAACTCTAAAACCCCAGAATTGGACATGTTATATCTGCCTATCCTGAGGACAGGAAAGGGAAAAGTTTATTCCAGATGTATTAACTTTGAGGAACTGCAAATAATTTGCCTCGAAATCAGTGGCAATGTTGTTCCAGAACTAAGTTCTGTGATTTGGCATCAAAATATACCTTACATAACTGATTGCTGGGTCGGCTAACAAGCCCCATTGATTCCCAGATCTCTCTCCTTTTCACCATCCTGTTCTTTCTTCTAGTTCCTGATGACCACCAACTCCTTGTCAACTTGCTGTGAGACCAGTGGTAGGTCCTTGGCAGACTCAGGAGCAGCACCTTCCACTCAGACCCCTGTCTACTGTCCAGTATATGAGAGCAGGCTGCTGGCCACAGCCAGGCACGAACTCAATTCAGCAGCTGCTCTGGGAGTCTATGGGAATCCCTACACAAACACTCAAGGCTACGGCAATTATGTCACTTATGGGACAGAGGCATCAGCTTTCTATTCCTTGGTAAGTAAGTCTCTCTCTGTCGCTGCTATGCCCTGAATTTTCTCAAGGAAAGTAACAAAGCCTACCTGCTATTCTTAAGAGACTTAGTGTAAACCACTTCAGGAAACCTAGATTGGCCACCAGCCTGGCTTGCCTAGATCTTAAGATCAGCCACTAGGGCTGGGATGGAAGCTCAGTTTTAGAAAGTAAACCTCAAAACACTCAAAAATGAACTGAGTTAGGATTTTTTTTAAAAGTAGGAATTTGCAGTAAAAATACAATTTAGCCCCTCTAAAATCAGTGGTTCATATATTTTTCCATGACCTGGGGAAATCTACATGCCTTGGAGAAAACTGATGCCCACCATACTTAGAGGGCACTTGATGGGGGAAGGTTAATAGGGGTTCAGCAATCTTCCGCAATCCAATTACATGCAGGTATGGATGAAAACCCACATAGTCAGCTACAGATATCATAATATAATCAATGGCTGGTAACCAAAGATGAATGCATGTAAAAACATACTATCCTTCACTTACACTTTACACTATATCGCAATACACTATACACCTTTATAAAGCAATTCCTATCTTGCAGTCCTGATGCATATTCATCATAATCTTCTATAAAATATCATCTACTGAACTCCATCCACTGAGCTGGCAAAAGATCTGGTTGCCTGAAAATTAATTTTAAATATAACATAAATGTCAGTGTAGAATATTTGCTTCAGGCAAGATCACCATTAGTACGTAGTTAGTGGAGTAGGTTCCCCCTTGGAAGAATGTGGAGTCTGATCTTCCACATCTGTTGAAGTTTCATTTGTTTAACTTTTAGCTTCAACCTGGTTCAGAACTGCAGTTTAGAATTTCAGGTTCCAAAGGAGGAGAGTAAATCTGGGAATTCATGGCTTGATAGAGAGCTAGCATTTCCTGAAAAACCTGGAAATTGTATTAATCCCTTAATTCATGGAGGGAAATTGCAAGTCGGTATGGGTAATACTGTGCTCAGGGAAGGGCAGCAGGGTGTATGTGGTTGATCCTTCTCCATACCTGAACAAATATACCTAGAAAGATCCAATTTTCTAGATGTGTTTCTAAGGTGGTCTGCCATGATGTTTTCAATTTCAAGCTAATTTGACTTACTGCATTGATAGCAATCTGTTTTGAACCCCTGAATGAAGAATGCATACAATTAATTCTTAAGTACAAGGGTGTGGGTTTGATTTGGAAAAATACCCATTACACACCTGTTTTTTTTAATAAACAGGCATGAGTTTGGGCTGGTAATCAGGGTGGAATTTTCTTGCTAGGGGGGAAATACTCTTATTTTTGCTTGCACGGAGTATCTTGCTGTCTTGTTCCCATCTATGTTTCCTTGTGAGGAAGAAGATAGTGCTCCCTGCTTTGCTTTGCTTTCCCATTACTGGCAGGGAAAGAGGTGAGCTGATCGGGGCCATCCTTGGTTTTCCTGTTCTAGAATAGCTTTGATTCGAAGGATGGGAGTGGATCTGCGCATGCGGGCATTACCCAGGCGACTGCTTACTATCCCTACGATCACACACTCAGTCAGTATCAATATGAGAGGTAAGAAACAAATAGCTATTAATTGCAAGGCAGGACAAGGGAGCTATTAATTGCAAGGCAGGACAAGGGAGCGGCTGGGGGAGGACACTGGCTGTTTGCTCTCCCATCGGTTTTAAAGAGAACTCTAACTGTATGTGTTTGTGGAGGAGGGTATCATCACTTATGTGGAGCAGTTATGCTGAATCTCGGATTGCTTGCATGTTGACCTGGATGAGTAATCCTGAATAGCAGCAAGCTACGATGCATGTGAAAATATATTAAGCTAAAATACAGATTCTGATTTGATATTCAGTATGATGAAACATTTTGCTGACTTCCCTTGGAAAGTGTTCTCAGATCTTCTTGTATTCTAGCCTACAGCTGAGAGCTCATTTGTGCAGATGGATTACTCATCCCCTGATAGTTCTAACCTCCACTGGATAAAGTGTTATGAAGGCATTTCCCACCCCGTGAAAAGCCCAAGCTTTCAGCTATGGGAACATTCGCCTAGCGGTGATGGAGAGTAATGGCTGAAAACTGTATTAGGAAGTCATTTGATCACATCCCCCTACTATGGATACTTAGAAAATCCATTATCTTAATTGCACACTATCCCCATGTACAGATATAGGGGTCAAAATGGACCTTCCTTAAATGGTTTAATAAGGGCTTGAAATGCTGTACTGAAGTTAGGGGAGCCCCAATGACAATCAAAAGGGGCAGTATCCCATTGCCCAGCATAGGATATACAAATTATCTATGCACTGAAGTTGCCAAGTAATGTTTGTTGCATATGTGAACTGTCTTTAAATTGATCCTATTTACTTAATTAAAAAAATATCAGTCCTATATATGCCAGATGAAAAGACCTAGAGGATTCAATGCATTTTATTCATTTATCCACTTCCACCAGCTACAGGAATATCATCTGCAGAGTCTCACTGCATTTATTTACCACTGCAGTTCTTCAGACTGAGGTTTATTTCTGAACATGCGTGCACTGGTTTTTGCTACAAGCAGTCCAAGAAGGAAGCCACAGAAAGCAAATCCTTAATGAAACTGCTTGCAGAATTCCAGGGGTTTACTTGTGCACCTGCCCATTTCCATACAGCCTTTTTTATTGCCTGTAGTCACAAACCCATAACTTTCTTCTAATCTCTTTCTTTTATCACTCTGGCCTTACAGCTCTTATTTTTAAATTCCTAATTATATTTTTTGAGATGAATACCTCACTGATCACACAAAAATCAGTCTGTCACTAATCAAGAGCCAGATCCACCTTGGGTTACTAGGTAATGAGTTGACGTGTGTTGAATCTATGTGCATGGAAACTGCATAGACACTATGAAATAACAGCTTCTGCAAGGTTTCTCTGAGTCCAGCACAAAATAATATTTTGAAATTCACATCTGAAAGTTTTAGAGTACCTGAGCTTTCCCCAGATTAGATGGTGAACCTCTGAAACATAATAGTCACCCAATGAGAATAAAAGTAAGCTTTGATTATGGAAGAAAGCCTGAAGGAAAAGACTGTTTTCCCCCCTAGTGATTGAATCCCTGTCTAGTTGTTCTCCCTTCACTATTTTGCAGACTTTAACACTTATGAACAAAGAATATTTTAAAGAGATTGTAGGGTCATGGTATTATTAATTTTAAAACTAGATATTTCCCTCATTTTGGTCAATCAGCATTGATTTAATCATAGTTTTCTCTTCCTGATTTATGACCCTTTCCTTCCCTTGGCTGCTTCACATATGCATTGTTCACGTTTTTACACATGAACACTTTGCACTTCACAACTGGCATCTGAATGTGTGAACTTGCTCTAAGAATCCATCATTAGCTCATCCCTATGTATACTTCTCTCTTTCTTTCAGAGGCAGATTTCCAAATATTTCCCATGAATTCAGATAGCTTAAAGTTGACACCTCCCTCTTTTAACATCTTGTTAAACAAACCTTTTTTTATCTTTGATCTCGTTATTGCTTGTTTTCTAAAAGAACAGGCGCCAAGAATCCCCGCTTCCACTGTTTCAACCTTTTAAGCCCAGTGGGTGCAGGTGACCTTTTCTTAGATGATGTATATTAAATATTCAGGCATAGTTCCAATGTCTCTCTGTGTGTGTGTGTGTGTGTGTGTACGTATGAGAGCGTGAGAGAGAGTATTTTGCTGCTAATAAAAGGAAATATTTTTATTACCATCGCATGCAGAGGTTACTCGGAGGTCTTTACTAGAGAGAAGTAGCACCCCAAAAGGCATATTATTCTGACACATTCCTTTTATATTAACTGTATACTAATTTCTCCCAAAGGCCACATTTCTTTGGCAAACCTTCTGCTGTAGTCTGATCCATCCTTCCCTGAGGAATCTCTGCTCAATAAGGTGATACTTTCAAATCGCCTTGCCCTTCAAAGTCCAGCTACACTCATCTACATAGTCCAGTTGTTGATGGGATAAATGTTGAGTATTTACAGGTCTTATCCCCCAAATGAATGATTTGTGAGCTAGGAGAATCTGGATTCCATGGGTAGCAGTGGGACATTCTCTCCAGTCAGAGTAAAGGTAGGTCTATTAAGCACCCGTCCTCTTTTTCTCACACTCTTTGTAACCACAGATATAGCACCATGGATGGAGGGACACGGAGGAAAAACGCCACTCGGGAAACAACCAGCACCCTGAAGGCCTGGCTGCAGGAGCACCGCAAGAACCCTTACCCAACTAAAGGCGAGAAGATCATGCTGGCCATCATCACCAAAATGACCCTGACACAAGTTTCCACCTGGTTTGCCAATGCCCGGAGGAGGCTCAAGAAAGAGAACAAAATGACATGGCCCCCCAGGAACAAGTGTGCTGATGAAAAAAGACCCTACGATGAGGAGGACGAGGAAGATGAGGAGGGAGAAGGTCAAGGGGAGAACCTAAAGAATGAGAAAGTCGAGGGTATCTCCTAACCATTCTTTAGAATACTGCAAGCTTATACTCTTTCTCCCTATATTAGCTTTGCCCACCTGGGGACTTCCAAGACCCACTGGACTAGAATGGCAAATTGACCTAGGAACTATAGTCCTATACATTTGGAGGCATCAGGTTGGGGAAGGTCTCCCTGCATCTTCTGCTCTCCATAGCAAATTGGAACATGCAGCCATCATCTGTTCCTGGGATTGTGCACATAATTATTGGGGAACACTTGGACAGGTGTATCCTAATTCTGTTTATAGAGAAACTATTTGTGAGGGGATACTCTAGATTATATTTGATAATAGAAGGATAAATTTCCCTCTTAGCAGGCAATAGCAATAGCCTGCTAAGTTGCATTATGCAAACCAATATTCTTAACAACTCAGTTGTTGTATTCACATGACATGCTTTAAACTTAATTTCCAAGTTAATCCATATTCCCACAGCCCCACAAATTAACCTGATTTGCTGAAGCACTACACCCAGCAGCTCAAAAAATAAAATCTAACCAAGATTAACACTAAACACTAAATCTTTTGTGATTTAAGTTGCAAAACCATCCACTCTCTTATAAGCAAATACACTTTCTTAGAGCAGCAAGTAGAAGATTTTTTTTAGAAGGCATGATTTATAGCAAGTTCTGTATATCATTCTTTGAGAAACTGGTATTCTCAGATGTGTGATGAGAATGTGCTTATCTGGTGGTGAGAGAAAGTCGCTACATTCAGCTGTGTGCCAAGCTTAATCTGGCAGGGGGAGAGATGGGTATCAAATGATTGTTTCAACTGTTACCTCTCCAAACCTCAAAGCTGACTTGGAGATGTAAAATGACATGCAAGAGGAAAAGAGTGGTAGATATAAATATTTAGTTTTGAAGTATTTTATTCCAATTAGAGCAAATACCTCACTTCAAGCAGCAATTCTATCAAATGTTGCTTAAAGCTTTGACAAGCGACTACTAGCTTAGGTTCCCTAATAACCAGTTCAAAATAGTGACTGACCATTCACCAGAGTTAAACTCTGAGAAAAAGCCAGGCGTTTCTCCAAAGGAGGAGAACAGGGATTCTTGGAAATGATTTGTGCCAGGCCCTCTAAGGAAGAGCCATTGCATTCGCAAATACTAGATAACACGTGAATAAATTCAGCAGCGTTTCCCCCTCTTCTGTTCTTCCCAGAGCCGTCCGGGAAGGAAGACAAAGAGCTGGGCTTAAGCGACCTGGACGACTACGACCCACTAGAGTCGGAAAGCTCGGAGGGCGAGCTGAAGACTCAAGCCTTCGGCCATGTGGAGAACAGCGCGTGTGCCAACGAGCCAAGCAAGGAACCCACTCTGGTGACGGGCGCGGCCTCACTAGAGAGCCCCCTCGACAGGACCAAGAGCTGCCTCAAGGAACCTGTGTCGGGGCCGGAAGGCTGCGAGGCGACGGAGCTGCTGAACGCCAGGCAGAGAAGCTGCGCGGCCAAGCCGTGTTATCAGCCCCAGCCGCCTTCCCCCTTCGCCACTCCTCGAGGGCGGCGGAAAGCCGAGGATCTGGTCGCTGGCGCACACGGCCACTTCGCTCAACCAGGCAGAGTATCCTTCGTGCATGCTGAAGCGCCAGCAGGGGGCGGCGAGCGGCGTCGGGGCCTCGCAGACGGCGAGCGTCCTGGAGAGGCCCCCGAAGGATTCCCCCGTGGCCAACCTCAGGAACTGGGTGGACGGCGTGTTCCACGACCCCCTCTTCAGACACAGTACTCTGAACCAGGCCTTGAACAGCACCACAGTGTCTTGGGCGACCACCAAAGGCTCCATCTTGGAGACAGGAGCCTTGGGGCGCTCGCTGGGGGGCGGAGCCGCCGTGCTCAAGGGGCAGCTGGCCGGCCTGGCTGGGCCTCAGGACTCCGGCAAAGACTTCCTGGCTTTTCCCAAAGCGGGCAGCAAAATGTTCTGCTCTTAACGACCGAACCTCGTCCTTCCGCCTCCCTGGGTTAGATGTGGGTGGGAGGCAAAGACTCGGACCTGGCGAGCCGCTGTGGCGGGGTGGGCCTGGTTGACTTGGCGGGGAACTCGAAAGACTTGGGAGAGAATTTGAGATTTGGGCAGGAAACGTTTTAACAAGGAGCGGAGCAGAACGGGCATTTTAAAACTGGAGATTCCAGGCGAGAGGAAAGAGACTCCATTCTCTGCTTTGGGGGGGGAATTTTGATCATTTTCTCAGCAATCGAACTCTTCATCCCAGATCATTGCCCTCTTGCGAAACGCGCCACTCAAGCCGCCTTTAGAATTTCCCGGGGCAAGTTCACAAGGCGCAAATTCGAATTCAAGCTTCTTGGAGGAGGAAGGGGGAGGGGCGTTTGTCTCGTTCTTTCCTTTTAATTTGTGGCATGCCGATCTTAAGTTACCAAAAAGACTTTCTCGGACTTCCCCCCCACCCTCCTCTTTTCATTATTAGCATTTCATCCACACACAAAAAGAAACCGCACTTCTTTCACCGAGTTTAAACCCCATTGCGCTGACGCACACGAGCACCAAATTTTTGAACTTGACAAATAAGACTATGTTGAAAAGGTTATGTTCACTCAAAATAAATTGTCTGTCTCTCAGAGTTATCCAATGATTTGTGATCTCTTTGCCTTGCTTGTGAAAAAACTTCCCCCCAGTGGGTCTTTGGAAACGGGGACAAAGGTGAGCTCACCGGAACTTTTCGCCTAGTTCAGACGAATGTGTATTTCGCTCCATTGAAAATGAATATTTCAAGCTATATAGGTATCGAGGTTTTTTTGGAGGTCAGATACGTGTAAATATGAATATTTTCCTTCAGACTGGAGTCCCAGCGATGGCCTCCAGCGATAAAGGTCAAAGGACAAGCCAAAGAGAGTTGTGGCACAACTTTTAAATCAACAGAGAATCTGTTGCATGCGAATTTTCTTATTAAACGACTTGTAAGATCTATCAAGGATTCGGATTATTGTAGTTCACCGTGAAGCAGCAGATGGTAGTGAGTGCTTAAAAGAAAAATATTTGAATTATTTCTCACCTGTGTTCCAAACAAAATTATTTGCATCTTTTTTTTCCTCTAAAACTCATTTGACGCTGGGAGGAGGGCAAGGTAATGAGAAAAAAAGCGAAAGCCAAGTGCTGGTTTTACAGTAGTTTTTAAAAATCAAGAAGACCGTTTATACTTCAAGCTCTTCTGTTGGAATATTTATAATTGCAGCCGCTGACAATGAGATATACCTTTTTCTGTTTCTCTATAACGAGAGTTATAAATGGGCAAGGAAAGATTTGGATATGATCTGGAAATTGAAGGAAGAAAAAGGTTATCAATTAGGAGAAATCATATTTTTAAAGGAACCAAATAATGGTTCGACTTCTCAAGCCATTTAGGAGAAGGACAATATCGTGGCCAACTGAGGCTTGCTTTCCTTCTCTATCCCGAGATCTTAGACAGGTTTGATTAAAAGGAAACTGGAAGAAATTGTTCCTGATAAAATTTCCACGGAATCGAGTTGCATAAAGACATTTTAACTCGTTTCCACACATAGAACTGATTATATAGTTCAGAATTCAGCCCAGCGAGCTGCTCATTTATTCGGGTTGGGAAGGAGATGAGCTAGGATTCCCCCCAAAAGGAAAAAGGCTTGCAGAGGG
Source organism: Bungarus multicinctus (assembly GCA_023653725.1). NCBI lineage: Eukaryota > Metazoa > Chordata > Lepidosauria > Squamata > Elapidae > Bungarus > Bungarus multicinctus. Next base: position 9,345,078 of record CM042846.1, read on the forward strand.
ATTTGGGGAAATGGAATTGCTGGGAATGTAGGGTCGCCAAGGAAGTTCAGATACTGTACTGCAGATGCCGCCGGCACCTCTCGTCCTCCCCCCACCTCTTCCCCGCCCCACGCCCCGCTCCGTTAATGTGAGCGAAGCAATTGATTCACATGGAAGATTTGATGTTTTAAAGCGCCGTTTTAACTTGAAGCTTCTCCCCTGGTATGGAGAGCGAATCGTTGGATTCTCTATGAATATTTCAGCACTTCAGGATGGATGCTTTACCGTTTTGACATTAAATAGAAGCGCAGCCAAGAGGAAGAAGGAGAGCTCCCCCCACGGCGCGGGACTTTCTCGAGAAACGTCGGGCAATTTACCACTTAGCCTGCAGAAGACAGCGCCGTCAAGATCCCCTCCCACGGCCGCCTGGGGATGGAGACGGGGAGTCGTTCGTCTGCGGGATGCAGGGAGAGCAGGGATTGCCTGAAGTCCGACCTCAGATTGAAACGTTTTAAAAGACACTCTTCATCATCCCGACCGCCAAAATAAATTAAAAGGCGCATGAACTTTAAATTCCATAGAAGTCATTTTGTAAGGAATATGGAAAGCCATAGAACTAAAAGCTGTCCGGTTAAATTCGCCGGGGGTGGAGTGGAGTTAAAATCTCGGAGATGGCTCCTTTAGAACGAGTGGATTTCCGGCCAGGGACTGGTTCTGCTTTCTCGGAGAGTGGTCTTGCGTGGGACCACGCAAGAGACCTCTGCCTGGAAAAGGCCCTCCGCCTCCCCCGCCTCCAAAAGCCAGTAGCTGTTTGGTCTTGCTGTTATTCTGAACCTCATTCGCGCGCAGGATTAAATTGCTAACACACAAACATGGTGCTGCTAAGAGAGCTCTGAGAGATGCTTCTTTGTGTAATAGCTGCAGTTGTCATAAGTCAACACGAACTCCTAAAATAGACTTGAGTGCGAGGCATTGTAATTTAAAAACGTCCCCCCCCCTCCCCCCCACTAACAACTTCATGTTCATCAGATTTATTCCGAACTGAGTTTGTGGTTGGTGCATAAAGTTTTGCGCCCACACTTCTTCAGGGCTCCATTTTAACCTTCCAACCTCTAACCCTTGGCCTCACTCATATTTTTCTCAAGAACGTTATTTTGGTGTACTGCCATGCGGAGTGCTTGGAAAGCTAGAACTGTAGCAACGGCCGCCTGCTATTCGAAGTCAGTTACACGGAAGGGAAGGGAAGGGAGCGAAAAGAGTGGATCCCGAACTCCAGCGACTCTCTTTTTGTCGAACAGCAACTTTAGACCTGCCAGGCGCTCAGTTTCAGTGACCGCCGCGAGGCGCTCTGGAGCCGGGGTGCCGAAGGAAACAGCGGCCGCCGCACAGCCTTTCCTTCGCCCTCCTCACCAGCGGCTCTAATTGGACTCCGAACTTCCCCCCTCCTTCCTTCCTCCTCCTCCTCCTCCCCCCTGTCATTATATTGACTTTCGCTCCCTTGGATGATATTATCGGAACCTCTCTGCTGATGGGGGCTGTCAAAAGGCGGAGACGGGAGGCTCCCGGCCTGGGGAAAAAAGAAGGAGGAGGGGAAGAAAGACGAGAAGCGGGGGACCCGTTGCATCAGCCAAGATAATTTGAAGTGAAATTTTCATTTTGACAGGAAAAGAGGGAGGGGGAAACCCACCCTCTTCAATTTCTAAAAGGCTCTGCATCCAGAGATCTCGGTGGCAGGCAGTGAGGGGGGGGGGGGGAAGCGGGGGGGGGGAGGGCAGGGGAAGGAATAGGGTGGGGGGGGAGGGAACGAAAGGAGGGCAGACCTTGCAGAAAGCCACGTCTTCGAGGTGAAAAGGGCAAAAGAACTCGAATTAGTTGTAATAGATAAAAAGGGCAAAAATAAAAGAGTCAAGGGTACTTGACAGTGAGAGCGAAAAGTGGAGTCTCCGGGGAGGCGGGTGTGCAGCCAGAGGCTGGGCCAAGAAGAATGTTAATGCCGTCTGGACAAGCGGGTGGCTGCCGAGAAAGGCGCTGGCGGAGAGACAAAGCAAATCCTCTTGGCAGCTCGCAGAAGGAGGGAGGGGGAAGGGGTGGGAGGAAAGTCCACCCTCCGGCGAGGGCAACTGGAAATAAGTCCCCCCCCAATACATGGGGAGCGGGGAATAGGAAAACTCTCGCTCCGCCATCTCTCCGCGGACCCTCGTGACTCTGTCAATAAATCTACCCTGGAAGAATCACTTGCTTTTGTCCAAAGATTTGTCTTTCGCGCGTTGCGGTTCCTCCCTATTAAATCTCCCACCTTTTCCTAAGCCAATCAAATATTTACTTTGACAACACCGGGCCAAGAAAAGGAGTTGCCCAAAAGACACAAGCCAGAGTCCCCACCCCCACCCCGGGGAAGCCAACGAATTCCTCAGAAAAGGCCAGGCCGCTATCGCGCCTCTCACCCAAACCTCTCCCTGCCCCTCGGGGGTTTCCGAGGGAAATTGAGAGCCAGGCAAGAAAACCCCATTCCTTCGGTTGAAAGTGGAAGCCAAACACACGAGAGAACAATCTCTTAACACCCCTTTCTCTTCAGGCGACGAAGCAAGGCGCGAGCTAAAGCAAACGCAGTTTAAAAGCGCCGACGTACGTTAGCCAGCAGAGTTTTAAGGGCGCTTGGAGTGGCCGCCTAAATTTAGGAGGGTCGTACCCACTATCGGAAATACCGTAGTTCCTATGCGTTCCTTTAAAATAAATATTTTTTTTTTTAAAAAAACCTGGGATTCTAGGCTGAGAATTGCACCGCAGAGTAGCAAAAAGCGGGAAGGTTTCTGGGAATTAGAAAATGATATCAACGGCAGCCGGGGAGATGGCTGCGAACCTGGAATGACTCCCCGTCGCTCTCCGAGACCACACTACCCTGGGAGGAAAATCTCCCCCGCAACGAAATAGGCTTTTCTCAAACTGGCGCCGCAGAACTTCATTCTGAGCGGATTGGCCGCCTCGAGAGGGCCGAGATCTACCGATTCCCAAGGAAAAAGGCCGAAAACGGTCGCAGGGAAATTAATCACCAGCATGGCTGGATCGATACTTCCACATCTCACAGGTGCAGCCGTAGTTTTTTTTTTTTTTTTTTTTAAGTTCTCGGGTCTACCTGGAGGCTACAGCGGCGGTGGAAATTGAGGGCGGCGTGTTAAAAGTGGGAGCGCGCGCGCGCGCGAGCTCTCTCTCTCTCTCTGTGTGTGTGTGTGTGTGTGTTCGTGTGAGAAAGAAATTATCGAGCCTGTAAGGGGGCGGGCGCCTCTATAAGTCATTTGGCCGTGGCAAATTCCAACCCACCGCGGTGGAGATGGGAAATTAACAGCGTCCTTTTACATAGGACCCACATAAAACTGTAATCAGCGGCGCGTTACTTTTCATTAAGAGATGTTGACAGCGCGGCGGCAGCAGCTTCAATCTCGACAAGGGAACAGGAGCAAGGGAAGGGTGTGTGGGGGATCTATAAAGAGAGTAGTGGAGAGAGGCGGGCGGGGGGGAAGGGGGGGCGCTCTCCCGGCCGGAGTCATAAGATAATTCCTTAAGCTCCATTAACAACTCTTAGCCGCAGGAAATGGGCTCCCTGAAAACATCTTCAAATCTAAAAGCTTTATCGACCTCCCAAACCTCGGCTGACGGGCCTATTTCTTTATTTTCTTTCCTTTAAAAAAAAAAGTGCTAAAAAAATAAACCCCTCGAAAGAAGCCAGCCAGGCTTTTGATTTTGGCACAACACTTCTTATGGAGGTGGGAGAAGAGGCAAGACAGGAGAGCAAGACCTTAAATGATATTTAAAAGGCAGCCAATTAAGATTTCAAATGATTGTCTCTTGAGATTATGCATACAATTTATGTCACTTGCTTTCCCTTCTTCTCCCAAGCCAGCATGCACAATGGCAAAGCCAGTACTGTGGCTTTGCTCTTCCATACATCTGTTCAGCAGGGTGGTTCAGAAGATAACACAAATAGGACTTCACCTGGGCTAAAGGAAAGCTAATGGGTTGGGGGTGTATGTGTGAAAAAGCTTAAAAGGATATTGAGATATTCCTTCTCTGTTTCACCCTCCCCCCATTTCTTTCTCAAAAGTGCTGTAGTCTGACTCCCTTAATTAATTGACCCTCCCAATACACCACGTATAATAACCTCTCCTCTATCTAGGCCACCCGGGAATAAGCAGAGCATTAGAAAATCAGAGACCTTGCGCAGGGAAGCTAACTGTTTAATTCAGAATAATATCAGTTCTGAGGAAAGTCTACAGTCTAATATGAAGTAATTTGCTGAGGAAGCTCAATGTATTTCAATAGGATATGCACAAACTAGGACTGAGGCTGTTCAGTGGGGCAAAGGCCAGATACTAGAGCAAGGGTCCCCAAACTGGGCAATTTTAAGACTTGTGGACTTCAACTCCCAGAATTCTCCAGCCAGCATAGCTGGCAGTTGAAGTCCACAAATCTTTAAGTTGCCCAGATTGAAGACCTCTGTACTAGAGATACAGCTTCTGTGGCTTGACTAGTTTAAGTTCAGCCTTTAGAACAAAACTTCCAGAAGGCTGAACCATCAAATCTTGGCTTGGTTGTAACTTGTTGCTGGAAAGAATTGTTGTGCCGCATGGAGCACAAAGGTTGTTTCATTTTCATTTTCCTCTAGCAACAACACAATGGAATGTGATTTGGAATGTTCCAAATCTGATTTGGAATGTTCCAAATCAGAAAACAGTATTTTCTCTCCATCTGCTAGGAGCACTCAGGCTTACTGATAGTAGGGAGATCAGTTCATCCACCAAGAATTCATGCTCCCTCCCCCCCACCTCGAATTCCGCGATGGCCATTTAAAAAAAAGTTGGTGATCATCACACTGTTTTATGATAATGAGCTGCAAAAGTTAGCTTAGTGATGTGAGTGTTGAGGACACAGATAGCCCTCAACTTACAACAGTTCCTTTAGTGACCATTTGAAGTTGCAATGGAACTGAAAAAGGGACCTATAACTGTTTTTTTAATACTTACAACATTACAGCATCCCTGTAGTCATGCGATCAACATTCAGATGCCTGATAACTGGTTCATATTTATGACGGTTATTAAGTGTCCTGAGGTTACGTAATCCCCTTTTGGGATCTTCTCACCAGCAAAGTCCAGAGGGAAACCAAATGTCAGGTGTAACTCCATTCAAAATCCAAGAAAGAAAACCTTAGACTCCATTGTTATGGAGAAGAGGACTTTTACTGAATTTAAAAGGGTAGCATCAGAAGAAATACAAGATCTGTGGCAATAGGTGTGAAAATCACATATAGAAAGTTATCCCATGTTCCCACCCCAACAGTTCAAACTGGCCATCCAATCTGAGATGTGTATCATGTCACGTGAGGCATCTTCATGTGGTGTTTCAGACATCTGGCATGCCAAAATGTGGTTGGCCTTGGCCTAGAGAGATAAGAGGCTACATCTGCGCAGTAAGCAAGTAAGCATAGTCAAGAAATCATCCCACGCTTTACATTTCACCAACTTAAACCTCCAGCACCCTTCCCCCCCCATGAAGCCCAATTATTCTTCCCTCCCCCCATTTCTATGGCAGCCAGAAAGACAAGCAGAAGAAGGATTCTTGGAGGCTGACACCAGATTCACTTAACAACCATGTTACGAATTTAACAGCTGCAGTGATTCACTTAACAATTGTGACAAGAAACATCATAAGATGGGGGAAATGCACTGAACAAATGTTTCACTTAGCAACAGAAATTTTGGGCTCAATTGTGGTCGTAAGTTGAGGACCGCATGAAAAGCAGATTCTATTTGATATCATTCCATCCCTTCGCAGCTGAGGTCTTAGGAGAGAAACAAATTTTTGTGCCCCATCCTACTCCTGAACATTTAAAATATCTTTAATATTCCTTTTCCTTATTTAATTCTTACATCTGCATTGTTTTTTTATTGGGGGCTGGTTTGCCATTCTTAAGTATGCTGGCAGGCATTCTTCCTACAGAAAGGGTTCTTGAAGCCCCAGCTGCTGAAAATACAACACATTGCAAACAGCAGATAGGCACATACTTAATGTTGTGTGTTAGGATGTGTATGATGACATGTGAGTGTATACATGTAAGTTGCAGCAAAATATGCCAAGTTTTATTTCCACGTTTTGAGTGGTCTTTAGAAAGATGGTTTGGCTCCCCTTCTCTTAAGTGTAAAGGAACTTTCTTTTATTTCCACAAGGGGATTTTCCCCACCCTGTTTTCATATTGTAGGGTGTACAGATCTCTGCATGTGTGGTTGCTGTTTTAGCTGCTTTTAGATGATGGAAGTGATGGAGTGCACCCACTTAAAGCACCTGCCATTCAGCAGAATAGCATGTAAATACCCTTCAAAGAGATCTGCCTATACACTTCTATATATGGGTGTGCAAACAAATGCCATGGGCACAACCTATTGTTTGTATGTTCATAATCTAGGTCTGGTTTCCAACAATTTACATATTAATATGGGTAAAGGGGCTAAAAAGAGCTTGCCCTCCATCCCCCCCTCTCTCGTGTATTTGTGTGTCTCATAACAGTTTAACATAGTTAAATATTTGGCCTAGGTCATCAGCAAAAGATCAGGTCTAGCCACCTTCTGGTTTTCTGAAGAAGAGTCCACTCCCTTTCTACAGCATCCCTACTTTAAGGGAAAGTGAGAAGAAGCTGCCATTTCACGATGCCTGCATTCCCCCAGAAGTGGTCGCTTCTGAAGATGTTGCTTTTCTCTCTCTTCCCCATGGGATCTCCACCTCAGCTCCCCTCCGAATAGGTGCTAAGGTAGATCTGAGTGAAATGGTTGTGTGCATGTCTTGTCTTAAATCCCTTGAACTGCCCCAAGCTTGGAAATAAAGCACCAAGTAAATGTTTTGGAAGTGGCCCTTGCAGTGTTAAAAAAAAAAAACCTCTGTGTCTTATATTTGCAATAAAAGGAACCCTGGACTAGTTCTCACTGGTATCAGTAAAAACAACACAAAACTGTGTTGGATTTCATTTCTTATCTTTCACAGCCAATCCAACTGCTTTGCTAGAGAGGAAAGTTGTAGTCCAACACTACGGGCTGCAAGCCAGTAAAGGCTACACTTGTACAAATTCCACTGTGTGTGTTTGTGTGCATGAGTGTGTATGCACATACAATAATAACTTAGCTTTGAGCTATCTCAGCAAAGGTTTCAGTAAAACGATATCTGAACTGTACTATATTGTATCATTTCAAACTCAAAGGAGCTGTAGAGAATCAGGTGGGTTCATTATTTTCATACTGTACGCAGGGCAAGACAGGAGCATTACAAAAAAAGAAGCAGATGGAATTGCTAAAGCCATTTTTTTCCTTTTATTCAGATTCCAGGGCAGACATTGTCCACAACTTTCCATTAAATCGTAATTTTTAATATAGCTTGAAGGGAGGAAATGTTATACCTTGAGCACAACCAACAGTTCAGTAAATGCCATTTACATTTAATGCAACATAAATGTAAGTTAAATAAAAACAAATATATATTTTTTGTAATCACAAAAAATTGCTTGTCCAGAGCATTCCCTTCAGGGGCCAGAATTAATCTCACGCAATATTGAAACTATCCTATTCAGGATTTTAAAAAATAGAGTTAGCACCACATCTGCTTGTGTGAAACCTGCTTTATAATATATATTATTTAAAGCAGACTTTCTGTTGTTCTGGTGCCTCAAGCAATCTTCTATTCACAGAGAAAGCTGCACTGGTTCTGTTGCATAATTTGATTCTTTAAAAAATCCCTCCATCCTAATTCCTGTTTGATTTAACATGGGTAGATCTAAACAATGCAAACCATCAGAACAGTCTTTAAATGTGTTGCACATAAGATTAACGTCCAAGTGAGAATCCTGGGTGTTGGAATCTCCCCCTCTCCTCCATGATACCGCTTTATTTAATTTCCTTAAACTGCAAAATAATTATTGATTTCACTTCAGGGGTCAATAGGTCTCCAGCTGAAATCAATTGGTGTTTTGCCAATTAATTTCTCTGAAGCAAAACCATGGAGTGTGTCCTTTCCATTTGTTTTCTCTTTGAAACATTGATGTAAACCATGCAGACTTCAAAGATAAAACCATACTACAGTTGTAAAACCCCTAGGTATATCAAATGGGTTTTCAGGTTTGAATAAATATAAATTGTGTAAAATTACATTTATCATAAATATTTGGTGCAAAGTGTTTATCTTGTAAGTCCACTGCTATAGTACTATATGTAGAACTATATGTTAGGCAGCAAAATATAGATAAACAATTGCAACGCGTTAAAACACCTTTTATGAAAATGAGAGCAAATATTTGATAAGAATTGATAATATTTGCATCATCCCCAACATTTCAGGTGATTTTTCCCCCTCCTTGTTCTTGCCAAGCTTGTAACATGTACCAGATCTAAGAGGCAATCCAAGTAGCTGAATGTAATCAAAAATTTGAAATTGGATTTGAAAGTAAATTCCAAAATATTTCTATTATATGAATCTGTTATTTATTTCTTTGTCAATATTTAACCCCATAGAAGACTTAATGAAAAGAATACTAAGCTGAAAACAACATGTTAGAGGTGTACTGATCCAGGAGAGATATGGTTCATATTTTCTGATATTGTCCCTAAGTAAGATTATTTCAGAAACAAGGAAACTAAAATATGACTATCTATTATCACTGAACCTAGAACATGATTAACTGTGTTAAAATGTAAAGATACAGAGTACTGTCTAATGATGTCTATGTCAAATGATGTGTGTGTCTAGTTCCGTGTTGGCAAACCTATGCCACGTGTGCCGGAAGTGGCACGCAGAGCCATTTTCCCCAGCACTTGAGAGGTCACCCAGAAGAGCCCCATTGGGCATGTGCATGCGCGACGCTGCCCGACAGCTGATTGTCTGGTACTTGGCGCATATGTGCAGGGGGTAGAGGGGAGTGCATGGGAGACACACGCGCATGCACAGGGACATGCTGCTCACGAGGGGATCGCACATTCAGGCATGCTGCGTACAAAGGGGAAACACGTGCATGTGCAGATGGGTAGCGCGCAAGGAGGGAATTGCACATGCATGCGCAGATGCTTGGCCTGCAAGGAGGGAGTCACGCATGCATGTGCAGATGCCACATGAGCATGCGCAAGCAAGTGCACATGGAATTATTGACAGGGGAACTGAAAAAGGTTAGCCACCACTGGTCTAGTTTGATGAAAAGAATGACTGGGATGTTTTCCAATATCTAAGGGACTGCCACAAAAAAGAGGGGGTTAGCCAGAGCACCTGAGCACCTGAAAGCAGGACAAAAAGCAATGGATGGTAACTAATTAAGGACAGAAGCAAGCTAGAACTAAGGAGAAATTTCCTGACAATGAGAAAAATTGACCAGTGGAACGGTTTGCCTTCAGAAGTTATGAGTGCTCCCTCACTGGATGTTTTAAAAAAGAGAATGGACAGTCGTTTGTCTGAAATGGTATAGATTCCTGCCAGAGCAGAAAGTTGGATTAGAAGAACTCCAAAAGTTCCTTCCAATTCTGTTATTCTATTATTCTGATATGCAGAAAATAAACCCTAGTTCTTTAATGGGACAGGTTAATGGTTCTCTAGGCACTGGATACCCAACTCTTTTTAGCTACAGCAGCCCAAAACATTATTTAACAGAAAATGAAGATAACAAAGAGCATAGTGAATTGTTGATCCGTGGGTGTCTCTGATAATCAACAGATATTGACAGCTTTCACACAGTGCTAATCTGAACTTTAAAACATAATTATTTGAAAAATACATACCATAATGATTAGGATACTATCTTACAATATATTAAAACCATAGAAAAGAACATATGTAGCTCAGGGATTAACTTGTTCAGAGAGTGTTGTCTGAGTTTAGCTGTTTGCTTGCAGACATTTCATTATCCAACCAAGTAATATCATCAGTGCTAGTGAGTATGTGATTTGCTCCCTGTTTATATACAAGGAGCTTGCCCTGACAATGTTGGTGGGGGTATGCTTTTCTGCTTGATAGTTCCTTAATTAGGGTATTATGACTGATTATTTGTCTGGTGTTAATCCCTGCTTATCTGGGTGTTGACTGCTGGAGATGATGTATTCTGATCTTTTAATTTCCTTCTTAGCTTTTTATTGTCTCCTCTGAATATGTGCAAAAGTGGTTTATCTCTATGTGTCTATGGGATGGTGATCAGCATCACAGTGCACATCTTACTTTATTTATTATCTTTGAAAAAAAGGAAATGGTGTTCAAGACAGCTAACAATAAATAAAGAAAAATTAGTGTTTCTTCTCAAATTGGTTTCTAGAAGAGAAACAAAAACATTTAACCTCTTTAATTCTTGACTTTTTAGCCATTGGCTGTTGGAATAAAATAAGTCCATCGGTGCCATCATTTAACAAAATCCCCTTTGTACATTTATATATTTCAGATGATACTTTCCTGGTTGAAAGAGGACTATTATCTATGTATTAATGTAATCTACAGGAGCACTGATGAAACCCTATGTTTGTTATCTGAGGGGAATAGAAAAAGTAATTTCTGATTATTTCCAGTGATTTTAATGAATTTTAAAATCAGAAGTTTTAAATCAGCCTTCTCTGATTTCTCAGCCTTGTCTGACTTCTGGATGTCCCAGCTAGATGTAGCACTGTGGTAGGGGGAAATGATGAGGATTGTTACTCAATACCTCTGGAAGTTTCCAAGCTGGGCAAGGTTGTTTTAGATATATGTAGAAGTTTTAACAACTAACATTTGATTCAAAATGGTACCCCGTGACTATTAGGCAATTATCTACATCCCATCCCCACTCATGACTGCTCTTCTGGAGTTCCTGACTTTAGACCTCATCTACCTCCTCATGAGTCTGTTATTTAACAGCTTGTTTCATCTTACATAACTGCTTCAATGAAAGATGAAATCCCCTAAACCCAAGAAGTTCATCTACCATTGCTTTTATTTTCATCCAATGTATTCTTTAGAAGCTATAACAGGACTTGTAAACTGTTGCTCCAATAGAATCTATCAAAATTTGGAATGTCCTGGACACTTCACTTCCTAAGATTGGTATTTTATGTCTGCTGCTACAGAAGCATCCATAATTCTGGCTGGTCATTCCCACCCTAAAGTCATTCATTTTGGACACTTTGGCACTTTATCTCTTAGTTTTGGTCAATTAATATAAACTAATGTTATTGTCAAAGCAACACAAGAATCACATTTTGATCCAACAACAACTGCAAAAATAGCTAGTAGCTACCATCAATCATTACACCAGCCAGAGCATAGAAAAACTCAAAGAAGTAGTACAAGATCAGGAGATGTGGAAAGACGACTGAATGAATAACATCATAATCAGCTACCATCAATAGTGAATACAGAGATACTGTAACATAACCATTGAGTTTTAAATAGCTGTAGTTCCTCCCATCTCCCTCAGGATGTTCTTTTCCCCCCTAGCAGAACTGCTATGAATGAGATTTAAATGTTTATAAAAGTAGAATAAAAATAACCATTGCTATTTTCAGCTTATGATGCAGATTTGAAAAAATAACCATAGACAAAATATACTAAAAAACTCTTCTTTCAATGAATGGAACCTGTTGCTGAAGGTAATGCTCTGTATTTCAAACTATGCAAAAAGAGCTGCTTGCTAATTCTTGTTAATTAAGCCCCAAGTTAATGGATAACAACGTTTCACATAGAATTCTTTCTATCAATGCGATTACTGCCAAATTATCATGACTCAAACAAAGAGGGTACATGTGTAACTCAACCGTAATGATATTCAAAAATATTTATTTTTAACAAGAGGATTCTGTGGTAAAGGATCCAACATTTTACATAGGCAAAATGTTTACTGGAAATATTGTTAGTCAAGTCACAAAATCAAACCTGTCTAACAAAATTTCACCTATAAAATGATGCACAGTGCAATTAAAGTTTCTATATTTAAATATGATTTTATTTATTTATTTATTAATTACATTTATATACCGCCCTTCTCCCAAGGGACTCAGGGCGGTGAACAGCTCATCTAAAAACCCCACAAAAATACAAAAGTTAAAAAGTAATTAAATATTTAAATCAGCTGCAGACTAAAATTAGGAAACCCCCCCCCCACCCTTAAAAACCCAATTTAAAGTTAAAAATGGAGATCAAATTTAAAATCATTATCTCAGCCCAGGCCGGCCTGCTCAAAGAGCCAGGTCTTTAATGATGGGCTGAAATTTGAATTTTCCTTTGTTGGGTATGGAGATGGGATAAGGATCCAATTTAAATGGCATATAATTATCAGTATAGTTTTTTTTTTTCAGTTGCATTGATATAATATTAGCTCTCTGCACTGCCACCCAGTCTCAGACCTTTTTAGTATGTTGTGATATCTTCAGATTCATTTCAGTGTGTTCCCTAATCACTTCACAAAGGAACGGTTTAGAAAGGGCAGAATATAGCTAAATGTCAAATTATATATCAAGAGCAATTTTATTTTCTCACTGAGCTAAATTAAAGATAACTAACATAGGGACTTTTTTTTTGTCTGAGCCTTATGAAATGCTTGATTTGGGTTTATTCTGTCCCTTTCTGGTGTACTTGCATTCTTGATTTTAATTGTGGAAGGGGTTGATTCTCTGCAGTAACCTTGTACAGAAAATTAATAATATAATTGATAGTTTTGCAAATATGACCGGGGCAGAGAGTGACTGGATGCTCTAACTCAACTTACGATCAAAATGAAGTTTGAGTGGCTTATGTCTCTAGAGCAGTGCTACCTGGGGAATTCTGGGAGTCAATTTTGATACATCTTAAAGTTGCCAATGTTTGAAAACCCTCTGTTAAAATTTAATCTACAGACAGTAGTTTTAGTAGCATAGTAAGAATATGGATCGGATTCCATGCCATGCTCAAATTTTCTGGCTAGTTACCAAGTAGTACCACAGGGTCCTGTACGTTAACAGCTCTCACTTGTAATTACCATGTCTTAAGACAGCCTTCCTCAACCTAGTGCTTTGCAAAAACGTTAAACTGCAACATCTGCAATATCCAGAGGTCTGAGAGTGCTGGATGAGAATGATGGTTTTTGTAATCCAGTACATTTTGGTATGCACCAGTCTGGGTAAAAGTACTCTGTGTATTTCAAAGTATTGAACATACACTTCTATTAATAATGCCAAGTCTGTAATTAGAACAATGACTCATGTCCAACTGGTGTTTAAAAAATAACCTCTTGGTCTTAAAAACCTTTGCCTTTAGCACAAATTACAGACAGTGAAATTGCATCTTATCTGTTCTGCCAGCTCTCTCCTGCATCTAAGTCATTACAAAGGCACTTGTATTTCTTTCAGAGAAGTATATCCCTGTCTCTTTCTTGCCACAAACCAAACTGAAGCGATAAGCAGAAGCAAATGTTACACATGCAAGAAAAAAACGTAGATGTTCAAAATTGAGGCTTTTTCCACTTGCACCTAATCATGACACAATTGTGCCCTGGTCACATCTTTTTCTGCCCTGATCCCATGAAGTTGCCTTGTGTTTTTTTTCCAATCCCCTTCTCCAAGGAAGTATAAAATCTATTAGGCTCTGTCACCAATTGCTTGTATCAGGTGACTGGCAACTAATTAGGAAGAGAGGCAATGGAAGCCATAAAGGAGTCAGCATTGAGGATATCAAATTTGATGTAGGTGCAGATGGACAGAAGACATTCAGACTAAGCAAAGGGGAAGATTCTAGAATAATCCAAAGCTCATATTCCAGTAGAAAGAAGTTCCCCAAGGATGAGCTCCAGTATTGAATCTGAAAGCTCGGAAGAGTACATCTCTGGTCCCAGTGACCTACCCAGATTGAATTCTGCAACATTATCCTGGGACATATATATTTGCCTTCATTTGGGAAGATTCTAGCACAATTAGGACCAAACTATTTAAAACTCAGAAACATCCAACATTCTTTCCACATATACCTAGCTCCTTGTTGATGCTTATGGAGCAGCAATCTCACAAAAATGCTTTTGCCCACAATGTCCTTCACCAGATGGGGAGAGCATTCCTATGGATTTTACCATCCAATCACATAGCTCTCCCTGGAAGAAGGACAAACTTTAAGGAGAGTTTAACTTAAGCACGAGGCTGTACATTTTTACTACTCTTTGGGATGCTATAATACAACTTAGACTTTCTTATCATGAACCATCCAGCCTTTTTCCCTAAGCAAAAGGACATAAAAAGGCATAAATAAATGGCAGGTCAGCCACCTGTCTTCTTATAAGTGTGAAAGCATCTTCTAAAACTCTGACTGGCAGTACATTTTTAACATGGACCACACCTTTGATTCTATTGGTGTCAAGAAGGCCAGCAACCCTTGGATTGTTCCCCTGCAAGCAAAAACCCCAGCCAAGGCCCCTTTCAGCCTTTCAGCTACAGAGCAGAAAGCAAAGGAACCTTTGTCAGAGCACCTCCCAGCCCATTCATCTGGAAGCCAGCAGCTATCATTTTTTGTGGAAGGGGTTAATCGTCCAACGCTCAGTTCTATCAGTGGGTGCTCAGAAATGGCTGACTTTGCCAGATCTTGCCCTCCTTTATTTTATTTTTTTCCCCTCCTTCCAACATTTTATGCATGTATTTCAGTGCTAGAAGGAAAAAAAAAAAACAGCTGATAAGGAAGTATCTGGGAGACTCACCAAGTTATCTGCTCTGACCTTTGGAGAGCAAAAAGGGAAGTGTTGTCACTCTGAGGAGATGTAGAGGTCATGCTAAGCACGAGGCCAGCCAGGAACTTTTTTTAGAGTGTGTCAGAACCAGGGCAAAGTGAAGACAGACTAGCCTTAATCCTTTAACCTAACCTGTCAAGAAAGCATCAAGCTAGCCTGCCAACTGTGCAACCACCTCATAACTCAAATAGGTATGCATGAATGCATTTATGCATTTACGATTGGTAAAGGTATTTTACGATTTGATATTCAAGGCATCACAAAACCTTTGAGCACACACCTCAGAGTCTCAAACAAAGGAAAATTGGGATGCCTTGACAACAACCAGTTATCAGCTGTACAGATAGATCAGCAGCCCAAATAAGATAGATTGTTTAATGTTACACACATGTAATATTTTAGTCAATAAAACAAATAGGAACTTATTTTTGCTATAAAACAATCAGAACATACACATTTGGCATTATTAATTTTCCATGTACAATGATGATCATCTGAAATCTTATTTATTCAACAGACACATAGAAAGGTTGAAATAATGCAGTTAATGATAATACGTATTTATTTCAATGAGTGAGAATTATGTCCATGTATATCACAATTATATACTAATTTAGTCATCTAACAAAACAATTTTTACATATAGTACATGTTGGTTGGACCCTGTTTTAACTTACAAACTACCTTTTCAGCTGATTTCACAATATCAATATCTTGCTCATTCTGTTGAATGAATCATTTTCAATAATTGGTTTGAAGACTTGAGTGTTTCCATTTGCACCCAGTTAGAAATTCTCTTATACATATCTGGATTGCAAATAATAATAAGAATGCAGCTTGAATAAAGAGGGTAGAGAAGGAAAAAAGAAATTGAAATGAAAAAACTTGTAGTAACAGCAGAAATGGTAGAGAAAAGAGCATGGAACATCAAGAATTGGTCAGCGCCATGTGAAGATGGTTTTGGGTTGAAACATCTGACTGGTCTACACCCACTCATTACAAGCAATTTAGCAAAATACTGCAGGAGGTGAAATTCAAGATTAGTTAACATCTGGCAGAATCTACTTGATAATGAAAGATCCCAAAAAAGTGGCAGCACCAGGCAAATAAAAAGCCACTTACCTGCTTACCAATAATGTTCAAATTAATATCTGCTGTGGTAGATGCAGCCCAACAACATTTAGTTGAAAACAAGCCTTTTCTACCAGAGCAGAAAGGAAACTGCCCAAAACAAAAGAGGAACAAAAGATCAACTCCTAATTGATAACTAAGAATGACTTTAATCTGCCTCAGGTGAGGATTGGGATGTGATGAAGGGAACATCATGAGGAGATGACCTGTCCATCTGTGAAAGTGGAGTCATCGGAACATCGTGAAAGACTACAGGAGATGGTAAGAAACAGTTTGCCCTCTGTTAAACAGCTACTGTATAGCATGATACGGGATATCTGACATGAGCCATTTTGTGAAGGTATCCATTATTTATTCTCAACACTTCCACTAGCCTCCAAAGTGTTGGGTAGCCCTGATACAAGTAATGTTTCTACTGATCTTTAGTATTTGAGCTATATTTCTGAGACATGTAATTGGTAACATTTAATTCATGTTTCTTTCCACTTATATTCAATTAAAGAATGATTAGTCAATGAAATGCATCCTAATTAATTAGTCAAATGCATTAGTTCAACCAAGAAGCCTTTTTTTCATTTTGACCTGCAGCAACAGGGAAGGAAAAATCCTCACAGCTCCTTTTTGTCAGCCTCGTTTCCTTTATTAATGGGCCAATGAAAGAAACAAAAAAAATATATGAATAAAGAAATGGAAAGTGGGTAGAACTAGATGGGACAGCTGAATTACAAACTACAAACCTTCACAACTAGAGTTGATAAATACTCAAATTTCAGAGAACATCTATCATTTTAATATTGCTTTTCAAGAAAAAATGATTTAATAAAACTGTTTATAGCTTAGAAGAAAGGCACAATAATTCTCTTAAGTAGCACCACCAAATTACAGCATTTTTCCCCCAAAGACAAAAGTAATTATCAGTCATTTTTCCATAATTCCAATTGCGACTGTCTCGCCTAGAGAGATTGTGGAAGCATTTTTTTAAAATCAATTTTAAAAATCCACCTATTTCCCAAGTCTTTTCCAGTTCTGTGACTTAGGGCAATTTCACACAACCACTATTGTCATGCCTCATAAATCCCCCAAGTTCTGTAAGCCAGCTCCACCAAGGGCTGTAATTATCCTCACTACATCCACAGAGAACTCTAGATAGGATAATCAATGCTCCCTCCAGCTCTCCAATGTGGACTGCAAAGACTGGAATCCAACTAGCTACCATCCTATGTTCCTTCCTTTTCCTTGCTGCAATTGTTTTCAAAGTGTGGGGAGTCACTTTGGGAGAAGAGCAAAATTGTCCCTCTTCTCTATTTAAGAAGCCCAATGCAAAGAATCTCTGGCACAAAAACTCCAGGGAAAGAGGGAATCGAGGAGACTGAGGTTAGAATTTCCACCAGTAGGGAAATAGCATGCCCCAGTTCAATGGATCTCTAGCATTTCCAGTTTTTAAAAAATAAACATTCTGCCATTGCTACTGATCTATTGCTTCTTACTCTACAGAAAGAAAATACTGTAGTTTTAGTCCACTATTTTAGTAGCAACAATGGAGTAAAACACAGACAGAGTGCCAATCTGGAACTGGTGCCCAAATCTCATGTAGCTTGCAGTTCATGTAAATGAAATGTTGGTATGCTTTAGAGGTGAAGATGCAAGACCAGGTTCGGAGCAAACTTCTTTTCCCATCATCTTTGGGATCGCTTGAAAGAGTTTTTATGAAATAGCCTAGGGACAGAATTGAGAATATGACATTAGTAACTACTCCTCAGTAGATGTTTTCTTGCACATGAGGATTGTGCAGAAGTTCTTAACAAGCCACTGAAATTGCCTTTGTAAGATTTCATAAAGTATAGTCCAGAGTATATGGTCCAGCTTTATATCCTAGTTCATAGTAAATGCTAAGGGAAAACAATTTCCATTGGAAATATCTCAGAGGACAGAGATCTAAGAAAACATTACCAGAGTTGATTACACTTAGTAATGCTATAAAGATCATAGGGTCAACATTAATATTTAATACAATGAATTTAAACTATGATGTACTATTATGGGAATAAAGGTGCCCAAACCTCAGCTTGTACTTATATTGCCTTTAGTGGGGCAAGGCAAAAATTCCAGAATTAAAGTTCAGATTAAAGATTTTTCAACTATATTCATTTTTTTAAGTTGTCTCTTATTTAGATGATTTAGTCTATTATCTAGATAATCCCTAAGAGTTATCACTCTGAGGGGTAAGGAAACTTGGCTCTTTTATCACTTATGGACTTCAACTCCCAGAATTCCTGAGTGAGCCATAAAAGGTTCCCCATCCCTGGCCTACTGATTTTTCAGTTGTGAGGGAAATCAATTTCTGACTTGAACAGGACTAAAATAAAGAATATGTCCTACATTTGTATATTAAACAGTCCCATATAAAGAATATGTCCTACATTTGTATATTAAACAATCCCATATAAAGAATATGTCCTACATTTGTATATTAAACAGTCCAGTTCAAGTCCCCCCCCCCGCCCCCCGGAGGTCACTGACTGGTCCATTTCCTGCTTATGAAGGAATCTCACAAGGACTCATGATGTACCTAGTTAATGTTAAAATGAATTTAATCCAATTTGGGATCATTTTAGAAAAACATCATTCAAAGTTTATTGTGTGAGCAAAGAATATTCAACATAAGCAAATAGGAAAAGTAGTAATACCTGATTTAGAGATATTCAGAATTGGAAAGTTACAACAGATGTGTGTGTGTTTGGTATATATGTATCACCTATTGGGTTAATAAATTATACATTGAAACTTACGCAGTATTCTGATTTTTTTTTGCAATCGACGAAGCATTAAAGTTTGTTCATAACTATTATGATTTAAAACACAGAACATAGATGAACAACAGTTCAACAAGGAAATAAAAGCTGATTTCTTGTTTTAACATTAGAGCTGGTGAAGAAGATCATGTGTTAATTAAATAAAAGACTAAATGGGACAAACCTTTGAAACAACAGACATAACATTTAAGAATAAAACCAACACAACAGGGTAAAGGTCAGAGAAGATCAAGTTAAAAGCTAATAGTTGTGCTTTTCCCATTTTATTATTGATCAATATAATGTTTTTTTTTTCTTTCCAGTGTAAATGCAACAGCAGAGTTATTGCTGACCTTTTCCTCACCCTTCCATTGTGTATAAAATCACAGCAAAAACAACAACTTTATAAACCACACAGTTTTTCTAACGGAAAGAAGGAGCGTGTCCAAAAAATAATGTAAGATGTTTATATCTTTGGAAAATAGGTCTTTCTGACAAACCCGCTTCCCTTTTAATTATAGATGTGAAAGCACCTTTGATTCAAAGAGGCTTCAACTTAGAATCACAAATTGTGATTCGTGGAAAAAGCAACTATCTCTGCCTTTGGCATTTAAATGAGTAATTTGACAGCTCAATCCTGAACTAGAAAATGAATACAAAATGAAATATCCCCTTCATAATGGGAATAGATTTCTTTATAGGCATTCTGTTTATGGTATGGCTGCTTCTGTACTTTTCTGTTGGTCTTGATCAGCTTCATTTGTCAGCTTTATTCAAAAGTTTAATGGAAGAAAATTGTGCCTTTCAGAGTGAACACTACAAGCTTGGCTTTTTTGAGTCAACACTGTAATAGTAACTAGGAGACTCTGAGTTCTAGCCCCGCTTTAAATACAAAGCCAATGAAGCAACCTTAGGCCACTAAGTCTTAGAAAGAGACACTCACAAACTGCTTCCAAAATCTACAGACTATACAGATTAACAGAGTTGGAAGGGACCTTGTAGGTCATCTAGTCCAACCCCACTCCCAAGCAGACTCTACACCATTTTTGACAGATGGCCTTCTTGAAAACTTGAGGTCCCTACAACCTCTGAGGGCAAGCTGTTCCATTGGTTAATTGCTCTCACTGTCAGAAAATTTCTCCTTATTTCCAGGTTGAATCTGTCCTTGTTCAGTTTCCATCCATTATTCCTTGTCTGGCCTTCAGGTGCTTTGGAAAAGGGCTGCAGGGATGAGTCCAGGTGGTCAGCAGAAATCAAAAACTGATTTTAAGGCATTTTTAATACATAGAGAGACAAAACCATGAACACATTCTGTCACTTGGATTTCAACTCTGTAACTCCATAGGTTTATGTTAGCGTCCATGTAAGGTGTAAAAGCCCTGAGACTTGATGATGGTTTTGAACATTACAGCTAAATGGCATGGATGGGTTTGTGGCAGTTTTTCAAACCAATACATTCTAGGTCATAGAGATGCTGCCACTCACTTGCTGATAATCCAAGTAACTACACTAGAAGACCACCAACACAGGAGATGAAGGAGAGGGATAAAATGTGGTTTAGTTCACAGTGAGGACAAGGGAAAAAAAGTTCTTTCTGAAACTAGAACACACATTCCCATCTTTCCAGACCTGGCCAACATAATTAGCACAGTTGCAGTACTATGGCATGTTAAATGAGCATGACCAAATCTGTGTGATTTTTTCCTCCAGCAGGTACCAGAGGCAATATAGACAAGCAACATGGCTAGTTTTAGCACTTAGCGCTTCCTCCTAACCCCAGGGAAAAAGAAAGATTCTCATTAGATTTCTGTTCCTATTTTCCAAAGAGAACCAGGGGTGAGGAACAGAAAGTGTAGAAGCTAGAAATCAATGCCCTTCCCTTTCATTATATACTATTATACTGATTTGATGAAATTTGATGTAACTTGCATATCTTTTATTCTGTATTACCATCTGAAGCAACATAATGAATCTTTGACACAGATCTTAGACCCCCAAAACTACTAATTTTTCAAAGGGATAACTGGCTTTGCATTTACTGTACAGAGTGAAAATGCAAGCCTTACATCATCATCATGAAGTGAAGTCTCCTTCTAACTTCCCCTGCCTAATTTCTCATCATAAGTGCACTTTCAAAAGCTTGTTCCTGTTGTTGAAGCAACAAAAGGGGAATCTGGAAAACCTTCCTCTTCAAGGGAAATGGAGGGCTATCAACAAGAAATATTTTGCTTCTGCAAGTGTATATTGGAAAATATAACATTCAACTATACTCTCAAGGTTACCTAGTGCAGGAGCCAGAAACTAAGGCTTACAAACAGTCCAGTTTTCTTCAGTCTAGCTGCCTAACATTTTGGGCTCCAATTCCTATATTTCCTATCCACAACTCACAAAATCAAAACAACTGTGAGCTGGAAAAGTCTTTGGAAATCATTCTTGTCTATTTTCTTGGCTGGTGCAGGAATGGAATACAAGTAGTCCTTATTTAGCAATTGCCTCATACAGTGACTCTTTGCAGTTATAAGGTGATGAAAAAACAATTTTGCAACCAACCCTCATATTTAGGACCTTTGCATGCCTGTAAAATAAAGAAAAGTTGGAGTAAGATTGACTATCTGTGCTGCAGTATCCTCAAAAGATAGCTGTTCATCCTCTGTTTAAATATCTTCAGCAAACTAGAGGGCAGCATCACCTGTGTGACCTGCTGAACAGCTGTTACTATTGGATTTTTTTTTCCTGATAGCCAATCAAAACTATTTTTGTTATATTTTACTCCCATTATTTTCTGTTCTTTCTTCTGGAATGATTCTGAACAATTCTGTTTCCTACACGACAGCCCTTCAGCTTCTTGAAGACAGCTATCATATCTCAAGAGTTGCTGTTGCAAATTAGGTAACCATGTAATGTAAATCTGATTGATTGATACGGTAGATAGATAGATAAATAGATAGATAGATTAGATAGATAGATAGATAGATAGATAGATAGATAGATAGATAGATAGATAGATAGATAGATAGATAGATCTGCCCTTATTTTTTATTTCTCCAGATGTGCCTCCAACCACTCTTCATAACGTTTTTCCTTCCATGCTTCTTCTTAGTTGTTCTCCTTTTTTCAATGTCCTTTCTTAATGTAGTTCTCAAAATTGGATGCAATATTCTAAGTATGGCCTTGCAGAATAGACATGAACAATGTGCTAGAAACTATGGAGTTAAAACTTCAGTTCATCTTGGGTTGTGGGGGGTAGCAGACAGAGAAGGTTGATCACACTAAATGTGCCATGATGAGATCTTTCCCAGCCTTGTTAGTGGAATACTTACTAAATATTTAACTTCAGAATCACTTGCAGTACAAGGCAGGTGTTCTATTACTTCACTGAAAACTATGCAATACCTGGAACATCTGGATCCATCTGAAATTTCACAGAAGAAGCGGCCTTTCCTTTCTACTATTGTTCTTTGTGTTTTCAGTGCTCTTCATAATAGCATGGCAACCATTCTTCCCTTTTGTTCCTCCATCCAAGCATGCCAGCGCATCAAATAAGCTACCAGAAGTTGAATGGCAGGACAAGCCTGGGAGTCCAGAACACAGCTTCAGACCTAAGGAAGTGATAACTGGCCATTGTGAAGCAGCAATCATTTCAAGCAATGGGTGGACTGTTCAGAAAGGTACAGATAGTCCTCAACTTATGACCACAATTGAGCCCCAAATTTCTGGAGTTCAATGAGACTGTTGTTAAGTGAGTTCTGCCTCCATTTTATGACTTTTCTTGCCACCGTTCTTAAGTGAATCACTGCAGTTGTTAAGTTAGTAACATGACTGTTAAGTGAATCAGGCTTCCCTATTGATTTTGTTTGTCAGAAGCAAAATTATAGGACCCCAGGACAAGAGGTGGGATTCAGCCAGTGTTGCTACCAATTCGGTGACTACATTTTGCGCATGCATGTAAAAAAAAAACATCAGCTGTGCCGCCCGGACAACTGATAAGCGCTGCGCGGGGGCGCGCAGCATTTGAAAAGGCTTTTTTCCCTGCTTTTTCAACCTCAGCTGTGCCGCGCAAAGCAGCTGAGGTTGAAAAAGCAGGAAATAAAGGACAGGTAAGAGCTTGGGCAGGTGGGTGGGCCAAACAGCAGCAAACACAGAACTGATTCGGTGTCTGCTGCTTTTCTGAGTTACCGGCTCTATAGAACGGAAGAGAACCGGTAGCATCCCACTCCTGCCCAGGATATTTTAACCATCATAAATATGAGCCAGTTGCCAAGCGTCCAAATTTTGATCATGTGACCATGGGGATACTGTGACAGTTGTAAGTATGAAAAATAGTCATAAGTCACTTTTTTCAGTGCCACGGTAAATTTGAACGATCACTAATCATGAATGATTGTAAGCCAAGGACTATATCACACTTGCAGGCCCCCAAATAATGTTTGATCACCAAGGGAGTTACAGTATTTTGCGAACAAAACCAGGATTTGAAGTTTTGTCTTTCAAATAACAGATAACTGGAGTAGATCCTTAATTCTTTAGGATAGCATGATTACAGGTTGTAAAGTAGAAGATAGTTTAGGCTTGCTTTTTTATATATAGTATAGTGGAACACATAGTGTAATACATGTAGTGTAATACCTAGTAGATTAGAAAATAATAATATACAGTTGACATTAGAACTAAAAGTAACGGGCCTGGAAAAGGATTCTAAAATCAGAATTGCCAGACTTGCTAGATTGCTAGACTAATATCTCAAATTATAGGTTCTACATTAGAGCATGCATGGTAACCAACATATGTGAATGTGGAGATAGGAGAGAAAGAGAAACTTTTTCAGTAATTTTCTCTTTAAGGGAGTAAACTGTGGCAAAATAAACACCAAAATCTGCAGTCTAATGAACACATGTTGACTCTCCCCAAGCTCGTAATGGTTTCCTGTCAACCCATAGTCAGCTGCCGTGGATGAGCAATGCTTTGTCTAGGATAAGAGAAAAGCTTACGTTCTAGGACTATTTCTCCCTTCCCAGATTTTTTTTTTCCTGTTGCAGCCCCTCCTCTTGCCTCATTGAGGTCATTTAAGCAATGATATTGCAGGAATTGGCATTAAATGAAAAGGAAAGGGTTTCACTACAGCATCTCATTGGAGATGGAGCCTCGGTGGAGCAATGGTTAGAGTGCAGTACTGCAAGCTACTCCTACTGCAATTTGGCAGATCGAATCCCACCAGGCTCAAGGTTGACTCAACCTTCCATCCTTCTGAGGTGGGTAAAATGATGACCCAGATTGTTGGGGGCAATATGCTGACCCTGTAAACCATTTTGAGAAGGCTGTAAAGCACTATAAAATGGTATATAAGTCTAAGTGCTATTGCTATCTCCCTCCTCAGGAAGATGAGGGTCTTCTACATAGCACATTACTGAGGAAATGAATTGAGTCCTCATGACATACAGGGGACGTAGCAGTGAAGGAAGCTTTTCTATGCTTGCACTCTGAAAAAGTACAGATCCAAAAAAGGCTTCACTATTTGAGTTCTGGCACTTGTATAAACAATCCTTTAAATGTATAGCTTCATCTTAAGCTTTTCTACAGCCCTGCATGGATGCTCTGGTCCATGCTAATAGCTACACAGACACATCATCAAAACAACAGGATGTTCCAGACACATTGCAAGCAGATATGTCAATGTAAATTTTTAGGAATAAAGTATAGAACCTTGATTCACCAATGTAAGATGAAAAGAGAAAGACACAATATTCTATGTGTGGATAATTGTTTATAAGGAAGAAAACGAGTCTGGAAACAATGTACCTATCAATCAGTGTCTGTGGTGAACCCATTTGTTAAAGTTAATAGAGCAATCTATAATGTAAGACAAATTAGTGTTATTACTCTAGGTTTTTATGGTCCAGTGCAAGTAATAATATGCAGTAAAGCAATAGGAATAATTAGATATTATGATAAAGTGTATTTTTAATATGAAAAAAGATATATGCTCAGTTTATTTGTTGTTCTTGATTTTCTAATATCTTTAATTCCCCACATAGCTGCCTCGGGGCTAATAATAACATCCTACAATAGTAAAATGAAAGACTAAAAAAAAGCCTTTGTAATAAACACACTATCTCTCTGTCCTCCATGATGTAAAGTAAAAAGCAGAAACATTTTAATAGCAATAACAGCTTCACAAAGCTTTACAGTCCTCTCTAAGAGGTCTACAGAATCAGTCTATTGCCCCCAACAATCTGGGTCCTCATTTTACCCACCTTTGAAGGATGGAAGGCTGAGTCAACCTTGAGCTGGTGTGAATAGAACTGCCAAACTGCTGGTAGTTGGCAGAATTAGTCTGCAATACTGCATTCTAACCACTGCACCACCAGAGCTCTTAAAGTGAAACTAAAGTCTGTTTTGTGTCATCGAGCATGCAAAGCAATTCATATTAGTCTAGACTTTAACTAATTTCACCCAATTAAGTGAGGGCTTGATACATTACCTACATAAGAGGACATATCAGCAGAGAGAAACTGCAGGTGGTTCACCATGCAACAAGTCTTCATCCTAGTGTACATATTTTAGTATTCTAAAAATGTTCCTTATATATAAAAACATTTTGTGTTTTTAGGGTACAACGTCTCAAATTCTTTCCCATACGTGAAAACTCCTTTAAAAGCTGGATATGTGTTGGCACCTGGCCTTTCCTGACTAGCAACTACCCATCCCTGAATTGGCACAGAAAAAGTCTGCTTATAATTTGCTGCCAATTGCCCATCCCTCACTTCCCTCTGCTGCCTCCCTTCTGAGTCACTGCTGATGGGTGTCCTGATTGGTGAGTGTGCTGCTCATTCTAGACAAGGTGATTCATTTTCCCCTCCCCTTTGCCATTTACTATTACACACACACACGCACACACGATTCAGTAGGCAAGAAAAATATCCATCAATCAGAACTCTACAGCAGGAACTGCGAAGGTCTGATATCAGGGCATTGGATTTCTCCAGGCTGGTTTGTTTATGCCTCTTTTCCCATGCCACAATTTGGATATCTCCCAAATTAAAATAATGTGAAATTTAAAAAGACACCAACATAGGTATAGCCACGGAGAGAAGGGAGGCAAGTCCTGCTCTGTTATAATTGTAAAACCTACTGGGTCCTGTCGAATGAAAGATTGAACACTAACCAGCTACTGGATTGGCACTTCCCTTACTTCTGGGACAGGCAGAGAATATAGGCAAACTTTGGGATAAGTACCCAAATCCCTGTTTGTTGTCCCTCCTTCTCGTCTAGGATGCTGCAATGCTGAAAAACCAAGCAGTTGAAATTGAAAAAATTCTTTCCTGTCCTGCCTTCTCCTGATAGGATGGTGGAGGTCTCTTCCTTTTGAAATATCATTAAAACAAATAACATGCCTTTTCTTCTTCCCCCAATAAAACATAGTAGCTCTGCTTTTTTTTCTCCTCTACCTTGTTGGGAGCTCGGAGTGGGGTTTTTGTTAAATATAGGGCAGGGGGAAGGTGGCAGGTATGAAAAGAATGCAGGAGACGAAGTGCTACAAACCCTTGGAGAGAACAAACCCTTGGAGAGGAGAGCTGCTCGTTATCAGAAGGAAAGGGACATGCCTATACCTCTCCGCATTCTCAAAATATACCTCTACTCAACAGGAGTGGTTTATGCAGAAAGCAAAAATAATAATAAAGGCATATGAATATAACATGGCACCTGACCCCACCAGGTAAAATTCCTGCAATGGAAGACCACTATTGTGCTCAGGGGTGGGATTCAAATTTTTTAACAACCAGTTCTGTGGATGTGGCTTAGGTGGTGGGCATGGCTTGGTGGTCATGTGACAACTGGGTGGACATGGCTTGGTGGTCATGTCATTGGCTGGGTGTGGCCTACTCAATATCACTCACATCGAGGCACGCATCTCCTTGCCTGGCCTCTCATGACTGTGGGGATGTTGCAACAGTCGTAAGTGTGAAAAATGGTCATAAGTCACTTTTTTCAGTGCCATTGTAACTTTGAATGGTCACTCCACACAAGCAAAGTACCAGCAAAGGAGGGGAAAAAAACTCCAGAGAAGTTCCTGAGACAGGAAGTCTAGTCCTGCCAAGAAGGTAATAAGGGTCAACGGAGAGGCAGTTTCTGTAAGCAACACCAGAATGTTTCCTTCCTGCCTTCCTTACAGGATTAGGCCAGTAATTTCTTCTAACAACCGATTCTCCGAACTGCTTAGAATGTTAACAACCAGTTCTAGCGAATAGGTGTGAACTGGTAGAATCCCACCCCTGATTGTGCTCCTTGGTGACAGCCCAGTTGTACTTGGCAGATTGTATTCCAGTGTAAACCAGCTTTTAATGCAGAGGACTAGGATCAGGGCTGTCCTGCAATCCAAGCTAAAAGACCACCATGGGCAGGTCTAGGCATCACAGTGGCCTGCCCCCACAACAGCCCAAAGTGATTAATAGGAGTTTTGTCCCTGATTATATCACCCATTACATTATCAGTGACACCTGGTAAAATGTGACCATGGCAAAATCACCTCTGGAGAAGAGGGAGAACTCTACCTTAGAACTGGAATAGATAATGGTGGCTTTAAGCAGCCTCAAGTGTGGACTGGGGATAAGATAAATGTAATGTTTATATTGATTATGGTGCATACACATAACGATTGTTATCAGAGCATGTTCATGCCACAGTGCGTGTGCATGTGTATGTGTGTGTGTGTAATTCAGAACAAATTTCATTAGCAGAACACTTACTGTAGCAAATAAGTCACAGCAGTATGATGGAAGATCCTGTCTCTTCTCTAACAGGATGTGGACCATTTTAAGCAGTGCCACTGGTGATACCATGCAATAATGGTAGATAAGTGTTTCTGCCTCACTTCCCTGATTGCCACTGTAAAGCTAAACCTGAGCATATATCTAGATGGCACTTCTGCCACTTCAATCTCCCGGAGTACCTTGAAGAACCAAGGATCACCCTGATATGGATCAATATAGAGAAGATGAATAAGGGTAGTTATACCAAGCACACTCACTCGTCATCTCTGAATTTCAGAGATCAATCAGATGCACAGTAGAACTTTCCTCAGAAACACTTAAAATTCCCAAGCATTTGCAGGAAATCTACCAGATTCATGAAACCTCTGAGGCAGTTGAGCCAAATTAATTGCTCACCCTTGCAGAGATCAATTGTGCTAGAAGTGCCAGAGAGCCATCTGGTGACCCAAAAGTAATGGCAAAGGACTGATCATGACTAATGACTGATCCCAACATATTCCATATTCAGATGACTAATTATTCTAAAATAAAGATCCAAGATATAGCAATAGCAATAGCACTTGGACTTATATACTGCTTCACAGTGCTTTACAGTCCTCTCTAAGCAGTTTTACAGAGTCAGCATATTGCCCCCAACAATCTGGGTCTTCATTTTACTGACCTTGGAAAGATAGAA
Organism: Bungarus multicinctus; assembly: GCA_023653725.1. Taxonomy (NCBI): domain Eukaryota; kingdom Metazoa; phylum Chordata; class Lepidosauria; order Squamata; family Elapidae; genus Bungarus; species Bungarus multicinctus. The sequence continues at coordinate 9,373,146 of CM042846.1, forward strand.
GACTGAGTCAACCTTGAGCCAATGAGATTCGAACTGCTGGCAGCCAGCAGTCAGCAGAAGTAGTCTGCAGTACTGTATTCTAACCTCTGGTGCCACTGTGCCTCTTATAGCCATTTGTATATTACTATTGGTCTAGTGATCAATTGGGACAAGTTCATGATTGTCACTGAACACCTAAGCAAATCCTTTTCCTTCCTAAGGACATAAAGACTGAAGTCCCTCACATCAATAGTTAGGGAAAATTGATCATCCTGTGAATCAAATTTAAAGGCTCAGATAGGCATTCTGCTGGTCAGCATCCATAACATCTCCTTGTAACTTATATAGTTTGAAGTATTTACATCCAATCACCTGCTTTCCTCTAAGGTGTAATGCTGTATCACCTCCATCATCCCTTCCTGTCTTGGGATTTTGGTTGCTGAAACCCCCAAATTTTACTTTCAAATATACTGCAGTTTCACTGATTTATTGTATTTGATCAGAAGGCCTAGGCCAGGGAAACCCATGGAAATTAGGCTGTCAGCCTAACCAATCTTACAATTTTACTATCTGGGGCATAAAATGGAGAGAGAACTCCATTTAAGCTGCACTGCGCTTTTAAAGAAAGATCAAGATAAAATCTAACAAGTATCAAAGTTGGGTAAAAAGAAAAGACAAAAATTAGGGCTACAATCTCCAAGCTGCAACCATCAGGGTGACCACCAAAGGACAGCAAAAATTTAGATTTTAACTCTATCTCTTTGCTGTGATGGCCATCTTGATTTCTGCAGGTCTACAGGTTCACTTTTGATGATTATGCAATGGTTAAATATTAAAATTAATTATCATAATGATTAATTTTCCATCAGAAAATTATCTTGCACACATTCCATTGAAATAAACAGGAACTATCAAATGGTGCTTGCACAAAACTTTTCATGATATTTTATTTAGTGATGGTATTTTGTTAATATCTGTCATCTTCTTTTGGAAGCCACCAGATTTTTTAAAAAATAAAATCAAAGAATCCCTGCTATTAATTCCTTTGCTACCCTAAAGACCTTGCATAGAACTCTCTATTTCAGGAACAATTTATGACATTTACTTTTAAAAAATAGCCCTTAATTAATTGGATTCAGATGTTTTCTGCTTTGTGCTTCTTTCTTATACATAAACTGATGCTTATTTCAGTGTGCATGTTACTTCTAGTGAAAATTAAAAAGAAAAGGTACTGCATGGTGTTCTCTCTGAAATTAGCATTTTATGGTGTTGCAAATATATCATTCCTTTACTTCTGAAAGCCAGGGTGGAATTTCATGTTAATTACCTGAACTACAAGGTTTCAAACACATCAGATCTCCTTTCAAGGTATTAGCCTATTCCTTAACCAATTACCCACATTCTCCTTTACTTATTTCAAATGTGACCTTTCGTTTGAATTTGATTGCAAGTTTCCTGCTGAGAGTGTATAACTATCTCTGTGTCTAAGTATGGCTATTGTCTTCACATGTGATGACTGCGGTTAATTTTAATACACTTTGATGGCTGGAGAACAAATAAGTGTCGGTGACAAAGTGCAGAGACATTTGAAGGAGGATAAGCTACCACTTTAATGAGTGGGGATCAGCAACCTAAGAGGCCTGCTAGTGACAACCCAAAAAACCTGCAACCCAGACAAAGAGGAATGTTTGACTATCTGCAGGTAATGAGGAACTCGTTACTGTGGCTTACTCTGAAGAAGCAAACAAAAAAAGAATACAGGGGCAGCCAAAAATAGCTGTAATTGTTTTGAACAAGTCTTGCTTCCCCATAAGATAAACGAGTTGACGTAGACCTGGAAATATTAGGCATCTTTGCTTGAACTGGGTGTTGAATGCGAGTCACCATATTTGCAGAGTCTCTAACTAGAGGCTGAGGGAGATCAGAGGTGGGTATTCAGCAGGTTCTGACCAGTTCTGGAGAACCAGTAGAGGAAATTTTGAGTAGTTCGGAGAACCAGCAAATGCCACCTCTGACTGGCCCCGTCCCCATCTATTCTCTGCCTCCCGAGTCCCAGTTCATTGGCTGGGTCTTCTTTTGTTGCTCTGCACAGGAGAAGGGAGCTGGAAAGCAGGTTAGTGGGGTGGGATTTTACAGTAGCCTTCACCTGGAGTGGGGGAGGAATGGGGATTTTACAGTATCCTTCCCCTGCCACGCCCACTAAGCCACGCCCACAGAACCAATAGTAAAAAAAATTGAATCCCATTACTGGGGGAGATGGGCAGTTTCAAAATAAAATAAATAGTATTGCTGATTTCATGTTGCACACTGGTTATACTTTGTCAATAAAAAGAATTACCACCACAAAATGTTGCCCAGATTCTCCACTCTGGATCCATAGTACCTTGTCTCCATGAGAGCCACAACTAAGCCAGTGATTGTTTAATGTCTGCTCTGTTATATGGCTGGAAGATTACTCTAATTGGTTATCTAAATATGGGGCATGATCACATGATCTCATATATCTAAGATGCACTTCTCTGCAGCAGGATATCTGGCTTTACTTCCTGAAGAGTGATTCTGAAGTGCAGTGGAATTTTTTTTCCCCTCCATGTTTTGTTGCTGTGGGAGAATCTTGCCAGTTTATGCAAAGGAAATTGACTGTTTTCAGGAACTAAATTCTGAGTCAGAGACAAGATATGAAGCTATGAGCTGAAGGTGGAACACTGGTTTTTCCAAGCACTGCAGTGGAAGAAAAAGTCTCTATAGAGGCAGGAGTTAACCATCAACGGATTCAGAACTTCATCTTGAGAACTGAAAATGGACTTTTTAAAAAAAAGACACCAATATTTTTTTTTATCAAGCTTAGTAGAAAATAGGAGTGAAAGAGCAATATGTGACATATCGTATATATTGCTCCTTTATGCTATTTTTCTCTACAACAACAGAATGGGGAGGGTTCCTCTGAAAAAACTCATTTTACAAACCATCAAATATAATTCTTTATTTTTGCAGAGTCAGAAGTATGAAAAAGATGACCCATGTTGGAATTGGTTATTTTGATAGCAATAATGTACAGATATATGTGTTCAGATATGGGAATGGTAATTTCGGCAAAACCTGGGAAAAATAAACCCAATAAAATAACTATAACCATTCAAGATCTTTTAACAACAATCAGTGGAACTGAGACTACAATCCTGATTTGATCTTTGCCAGCAATTACATTAAAATATTACCCTATTAAACAAGATAGTATTCGGCCCAGGTGCGAATTCATAGAATCAGGATGAATGACATTGTTTCTGAAAAAGGCAGTGAAAATGTTGAACTTGTACCAGTAAGGCCCAGGTTTAGGGAATGTTGGAAGAAATACCCTTTTGGGTTCAGTTCCAAGTGGGGAAAAAGACACTGGAAATATGGAGGCTGTTTGGAAGGTTTAATATCAGGACCACATGGCTTGGAGCTCCAGAGTGAAAAGGAAGAGATCAATAAAAGGCTGATATGCTGAGAGTGCCTGGGTTTTATACCCTCTGTTGGGATTTGAATTGAAGCTTGTATTCTGATTGGTTGTCAGACTCCCAGGGGCAACTCTGTAGGCTTGAGTTCCAGGCTTGCTGGATGATTTATGCCCTTAAAAGGGCTTTTGGCAATTGCTATAGCTTTACCTGGAGATTTTTGTTATGTAAAGTATTCTGGCCCAGGCCTTAATGGCCCACCCATTAACAAAGGTGGGGATGAGTTTCTGCTTCTGAGGTGAGTTTTTGCTTCTTAGTTTCTACTCTTTTTAGAGGAAATATTCTGCCTTTTTAATATTTCCTAGGCTATTTCAATTTTGTAGGAGAATGGTGAGTGCTAACTTCCTTCAGGAATAAGATAAAGAGGCATGTTTATTCGTCAACTTCTGTGCTGCTTTAGGCCCCTTATATAATTGTATTTATTTGATTTTATTTGTACAAGAGAATGTCACCAGGTGCATATAATTCAGGAAATTATAGTACTAAGATTGAACAACTATTTCCTGCCTTTCTTATTTTTATAAACAACTAAAAGCAACAAATATATCCAACATGCATTCCTCCCCACAACAACCACCCTATGAGGTAAGTTGGAGAGAGTGACTGGCCCAAAGTCACCAGCTGACTTTCACGGCTAAGGCAGGATTAGAACTCAGTGTCTTGATTTCTAGCCTGATGCCTTAACCACTAGACCAAACTGACTCTCATATTTCTGAAATCAAATCATTTCAAGCCAAAGATAGCAATAAATATAAGTAATGGAGTAATCTACATTGCAATTATTCCACAGTGAATGAACCAAAATCATAAAAATAATTCACGGAACACTCAGTTACATAATACTATCTTCACTGCCTTCCAAAATACCAGCAGAAAATGTACAAAATAAAATGCCAGTGGTAGGATTTTCCAAGCATGAGCAAGTTCCATCTCTGGGTCCACATTTTGCCCTTATCAAAGAAAAGTAGGATAGAAATCTAATGAGCAAAAAATCATCTATCATCGTTTATTCCAGGGGTGTCCAAACTTTTTGCAAGGAGGGCCAGATTTGGTGAGGTGAAAGTCTGTGGGGGCCGACCATTCAGCCTGACATTCTTTGATGTCAGGCTGAACATTAAATGGGAAAAACGCCATCTGGCGGGAATGAGTGACAGGTGAGCTGGTGGGGAGAAGAAGCTGTAGGCCACTCGAAATTTGAAAATGGGCCACAATTGGCCCCTGGGCTGGACTTTGGACATGCCTGATTTATTCATTATGTTTACATACTGCTAAAACATCCAGCCATCTTGGGCAGTTTCTAAATCTAAATAAATTTTATTATTTATTTATTCAATTTCTGTAGCTGCCCATTTCTCAACAATGACCCTTGAATCGTAATGAATCAATTATTCCAATTATTATCAATTCCCATTGATCAAGATGGGTTTTCATCTGAAAAGACATGTGTGGGCCAAATTATAAAGCTTCTGAAAATTATACTGAAAATAGAGAAAGGCCAGTTTCTTCATTTCCCTGCTGCATAGCAAACTGTTAACCACCTTATGTTATGTAAAATATATAATATGGCACAGAATATCACACTAATAACAATGGTGCAGGCACTCATTGAACATTGCTGCTTACACATTCAGTTTGGAGCCAAATACAATTAAGGGTATATTCAAAACCTTCTCACAGCAACATAAGCACTGAGTATCAAGATGATTTCTGCTACAGAGGAACTACCAGTGACCCATCCATGCAGAGGATGACATAGGCATTAACTGGGGGAGCAAGAAAAGCATGAATCTTTTGGAAGCCTGCCTAGATCAGTGGACTGAGTGTCTGATATGACAAATGGGGCATTCCAGCAAGGGCCAGATATCTGTGCCTACAGGGAGAAGCAGCCCACACAACACCTCCTATCTTGCTTTTGTTGGGGCAAATAGTTGCCTTCCCTGTGTCCAACTCACAAAGTTGAATCGAACACCATGGTGAAAAGACATATAATTTCATGAATAAATGAGAAGACAAAGCAGTGGAGATGTTGTTTCTTCACCTAGAATTACCAAGAAAATGGCTAAGATCTGCCAAATCTAGCCAAGCTACTTATGTATGCTAATAGGCTACTTGGGAAAAAAGGATCGTAATGAGAACCTACATGTCCATTTTATTTGATCACTGAATTTATATTCTGCCTTACAAAAACGGCAGATGATAATACAGTCATATTAATATTAATAACAACAGCAACAGAAGGAAATCAGCTAACAATACAATCAAGCACATGAATAAAAGACACAACTACCATTCTGCAAATTAAAGCTCAGTCCTGCAGGTAGAAGAAATATTAATGCCAACATTCAGTTGAAATCTGTTTTTTAATCTATCCAGTCTCGGAGGGAAATCCATTTTGTGCATGTCTATATTTAAAATATTTTGAGCAGGTTTTATTCAAATGCCTTTGTTGTCTGTAGAGAATGTAATCATCACTGAAGGGCTGAAAATAAGCTTTCAAGCGGTTTTTCAACCCAGGAAGCTAAATTTCTCAGAGAGGAAAAATGCATGATTAATAAAACAGCCATACATGAAAATAAAAAGCGACTAAATTTCCTGATAAATAAGTTTGGCTGTCCCTTTTCTGGTGCCAGGAGACAGGAGAGACTACATAATCTGTCATATCAAGTGACAATTTTAGAATCTCATCAACTCCATAAAAATTACGTTGTTGAAAAAAGTGCCCCTGACTCACTATGATTTTTACAGGGGTTGGGAGGAAGATGAAAAGGAGGAAGGAGAATGCCAAAGGAGCAGAATTAGTTTATACTTCACCTTCATATATATGATGTGTGTGTGTCTGTGTGTGTGTTTGTGTGTGTGTGTGTGTATTGGCACAAAAAATGAAATTGTAAATCTAACTATGTCTAATAATTTAGCACTATAAGACTTGAGATTAGCCTCTCCGAAATCAACCTCAGTTTAGCATGATTAAAGAGGCCCTATCTGATACATACCCAGTAGCTATCTGTCATCACCTGAATCCATCATCTGTGGAACGTTGTTTGTCACATTAACATTTTGAACGTAACTGCTCAACGTACGCCCATTGCACTTATAGTCATGGACATCTAAGTGCTCTAGATCAGGGGACTCCAACCTTGGCAACTTTAAGACTTGTGGACTTCAATTCCCAGAATTCCTCAGCCAGAAAAGCCGGCTAAGGAATTCTGGGAATTGAAGTCCACAAGTCTTAAAGTTGCCAAGGTTGGAGATCCCTGCTCTAGATGACATTTATTGAGCTATTATCCAGTAGCTTGCATGGGCAAAAGGCACATCCTCAAAGAAAAAGAAAGAACCACTCAGGTGGTTCTACAATGTAAAGTTTGAGAAAAGTTCAATCACCTGGTGTTCCAGGGAGTTCCTTGAACTATCTTGAGATTTCTTGATGGAAGTAAATTCTTCTGATATCAAATCTCACCTGTCTACTCCAATAACCTAAACTGTATAGTGTGCTTACTGTTTTTTTTTTTACTATACATTACTAACCAATATCTCCTCAAGAAAGTACTGTTCAATCCTTTCTTTTATCCACCTTCTTCATACATAGGTTTGTTGGCAGATGGGTAAAAATACCAGTACCCACCAGGCACTGCTGTCCAAAAAAATAAGGAATGTGGCCATCAGCAAGAAATCTGTTGCGCGAGAAAACATAAAAATAGCTTTTCATATGTTGCTGCCTTATATAGAGCTTGGCAAACCCCTTGTGTTATTCTATTATTTGTTTCTTTTCTCACCTTCAGAAAAGTCTCTCAGCATCTTCGTATTTTCAACATAGTTTAATTTACATTTTCAGATGTGTTGGGCTTCCCATAATCCACAACCAGCATGACCATTGCTACTGCTGCTTCAACACAGAATGGCTGGGAAAGACAAACGCATAGAGAAATAGAACCCCAAACCTCCTTTTCCATCTGTGGTAATTCAGATCTCATTCAGCTCCTTTCACAAAACTGTTTGCACCGCTAGACAATTTTATCTAGACTCCTCAAGTCAGTACCATATACATACCCTTATATAAATCAGTTTGTTTGCACTTCTTCTCAACAGGCATTTTAGCATAAATAAAGGTGGGTATAAAAAGCTTCTTTCTCTCTCCTCAGTACATTTTGAATTACAAAATGCTTCATAATGGTTCTTTAAAAAGCAATTGTAAGCTTGTTGAAAACTTGCATACACTTTTGTGGAATTTGGGTTAATTCTAATAAAGGTAGCAGTCAATTCTCAATTTTGTGTCATATATTCATGGAAAAAATGCTAAGGAGGTAGAGCAAGACTGTGGATGTAAAGAAGTCTATCATCGTTGCCATCAGGCAACTCTGAAGCACTTACAGTTTAAAAGGGCTCTTTATACCATCTTTATACCGATACCGAGGATTAGCCTTTCTTTTTAAGACAGCAGTCATAAATGGGTGCAGCACTTAACTGTCTCTTGCTGGTCTTGAAAAAACTAAGCAGAACTAGCTGGATAGGGAGCTTCGTTGGGAAATCACCAGAAATCCCAGAGCTATAATCTAGACACGGTGTTAAAAAAAATCCAGGAACAGCAAAATGGCACAGTAGTTCCAAATAATTGGGGGATAGAAGGGATGACAAGGAGACATCCACATAAACACTCCCCTGCAAACTCTACATCCAAAATCTAAGCCAAGTAGTTTATGCGCCTCAGCCTCAGTTGGTGGGCAGCCCCATCCTTAGCATCCCTGAGGCTGCTTATATTATCAGGCAAACAGATTACAAGGCCTTGGTCCTTCAGCTTGCAGCAGCAGCAGCAGCTCCTAAAGAGACCTTCCGTTGATTAGAAATAACTCTGTCTTGAAGCTGCTATTTTAGAACTCATTCTCCAACCCTTCCCCCTTTGGAACACTTATCGTGGATTTCTGGACCACCTGCGGCATTGCTTCTTTTTGAGAGAGCAAGTAGCACAAGCAGCAAAAAAAAAACCCAACAAATAAATTGGTCTAACAAAGGAATTGTGTCTGTAGATTTTAGACCTATGCTTCTTTTTGATAACATACATTTTAACACCGATGTTATTCCTGCGGGCTGGGTGATAGATGATCGTATCAGTATGAAATTTCTAAACACTTAAGCACCATGTTTACATATAATGCTGAGCCATAACATGGTTTGGCTTAGTACTATATGAAGCTAACTAATTTTTATTTAGAAAACTAGGGTTTTTATAAAATCTATGGCTCAGTGCAAGGTATGAATCCCGTGAAGCCATTCCCACAGCTTGCCCAGCCCCCACTGTGGCAGCCCTGAAGATGTAACGATGGCTCCAAGGCTGACACCAGTCTGATGAATTTGTGGCCCTAGGTCGCCCTGAATTCTCTAAGACACTTCCTGGAATTAGTAACAAACGAAGTTAACTCTATATATATTGGCTAATTCAAGTTAAGAATTTTAAATTGACAACTTTGCATTAAATAGATGAAATATACAAAACAGCTGGTGGCACCTTTAATTGGTACGGCACAATTATACCATGTTAATTTTGAGACTGGCAGGTAACTTGGCAGATTTCCCTGGTAACACCAATTATCTGCTAATCTAAGAGCTTTTGGGACCCCATACATCCCACCAACTTAAATAAAATACAGTGGGAAAGCTGAGCTCCAGAATCAAATGAACCAAGATCATAAAGATTTTAGCTATATGTTGCTGTGTTCACAGAGCTCTAAAAAAGTAGAGCTCTGATTGTACCTTTGCCGAATAAAGCTCCATTTCGTTGCAAGTGGATAGCTCTGTTTTTAGAACTATGATGCCCTCTAGGAGAGAAATAGTTATAGAATGACTATGGTAGGACTAGCCATTTCATACTTGTTCAGTTGAACTATATAAATCTTGCAGAAGAGGGGGAGGGAAACATCCAGGAGAGAAGAGTAGCCAGAGGCAAGTTTCTTCTTAAGAAATTCCCCAATAGCCAGGGCTATTTTAAAAATGTTGGTGTTTAAAGACTGTACAATTCTGACAATAAAACCAGTTCAGATTGCAACCAGCACCAAATTAATTGAGGGGCAGACAACCTTTCTCTTATGACCCTTAGAAAAAAATAAATGGCCCACAATTGAGAATGGATAAAGTAAATATGGCCAGTTTGCAGTTATTATATGAATGATATCTCTAAAGGTAAAAGTAAAGGTTCCCCTCGCACATACATGCTAGTTGTTTTCAGCTCTAGGGGGCAGTGCTCATCTCTGTTACAATGTCGAAGAGACTGTCCGAAGACATCTCTGTGGTCATGTGGCCAGCATGACTAAACACCGAAGGCGCACAGAACACTGTTACCTTCTCACCAAAGTGGTCCCTATTTTTCTGCTTGCATTTTTACATGCTTTCAAACTGCTAGATTGGCAGAAGCTGGGACAAGTAACAGGAGCTCACTCTGTTACGTGATGCTAGGGATTCGAACCATCAACCTTTCTGATTGACAAGCTCAGCGTCTTAGCCACTGAGCCACCACGTCATTTACTCTTTTCTTCTTTATACCACCCGATACCTTATCTCTTTACACCACCCTACATCTTATCTCTTTACTATATCTTATCTCTTTACGCCACCCTATACCTCATCTTCTTGCAAACCCAAATGCAAAGCCTAATAAGAAACAATCCCAAGAAGGGTTTTTGCTTTGGTGAGCAAAAGAGGATGGGCCTCTTTTTGGATTTCTGAATCCAAAAAGCAAAATGAAGGCCTAATTTCATGAGACCCATTTTAAAATATATTTCTCTTGCAGGTTGCCCACCCTGACCCAATAATTACATTGTAAAGTTGCCTTAAAAACTATGTTCCCAATCATTTCAGACTAACATGGAGAGAAATGAAGTGCAGAAAATCGTTCATGGGCTGTGTCTACATTACTTGTTCCATTGATAATGGTGGACTACAAACCATGATGACTTTGTTCACACAACACCTTAAGACATGCATTTTGTTGCAGCTTAGCCCTTATGATACAGGTAGTCCTTGCTTAATTACATTGGTTTAGTGACTGTTCAAAGTTATAATGGCATTGAAAAAAGTGATTAACAACCAGACCTCACACTTACAACCATCAAACATCCCCACATTCACAGGATCATGATTTGGGCACCTGGCAACTATCACACATTTATGAAGATCACAGTATCCTGCAAACATTTGATTGCCATTTGCAAACTTCCCAGCCAGCTTTCGACAGCTGGCACGAGATCACAAGTCATGATCATGTGATGTCTTACTTAATGACCATGGGTAATTGCAATCAGAGATGTGGGAATTGCTGTCACTAAATGGAGTGCTCAATGTTTCACTTAATGACTGCTTTGCTTAGTGAAGGAGTTGCTGGTCCCAATTGGGGTTAAGTAAGGACTACCTGCATATGATAAGGATGAATAACCTGCAGCCCCACAAATCCAGAGGTTCACTCTTCACCTCAGTGAAGTACTTTAGGCTGTAAAAGCAATCCAATTTGCCATGACAAAGAATAGCAATGACCTCTTTTGCCCCAGGCCCCCAAATCATTTCCAAGGCTGCTCCAATATGATCAGTAACCAAAAGTATTTCCAGGCATTCTTTGTCCAATGAAATTCAATAACTTTTTCCAATGTTCGGCACTTTGATGAGTAAAAATTGAATTTTAGGAGGCAACTTCAGTAAGTCTAAAATAGATTTGTATGGTTTTAATATATCTGTATCACTGGAGTTTATAGAAGGTAAATGTTGATCTCCCATTTTTACCTGTTTTTAAGTCTTTTATAGTTTTGTATGCTACCCAGAGTCTACTGAAGTTAGGTGGCCAATAAATTGGAATGGATGAATGAATGACCCATTCAATGTGTGAATTATATTCATGCTAGGCCAGGGGTCACCAACCTTTTAGAGCTCAGGGACCACCAAACTCATAATTTTAAATTCCACAGATCAGAGACCCTGGAAAAATCCCCAAAAAAGTCTGCAGGAAAATTCCCCACCCTATTTTCCTACCAATCGCTCATTCTTTATTTGGGATCACAGGACACCATCTTCAGCTTCGTTCTCAGGGGAGGAGAGAGAGACTTTTGGCTTCATGCAAGAAAAGCAACAGAAGCAGCAGAAGTCTTTCTTTCTCTCCCCAAACTCCACCAGAAATGAGTCTTTGTGAGACTTGTCATGCTGGCGCAGCCTCTTGGAGCAGGATGCCTTGCAGGGTCCCAGACTCATGTCTGGCAGAGTTTGGGGGAGAGAAAGACTTTTGCTGCTTTCCTTGCGTGCAGCCAAAAGCAGAAGAAGAAAGAAGCGGAAAGAAGAAGCTGGGTGGTCAGGCGAGGTACGTGGGGCAAGTTTCCCCCCTCCCCTCACTACCTTGTGTTGTTCGCAAGGCAAGTGACACAAGCCTTGTGTTCCCACACAGCTTGGATTAATTACTTGGGAGGGTGCTTTGGGGGTGACATTTCTCTGTGGACCACCAAAATATTATTTTGAATTGCATTTCTAATTTGCATTTTAAAGTATTCTTTATAGGTTGGACTGTTTTTTTTTTCCTTTTGTATAAAGACAGAAGCAAAAAATGGTTAGGCAGTTCTGCTTTCTCCGTGCTGCTCATCACTTACTTGCCATTTTCGCCCATTAATGAACCAATTGTTTCATACGTGTCAGTTGGATTACAAATTGTTTTGTGCATCCACTTCATAGTCATCACTTACAATTACTAGTATATGTTCTCATATTATTTATCAAATATTCCTAATTACATTAATATCATTATTAATCAATCATTTGACTATACTATTATTCATTCATATTATACAAGATAATCCATATTTTAATTGATTTATTTTGACATTCATATTATCATCCCAAATCTATCCCATAGTTATATTATAATACATCTTTATATATTCTTTATATTCTAAAATTCTACATATTTCATTACCATATTTTATTGTCTAACCATTGATAAAATAAATCCCAAATCTCATAAAATTGTTTTCTTGTTCTCTGATTTCAAATGCCAATCTACTCATTTCAGCACATTCCATTATTTTCTTAATAACTTCCTCCTTGCGTCGGTATTTTCTCATTTTTCCAGTTTTTTGCAAATACAATCCTAGCCGCTGTTAATACATTTACAATCAAATATTTCAATTCCTTACTGTATATTTCAGGTAAAATTCCCAATAAAAATATCTCTGGTTTCAAGTCTTTTTTTTTTTTTTGTCATTTTTTCCAACCATGAGTGGATTTTAGTCCAATATCTTTTAGCATCTGTACACATCCACCACATATGGTAATATGAGCCAGGTATCTGATGACATTTCCAACATTTTTCGGATTTAGTTCTTGAACATTCTTGCTATTCTTGTTGGGGGTAAATACCACCTGTAAAACATCTTATACAAATTTTCTTTATATGCTGCTGACATTGTTTCTCTTTCTACTTTTTATATTTGTCCTTTTTGTCTTTCAGTTTATCAGAGTTCTTTGTGCAGCCATGCTGGTTTGTTTTGAGATTTTATTTTTATTCATTGGAATTGTGCTAAATTAGTCTCCTTTTTTAAAAAAAAATCTGCATAAAGCCATTGGGGTAAGTCACCCTTTAGCACCGAGTCTAATATTATCAGATACCGAATTGTCCCGGGTACCCAAATGAAGAGTTAAGGTTCTGTTTGTTGTCTGAAGACTATATGAGTCTGGATGGAGAAGAATTGGCTTCAACCCAGCCACACGAAGTATGTATCGCTGTGGGTTTTGGACCTCACAGGCCTGGAACTCAGAAGATTTCATCTTTGACTCTGGGCAGATTTGCACTCCTATTAAGTTTCATATCCTATTTTGGGGGTCTTTCTGGATTCACAGCTCATTTGATGAGCAGAACTTTCATTTCACAGGATGCAACAAATTATAGTTCTGACCACTTTTTGTATGAGTAGCGTGCAGTTTTTCTTTTATATTTTAATGTCCAGAACCACATTAAGTTGGGTGGCTCATAAATATTCTAAATAAATACATTGCAAATACAATTCCTAGATTGCAGATAACATAATTTAGCAGCTAGTTCTTTTAGGACCTCTTTGTAAGATTTTGATAAAAATCTTTTCTGTTGTATTATCAGAAACAGAGCCGCCAACATTGAGCAATTAAAATAACATGTTCTAACATTTCTTTACTATGCCTACTACTACAAAGATATATTCTGAAAAACTCTGTACCTCTGTGGAAGAACAATAATGTACAAAGACAGGAGAAATAGCAGCATAGCTTGGAAAGATAACCCTGTAAACTGAATGCACATCCTAGAATGTCCTCAAAAACATTTTATTTCCATTACAGATAGAACAAAAATCAAATTGAAAAGAGTTCTTTTAACACAAGTAATTTGTGTTATTCAATATCTACTTAGCAATCAAGTCAAATCTTATTTCTCTAAATAACGCAAGCATGTATTTTCAAAGACATAGAAATTTGGAATACATTGACTTAATATCCTCTTTTCAATGCAGCATTAAACCAGAATTTAACTTATATGAACAAGCTGTAAGATCACAAAACCTTATGATCCTACTTCTTGGGGTGATTTCCAACAAGATTACAAAATTTTACTTCTATTTCAAATAATCAGCTTTCCTTACATACAAACTATTGTTGTTATTCAGCCACTTCTGACTTTTCATAATCTTATAGATATTATTTTTCCAGGATTGTTTGGTTAGTAACTAATTCATTTCTTGTAAGCTTGCTTGCTTTGCTGATTTACTTATTTAATATTTCCTAATCCTCAGAGAGGGGATCTAAGCAGTGTACAATACAATCAATATATGAACAATGTATAAAATTAACATTAGAATATTAAATACATTTAAGATAGCCATTTAGCATTAGTTAATACAGGATGATGTAATAATGGGGGAGCTCTCATGAGGCCAGCTAGCCCTATGGCTGCATCATCCTCTGTGCTCCCACACCTGAGGCCGCAGAGCTGAGTTTAGACCCCTCTGTCTATAAACTCAGAAAGGAGGTGCTTGCCTGATCTCTGGTGCTCCACAATGCAGGAGCAGCAGCAGAGAAAGCTCTCTACATAAACCCCACCAGCTGAAATTCTTTGACTGAGGGATCTGCAGCATACTTCCCTACATGATCAAGTGGAATGGGCTGATGTGATGGAGCAAAGCTGATTCCCTAAGTAGCGTGGCCTGCATGTAGGGCTTTATAGGTGATAACCAACACTTCGATTTAGACCTGGAACAAACTGGCATTCAGTGCTGTTTGCAGATCAAAGACGTTTATATGTGCCTTTCTTTGGGCATCCAATATGGCTGGCATGGCCACTGAAGCTTCAGGATATTTTTCAATAGTAGCCCCACGTAGAGTGCACTGCAATAGTCCACTTGGAAAAGGAACTGTTGAGGAAGGGGCATTCAGGCGCACAACGCAAGCTAGGCAAAGACCTTCCTGGCCACAGCTACAATCTGTTCTTTGAGCAGGAGCCAGGAGTCCAAGAGGACTGCCAAGTTTATTTTATTTATTAGATTTCTATACCGCCCCCACTCCCAAAAAAGGGACTCGGGGCGGTGTACAGCCAGATAAAAATAGAAACAAGATATAAAAATTGTACAGTTAAAAGCAATTTAAAATGATTAAATTAATGGCCGAGTTATAAAATTATCAAAATGTATAAAAACAGGTAAAAATTTAAAATACCAAATTTAAAACCCCACAATGATTACTGGGCCAGGCCGGCCTGTTGAAAAAAGTGGGTCTTTACTGCGCGTCGGAAGGTCTGAATGCCAGTCTATTTAGGTTAGTGCAACTCCATTCAAGACCAAAAATGATAATCTTCTGGATGCAGAGGTACTCAACCACAGCCACTCCGCTTTACAAGGGTTCAGTTGAAGTCTGATTCTTATGCTTGTCCAGTAGGGGCACTTAGACACTTGTTTTCTCCAGCCTCAATTTCAACTGCATTTGATTTTGCCAACTACAGGGGTCCTTTCCAATAACCCTCACCTATGGTTAATGTGACACCAATAGTTAAGTTTTAGCTTAAGTAATCTGATTTTTTTTCTTCATCTAGTAGTGAATGACTTCTTGTGGTATCTTCTTAAGGAAATCTTAACTTTCTCCAGCAGTGTAATTCAAAAGTATCCATTTTTCTTGATCCAGCTTCCACAGCAAAATATTTTAACAAGAAAAACTATATAACCTTCGATCATATGTACCCCATGATGTCAATGTGATGTAGTTTACCTAAGCTATTGTTTGTTGAAGCAAAGAAATTTAATAAACTCAATATGAGATTATCTGTGTAAATAAACCAACACTTACTTAACCACAAAATATTCAGTCATGATACTGAATTGCAATTACTACAAAATTCACCACACAGCTTTTGAACTCTCAGCTGGGAGAAGTGAAGAAAAAAAAGCATAATATTCAAGATCATTATAACTGTGTCTTAGTTATAAATCTGAACTAAATCACTGGATATAGGAACATGATCTGTAGGTTCTTTTTCAATGGACAAGTCTAATTTTATATCAATAACAGTTAAGGATGAAATAAAGAATTCTACATCTGTTATACTCTATTTCATGGTAAAAATAGAATGAAGAATAAGTATTCACAATGGCTTTTAAATATGTATTTTATTCTATAACGAAAAAGAAGTTCATAGTCAGAAAGATACATGTCAATGATGATGCTTCTGCTTATACTGAAGTCCACAGTATCCACATGTCCCTGTTTTTGTATCTTTGTCCTGAAAATATAAATGGTAAAAATAAAATACAATTTTATCATTTCTGCAAATTTATATGTTCATATAAATTCCTTGTCAATGAAAAATTATTTCTCTTAAACATTTCACACATTAATTGATCTGAAATACAGACAATCATTGACTTAAATCATTTGTTTAGTGATCCTTGAAGTTACAATGGCACTGAAAAGGATGACCTATATAATCATTTATGACCATTGCAGCATCCCCAGTCATGTGATCAAAATTTGGATGCTTAGCAACTGGCATATATTTATGACAGTTGCACTGTCCCCTAGCTATTTAAAAGATTTATCAGTAGTCCTCAAATTACCACCAGTCAATCACTATCGCAGATCCCCTGAATGGATCATGGGGACTCCTAGACTATAGTAAGGACCAGTGAAGTCAATAAAAAATTCCATTAAACTTGACATATACATTTCTGCAAGTAGCAAAATAATGAGGAAAAAAAACCACATGTGAATATGGATTAATACAAAATGGATAATGAACAATGGATTACACTTAAACAATCATTGGAGATATATACTTCTAGTCTAGTGACACATAAAACTGAATACAACTATAACTGTGGATTGTCAATATATTTTTTTTACTTCCATGATAAGTAGAATAGCTGAATTTCTTAGTAGCCTGCACAGGTTTTTCTAAACAGGATGATAATAACACTGATTACATAAGGACAATAGAATTACATTACCAAATTTATATACACTTTAGGATGGCCCAAAGCTCCTCCACCACCATCACACCATATAACTCTAGTTTCGACTTCACTCACGGGTTGTTCAGCAATTAAATCAATTGCAAAGTTTTCATTGACCTACAACAGCGAAATAAAAAGAAGTTTCACTATGTAACAATTCAAGCAATACACTTTGTTTAGCAGTACTGATACAAGCAGTCATCACATTCTAATAAAGAATAGTAATTGAAAACTGGCTGTTTTCAGTAACAAATCTGTTTCACTGATTTTTTTTAATATAATTAAAACTTGTTTTCCCTTTTCCCCACATTCTGTAATCCTAAATGCATTTTTAATCTAGAGAAGAAAATGTTGCCCTACTGCAGAATTTACAAAAGGGTAAATAAAATTTCATTACTTCAAAAGAAATCTGAAATACTAACATAATATTGATAAAATCAAAAATATCTAGCACTGCATTTATTTCAATTAATAGGGTTTATTTTTCAGGGTGGGAAATAAAGTATATTTGAAACAAGAGGGTGGCAAAGTCAGAAGAGACATGAGTATTATCACTACATTTTTAAGAAACAAGTCTTTAAAAGTAAACTAATTTATTTAGTTCAATAGAAAATATTCCTGCTTGATTTTACACACTTCTGATGCAACTACCAATCCAAGATCCCAGGTATTTCATTGGCGCTTCCTGGAACATAAAGGTCTGTATTGCAGGAAAGAGAATGAGGAATTCCCTTCTTCACATATATCACTTGAATATATATTTAAAATAGTACCAACTGAACAATGATTTTGAAAATGTAATAAAAACAATATTCCATGAGACAACTAAACATTAAAATATAGTCCCCAACTAATATGTGGGCTACATCAGCATACCGATATAAAATTATATTTTATTATGGATCTCGACAGAGCCATCATCAATGAGGCTCTTAGCATATATGTCAGAAGGAAAGAAATCAATCTAATTTAAATAAAATGCCAATTAACTTTGCCAGATTATTTTAGATATGTCTAAACTGTATTTATGTTGAAATAACCAGTTTGAATTAAGTGAATAGCACCAGAGTGTTTTTATCTATGGCAAAGTTTTTTAAATGGGTATAGTTATAAGTTCTTTCAATTGTATCACATGCAAGTCTACTGTCATTGAGGGAATGAAATTGGCTAACTAATAGGTTAAGTTGATTAAGTCATCAACTGCTTGCTCACAAGGCAATGACATTTTACACTGAAGTCACTGAACATTTTATCAATACCTGGAGAAACTACAGATTCACAGTAAACATTTCTGACACAGATTTTACCTCTTTTTGTCGCCCAACAAATCGAACCTTCCTGTAGTCTTTTTCTTCATAAACCTATAATTAAAGAAGGAATATACTGAAAAGAACATCAATTCTGATTTCAGGAATGTGTAACAGGACAAAAAAACATGGCTGTAGTATAATTAAGTAGTATAATTTTTCAGATATTCTGATGCTATAGAACAGGGGTGTCAAACTCAAGGCCCGTGGGCCGAATCCGGCCCACAGGGTGCTTAAATCTGGCCTGCGGGGCCGGCCTGGAAATAGCAAAGAACCGGCCCATAGTGCCTCTGGCAGCCAAAACTGAGCATGAGGCGGGGTATGAGCCCCCACTGTACCCCATTTTTGGCCTAGACAGCCTCCTGCAGCACTTTGCTGGCCAAAACAGGACCAGCAAAGTACTGATGTCCATCCCAACTCCCTCCCACTCCCAGCTGGTTCATGGAGAAGTACAATGCTGATCCGGCCCTCCAAGAAATCCAGTTTAACACCCCTGCTATAGAGTAAAGGAACAAATATTTTATGGAAAACAAAATATATTATTAAATAGAAAAGATGCCTACCTTATTTTACAAATGAATGCTGCTAGATTTGGAAAAATATTTAGCTCTATTTCATGTATACTTTTCATATAAAATTCAATATTATTGATAACATCATGCCAAATATAATGAAGCCAAATATACAAATAAATTATCTGTTCTATTTTGAAGTAGTTTATTGTACGTTTTTAACCTGCCAGTCAAACTGGTTGGAGATTAAAACACCTAAATCAGTTGTATGTTACTTTATTTATACTATTTTAAAGGGTTGGTGTTTAAAACATATTTAAAATTTAGACATTATTTAGAATTATTAACTTACTCACCCCAAAACAACAAATCACTGTATTAAAAGATATTAGGAAAAGATGGGTTCTTTTTTTTACCTGAACATTTTTTAAAACATGTCATGATGCCAGTGTGCCAGAATAAGATACATAGAGTTAATTTCATGCAGAAATAGCTGTGAATAACTGGAAGCAAGAAACAAATTATAGGCAGCCTTTACTTAATAACCAGTCACTTAGCTACCAGATGAAATTACAACAGACCCTCCCAGCGCCCAATCTACACACGTATAATCATGTGATCCCATTTCAGATATTTAGCAACTGGCTTTCATTTATGGCTGTTTGCAGCGTGTTGGAGTCAATGATCACAATTTTTGGCACCTTTTGCCAGTTTCCAGCATTACTTCTGGTTTCTGGCTGAAAATGTTCATTGGGGAAAATGCATTCACTTAATGATGTGCAATCTCAGTTTAATGGCTACAGCAAATAGATCGTATAATTGGGCATGGTCCTGTGATGATCCGCTTAATGACTATTATTGTAATTCTGGACTCAATTATGGTTGTAAATTGAGGTTGCAAATGTGAAAAAGATATGGTTGTAAATGTGAAAAAGATTGCAGTAGCAGTACTTCAGGATTGATAAGCACATGGCTGCAATCTCCATTAAGAATACAGTTTGTTGCCAGAGTTCCTTCTGAATTGATCATTGACCTTGGACAATCCATAACTTTTATTGCAAGGAAGATATTTTATAGGAAGATCTTTGGCTGATAAACCAGATGTATGAATACCTAAAAATCTTGATTCGTGTTGGTAACCTTGAGGTATAGGTAAGCAAAACGTTCTTCACATGGAAGAACACCCGAATTATAAAATGCAGCAGTATGTGTGATGAACCCCTGAAAATTCCACATAACTCTTCTGCCGAAACAGGTTCATCTTTTAAACCCAATCTATGTTGTCATTAGGATGTTTAAAATCGTACAAGGCTCAGGACCAAATTGCTAGTAGAACCAACGTTTAATCAAGTGATCAATATGCACATGCTGAGGAACCTGCCAAAAATGCATTTGACAACTACCTTACTTTTTCTATGGCACGCACTATGTTATGGAATAAACCAACAACATAGTTCAAGCTAGCCCCTTCCCTATAACAAGTTAGGATGGGATAATAATTAGTTTCTTAATGTTCAATGCCTTAATATTCATACTAAATTTTCTCCTAATTGCTTCATTTTCTTTTTTAGTTGTATTCTTAATGACTGCTTTAGCTGTATTTTGTAAACTGCATATGGCTAATTAACTGTATGTATTTTATTTTTCAGATCAAATATTTCACTTTAAATTAACGAGTGTCATTTTTTGAAGATATTTAGTCTAACAACAAAATAATCATTACCACACTAGGGACCTTATGTGCTTATGCATGACATAGCAACATAAGTATAAAAGACCAGAGTTTGCACTGATATATGTTTTGTTATTTTTAGTTCATACCACATATCTATAAAAGACAGGGAAAAACATCCAGTGACTTATAAAACCTTTGGCTTTATACAATTTTTGGGACATATAGCACAACATTGTTTATAAGTTCTTCTATTTTACATTTGAGTCCTTTTAAAACTTTAGAATGGATACAATATGGATATGATGATTTGTCAATAAGTACCAAAGTCACCTATTATTACTGCAAGCTCGTGAACTCCTTTCTTGAAAAAAAAAACAACAACTCTGGGACTCTTTCTTAGAAAGATAGAAACACAGAAAACGGAGAGCAGAAAAAGACCTAGTGGTCTTTTGAGTCTTTATTTTATTTTATATTTTTGTATCCTCAACAAAGGCGGGCATAAAGAACCCACCCTCTGCCATCTCTTTTATTTTCCTTTTGAAGTTTTAATCCCCTGGGATATCCAGTTTATTTTCTAAAATCAAGCAAATGCTAACCCAAACTTTCCTCTAGCTACAGCCCATGAAGTTCTGATGATGATGGTGATGATAAAGGGATTATTTTGCAGGTGGTTTCGCAGTTCACGGGTCGCTTTGCTTCCACTGTTAAGCAGTTCATCTGCCGAATTTGTCTCGGGTTTTTCTCCCCTGCGGATGAATGCTTTTTTTCTGCGCCAGTTTTTATGGGATGCCTGTTTAATCCCATAAAAACAGGCGCAGAGAAAAGCATCCATCCGCAGGGGAGAAAAACCCGAGACAAGTTCCGCACATGAACTGCTAACAGACCTCCCACCATCAACCCTCGGGAGCTGGAAGGCATTTGTACCACTCCCACCCTTCCTTTCAAGGCGTTTATTCATTGCAGTTAATTTAAACCTCACAGCCAACGTAGCGGCCACAACATAGAAGCCCCAGAATTTTGTTGGGTCCAAAATATTCCGAACACAAACCGACCGGGAGCGGCTAAGAAGCGGATGATCCTGAAGCAGGGCAGGAGACGGAAAATTAAGCGGGGCGGGGGGTGGGGGTATCTCCGCATCCCCCACCCCCCGAGAGGTCGAGCTTTACTTACGTGTCCCGTGTGCGTCACCTTCTCACCGGTCGGACTTGTCACGACTCCGTAATGCCTCCGCAACGGAATTCGCACAGGAGCCGGGAGCAATTTACCTCTTAGCGAAATAAATCCCGCCCGCAAGGGCAAGGCGGACGCCGCCATTTCGGTAACTCCGTCTTTAGCCTTTTCCCCGACTCCGCCCACAAACAAAGCCACTGCGCAGGCGGAAGCCTCAGAGGCAGCCGGTTGGCCGAGCGAAACCAAAACCCCTCCCATCGTTTGACGCAATACGCAAAAACGTAAAAAAAAAAAAAGGCCCACGTTGATGGATAGGACGTGTTTAACAGGCCGCCGCTGACCCTAAGTTTGGTGTTGTGTTGCGGACTATAAGGTTGGTGGGTGTTGGCGTTAACAGCGTAACTATTTCCTCGGGCAAAAGGGTTGATTTGGCAGTAGGATTTGGAAGCGGGGGGGGGAGGATAACAGAACCGCTGTTCTTTTGAAAGCTAAGCGGCCGAACCTGCGCATGCGCGTTTGGATTCCCCTACGGGTCGTTTACCACAAGGGTCTCCAACCTTGGCAACGTTAAGACTTGTGGACTTCAACTTCCAAAGCTGAGGAATTCTGGGAGTTGAAGTCCCCAAGTCTTAATGTTGCCAAGGTTGGAGATTCCTGATTTACTGCGCAAGGACATCCAATTCGGATTTCTTCCTAGCGGTAGGCGAATTGCATGTTCAAGATACCAATATCGATTTAGTTTCTTTGGGATGTGGTGGCCCATAATTGTGGGTTGCTTTTTAAAGTTGCGTATGAAAACGGTAGTGCAAATCTACAGTTTTTGTCCTCTGCGTTATCAGATAACCACGAAAGAGACTGTAGGAACAGAGTTGTGTAATTCAGGGGTCGCCAACCTTTTGAACTGCAAGCAAACTTACAAAATTAACTCACAACACACCGTGTAGGTAAATATTGATTTTTTTATTAAAAAAAGAGCAACTTTTACCACAAAGCAGACAGGCAGATTTGAGTTGCTCACAGAATCATTCAGAGATCTATCTGCCATCGGCTACCTGAGTCTGTCACATAAAATTTGCTAGCAAGCAAACTCACAAAATTAACTCACAACATGCCATGTATGTAAATATTGACTTTTTTTATTAAGAAAAGAAACTTTTACCCCAAATCAGGCAAAGCAGGCAGGCAGATTGAGTTGCTCACAGAATTATTCAGCGATCTATCTGCCATCGGCTACCTAAGTCTGTCACATAAAATTTGCTAGCAAGTAGCGAACTCACAAAATTAACTCACAACACGCCATGTATGTAAATATTGAATTTTTTATTTAAAAAAGAGCAACTTTTACCCAAAATCAGGCAAAGCAGGCAGATTGAGTTGCTCACAGAATCATTCAGAGATTTCTCTATCTGCTATCGGCTACCTGAGTCTGTCACATAAAATTTGCTTGCAGTGAGTCTGCATTGAATAATAGAAGCTTCAGTCCTAAGGAAGGTTCAGCTCTGTTTAAAAGCAGAGCCAAAGATCTAAAGACTAGCTAGAAGGCAAGAAATGGAACGGTTTCCTGCTTTCTAAGCTAATCTAAATCGCACAGCAGAACAGCTGATGGGGGGGAAGGAAAAATAGCAACTTATCAGGCAAGTTTGCCAGGTAAGGAATGAGTGGGGGGGAAGGAGGGCCAAGTGGGCTGTATAGCCTTGTGTTCCTGTGCAGCCTGAATTAATTGCTTTGGGGGGGTGCTCTGGGGGTGACATTTCTCTGCAAACCACCAAAATTTTCTCTCAGACCACCGGTTGGTGACCGCTGGTGCAGTTACTGTAATGCCTTCTTTCTGTTTTTCCTTTTTAGCTTGTTTCCTGGATTTTCAGCATGTCATCTCTGCTCCTGAGAAGTTTGTTGGCCACAGCAGCCAAAACACCCTGGTCGCTGTACTGCAGCTCGGCCTCCCGCTCATTTTCTTCCTGGCTCCTGAGATGCTCCAACACTGTCACTCCCTTGCTTGGCCGATCTGCTACCAAATCACCAAATGCCCATCTTTTGCCTTTTCTCTCATGCTGCCCACATTACAATTGGCAGCCTGTTGCTGGCATGAAGTGCAAGGTGGCCATCAAGAAGCGCTGCAAAGACTGTTACTTTGTTCGCAAAAAGGGCCATTTGTATGTATACTGTAAAACTTTCCCGCGACATAAACAGAGGAAGTTGTAAAACTGTCCTAATTGCACATTGAGGAGACACAAGACCAGTCAAGTGTTAACTCATTGCAGAAAATAATAAGTCTGGAGATAAAGGTTGTGCAAGACTTTGATTTTGAAACTTATGCATGAAACTTATCAGTGAAATAGAAATAATTATTTTTGGCTTTTTAAAATATTGCTTTGAGAACAATTTTGTAGTATAAAAATTCAGTAAGTAACTGTAAATGCCGCCATCCCGGGCACTATGTAAAATTCTGTCGAAGTGTAAAATACAATTTCAATGTGATAGGTTCAAAATCGGAGTGTTAATACAATGGACTTTGAATTGAAGAGATTAAAAATGCTTACATCTGTTGCATTGGAATTTACTATGATCATTTTGCTTTCTATTTCTTCTAATAGTAAAATGACTAGGAGAACACAGAGATCAGTTAATTGATGTGGCCAGTTAGTTGATGTGGCCAGTCAGTCAATTTAATGTCTATTAAATTCAGATAATAAAGCTTACGAGGAAGCAGCCACAAAAATAAACGTTGGCAGATGTCATAAATATACAAGTTTGAAAATGGGTCTAGATTCTTCCTTTTCTCTATGCATATTAACAAAGGCTTAAAAAGAAAACATCTTTTACAATAAAAAGGAAGGCTTACAGTCTATTTCTTCTAACTAGCTTTCAAGTTTGTTCATAGACATTTTACAAGATACGTTGTACTGATGCAATAATTGGAATCTATTCTATTACAATTTTGTGGATAGAAATGAAAAAAGTTGGCAAAAATGTTATGACTGGGATATATTAATTTTTGTATTAGTGACTATAATGGCTTAGTTCTGGTTATTATAAGTTACATCAATTTTAAAGCCTACAAACTGACGCTCAGTTAATGTCATGGGGATATAAACTGCCACACAAAATTTTTAAATTTTAGAGTTTTAATAAATAAAAAATGTCATTGAAAAAGTTTTCTTAGTGATTCTATGGTACTGTTATGATATTTGTTAATCTCGGTTTATGTTAAAGGAAACGAGAAAATATGGCCTCTTGGGTAGTTTAAAGCACAGATAGGAAAGATAATTGTATCTTTGTGTGTTTGTGTGCAGGTTTTTTTAAAAGTTGGAGCAAAAATTATTTGTTAAATTTATTTGCCATATCCATCTATCTCTCTGTGAAACTACTCTAGGTGGCTTTCAATAATAAAAAGGAAGAAAATGAAACTAAACAGACCAGAAATAAAATAATAGTACCATAAAATAAACAGTGAAAAAGGAACATAAGAATATAATACATCAATATTATAACCAAAAATGGATGGGTGGAGAGCAGAGAGGAAGGAGAGAGGTCTACTATCAATCCAGCAACCACCTCTTCTTAAATGTCCACCTTAACACCTCCAGCATTGAACACACGCACACACACATTTGCTCCCCAGGCCAACCAGTAGACCCAGGTCTTCAGGTTCTGGAAGGAAAGGAGAATAGAGGCAGATCTTACTTAGAGGATCTGGATCCCAGCAGTCGGAGTACTTTGATTGACAGGGTCCTATTTTGGACGAAAATAGAAGTAGGATGGATTTGTCCTATAGGAAAAGGCACTTCATCAGATAGTCTGGTCTGGACCATTAAGGTCTTTAAAGGTTATAACTGACACTTGGAACTGCACTCAGAACCAGATTGGTAATCAGTGAAGTTTGCGAAGCAAAGGGATAATATGGGCCGTTCTAGGTACCTCAAAGACTGCTCTCTCCGCCGCACTTCACACCAGCTGAAGCTAAATGAACTTCAAGCATATCCCAGGGTACATTGTAATAGTCCAGATGAGAAATGGCCAGGGCTTAGGTAACAGAACAGGGAGTCATGATCTGGAAAGTTTGCAACTGCCACCTGCTCTTCAAATGGAAGACAAAGTTATAGAAAGTTATAGGAGGATGTTTATAATTCAGTAGGTAATACCTCAATTTCCTGAAATCAATTCCACATTAAAATCAGTCAGATTTATTTTGAATTTTGTGGCAAAAGTGATTCAACACAAAGCAACTTTCTGCAAAACAATGAACCAAAATAAATATTTCTTCTTTTTATACTGACCCAGAAACAGACATTGTATGCTATTTAAAGAAAAACAAATCCATGTAACAAATGATTATGTAACTAGGTCAACTGAAAGAATCTTGCAGGTTAATGCATATTAATAAGTTTAAAACTTAGTTTGCAGCAGAGTGAATAAAAAATCTTGCTCTAGTTGAAGAAAGGACAGTGTCTCTTTAACAATGACAAGTGAGAAAATTACTCTGAACAGTTACTGCATGGGGAGTTTTGTCTAAATTCCTGGATCACACAGGCATATGCTGAAATTAGATGTGTGGTGGATGATTTTTTTTTCCTATGCACCTAGCATGTTATATCAATGCGCTGCAAAAGAGGCATTTTGGTTCCTTTGTTTTCTGTATATTTTAAAATTAATCCATTTTAAATTTTAAAGGAAAAAAATACATACATGAAATGTGATTGATTTCTAAGTGTCTGTTGAAATGATCCCAGAGGTGGATCCTTTTGTGTCAATTACAAGCACGGATGTGCATCACAAAGTTCCTGCTGTACTAACGTATTCACAGCAACCTAAAACTTCGTAATATTAAACTACTGCTAAAAGAATCTTCATCTTTTCAGGTCATTGTCATAAGACAGCCTCTAGGAATGCTGTGCAGGCTGAAATTAGGCAGAATCCCAATTAAGTGCACTATTTAACACAAACTCAATCAAACATCTAGGACTATAGCAAAACTGATCAAAATCTTGCTCTATGCATGCCTAACATGTGACTTCTCCAGAGAATCCAGGTGACAAGATAATTTCTCTGGAG
Source organism: Bungarus multicinctus (assembly GCA_023653725.1). Classification (NCBI taxonomy): domain Eukaryota; kingdom Metazoa; phylum Chordata; class Lepidosauria; order Squamata; family Elapidae; genus Bungarus; species Bungarus multicinctus. The sequence goes on from CM042846.1 coordinate 9,399,825, forward strand.
ATTTATTTTGAGTTAGAATTGATACAATAGACTGGCAGAGAAACATGTCTATAATCTAGACCTCTGTTGTCTAGTTTAGGTTATTTAAATGGGGAAATAAAATATAAAATAGCTCACTGTGCAGTACAACATTTTATTGTGTAACTCACTTAAATAATTTCTATTAGTAGGCAGGTTACTCTAAATAAATACTCTAAATAAATTCCATCTTTTCATTTAAACATTCTTCTTTATGTTTTCTCAAATGTGCATACATATTGTAAATAACAGGATTTGTTTTAGGGGAATGGTACAGATCATGGGGTACATGCATACACAGCACACTCAATGTTCAAGGAGAGCCATATGGATACTATTAACCTTAGCGAAATATTTATTTATTTATTTATAAAATTTCTATACCGCCCTTCTCCCTAGGGACTCAGGGCGGTGTACAGCCAATCTAGACCCCAACAGTAATACAAAAGTTAAAAGGAATTAAATTAAATATTGGCCGAATAAGAAAAACCCACCCCACACCCTTAAAACCCCAATTTAAAATTACAGAACAAATGGAGACAAATTTAAAACCACCTCAGCCCAGGCCGGCCTGCTCAAAAAGCCAGGTCTTCAGCGCGCGCCTGAAGACCTCAGGTCCGTGCCGGTACGCAGTTCCGGTGGCAGAGTATTCCAGAGGGCAGGGGCTGCCACAGAGAAGGCCCTATCCCTCGGGGCCGCCAGGCGACACATGGCGGCCGACGGGACCCGGAGAAGGCCCTCCCTGTGTGAACGCACCGGCCTGCTGGAGATCACCGGTAGGATGCGGTCCTGCAGGTAACCTGGCCCAGTGCCATGGATCGCCCTAAAGGTCAAAACTAGAACCTTGAAACGAACCCGGAGAGCCACCGGCAACCAATGCAGCTCGCGCAGGAGAGGCGTCACGTGGGCGCTATGCGACGCCCCCATGATCACCCGCACGGCCGCATTTTGCACCAGTTGGAGTCTCCGGGTGCTCCCCGCAGGGAGCCCCATGTAGAGGGCATTACAATAGTCCAGGCAAGAGGTGACAAGGGCCTGAGTGACCGTGCTCAGGGCGTCCCGATCCAGAAAGGGCCGCAACCGGTAGATCCGACAGATCTGATGAAATGCCCCCCTGGAGACGGCCGCGACATGATGTTCAAGCGACAGCCGTACATCCAGGAGGACTCCCAGATTGCGAGCCCTCTCTGTGGGGGGCAAAATCCCCCCCCCAATAGCCAGCGAAGGAATCAGCTGGCTATATCGGGGCGCCGGGAACCACAGCCACTCGGTCTTGGATGGGTTGAGCCGAAGCCTGTTCCCGCCCATCCAGTCCCGCACGGCCTCCAGGCACCTAGACATAGCCCCCACAGCATCGTTGGGATGGTCCAGGGTGGAGATGTACAACTGAGTGTCATCTGCATATAGATGACACTTCACCCCAAGACCACGGATGATCTCGCCCAGCGGCTTCATATAAATGTTGAACAAGAGAGGGGAGAGGACCGACCCCTGAGGCACCCCACAAGCCAGGGGCCTAGAGGTGGACCTCTCCCCTCCCGTCAACACAAATTGCGAATGGTCGGAGAGGAAGGAGGAGAACCATCGAAAGACGGTTCCCCCAATTCCCAACCCCTCCAACCGTCGCAACAAGATACTATGGTCGATAGTATCGAAAGCCGCCGAGAGATCTAATAGGACCAGGACAGAGGAGAACCCTCTGTCACGAGCCCTCCAGAGATCATCAACCAACGCGACCAATGCCGTCTCAGTGCTATGCCCAGGCCTGAAGCCCGATTGGAACGGATCGAGGTAAGTTGTTTCCTCCAGGTACTGAGGGAGCTGACGTGCCACCACACTCTCAACAACCTTCGCCACAAAGGGAAGGTTGGAGACTGGACGGTAGTTGTTTAAAACAGCTGGATCCAGGGAAGGCTTCTTGAGGAGGGGCCGCACCACTGCCGTCTTCAGGGCGGTAGGAAGCGACCCCTCTCTCAAAGAAGCGTTGATAATCCCCTGGAGCCAGCCTCGTGTCGTCTCCCTGGCGGCCGAAACCAGCCAGGAAGGGCACGGGTCCAATAAACAGGTGGTGGCATTCAGACCCCCCAGCAACCTGTCCACACCCTCGGCGGTCACAGGGTCGAACTCCCCCCAGATAACATTCACAAGACCTGCCCCGGACACCTCCCCCGGGACCATCCAATTGGAGTCAAGCCCCTCCCGAATCTGAGCGATTTTGTCATGCAGGAATCGAGAAAACTCCTCTGCTCTACCCTGCAAGAGGTCATCCCGCGCTCTCGGTTCAAGTAGAGAGCGGGTCACTCTAAACAGGGCGGCAGGCCGATTTCCTGCCGACGCAATAAGGGCGGAGAAATACGAAGATTTCGCCGCCCCTATCCACAAGGTAAGTCTTAATATGAGATCTCACCTGTGTTCGGTCAGACTCAGAACGGCTCGCCCTCCAAATGCCCTCTAGACGTCTTTTCCGGCACTTCATCTCCCGTAGCTCCTCCGTATACCACGGAGCCAAATGGGATCTGTGCCGGGTCAGAGGTCGCAGAGACACAACTCGCTCTAGAGCCCCAACCCATCCCAGGTGGCCACCAGGTCTCCAGGCGAGCTGAGAGCCAGAGACTCAGGAAATGACCCAAGCTCCGGGTCCATTAGGCGCCTGGGGCGGAATCATCTAAGTGGCTCCGCCTCCCTGCGGTGGGGGGTGGCGGAACAGAAATCCAGTCTAAGGAGGGAATGATCTGTCCATGACAAGGGTTGGTTGACTAAGTCCCCACAATTACAGTCATTCAACCACTGCCCAGAGACAAAAATCAGGTCCAGCATGTGTCCTCCTATGTGAGTGGGAGCAGAAACTAACTGGATCAGGTCCATGGCCGTCATGGAAGCCAAGAACTCCCGGACCAACCCCGAGGTTTCACCGAGCAATGGCAGGTTGAAATCCCCCATGACCAAAAGCCTGGGGGTCTCAACCGCCAGCCCGGCTATTACCTCTAGGAGTCCGGGCAGGGCCGATGAGACGTGGCAGGGAGCCAGGTACGCCATCAAAAGATCCATCTGAACCCCTTGCCCCCACTTCACAAAAAGAGATTCTGAGGGACAGTGGCCTCCCTAGGACAAAGGACTTCCTTTATAAGCACCGCCACCCCACCACCCCTTCCCTGAGCCCTAGGCTGGTGAAATGCAAGGAAACCTGGTGGGCACATCTCAACCAGAGGGACACCGCCCCCTGGGCCCAACCAGGTTTCGGTGACACCTACCAGGTCCGCGGCCACCTCCTGAACCAGATCATAGATCAGGGGAGCCTTATTAACCACGGACCTGGCATTGCACAACAACAGCCGGGTATTCAGGGCCTGAGATTCCGGACAACCAGGGCTGCAGGATGGGTAAGGAGGGTCGGAGCACGCTACCGCTTGCAAACATCGGGAGCGCGATCCCCTTACCGGATACGGCCCTCTACCCCCAGCATATCTACCTCTCCCAGTAAACCGTGCTAATAAAATTGGCCCCCGGCTGCCCACCCCCTGTCTGCCACCCCGACACGGAAACCCCCGGGGCCCCCCAGGCGCGCATGCCGGCCCGGCTGCCCCCAATTCCATGCAGGCTGTCTCCCCCACCCGCCCTGGATCCTTCCAACCCCTTAAAAAACCCGTTAAAAATTTAATGACCCCGGGTTTACAGCGCTTTCTCCGGTTTCTCCGGCCCCACCATCGCTCCGGATCCCAGGATCCCTCATTGCGGAAAGTCTTGGAGAGCCTTGAAGGCGACCTAAGGGAGAGGGGGACATCCCTCAGGGCCCAAAGCTCTGCCCTCGAGTACATCTGTGGTCCCGGCCACCTCATCTCGACAGTCCTGGAGCGCCTGCGGTCTCTGCCATCCTCTGGCCGCGGATGATGAAGTCCAGTCAGGCTGGGGTATGTGCCGCCTCCCCTCAGTCGTCCCACCTCTGCCACCGGTGGGACCCCCGGGGGGGAAAGAGTCACAGGCAGAGCCAATCCCCCCCCCGGGCCCACCACCTCTGCCACCGGTGGGGGCCCCAGGGAAGAAAGGGGAATAGCCATAGCTCCGCCTAAGCGGCCCACGGGGGCATCGGCACCACCACTCTTCAGCCAAGCCCCTCCGTGGGTCCCCCAGCCTCCGCGCCGTCTTCGGGGCCATCAAGGGTGCCCTAGGTCCACTCCAGGGCCGCCATGACCATAGCAGGCCCATGTCAGAATCGACCGGGGCCTCCAAGACCGCCGCGGCCCGAGCGAGGTCGCCGAGCCTGCCACACCGCCGTACCTCACCGGGGGCGCCGAGGCCTCTTCACAGCCCCTCGGAACTCCGGGGGTGTCGCGGCAGCTGTTACAGGGCCTCCGCGGCTGTAGCAAAGCCGCCGAGGCCAGTCCAAGGCCCTTCAGATGGCTCCCCAAGTACGCTCTGCCCTGGAAAATCCAGGACTACCGTGCTCCTCAGGGAGCCGCTGGGGCCATGCCGCGGCAGTATCTCTGTCCCGGAGACCGCCGGGGTTGTCGGCGCACAGAACACAGAAAGCGCCGCCATAACGACTCCAGAGGCCGCTGCCGCCGCGGCCACTGCCGCGGCCACCACCGAGCACCCATCTGCAATCGCCTTGCTCCGCCGACCGCCGAGAAAGGCCTCCGGGGCCTCCACGATCGACTCGGAGCCGCCGGGGCCGTCGCGACCACGCCGCCTTCCGCACCGGTCCCGCGGCTCCAGCAGACCCCCGACCGGTCTCCAAATGTCCCAACCAGCCTCCCCCGATCTTCCCCCACCTCTGCCACCGGCGGGGGGACCTAGGGGACAAGGGGGGCCGCAGCTGAGGCCGTCTAGGCCGGAGAGAGCAGCGGCGGAGCACCGCGTCGGCCATCTTCGAAACCCGAGAAATATTAAATAACTCAATACCATAATCCACTCATGAATTTAATCCCAGTCCCATACTTACAACTAGAATGACATCAAAGAAATGATGACATTGGACAGTCAGTGCAGATGGGAGCAGACTAAATACCTCAGACAAATAATCTAACTTAATAAAAATTAATTGGAATGACAGACTCTTCCCAATTTCTTTATTAAACATTTGTCTCTTGTGGATGTCATTAGAAGATAAATGAAGATGTAAAAAGATAGAGTGAAATGAAGGAGGCAAGATTTGTCAGAAAAGTGTTTTAATAAGCAATAATTTGTGTGTGGCCATGTTTTGCCACAATTCTGCTATTGCCTTGAACAAACTGGGAAAGGGCTGTGGTTGGGGAATTCCAGGGGTGGGATTCTACTTGGGTGGGATTCAAATTTTTTTACAACCGGTTCTGTGGGCATGGCTTAGGTGGTGGGTGTAGCTTGTGGTCATGTGACTGGATGGACATGGCTTGGTGGTCATGCTATTGGCTGGGTGTGGTCAACTCAACATTACTCACATCAAGGCACCCATCTCCTCACCTGGCCTCTCATGACTGTGGGGATGCTGCAATGGTCATTCATAAGTGTGAAAAATGGTCATAAGTCACTTTTTTCAGTGCCATTGTAATTTTAAATGGTCACTCATACAAGCAAAGTACCAGCAAAGGGCGGGGGAGAAACTCCAGAGATGTTCCTGACACAGGAAGTCTAGTCCTACCAAGAATGTAATAAGGGTTAACGGAGAGGCAGTTTCTGTAAGCAACACCAGAATATTTCCTTCCTGCCTTCCTTACAGGATTAGGCCAGTAATTTCTTCTAACAACCAGTTCTAGCGAATAGGTGCGAACTGGTAGAATCCCACCCCTGATTCTACTGGTTTGGACCCTTTGGGCAAACTGGATGTTAAGTTTTCATCTGGTTCACCGAACCAATATTTGAACCAACCAGCTGGCCCTGCCCACCCCTCCTCTCCCAGGAATTTCCATGCAGCCCATTTTGGATGCAGGTAAGCGCAAGATCCGTGCGGAGGCTCTGGGAGGGGAAAAAAACGGGCCTTCTGGAAGTCTCGAAACAGGCTTGTTTCCAGCTTCCAGTGGGCCTCCAGAGCCCAGGAAAGACAGTTTTTCTCCTCCCAGAGGCCCCGGGGGAGGCCTCCGGATCTTTGGGAGGGCGAAAAATGCTCCTCCCGGAAGTTCCAGTAGGCCCACCCATCGTGGCCACGCCCACTCAGCAGCTGGACAGTGAACTGGTTGCTGGGATTTTTGAATCCCACCCCTGGGGAGTTCTCTGTTTGTTCCAAATTAATTATGAAAAAAGTGTGCTCTAATTTATGTAGATTTTCCTTGTGGGTATATTGTTGGGTACAACTTTATAATCTAGTCCCAAATTATAGAAACCATAAGAAAGGCAGTGCAGGTGGTCTCAAACTTGAAAGGTTTTGCACTTTGGAACCATTTGAAAGAAGCCCAATTAATTATAAATATGTGTGGGGGGGAAGGAAGCTCTGGGTTATTTATTTATTTTTTTCTTCTGTGTGTTTCTAAGCATGTAGGTTTGGAGGCATGGTTTGAGAAAATTCAACGATCTTTTTTTTATATTAAACCAGCATAAAGTTGAATATATTTACATAATGCAATGATCCATGAAGGTTACCATAACATCAAGGGACTATATTAACCGGCTGAGTGGAATTCATTAGAAATTAACTACCACTTAAATTAATTTTCCCACATTCACAAGGCAATAATGGCAGAAAAAGGAACCGTCGATCAGTGTGTAGTGACAGGAGAGCTGTCATTGCTTTTATTTATAGGTTAATGTATTAACCCACCAAGCTGCTTTTCAGGAGAAAAAGCTGCACCATGGCACTCATAAATTGCTACTTTCAAAACCTTCTCTACTAATAAATAAACCAAGTTTGATTAAGCCGGAACTCATCCCTTAATGCTGCATAAGCTACTAGTCAAATTTAGCTTTTCTACATTTTATGCATATATTTTTGCATGTTGTTCATTGCATAATGAAATTTCCAAAGCGTAAATTTTGCATTAAAAAAAAGAGCTGATCTAAAAGCTCTCATTCTCTTCCACAAACTTTAGATGTCAAAAAAAAAAAAGTGCCTCTCTGTTTGGGCTGTTTTTCAGCATTCATCTGTTAATTCTGTTTAAATTGCCTTTGCTCTCCTATGCCCTCATTTGCCTCAAAGATGTCAACATGCAGCAAACTTAATTAATTTTGTTGACTCACTGACATCCAGGCATGTCATCCCATCCATCCTATTATTATGATGTAATCCACTTCATGCATTAATTATGTCATATATAAAAAGAAACCCCAGCCCATATAGCACTCTTGGTGGAACAAGCATTTGGAAGGACTGAACAAATGCAAACCAACCAGTGCCAGTGTCAATATTTACAGGAGCTGGAAGCAGAGGCATAGCATTATTTTATTTTATTTTTGGATGGGTTGATTGAAACAAGATGGGGAAGAGTAATGCTGACGACCAAACTGCATTTTATTAATATATGCATGATGTATTTCTCAAGAATATATACACACACCCTACTAAAATCAATTAAAAGTAATTTCTATCTGAGGAAAATTCTATCTGTTACAATTTCTATCTGTTACAATTCTGAGGAGCTAACCATATTTATTACTGTGAATTTGAAATATTTAGCACTGGCATTTGATGAAATTGCCGGTCTACATATGACCAACAATTATCCTGGGAGATTTGGCAGTACTTGGCTGGGAATCAATCATAAAAGACAGTGGCTGGGTTCATACGATACACTTGACCTGGATCAGCTACAAACTAATAGCTGCATTCACATAAAATGCCAAGCTTGATTAGCTTTTACTTTAATTAATTTTACTTAAGTCTGAATATATTGTGTGAATCCAGGAATGTGGTTAGTTCTCAGTTTGGAATATTATGCAAAAACAGAAATTGAGTTAATATTGTCACAACGCTATAAGTGTTGTGTGAATAAATGCAAGCATTTGTTCAGAAGTTGGATATAGTAAAAAAGGATCTCTTAGACAAAAAAACAACCTTCCTAAAAGCAGCATCACTTATACAAAGGGAAGAGCTGCTTGTCATTTTTACCTGGAGAGAATAGCAAAAAGAATAGCAATAAGAGTTGATTCTCTACTGAGATGGCAGCAAAATATAGCATTGTAAGCAGGTTTTTGTGCTTAAACCGATGATGCCACACGTTTACCCAAGATTTCCTCAAATGCCTTTGGTTTGCCTGAATTAAAAATAATTAGGTTTTCATAGCAAAGCAAATAATAGAAAATAAATCCTTGAAAGACTGACTAGCCCATTCTAAAGGCATTGTTCCAATCACTAAATCCCATGAGTGAGTGTTGTTTAGCAAATACACCTTTTCAAGATTTAAATATCCTTCAGAAATTAATTTCCAATAAGGTTTCTTTCTGTAAAAAAAATATGAAAAAGTAATTTCATGTTTTAGCCAGTAACCTTTTAAGTATTTATTTTTATTGTCAGAAATAACAATTCCTCTACTCAAGAGCATCAATGATTAACTGAAAAGCATGTATCCAAGATGCAGCTCCAATATTAGCCTTTGAGCTGCATCCTTTCCAAAGTTTGTCTTAATTCAGTTCAATTTTATTTTCCATGCACGCTCCATTCTCCTGCTGGCAACATTGTTATTTCTGCATGGTATGATTAACCAGTACAGTGTGTTCCTCTTAATGTGAAACTGTTTTCATATCCCTTCGATTCTACAAACTGGGAAAGAAAAGCTTACAGCCAGAGGCCACACAATAATGCTAGTGTCAAGCTTTATTAAAACATATTTGTTTCATGTCCTCTAAGGAGAAATGATAGACATGTAAAATGTTTTCTCTGATTCTGTTTCAGGAAATACTTAGTTTAGAATTAGCTTCTGTCACAGAAAACAATTTTCAGAGCTTAATCAATATGGTTTCCTCACCATTCCAGCTGCAAACAAAGGACAGGTATGGGTGAAATAATGGTATGTGTCTGACTAGTGATTACAAATTGACAGAACTATCTACTTTCTCTTGTCAGGATGGTCCCCTTTAAGGAAAACTTGTCATTAAGAGGAGGGACAAAAATGCATCTAATTAGCAACCTGCCACATATCAATCATTTACTTTGTTTGGGTATGTTTTAGAATAATAACTGCCTTGTGGCTTTGAAACCCTTTCTTTTCAACATATATCACCTTAATTATGTATTTTTCCTCAAACCCTTCAGACAGGGTACTCAAAGAATGTCACTTACTGAAATGTTTCTTTTAATAGGCCAAGGAATTGCAGATGCTTGAAACCTACCATGAGATTCTACCTCATTAAAGCCTCTTATTTGATGACTTTGCATCATCGCTGACTCTAGCCTTTAGAGATCCTTGGGTGCTGATTTCAAAAAGAGAAAAGAAAAGCCAAATTCTGTGGCTGACCATATACTGAATACTTACATCGCCAATGAGGTATATAATGATTGATGTGCTGGACTAAGAGAAGGGAGATCAAGGTACACTTCCACTCACAATCATGACAGCTCAATTAGTTGTCATTGTCTGGGAGCTGCCCAAAGTTGGTTATAAGATGAGCAGCTAAATACTTTAAATGTTTTAAGTAAATAAATAGTTCCTTGTCCTAATCTATTTTATAGGATATGTTGTTGTGAAAGACAACTAGAGTCATAACCTAAACAATCCTTGAAAGAAAGACAGGATATCTATCCATCTATCCATTTATCCATCTATCCATCTATCATTCTATCCATCTATCCATATTCTAGCAATGGGAAAGGACTTCGCTTGCCATTTTCAGTCAAAATAAAGTATGCTGAGTTAGATCTTACAGGTGCTTGTTATGACTGCATTTCTGGATGTTGTTACATTATACACCATAAATATCACCAGATGGATAACCACAGAATCAAATAGATTTATACTGTATAATAGAAAGCAGAAAATAAGAAGTCAGTGACTATACTGTACTTCCAAATATAGACTGAAAAATAGACATGTCAAACATATGGATTGAATTCAGAAAACTGAAGAGACAGAATTTCTGCCAGCAAGTTAGAACCTGGAAAATACATATAGCCTTTTCCCATTACTTTGTTAGCTATTGATTACATGTCATTATGTCTGTCAAACCTTAACAACCACATGCATAGGATGATTTGAAGCTTTAGGTCTACCAATTGTGCAAATATCACTGTAATCGAGTCTATCCACCTTCCTGCTGATCATCCACTTCTTCCCCTCCCCCCTCTTTCTCAGCATTGCTGTCTTTTCAAGGTAATTGGGTCTTCATATAATATGCTCATTTAAGCCTGGTCACTAATACCTCAAGTGAGAACTGTCAGTTGATTTGTTCAATGGTTCACTTGTTTGTTTTCTTGAGTTATCAATGATATTCTGTAGAGTCTTCTCCAATTCCAAATTGAGGTTTTCCATCTTCCTTCTTTGAATTCAGCTTTCACTTCCATAACATAAAAATTACCTACAAATTTTTTATCTTTGCAGGTATAGTCAGGTCATGAAATCTGAATAATGTTTTCAAGGTCTTAATTGCTATTCCATCAAGTGCTAGTCCGTAACATATTTTTGGCTCTTAGGATATTGTAGTGGTCATCGGCATGGTGCATGTTGTTGATGTTTCTTACTCCAGTTTTGAAACCACGATGATCTTCTCCCATTCCAGTCTCCCTTTGTATATATTAAGCCTATAGGATATATAAACGAGGATACAACTTTGACTTACTCCAACATTTTTAATTTGGACTGTCCTGTATAGATTTTGCATGAGAACAATGGGGTATTCTAGTATTATAATTTCTAAGAACATAATGCCTAATAACATAATACAATCAATGCCCTTTCTATGGTCAATAAACTATATACAGTACTGACTTATTTTGGTATTGTTTGGCTTTCTTAATTATCCAACAATCCTCAGCGATAATGTCTCTTGTTTCTCCATTGTCTCGAAAAGCAGTTTGAATATCTGTTATTTCCCTTTCCATATAAGATCTTTCTTGAAAGAACCTAAGGATTATTTTCCTAGTGTGTGAGATTAAGGATTCTATGCTTTATTACCTTTGCTATTAAGTTCTACACTGATCTCTTTCAATCTATTGGTCTCTGTGTTATTCTTCAAGTTTGCTGGCATAATTTATGCTTTTCTTGCCTGCCATATTTCTGTAGATACACCATCATTTTCTATTGCGTGTTAAGCATTGAAGTGCTGATGTGAATTCATACTTTTGTTCTTGTTAATAGGGAGTATCTTCTAAGGTATCTTGAATATTGACATCCTAATTGGGAAGAATTTTAGTATACTCATTTAATCTTTTATTGATCTTCTTTGAATCATTTGTTATGGTTTGAGTAAAGGTTTACAAAAAAAAGATATGTTTACATATGCCAGTTGTAGATTAAAACTTCCTTCTGAGATTGGAGAGCCTTTAGAATTTGCTTTTCTGTGTTATTTCTATCCTTGATGTCTGTGCAGATGTCATTGTAATACTGCTTCTTCTTACATGTAATAAGGAGTCTCTGAAATCTTTCAGTTCTTTCCTGAGATTGTTTTTTTTAATTTGGCTTCTCTTTTAATCAATTTTCAGTGTCTGTTCTAATATTCATTTTGGTTTCTTCTGGTTTCAATGTCTTTGGTTGTTTCTTCTTATTCAAAGAATATGAAGAAAAAACACCCCATATTTTATTTCATTTCATAGTTTCCCTAGCTCCATATCAATGAAGTTCATGACTTGCAATGATTCCTTTTTTAATTATCAATTTTAATTATTATTTATTTTAATTTTGTGTTTGTTTTGACAATTTAGTCTTATCCGACTCTTGGCAACTTTATAGGCAAGTACTCTCCATTTAACTCTGTCAAGTACAACTTCTTTCAATTGTTTGAATGTTCAACTTTGTATCAGATTTATTTAAATGGTAATGTTTAATACAAAGTAAAGTTAAAGAAAAGAGACTAGAGAGGAGGAATAAAAAGTAAAATGAGAAAGAAAGGAAGGAAGGAAATATAGTAAAGAGCAAAGAAATATGTGACTTTCAACCTTCGTTACGACAAATATTAAAAATTTAGTAACTCTTCATCCTCTTTAAAGTTACAGTTATCTCTTCATCCCATATTCAATCTCTTGTGTATAAACAAATCCATAAATCATCACCTTCTTAGTTCAAGTGTCAGCAGAAAGTCCATAAAGGGTAGTCAGACATATCTAGTCACTCTCTTAGTTTGTCATTTGTCTATCCCAGGGATGTCAAACTCAAGGCCTGCAGGCCGGATCCAGCCCACGGGGGAGCCTGGAAATATCAAGGGACTGGCCCATGGTGCCTCTGGCGGCTAAAATGCACCACATGCGTGCGCCCCCACCTGGCCTCCTGCAGCACTCTGCCTGCCGAAACTGGGCTGAAAATGGGTCCAAAACAGGCCAAAACATGGGCTGAAAACAGGCTGAAAAATGGGCCAAAAACGGGCTCAAAAAGGGCCAAAAACAGGCTGAAAATAGCTGGAAAATGGCCCCAAAATGGACCATGCCCCATTTTGACTGGCAGGGTGCTGCAGAAGGCAGAAACACACAACATTTTCAAACTTGTCATTTTGAAAGTCTGTATTAACTCAGAAATATTTAATGAGCAATTTCTGGAAGTGATTAGAAATTGAGGTTTGCTCCAGCTGTTTAGAACATATTTAGACAGGTCACCTGCCCTCTCTTTATCCAGAGAGGTCCAAGGAGCCAGTCCCATCACTGATTGCTTGGTCTTTGCTACAGTTATCAGCTCTGCTTTCACAGAGCTCTCTTTAATTTGCTATGTCTCCTCTGGAAGTCCTTTGTAGTGATTCCTGATGTTCTTTTTGCAAACAATGGGTATTTCAGGATAAAATTTGTTAACTCTAGGTTTAATAACTAGGTTTCTTAAATTTTTAAATTTTAAATTTGTATTAGTTTTATATTTTAAATTGTATTTCGGCCTCTGATGAAATTGTTTTAATTTGTTTTTAATTGTATATATTGTTTGTTTTTAGTTGGCTGTGCACCGCCCCGAATCCTTTTTTGGGAGAGGGGGCGGTATAGAAATTTAATAAATAATAATAATAATAACTCTATTTCCAATCCCAATCACGCTTCTACTGCATTTTTTTTTTACTCACTGCTAAATGTAATTGCCCTAATTTTGCACGTCCAACACAACACAATTTTTTTATTTCTGCATATCACCAGCTGGTGGGAAACAGCATTATAGCAACAATAGTGCAGTTCAGTTGTGGAACCTTTTGTCACATATGGATTTCTTCCTGTGTTTTCCTACAACCCGTTATAATATAACCCTAGCTGAACAAATGTTCAAAAAAATGTGCATCAAGAAGGATGTATAATGTTTGAACATAGAGTTTCAAAAGAAGCAAGCAGAACAATGGAAGATATCATGATCAAGAATGTCAACAAACAGAGGAATATAAGGAAATTTAAGAAACTCAGAGAAATCTGCAAAAAGTCTGAAGCAAGATGGGACTACTTTTGCACAATAACAAAAGAAATGATAAAGGCAAATGTGGTTAAAAAACAACAGAAGGGTTTTACTGAAATTGTTTATAAGCAGAACGGAAACATTTGCAGACACAGAATACGGTTAGAAACCAGCTTTACTGGGAAATGAGACATAACCAGCTGTCAAATAGGAAGGCACAAAATGAAAACTACATTTCCAGAGCTCTGTTTAAACCTGCAGCTAACAGCCATTTTTTGGTGAATAAGGAAGAAGACTCTGAGACCAGTGGTGGGATTCAAAAAATTTTACTACTGGTTCTGTGGGCGTGGCTTGGTGGGCATGGTGTGGCTTGGTGGGCGTGGCTTGGTGGGCATTGCAGGGGAAAGATACTGTAAAATCTCCATTCCCTCCCCACCCCACTAATCTGCTTTCCAGCTCTGTTCTCCTGTGCAGGGCTACAAAAGAAGACCCAGCTGATCAACTGGGACTCAGGAGGCAGAGAATAGAAGGGGGTGGGGCCAGTCAGAGAGGTTATTTGCCAGTTCTCCAAACTACTCAAAATTTCCGCTACCGGTTTTCCAGAACTGGTCAGAACGTGCTGAATACCACTTCTGTCTGTGGCCTAAAGAGAGGGGAAAATTTCTCCCTATATTCCAGAAAGGAGAAAAAGAGGTACAAAGTAAAGTACGTCTTATAGAATTTCTTCACAAATTTGTTTAATTTTCTTTCAAAGAAAATCAGAGAGAAAATATCAAATGAAGAGCATGATTTCAACAAAGCCAGAGGAACTGTGATCAGAAAGCTAATGTAAGATGGGTAATAAAGAGAGCAAGAAAATATAACTTTACCTTTTCTTCACTTTATTACATTTGACAGGATAAATCACACTTAAGGAAATGGAATGTTCAAGATAGGGGATATAAATTATTCTTCCCTTTTTGCTTGATTATTATTTATCACTCTGATGTTATTTTTCCCTACCCCAGTTAATTTTGAGAACTGATGCTGAATTGAGATAATATAGTTTTAAAATCCCCACTGTTTCACAATCACTAATGTAAGGTTCTCTTCATATAACATGATCCATCATTTAATATGGAAATAGGTAGATGTGTGAAAGTCTAGCTTTGCCCATCCTGAGGTGATAACAATCTGTTCAGTGGTGGGATTCAATTTTTTTTACTCTGTGGGCGTGGCTTGGTGGGCGCGACAGAGGAAGGATATTGTAAAATCTCTAGTCAGAGGTGGTATTTGCTGGTTCTCCAAACTACTCACAATTTCCACTACTGGTTTTCCAGAACTGGTCAGAACTTACTGAATGCCATCTCTGAATCTGTTTCTTCACAGTTTTAGAGTAGAGCTAGAGCGAACAGGTAGTATGGATCATTTCATGAAATGTCCCATTCTGTTCCTGTGCATTAAAAAAAAACACCCTAATACCAGGCACAAAAGGTTTACTTCTGACCTTTAACTCAGGAACCAGTTTTTCAGCAAAAACATTTTTGGCTTTGTGTGTGTGACCAGGAAAAGAATTTTATGAGTTTTCATGCAATAACTCAGCCAGTAGTATAGCCGAGTTTTTTTCTTCATAGAATAGATCATGGAGTACAGAAGCTAAAAGATATTGGACAAAAATACACACATGGTTGGAAAAATGATAAAACAACATATAGATTTGAAACCTGAAATATTTTTATTAGGAATGGTTCCTGAAGGTTACAGTAAGGAAAAAACACATTTAATCATGCATATACTAACAGCAGCCATAATTGTATTTGCTCAGAATTGAAAAAGTGATAAGATATCAATAGAGGGAAAAGTAATTGAGAAAATATTTGAATGTGCAGAAATGAACAAATTAACACTGATAATTAAAGAAAAAAGAGAAACGGAATATTATATGGTATGGGATTTATTTTATCAATGGTTAGAAAATAAAACAAATTAAATGATTTAAATGAATGTATAAAGCAATAAGATTGTTAAAAAACAAATATATTAGATAAGATGTATAAGAAAATATGATTATTGATATATTGATAAGGAAAATATTCATTATAATTGTGAGCACACAAAAAATGTACCTAGTCGACACACAGTTGAAATGGAATGGAAATATTGTATATATAATTTTAAAAATTATAAATAAAAAAAGAATAGATCATGGTGACTGAATTAAAATTTTGAACAAAATCTAGCACTACTCAACTTGTTTATCATAGCCTTTCTATCTAAATCAGATTCTTTAAGTATGGACAGACAATTTATGTAATAAATGTATAGCATCTTTAATCTCTCCCATTGATTGGTTCTATCACCACTTCCATTTCTTTATTTATGCACTCGTGTATTTAAAAAAGTTACTTAAAAACAGAAAGGAAAATAGAATTGCATATGTTGTTTGTGGAAACTGCAATGCTTTGGGAACTATTATACCAAATTTGCACTATCTGGTTGATACTTTATTTAAACCACATGATATGGCAAATATAATGGCCAAGTGATCAGATAAGAAAGCCTGATGTGTAAAATTTACTTGGCATTATGAATTATCTATCACTCAAGTAGAACAGATATATGATATGAAAGGACAAAAGATAAGCCCTTGTTTAAATCTTTTACCTTTTCTATAGTAGATAAGGATGGTTATCTCCTGGTGTTTGAAGAAATGGAAGAACATTTTGTGCCTATGAGAAGCCTAATCAATGAATAGGCTTATTTTTCTAACAGTCCAGAAAAGCGAATATAGGTGAATACAGTATAACTTTCAACCACTGATTTAGTGGCTGTTAAAAGTTACAATTGCACTGAAAAAAGTGACTTATGACCATTTTTCACACTTAACGACTGTTCCGGCACCCTCATGGTCACAAGATCAAAACTGGATGCTTGGCAACTGGCATATATTTATGATAATTGCATCATCATGTAATCACCTTTTGCAACCTTCTGACAAGCAAAGTTAACAGGGAAGCCAGATTTACTTAAGAATCATTTTATTAATTTAACAACTGCAGTGATTCACTTAACAACTATGGCAAGAAAGGTCATAAAATAGGGTAAAACTCACTTAGCAACAGAAATTTTGGGCTCGATTATGGTCGTAAGTCGAGGATTACTTGTAATTGGTTGATATAAGGTTCCACATTGTCAAAGTGAATGACTGGGAGCTTGGTGCAAATAGGAAGAAATTCAAAGGATGTTGTGGGAAAAGCTTTACTTCAAAAGCGTCAGACAGAAATTGATTCAACCTTAAACAGATGTGGCCAGGGTAGGGGATGGAAGTATAAAACGTTGCATATAAAATGGAGCAGGATCTTCAATCCTGCAGTTGCAGCTATTATTCTGATGTTTTTTTTTTAATCTCCTGTGAACATCCCTGCTTAGAAGAAAACAGAAAGAAAAGAAAAAAGAAAAAAATGACAATTTTTAATGGAAAATTTCTGACTACTTTATAAAAAATAAACCAAAAGCACATTGCCTTAGGTGACTAGCTTTCAAGATTCTCCCTTTGTCATCTCCCTTTTCTTCTAAATATTTAAAACACAATCATCATCCAAATCTAGCAATTTCTTTTAAGAAAGAAGAGATCCAACACTGCCAAATGAAAGCCAAAAAGTCTCAGGATAATTTGGCTCTAAGATGTTACTTTAAGCTCTGTTTAGTCCTCATCGCTGCTGTCTTGTCTGAGGCAATAGTTATCTTTCAAAAAATACCCAAGATAAGCAGTTAAACTCTACAAAGACTTCCATATAAAGTTTCTTTATTGGATCATACCAGGCATCGTCAAGGTATAACTCACAGTTAGGTTGAGATTCATCTAATGTCCAATCTTTGCATAGTGGTCTTCAGTAGTGTGAAAATATGGTTATCTTCATCCTATAATGATGTAGCAAAGGATAAGACACCAGCATGATGCTGGCATCCAAGCAAGAATGAAACAAACCCAACTAGAGGTCAATTCAGTGACCAATCAGAATTACAGATGTGGCCGCATATTTCCCATGAGGCATTAATTACATTTCCCACGAGGAATTAACTTAAGGGGACAGCTCCCAATTCCCAATTAACTATATACTGTCTGACCAGCACAGCTGCACTTTCCCTGAGCTTCCCTCCATTCCTTAAGAAACTATGGTCCTAGAGGTGACAAGCATGCATTTCTATAGAAATGCATGCTTGTCAGCTCTAGGACTATAGTGTGCAGCCTTTGACAAGCCAGATTATTCTGATCTTGTTTCTTTGTGCAGTTCCTATTCCTCTTTCTTGCTGATACCTTCCTTCTTTCGTAGTGATACTAAAGTAGCCAACTCTATAGTAGCATTGTTTCAACTAAACTAAACAGTGTAGTCCATCCTTGGACAAAAAGCAATTCGTGTAGGTGGGGTGCCCTGTAATTATCTCAGAATATTCATGAACTGGAAGAGGCATGGTAACAAGATCAGCCAATGAATAGGCATAGCAACTAAGTCAGTCAATGAGGATTGTTTGGAAATTGAAACTGGAAGGAGCCTAGGCGTGGCTCTATATTAAGCTCTACAGCTCTGAAGCTGTGTTAAACTTGGAATCTTGTCTGCAACTCTGAATCAAAACTGAAACTGTTCTCTCTTCTGCTTGTCCCTATAACTTTCTCCCACATTGGAAGAACCTAATTTGCTATTGTACATTTATTTATATATTATTATGTATATAAAGAAGTTAGTGAATCCTGCTGAATCAGTCATCTGTGTGTGTTTTCTGGATTTGAATTTCTGCTGCAAACTCTAACAAATTATAAAGCAAATGTTGGCTTCTTCATCTGGGAGCTGTTGAAAGAAGAAAAACGTTTTGGTGAAAAGAGAAAAAATTACTGGAGTTATTGAAATTCTAGGTTGGGGGTTAAGGGATTTGTCCTATCATTCATCAGATTTCTTATTGCTACTAAGTGGTGTGGAAGGCAAGCTTTACTGGCTAAAATGCTCCAAGCAAGTAGGCATAAAGCAATATCTAGGCCAACATTTGTACAGAAAACTGTTTTAAACTGATTTCCGGATAAGATAGAATGACCACTTTGCAATCAGAAACTGTACCTGACTTAACCACATATGTCATTGTCACACTTTATTTTGCATGATGGAATTACCTACCTTATAATCAGCAGTAACTTCAGATAAGCATTGGAGGGGTGGAATTGGATGAAGAAACTAGCAGAACATTCCTGAGATTCAGTAAGGCTGACTTATTATATTTTGAGCCAAGTGAAAAAAAATAGTTTCACTCTGTTAAATGTACATTCCTATACATAAAGGCTACATAGGAACATTATGTCTGGAAATTAAAATTACCTCTACAAAAACTTAAATTAAGTTCTGCCTAATTCATAGTACACCTCTTTCCTTGAGTACTTATTTCTTCTTTTAAGTGAATAGGGCCCTGGAGACAAAAAGCAATCATAGCAGTAGGTTTTGAGACCATAACATAATAAATTGTGAAGGGGCGACTTCTATCTACAGCAGAGAGAATTTAGTTATCTTGCACCTCTATCGCAAGAGAAAATTATTCTCAGCTGAAAACATCTAACTGCCAGCATGGTTGATGCTATTCCTTTATTTAATATTAAAATGGCAAAATGTTATTTAATTTACAATTGAATGTTTAGTATTAAAATCTGTTTTTCCTTCTATCTGTGATGTAGGGTGGATATGAGAATGAAAGTGTAGTCAATATTAGTGAATTCTTGATAGTTTTCAAACAATTGCTTTTTCATTCATTCATTAACACTACTAATAGGTAGACTGCACAAGAAAAATGTCTATCGAATTCTTATTAAATATGTAAAAAATGTCACTGATCAGTAATCTATCTCCTTAGCATTCTAACTGACAGGGATAGAGAAGAGCTCAAGAACATAGACAGTAAAACCAATGTCTTCCTTCTCTTTTCAAATCTGTTTGCCCTCATAATTGTGTCTATTCTTGCTGATTAAGCAGACTTTTGTTCTTTAAATTTGTTACCTCTTGAGATGAGGAGTTAAAAGCCCAGATGAAAATGGTCCTGACAGCTAAGCTGCAGGGATATATCTTCTTGATCACATTTCCTAGAAATGGGAATACTTGAGTTTGACTTACAATTTTGCCACAAAGAGAATTTGTCAGTGCCTCTTTTAGGCAGGAAAGAACACATCTCATGTTCAGAGGCACTGATCCTTTCCCTTAATTGTGGGACCAGTTCCATCCCGACTAATTTAACTTGCAAGGAGGGGCAAGATTCCAAGTAGAGAATAATCATTTTCCTGGTGATCTACATGAAAAGAATCCCAAAAACTAGGACAAGCAGTTCAGTGGTGGGATTCAGTTTTTTTTACTACAGGTTCTGTGAGCGTGGCTTGGTGGGCGTGGCTGGGGAAGGATACTGTGAAATCTCCAGTCAGAGGTGGTATTTGCCGGTTCTCCAAACTATTCAAAATTTCCGCTACCGGTTCTCCAAAACTGGTCAGAACCTGCTGAATACCACTTCTGAAGCAGTTACTTTTCTATGACTTACCCAATGTTGGTTTCCAAGCTGAGGTAGATTGGTCAACTTTAACCACAAAGAATTATTAAAACTGTTTGCTTCTCCCGCCCCTTCAGCATTTTAATGAAGGAAATGCCTCACAATATATGAGAGCAATCTATCCAAAGAATCAGTGAAGATAGACAAATGGGTATTCTTCATTACCTTCATTATAAGAACTTAAAATGGGTCTTCAGCTAGATCTCATTTTCTGCTCAATCTAATCCATCCCTAGAGTTCCTGCACTTAGGTTACAGTTAATGTTCCATCTACATCATCACCACCGTCATTCACATGAACAATTCAATAGGCTTATGTGCTCTACAAGTTTGCCAAAGGCATAGCTCTTCTCTGCTTAGAAGAACAGCCTATAGGTGGCAGCTGCCCTGCTCCACTTAAGTTTTCCAGAGTTTTTAGAAAACTTTGATTGTTTTGAATATGGGGAAAAAAATCTATCCTATCCTGGTAGCATTCTTATATTTATTACAGTGCTTGTTTGTTCTGGGCAGAAATAATCACCAAAGTTTTTGAATCCTCTTATGTTTTTGTAAATTAACCCTAAAAGAACAAATCTTCGGATTTTTCTACCTCTTTTCACCCTGCTGATTTTTTTTTCATTGTCATATACAAACTAGAAAGGCTGATGTTTCAAACATGTATCCAGATTGGCTTAATTTAAATTTAATTTAAATGGCTCCATGGCTTGGGACCTGGGTACTTACGGGACCGCCTGCTGCCATCAACAGCCTCCCGCTGCCCAGTGCGCTCCCACAGGGTTGCCCTGCTCGGGGTTCCGCCGCCTGATCGTTGCCAGTTGGCGACCCCGAGGGTGCGGGCCTTCTCTGTGGGGGCCCCCTCCCTGTGGAATGATTTGCCCCCGGAGATACGGGCCATTACCGACATCCAGACCTTCCGGCGTGCAGTAAAGACCCTGTTCTTTCAACAGGCCGGCCTGGCCCAGTAAACGGTTTTTTGGGGTTTTAAATTAACTAGGTTTTAAATTTTAATATAATTCTTAAATTTTAAATTTATTAGTTATATTTTTGTATTTAAATTGGATTTCGGCCGGATTAATTTGTTTAATCTGTTTTTAATTGTATATATTGTTCGTTTTTAGTAGGCTGTACACCGCCCCGAGTCCCTTTTTGGGAGAGGGGGCGGTATAAAAATTCAATAAATAAATAATTTTCTTGATGCACAATTGAGATATCTGTAATGCTGAATTTGATAACATGTAGTATACAAACTGGGAAGGATGTGGAAATCTCCTAAGCTGACAGTGATTTAACCCAGTTGCCTTGTTCTTGTTCTACCTTGTTTATGAGGAAATACAGGCAACCATTTTATGTTGCTAACCTTACCATGACCATTTCATCAAACCAAAACTAACTCTGAATATTGCCTATCCTGTTTTACAAACAAAAGTAATAGAACTTGCAGCAACACCCAGAAGAAAAGCTGCATGTTTCAAAGATGAATGCAATAAATAATTGTAAACAGCTTATTGTTTTCATTACCAATGATTTGTTTATTCACAGAACAGTCTCCTGTAAAATATTAAATACAACCCAAGCAACTAATGCACTTTTTCCGTTTAAATACTGCTCAATTAAAAATTAATGTGGCACCTAATTTTGATCTCTGCCTGTAATTGTAAAAACTTATGCATACAGATTAATTATAAAGTAAAACACACATTTCCTTTTCAAACCATCATTAAATTTGCATCCTGAGTGGAATGATGGATTTCACTTTAGAGAACTATATTCAATACAAATATTTTTGTAGGCTTTGAGAAGTAGAAGGAAGTGTCTTTACAGTGCTCCCTGGAAGCAGGCATTCTTGCAAAGTTGCTTTCAACTTATATAAATTATTGCTCAGGAAATCCACTAGAAAAATAATAATTTCTCCCATTTCTTCAGAGCATGATGAAAAGGAAAACTGTATAATTTTGTTGAAACTAAAAAGAAAAATCGAATGTGCCTGCTGTTATTTGAAAACAGCACCAATTTAATTTCATATTTTTTTCCAATGAAGAAAATAATCATACTGCAAAATAGACATTGGAAAAAATGTGAACAAATATCCTAAACTGCTGTTTGGAATAAATGGGTACTGGTGCTTGGGCATGCAACATGCTGCCAACATTTGGTATGCTTCTCTTAGCTCACATTCACCTGGGTAGTCCTCGACTTACAATCATTTGTTTTGTGACCTCCAAAGTTACAATAGCACTGAAAAAAATTATGACCAGTCCTTGCTCCTACAAGAGTTGTAGCTCCTTCATGACAATCTGATCAAAATTTTCAATGATTGCAGCAATCCAAGGGCACACTGCTCACCATTTCCAACCTTTGCAATAAGCATAGTCAATGGGGGGGGGATGCGGGGAGCCCAATTCACTTAATGACCACATGATTTGCTAAGCAACCATGGCAATACAGGTCAAAAAATCATGTACAATTCACTTAGTAATTGCTTCTTTGCAACATAAATTCTGGTCCCAACTGCAGTCATGAATTAAGGACTATGTCAGCATTCCACGTAACGCATCTGCCAAAAGCAGAACTTTGAGGCAGGTGGAATCCTCAAAGAACATGTTTATTGGATACATCATATCGGTACAGCTAGTGAAAACCAACTCTAAAAGTTCCCACAGTTTCCCCCTAATTAAAAGAGCAAATATTTCCCTTCCCAGGTGTCACCAGTCACATTGTCCAATCAAAGTAGCTGGGAGGCTGCTTTGTCACTTCTCTCCTCCTTCACTTGCCACTTGTTAGGATGACCTTGGTTCCCACAAGAAAACTTTTTGTTTTGACTGGCAGCAGATCTATCTACTTCCCCCCTCCCTTCCCCTTTTAAAGTTCATGGCAATTATAAGGCAGGAAATGATGGCTTCAGCCAGCTTTGCTTCAGAGTTGACAGACTTCCTATATGTTGACAGACTTCCTATATGTAGAATTCAATATGCAGACATCTGCCTAAGGCTGGCATTAAACTATGCTTACAGATTCCTGAGAAATATGGCTATTTTGTCTCATTCAGACCCAGAATGTAATAATGAGGCTTAAAAGGAGTTTTGTCAGGCAATATTCTTTCGAAGGAGAGTTTGGATGATGTCCACCAAATGTTTTCCATAGAATATAGGGAATGCCTAACTTCCAGAAATAGTGGTACCACAATTCAAGGATAAAGCTGACTGGCAGTTTCTATTCTTCAGTCATAAGGGGAAAATAAATAAGAGACACTGCTTTTATTTATTCTTCATTATGGAGCATTATTTAGAAGGCTTGTTTATTTCCAGAAGGGATGCAGTGAAAGTTGGCAGAAAGGAATTCAGGAGAGCAGCAAGCCATGTTGAGAGGTGTGAACTTTCGTTTGGCTGCTGCTAGAGATTAATGTTTAATGTAGAAGGTTTAAATCCAAGTCTAGATGTTGCTAGTCTTAAGTGTTCCAATTCCTACTCAAATGACTCAGATTCTGTGCTCTGAAGAGATTCAGAATGGCAGAAGTCAAGATGGACAATGCCTTGAGGAAGGATCATTTTGTGCCTACATCTCATCTTGACACCATATCACATCTTTTGAGCTCCTTGCCTGTAGAAGCTAAAAATGAAAAAGTTCTTTCCAAAGCCTTTAAACAACACCATTCATTGTGAAAGGCGCTAAGCACATTGGAGATAGCAATTGTGATTCTCCCAAATGGGGGCCATATCTTTTCTTGATATATTGCAGATACTGTGTACCTAATGCCATGTGCCTGCAGCTTTGATTTTCATGGTCAGTCTAGATTTATAGGAAATCCATTTCATGCCAGGAGGGCTGAACTGCTACATTAATGTGTGCTTCCCAGATCCACTGAGCCACAAATGCTGTGGTAAAGAGTGACTCAAGTAAGCACGGCAATTGCAAAGACTTCTCTCCAGCTCTTTCATCAATTTAAAATTAACTTTATTAAACTTCTGAACATAGAATCACAGCTGATGGAAAGCAAGATGAGATGGCACCACCTTCTTTCTACAAGCAAAAACCAATTTGACTGGCAGCAGAATCTGGTATAAGAGGCAGTGATGTGATAATGTTCTAAAGGCTAATTTATGGCACAGCAAGAGGGGATTGATTGCACACCAGCTCAGTGCTTGGATTCATCTTACTATCATTCTGCTATCTGAAGGGGCAGCCTGACTTGGTTTAACAATGCAGCTGGTGCTGAACTGAACAGAACAATTTAAGGGGAAACCAGCCAGTCTTGGTAGCCGCTGGCTGTATCTCTCTGAGCAAGTAAGGAATCTAAAGGAGTAGAAATCTCTGCTTGGTTTCTTTTTAAGGAACTGTAAACCTAAAGTTTGCTTTTAAAAAGATACAGGAAAATGTAGGTTGGGGGAGTTTTCTTACATGCAAAAGGGAGGAAACTCTCCTGTCCTAAATATTGCTCTCTTGTGTAATTCTGCTAACCAATTTCCCCATCACCACCAAACGAAGAATTGCTTACTGCCTGAGCAGGCCTAATGAGCTATATTTCCAATGTCTAAATAAATGATTACAGTTTAAAGCCTATTTCCAGAAGATAGGTTTAAGATACAAAAGGCTCTTGACAGACTTGATCATTGGGTACTATCTAACTAAATGAAATTCAGTGGTGAAAAAAGTAAGGTTCTACCTTTAGGCATGAAAAATCAAATGCACAGGTATAGTATAGATGGTACCTGACTCAATAGTAGTAACTGAGAGGGATCTTGGAGTCCTAGTGGACAATCACTTGAATGAGCCAGCAGTGTGCTGCAGCTGCCAAAAAAGCCAACACAGTTCTAGGCTGCATTAACAGAGGGATGGGATCAAGATCACGTGATGTATTAATACCACTTTATCGTGCCTTGGTAAGGCCACACTTGGAATACTGCATCCAGTTTTGGATGCCATGATGTAAAGAAGACGTTGAAACTCTAGAACAGGGGTCTTCAAACTTGACAGCTTTAAGACTTGTGGACTTCAGCTCCCAGAATTCCTCCTCCAGTCATGGTAGCTCAGGAATTCTGGGAGTTGAAGTCCACAAGTCTTAAACTTGCCAAGTTTGAAGACCTTTGCTCTAGAAAGAGTGCAGAGAAGAGCAACACAGATGATTAGGGGACTGGAGGCTAAAGCATATAAAGAACAGTTGCAGGAACTGAGCATGGCTAGTCTAATGAAAAGAAGGACTAGGGGAGACATGATAGCAGTGTTCCAATATCTCAGGGGCTGCCACAAAGAAGAGGGAGTCAAGCTATTCTCCAAAGCGCCTGAGGGCAGGACAAGAAGCAATGGGTGGAAACTAATCAAGGACAGAAGCAACCTAGAACTAAGGAGAAATTTCCTGACAGTCAGAACAATTAATCAGTGGAACAACTTGCCTCCAGAAGTTGTGAATGTTCCAACACTGGAAGGTTTTAAAAAGATGTTGGATAACCATTTGTCTGAAGTGGTGTAGGGTTTCCTGCCTAAGCAGCGGGTTGGACTAGAAGACCTCCAAGGTCCCTTCCAACTCTGTTATTCTGTTCTATTTATTCTATCCTATCGTATCCTATCCCTGTAGAAGCAGTAGATGAGGGAGCCCATTCATACATCATGAGCAACCTCTAATATATACACTTTACTATTTGTACACTCTACATTCATGAGAAATGCGGCATCGAAGAATGCTGCTTGCAGGTATCTAATTAAAGAAGGAACATAACCCATCAAGTGTCAGAAGGGAATAGTGTATCATTATTGGCATGATCCCAACAGAAGAGATGTATGCAGCTCAGGGTTGAACTGTGGTGCTTTCGATCTTGGTTGTTTGCTTGCAGGCCTTTCATTACCAGACTAGATAACATTCACAGTGCTAGAAGGGAGTGGGATTTACTTTGTACTTATATACAGCAACTTGCCCTATCTGTGTTGGTGGGGTGTTTTTTTGCCCGAAATAAATAGAAAGTTATAAAAATTTTCCCCTTCCACTGCTTGCTGAGTCTTTCCTGCAAATTGTTGCACCTGGAAACTGCTCTGCATCCCATTGATAGATTACAGATTTATTTATTTATTTATTTATCACATTTTTATACCGCTCCCTCTCCCAAAAAGGGACTCGGGGCGGTGTACAGCCTACTAAAAAACACATAATAAATACACTATAAATACAGTTAAAAATATATTAAACACGTTGGTCCGGCTGTGTCCCATCTAATTAAAGATTTAACTCTATAAAATCAGGGATTCGAATTAAAAAAATTAAAAATATAAAATTAATTACTAAAATTACAGTGGTCCCCAGCTATAACCAAAGAATGGGAAGAGACATGCTGGAGATATGGGAATATTCACAATGCTGATGGTATTGGCTTCTTATTAGTTTATATGCTGATTGACAATGTTTAAGAAATAGTATCAGTTGCCCACAATGCTGGGCTTACACTAAAAGGGGAAGAAAGCTAGCAGAAAAAAATCAGACTCAAGGGTTACCGAAAAGACATAGGATCAGCTTTTCAGAGTGTTAGACATGATGCGGGAGTACATAAAGGTTTCATTTGGAAAAGACTCCATGTATTGCTTCACAGATACACAAGATTTGCTTGTGTTTTGTTAACATAAAGTTTTAAGCTTACTCCTGTAACCTGGATTTTCCCTCCCCGCTTCCATTTAATAATGCCCAATTCTTGGAGATTGCCCAGACAAGATCCCTGCACTTTTCTTGCCATTGTGTCCTTCTGAGAGTAGGCGGGTGGCCCTAAATTATCCAGCTGGCTTCATGCCAAAAGAAGGCTAGAACTCACCATCTCCCGGTTTCTAGCCTGATGCCTTAACCACTATGTACCTCAAACTGATTCATAACTCAGAAAGTAAATCTATTTACTTATTTTCAGAGTTTTCTCTCCAGTTTCCTAATTTTCAAAACTGACTCCAGCTCAGTAAAAAATGAAATCTCTGTTCATATTTCTGATTTTGCCTCTTTAACTGTTCTAGAGACTTCCCCTCAACTCTTTCCAAATGTTTTCACTTTGACAAAACTTTGTTAGCCTATTGACTCACGTCGTAGGAGATCCATTTCTCTTTCTTGGAGATTCCAGATAGAAATGAGTGAGTCACTTGGAAGTAAACATCACCTTTTAGTTCAGACTGTTTCTCCTTTGTTTATCAGTCAACTGACCTGCCTCTTTCTTTCTTTCTTCCTTTTTTTTTTTAACTGTATTTATTCATTCATTTATTTATTGAATTTATATTGCTGCCTGTTCGCCCATGGAGACTCGAGGGGCTTACAGAATATAAAACCATATTTAAAATTAAAAAAAAAAACTAAGAAAAAGAATCAAATAAATTAATACAGTACAATAGAACAAAATAAATAAATAAATAAAAATCATCCCCAGCTCTCACCCACCCTGCCCCCAATGACAGCAGACCACACGAGCCATTTGATGGCTCTGGGTGCCTTCCGGGAGAAAGAAAGAGAATATAAAGAAAGAGCAACGGTTTCAATGTCTATATAAACAGTGTGTTGTCTAGTTACAGTTAATTTGAGGAACAGTCATATCATCATCATAATGTTCATTAGTGGTAATCATAACCGTATTTTCTCCTCATAATATTAATAAACTGTTAATACCCGATCATAATAATAAACAGATCATAATAAATCCTCATGATTGACTTGCTTCTTTCTGTCAGTCGAAGCTCTCTCCCTGGTTATCCCATGTTATTCTCTTTCTGGGCTCACCTTTGAGAACTTGATACACTCTATGTTCAGAGATGCCAGCTCCTTCTCCAACATAGTCTCCAGCACCATCAGCTGCTCTGTAATCCAGACTTGCTTTCCAATCCTCCTGGTCTCAGACAGAATTCTGTTTATCAATGAGCAGATGACAAATAGATCATAAATGTGGATTTCTTTTAGAATAGTTGTGAAGTTACCGTACAGAGAAGTATGTGGTTTCTCTTTACAACATCGGGAAGGGTTAAAAACAGCACTTTTCCAAAGTATTACAACTGTTTTTTGGGGGGAGGGAGCTTGGTTAATAAAGGGGAAACCTTGAAGAAAGCAAAATATGGAGAAAGTAGCAGGAATTAATTAGGTGACGTAGAAAAAATATCCCGAAATGAATGCTGGCTGACCTGATGAATTGGCATGACCACCATGCAATAATGTTTTCAGAGTAAAAAAGATTATACCCTGTAATCATGCTAGGCTACTTCTTATTACAGAAAATGAAATGAAACGAAAATGTGTGTGTGTATAAATATATGTGTGTGTATATATGTGTGTGTATATATATGTGTGTATATATATATGTGTGTAACTTGTGTTACAACACCCTGGTAAGCCCCAATCAAGGGAGGAAACGTTCTGCTGTCTTTTTCTGTCTTTCAGCTCATCACCAGAGACCATCCAGACAGAAAGCTATTTGTTTCATTGTCTTTTGTTTATATGTGTGTTAGGTTTTTGAGCTGATAAATAATTAAACAAGGGAGACTAGGATAGGTCTATTTCGAGATACTTAGCTCTCATCAGCTAGCCATACCCTTACTGGGAATCAAACCAGGGAAGTAACATATATATATATATATATATTACTTATATAACCAGGGAAGTAATATAATATATATATATTATATATATATATACTTTGTGTTACAAAGTATCAACTGCCTCACATGTAATACTTCCCTGGTTCGAATCCCAGTAAGGGTATGGCTAGCTGAAGAGAGCTAACTAGCTCCAAATAGATCTATCCTAGTCTCTCTTATTTATTATTTAATTATCAGCTTAAAAACCTTACATATATATATATATATATATATATACTTTGTATTACAACACCCTGTTAAGCCCCAATTAAGGGAGAAAGCATACTGCTTTCTTTTCTGTCTTTCGGCTCATCACCAGAGACCATACTGACAGAAAGCTATTTGTTTCGTTGCCTTTTGTTTACATGTGTGTAAGGTTTTTTAAGCTGATAATTTTAAATAATAAATAAGGGAGACTAGTATAGATCTATTTCGAGCTAGTTAGCTCTCTTCAGCTAGCCATACCCTTACTGGGATTCGAACCAGGGAAGTATTACATGTAAGGCAGTTGTAATTGCCTCTACACCACTGGCTCTCTCCTTATCAGCTCAGGCAGGGGAATAAGTATATACTTTGTATTACAACACCCTGTTAAGCCCCAATTAAGGGAGAAAGCATACTGCTTTCTTTTCTGTCTTTCGGCTCATCACCAGAGACCATACTGACAGAAAGCTATTTGTTTCGTTGCCTTTTGTTTACATGTGTGTAAGGTTTTTTAAGCTGATAATTTTAAATAATAAATAAGGGAGACTAGTATAGATCTATTTCGAGCTAGTTATGCTTTCTCCCTTAATTGGGGCTTAACAGGGTGTTGTAATACAAAGTATATACTTATTCCCCTGCCTGAGCTGATAAGGAGAGAGCCAGTGGTGTAGAGGCAATTACAACTGCCTTACATGTAATACTTCCCTGGTTCGAATCCCAGTAAGGGTATGGCTAGCTGAAGAGAGCTAACTAGCTCGAAATAGATCTATACTAGTCTCCCTTATTTATTATTTAAAATTATCAGCTTAAAAAACCTTACACACATGTAAACAAAAGGCAACGAAACAAATAGCTTTCTGTCAGTATGGTCTCTGGTGATGAGCCGAAAGACAGAAAAGAAAGCAGTATGCTTTCTCCCTTAATTGGGGCTTAACAGGGTGTTGTAATACAAAGTATATACTTATTCCCCTGCCTGAGCTGATAAGGAGAGAGCCAGTGGTGTAGAGGCAATTACAACTGCCTTACATGTAATACTTCCCTGGTTCGAATCCCAGTAAGGGTATGGCTAGCTGAAGAGAGCTAACTAGCTCGAAATAGATCTATACTAGTCTCCCTTATTTATTATTTAAAATTATCAGCTTAAAAAACCTTACACATATATATATATATATATATATATATATATATATAAGAACGGGTTCACACCAGCTTTCGGCTTCCATCTGTAGAAAGCAACATTTCTGGGCATAAGAATTATCTCATTTCCCTCCTCTCTGATCTTAAAGCAGTAGCTCAAGGTCCCATTGCAACCTAGAGAAGACAACATGCAAAGGGTTCTAAATATCAAAATTCAGTATCAGTCTGAATAATTATCTGGACAATCTGATAACAAAGTGATATTGGAAATCCAAATAGTAAGAAGAAAAATAACTTGAGTTGTGTTTATTTTATTTTATTTGGCAATTGCACTCTGAAAAGCAAGGGACAAAGCTAATACAGGACTGTTTTTCTTTTTCACTACAAATCAGCACACATGAGCAACTACTTATTCCCATCCCTAGCAAAGTGGTTCTGCCCCTGGATGAGCCCACATCACTGTGCTTTATCATTGGACATCTTCCTAGACCTGTTTTGCTATCCACTACAGCCGTGCAAACCTTGAACATGGTTCAGAACAAATGCTTTGCACAAACACAGTATCTCTGTCATTTGTCATTTATTTTCAGGCTCACACAAAAGCAAAAAAAGACATGGCTGCTTTAGTGAATAGTTGAGAGATGTGCCTATGTGAAACACTTCCTAAACATTTGTGAAATCTGCACAATCTTTTCGGTCCCACCATGGTGAGCTTCCAAGCTCCAACCAAATCGGTTTCCTTGGGGTCTACTTGGCATGACCAACCCCTCTTCTTATTCCAAAATAAGATTCTCTCCTTATGAAAACTGTAACCATGCACTTATCACAGCACTAGTACCTGAATGAAGTTAAGCACTTTCTTTCATGCTGTTTTATTAAAACATCTCCAAATCCCATCACAATAGGCTTTGACTGATTCCTTTTTCAGTGCTTCCCAAGAAAGCAACCTAAACTTCCTAGTATTTAACCACAAAGTGTAAATAACTGGTAACTGAAAGCTGTGTGGGCCAGGAGCCCTGGGATACATGTTATTATTTATACATATCTTGTCAGGAGCACAACATAAATATTGCAGGAAAACCTTGATTTCTGATTTGTTGCCCTTTGTGTTAAAGTCTGCTGGGACCATGTAAGATAAAGTAAACTGCAAACTTACTGAAGGGACCTCATTCATGTATGGGGGGGGGGGAATTAATCTGACATAGCTGTTCTAATTATCACAATATGCTTTGTTTAATTAAACACAAAATTGTCACAGTTATCAAAGTTTTGTACAATGCTAAGTGCAAATTTTACTGATACAAGAGTAGCAATATTTACTTAAGTCCAAAAAGTTGTAGGTATACTTACAAGTTTGGCAACACCCATTATAAAGATCATGAATTCACTTGTGGTAGGTTTCTATATATTATTTATTTGTTGAATTTGTTAAGGCTATCTACATATTAATGCACATTTAGTCTAAAACTTAAGAATGTGCAGCAGTGACTTGAATCTGACTATGTCTAATCACAAAGAATATTCTAATATCACAATAATAAGTATGAAACACCTATGAATGAAAGATATTATGACTGTAACTCCCAGCATTCCCCCTTGGGGAAAATTTGGATGATGGGACGGGGAGAGAGAAAAAGAGATGGTTTGGGGTTAATTATGATTAACTATGGTTCATATTCCGTTACTAAAATATTGTATGTCTGAGCGAGTGTTTATTTCATTAAAAAAATAAATGAACCCCAATTATTAGTTTAAAAAGTGACAGAAATAAGAAAAGCTCTTGTGGGATCATAAATTAAAAGGCCCCTGCCCTGACCCATGGCAAAACTGAATGACCAGGAGTTTTCAATAAAAAAAAAAATGGGAATCCTGTTGTTTGTGCTTTTGTGTTTCCAATATAAAGTTGCCTGTCAAGGAAAAATGCATTTCAGGCAGTTTGCTTAATAACTTCATAGCAACATTGCTGAAGGAGATTGTGACTTTCAGGACCACAGCAATGTTCCTCTTAATGGCTAGTTCACTTTTCTGTTAGGGTCAGCTTTGGAGTTCAGAAGTGTCTGTCATCAGTTTCTTCTACACTTTCTTTGAATCTGAAAACTTTTTCTTCTTCATACCCACCCTTCTACCTCGATTCTTGAGGACCAGTAAGAGTACAAGTTGACCCAAAGCATCAAGCATCTGTTGTCCAAGCACAGGAAATTCCTCCTATCTCTACACTTGGAGATTATTCTGAGTGGTTTGGTCAGGGTTACAGTTCAAGTACAAGAAGCGCTGGGCTGAATGATAATGATACTTATCCTGAGTGATAAGTAGAGAATGAACCCTGTGTATACTGAATCCAGATTGTCTGACAAAAGACACCCAGGATGGTTAATCTTACACTTAAATGCATAATGGCAAGGGCTTGAATTAATGTGCCCCCACCCTTTTTTTGATACATCTCTTACATGCATATTCTGCTAATGGATCAAAAGAATAATTGTACCAGAACAAGAAGTTTCAGCAGAGGTTAATGCATCTTGTAGAGAAATGGAAGATTCCCCGTTTCTTAGCAGCCTGTTGGCTTTTAACAGAGGCAGAATAATTTTCTGGGACTAAAAGTTGCTATGGAGTTGCTGCTCTCATGTTGAATAACTGGTTTAATTCTGGAAGTAGATCATGCAGTACTAAGTACAGTTTGCTGTAGCCTATGCTACTTGGTTGCACGTTTTTTGTTAATTTTTTAGACAGCACCCTTGTAACATCAGCATTCCCTTCATCCCCTACACCATTGTAGACACAGTTGTGTCTTGACATCAATAAGCCTTCCACTAAGGAAGAGGTCAAGTACCACTAAATTTTCCAAGAACCAATTGTTTAAGAATGCATGAAAATATTGAAAACAGCATTGCTCTTTTCTGTGCGATAATTGTAGTACTGTGCAGAATGATGGCAAATGTCCCATAGGACAGAAAAAAGGGGAAAAACAAGAGATCCTAGGAAAGCAAGTGAAAACAAAAAGACAAATCAGGATTTGCGTTTCCTTTTCAATGAGTTACAGTTAGAATTCATCTTTATGGCCACAATAATATTCATCGTTCTGATTGTTTAGTAGGAATCTCTTTAATTAACATAGTTTTCCCCAAGGGAAGCATAATACTCGGGAAGGCTGGGTTGATTCATGTTTCTTAATAATATGTTGAACAGGTTTTTTTCCCCCTATTGGGGAAAAAAGAGAGAATGAAGAGAAATTCTCAGACATTTTTACTTTTTGGTTTAGTTTTTTTTAATGCTTGCTTATTTCTTAGTGCTGAATCTATCCTATAAGTGTCAGATATTTTGATCTGATATTGGTCAGATATTTTAGTGAATGGTGAATCCATCGTGGTAAAAACAGAATTAAATAATCAACAGTTTAAAAACTTAGCATTTAATGCTAAGTTATAGTTGTTCATGCAGTGATGCAATTGATTGCTTTCCAAATTGAGGCCTCATCCATACCATGTTCTACACAGAGCACAAGGCTGCTCTTTATTGGGTAAGGGAAACTGTTTTCATTAACCTTATAGTTTTTTTCCTGCAACAAGCTGTAGACTTCAGGAACCACAAGATAGGTTTCTAGAAATATGGCAACCTGTACTTTAAAATAAAAAAAATACCCATGTTCCTTTTATACTCCCCTTCAAACAGATAATTAAAATTTAGTTGAAATGAGCCAATTCTTTATGGTAACTACCAAGAAGCTCTTTCTATAGAATTAATCATCTCAGCAACCAAGCACAGTAATTGTTTTATTAGGGAAAGATTAATAGTTGTTTTCTCCTCCTCTTCCTCTTGATAAATTAATACCCAACTAGATATAAATTCATGTTGCAGCTTTCCTTGGTTACTTATTTATTTAAAATATTCTTAGTCTTCTTATTGTCCAGAGAAGAAAATAACCAAGATATAGTACTAATACAGAATTAAAGGAAATGATAATTTTTAAAGCATATAATAATAATAATAATAACAACAACAATATTCACAGGCATTCAGTCTGGATTAACATTTAGTAAAATAAGTAGCAGAATTAGCCTGCAATATGCATTCTGACCACTGCATCACCATGGCAGTATAAGCTTAGAGCATCAAAGGAAGATCTTCCACTCTGTCTGTCATACCCTTAATTCTTTCACTGCCATACTTGATTTTTCAACAGTTATTGAGTCTTAATATCTTGTCAATTAAGCAATTGAAGAAACAAGAAGTGCCTTTGTTGGACTGTTTATAAATAAATAGAAAGGCATGGTTAGGCTGTGACTAAGTCTTGACTTCAAAAATCAAGAACCAGGCAGATATGTTACACCATTCTGACTTGCAAAGGAAAGCCTGCTTCTTCTTCTTCTCCTCCTCCTCCTCCTTCTTCTCCTTCTCCCCCTCCTCCTCTTCCTTCTTCTTTTGGTTTATATTATTCTTGTGAGCTACTCAGAGATGAAAATGTCAGATGGTGCTCCATTCAAAATCCAAGAAAGAAATACTTAGACTCCATTAATTAGAGGAAATATATCTTTTACTGGAAACCAAGTGGTAGCAACAAAAGAATTCTGAATCTGAGAAAATGAGCACATAAATCACATATATAAAGTGATGGCAACATTCCCACCCCCAATAATTCAATTGGCTCATTAAAAGTTGTGTATAGCATCATGTGGGCATCTCCAGGTAGTGATGAAGCCTCTGTCCGTTGACCTTGGCATATTTTGATAAAGAGTTGCGATTGTGCATAGCATAGGATAGAAGCCTAAGCAAGAACCTCCCCCCCCCCAACTTATACAGTTCTGTTTTATTAACCTTCCAGCTCGTTTCCCATAATCATATCCCCCCCTCCTCCCCCCGTTACTTATGGCAGCCGAAAGATGCAAAGCAAAGGAAAAAAATCTTGAAGGCTGACAGAAAGGCTACACAAGTCTTTTAAATCCCAAAGCTGGGAGATCACAACAAAGAAGGACTTCTCTGTGTCCCTAAATTAATAGCCTTTCTTAGTCATGGACTCTCAAAATGACCTCCCTTGCAGATCACAAAGCTCAGTGAAGTACCACATGTTTCTAAGTAGCTTTGGGATCTTCCTGGTTTCTAGACATATCTATCTCCATCGCTTATCTAACTATCTTTGGTTCTTACACCCAACTATGTTTTCCTGCTAACTCTTACATATCCTGTAGATATAGTCAGTCTTGTGGGGGTTAATTCCTAACCAATTAACAATTTACAATGTTTTTCTTGTACCTTAGGGCGGAATAGTGCAAGGTATTTTGTAAATGAGGGATAATGTTATTTTCGAGGACAGCTATCTACAACACTTTCCCCTGTCAAATCAATACAATGTAATGCTCTGAATTATTTCTTTGTGCCAGTAATGAAGGATAACATGTTTTATATGTTTTTTTTAAAAAGAGGCATATTATTTATTAAAGTTTCAAAAGCAGTTAATCTTTACCTCATTGCCATTTACACTGTTTATATACTAGAAATGGTATAATGGTGGTGATGAAAACATTGGAATCTTCATTTAGCATCTTGCTATAAAGATCAAATCAATTTAAATGATTTCTGTCTGATATTTCAGCTATTCAGTTGGACTTCTAAATTTAAATGTTTCTAATCTTAGACGTAAAAAGCTCATTGAATAACGTCAGGCCATTCAATCTCTCACACACAGAGAATCTTTATCATTACTTTTCACTTTGCTTTTCATTATTTTATTAATGCTTTGATTGCATTTTAAACAGGAATCCATGATTAAAATATTGTAATTCAAATATTTAATTAAAATTTAATTTTAAAAAAACAGGGCAATATTTTCCTCAGTGATCTTTCAAGTATCTGTAGGGAAGCTGAACATGTTTGTGATTAAAAAGTATGTCCACTGGGGGGCAGCACCACAACAGATCTTACTGACCTCTAGAGATTGGAGGTCCAAGGGAAAATTGGGCTTTGTCCTCTGGTTTGTTTTGAATGTGAACACTCATGCCCTAGTGCAGTATTTGTCATACTTGGCAAACTTTAAACTGGCTGGGAATTTCTGGGACTTGACGACCAGGCATCTTAAAGTTGCCAAGTTTGAAAAAACATGCACTAGTCCATGAAAAAAGAGGCATTGGGTCTCCTCTGTCTCCCCTACTCCTCCCCAGCTTTCTTTGAAATATTTAAAAATAGCACAGAAATTTCCCAGAGCATAGATGATTAAATAGACTTTCGGACTATTGCTAACGTTCTATAATAAAATGAAATTAATCATTTGTGGGGCAAATATCACTCCTGCATGCAAAATAAGCTAGGGTCAGCTTAGCTATATTGGAAAAGCCAGTATTTCGTATGATCTAACATCCCAGGAATATGTCAACAAATACATAGAATATTCATAATGCCGTATAATAAACTTTCTTCCATTCTTTTTCTCTGTTTGCAACATTGTGACAATATAAAGCTAAACAGTCTGGACATTAAGGAATTATTAATGTTATACAATTCACACAATGTATAAAATATGTACAAATTAACACCAGCACAATGAATTAAATGGCAGTAGATCCTGGACGTGACAACGAAGACTTGAATTTGGCTGTAATCTTATATCTCATCCCAAATATTCTACTGCAGCAGCGTAATAAAGCCCCTTCCCCTCCTTCAATATAAAAATAATCAACAACTTTCTTAATGGGAATTATTCCTGTGCCTCATAGCACCCTTAGAAGATAACTAGGGCTTCCCCAAAAATGCAGGACAGGTCAGCACCACTAGTTAACATATTTACAAGTAGATAAGTGCACAAAAACTTCTTTTTTCTGTAGCCCAAGATCATACATACAAGAAGACGATTAGGTTATGCTTGTTTAAGGGCACAAAGGTATATAAATGCACAAAGACCAGCCAACAGTGAGGAACAAGTGTAGTAGACACGTAGAGCTGGAAGAAACAAAGGCTTTGTTCATTGCAAGGGCCAGAGGATTGCAGTGCTCAGGAATCCCACCGACTTAATAGCAACGTTGCTCCCAAACATGGAGTTACAAGTCAAGTCACTTCATACTGTCCTTCACAAAAAACAGCATCTTTATTTGTTGTGGGACAGTGGGATTTTGGTTTTTTTTTTTTTTTAGAATATTAAATCTTAACTCGCATGGTTTAAAACAAACAAATGGAACCAAAAAGAAGCCATTTTTCACTGAACCATCTGTGGGCTTCCTAGGATGTAATTCTTCAAAAACAGCAACCAGGGAAGGAGAGAGTAGATTTGAACAGGAAGGCCCAGATTGTCAAGGTAGACAAAAAGTATTTGGTGTACCTATCAAAATAAAACTCCTGTCCCTTGCATTAACTGGGTAGGAAACTCCTTGCTTAAGCACTGTTTGAAATGCTCTGTGTTTCTCATCCATGCCTCAGAGCCTTCATTATGTATCCAGGGCCAGGGCTTCCAAGCTCAGAGAGTATTCTTCATTCTTGCTGCATGCCATTTATAATCCCGCTTCACCGAAATATCCACGCTACTAACATCTGTCTTCCACCACAGGAAAAAAGAGCCGAGATTCCCATAGATAAAATGCACACCAGGGCGACAAAAGAAAGGAAAACCTATGACATAGTCAAATTTTATTAATGGATCAACCATATGCATCCGGGGAATAATTAACTATTCACAGGTGAAATTAACTGATAGGAGTGTCTGTCGTGAGCAAATCGAATGAGCTCTGATTGTATCAATAGTTTTCAACCAGTGTCCTGTGGTTATCAAAGTATCAAATAAATTTGTCCACTTTCCTCTTTGGAGTGTAAAAAAAAACTTTAATTATCTAGCTACAGAGTATGGCAGGTCATTAATAAAAACTAGTTATCTGGCTGATGTTTCTTTAGAGTTTTCCTATTATCAATCTTTGATCTAAATAAATGTTTGGGAAATGGACTTAAAATTAGTCCAGCTACTTTGACCTAATGGGTAACTGTTATTTGAAAATAATAATAGTAAAACTAAAAACTTTGCTAGATTTTACAGTACAATATTGAGGGCGTCACCCCGAAGCTTCCTCCTCTATCCACCACAAGAATTGAATTATGGAGTTTGCTTGCACATACATTGATGAATCTAACCAACCTGCAAATGCAGATAAGAATGAAATAGCTTGATGGCTCTGTTCTCCGTAATGTATATTTACTCAGCCTTTCTGTTATGCAGGCATTTTGTTTTATTTTATTACTTCCATGCCATGCAGATAGATTATTATTATTATTATTGATGATAGTAATAATAGTAGTAATAGTAATATACACAGTAGTAACAATTGTTCATTGGAATATCTGTAAGAAATTGTTGTGGTTAGCCGGCAGCAGGTGCGGACAGCTGAGGAGAGTGAGGACTCAGATGAAGAGCCAGGACCATTAGGGAGTGGACTGCTGCTTTCAGAGATTGTGGGGGCTGGCAGCAGTGATGAGGAGGTTCCCAAGGAGCCTGTGCCAAGAGCGCGTGCGCGCAGGATTGCTCGTAGGAAAGAGCAGTTACAGCAGCATGGGCGACTCGGGAGTAAGGCTGCAAGGCAATGGCCCCTCCTTCAAGAAGATAAAAGCCAGCTGTGAAAGGAATGTAGTTTGCAGAAAGCAAAGACATTTTGAAACTACAGCCTCATGGACATTTCAGTATCCTGAGTTTGTATTTGAAGATTCTTATTTTGCAAATTATTTCTTGTCTGTTATCTTTTGGCAAGTCTCGCTCAGTTTGGCAAGGCTTGTGTTTATCACAGCTAATTATTTTGTAAAAGCATTACAAGGTTTCTGTTCTTTTTCAATTGTGTTTGATTAGTTGGAAAAGGGTGTGGGTCAGAACAGAAATACCATTTTCTCGTAAACAAAACTGGTAGGACTACAAAATAAGCAAAGAAATAGAAAATGAAGAAGTTAATGTGTTCTGGGACTTTAACATTCAAACAGACAAGCACCTGCCACATAATATTCAGACCTAACAACTGTCAATAAGAAAGACAACAATAGTCTAGATAGTGGATGTTGCAGGACCTGGGGAAAATCATAAAATGCAAAGATTTGCAGACAGAAGTAGAAAGACAGTGGCAAAAGAAAGCTAGTAGCAGACACCTCTGGTCAATTCCCAAAACAAGTAAAGCACCATTTGAACACTATCGGCATTGACAAAACCACCACCAGTCAATTGCAAAAGGCTGCTTTCCTTGGAACAACATATACCCTGCAATGATATCCTTAATGCTATTAAACACCATCTACCTATTCCAGATCTTGGGAAGGACTCTAGAAGGGATTCAGAATGCCAAATCCAGTCTAAACATCTGGCTGACAGTGCAACCAACCATAATAAATAATTGTACAAAAAGAATGCTCCCTGCCATTATTAGAACATTACCAAAGGCAAAATCTTTTCATTTGAATAAAGAGAACATATGCTAATATCTAAAGACTCTTTCAGGATCAAACGCTTGGATAAAATCATAATATAAGGTTTAAGGGTTAAATCTGAAGTGGGCAACCTTTTTCAGATCAAAGGCCACCTTTGGCCTTTTCAGGCTGGGTGAAATGTGTCACTCTAATGAGGAAAATAAGGTCAGGGGAAAAAAAGAAGAGGAGGAGGAGAAATTAAATTAAATTGAAATTTAATTTATTTTAAATTTTCAGAATAACAAAATAATTTTCTATGTTTGTCATATTAAAATTCAGGAATTACTTTGGACGGCTTCCAAAGTTCTAGAATTCTACATTCACAGATTATATTCCATTGGGTTAAATCTTTTTATACACTTACATAGTGTAGTGTGTACCACATCAAGTCAACCTCCATGGTTTTTTTTTTTTTTTTTTGAGAAGGAAGATTTTAATAATTCCAGACGCACATTTTAAGTCACATTGTTTTTGATCGCTAGGCAAGTCATTCTTTCAACTTCACCCTTACTTCTCCTTGTGTAAAAATAATCCATCAGTAACTGCAGTGAACTATTTGAATGGTGTGGTGGCCTAGAGTTGGAACTCTTGCCTCACAATCAGGAGGCTGTGAGTTCAATCCTAGGTAGAGGCAGATATTTCTGATTTCTGACTTCAAAAATCTTCATTTCACCCTTAATGAAGAATTAAATATTATATACCCTCTAATCGTCCATATTCTTGTTGCTATCTAATGGTCTATAATTTTGGAGCCCCTTTTTGATATCCCTATTGGGTGGGAACCAGAAGGAAACCCTATTAATGGGTCTTGGAATGGGACAACTTGCTATGTCCAACTCACCGCAGCAACTTGCCACAGGACAATTCACAGCAGGAAAACTTGATGCAGGACAATTCAACGATTGTATTCAATTATTTAAAATAATTTTTAAAGTATTTTAATTTTTGTCATACATTTTATTTTATCTCTCCTTGTGCATCCTTTCTTTAATGATTCTAGTTTACCATTTCTTCGATATTATAGAATTTTTGTCCCACCGCAAGTTATCCCTGTGGTGAATTGTCCCATGGCAAATTGGCCATGGTGAGTTAACTTGGGAATAAAAGGCATTTAAATTACTTTTTTTTTCTGTTTTTACTCTTTAGGTAGCCAGCAAATTCATGGGCAGTAGGAGATTTCTATTCATCAGTGGCAGATCTTTTAAAAAAGGAAGGAAATAAGTTTGTTATTGAGGAAAACTGACTATTTTGTTATGTGTGGGAGTGGGGAAGATGTAGTATTTGAAAAAGCAGAAGAGCCCTGGATGACTGCAGGGTATGATTTTTAAAAAGTTATGCTACTGGCCATTGCGGTGCTTTGTTTTTTAAGAACAGCAACGAACCTTTTAAGTACCTTGGAGACACCCCTGAGAAGAACACTGCAAAAGTCAGATAGATTTCATAGCTTTTCAAAGCATAACGCAAAACCAGGAGAATACTGAGGACTGTATTTATTTATTTATTTATTTATTTATAATCGTATTTCTATACCGCTCCCTCTCCGAAAAGGGACTCGGGGCGGTGTACAGCCTAATAAATACATAAAATACAGAGATACAAAATTGAATAGAATTTAAAACCGAATTAAACATGAGTATGGCTGCATCCCAAAAATTTTAAAAATAAGTTAAAATTTAAAAAACCCTATTTACTAAAACCCCTTAAACCCTTACTGGGCCAGGCCAGCCTGTTTAAAAAGTAGGGTCTTAACTGCGCGCCGGAAGGAGAGGATATCTGTCATGGCTCGTATCTCCGGGGGGAGATCATTATCCATGTATAATGATTTGTTGCAGGTAAGTTGCTTTTATAAATTACCTTATCAGTGTAATTTACGTCTAAACAAAAAAAAACATTAATACATTAGCTGTACTCTGAAATTTT
This sequence comes from Bungarus multicinctus, assembly GCA_023653725.1. NCBI lineage: Eukaryota > Metazoa > Chordata > Lepidosauria > Squamata > Elapidae > Bungarus > Bungarus multicinctus. The sequence continues at coordinate 9,441,052 of CM042846.1, forward strand.
CGTTCATTTTTTTACATACAACTATTCAGGCAATATGTGGAAAGTTTCAGGATCTTCAGAAATATGCTTTTTAAACTGTGTATGAGCAGGTACATTCAGCTGGATGAGGATATTTCCAATTTGATCCGCCTTGAGCAGGAATAAAGAAATCCTAATGAACCTCAGCTTCATCTATCAACCTCTCCCTACTGTGTATAGGTGGTCCTTGACTTACAACCACAATTTAGCACAAAATTTATGTTGCTAAGCGAGAAATTTGTTAAGAGATGAGCTGTTGATCTCCAGATGAGCTGTTCAGAGCATCCATGTATGGGAAGAGCTTCTATCTCTCGTCGATAGGCTGAGCTTAATTCTGAGGAAGGTCCTCCCCACCTAAGGCTCCTCCTTAGCAGCCCCAGTTTTTGCTCAGCCTTCGTACGAGTAGGTAGCTTGCCTCATTTTATGACTTTTCTTGCCACATTTGTTAAGTGAATCACTGCCGTTGTTAAGTGCGTAACAACAGTGAAATCTGGCTTTCCCATTGACTTCGTTTACCAGAAGGTCACAAAAGGTGGATCACAGGACTTCGGAACACTGCAACTGTCATAAATATGAACCAGTTGTCAAGCATCCAAATATAAATCACATGATTATGGGGACGCTGCAACGCTCATAAGTGTGAAAAATGATCATAAGTCACTTTTTTTCCAGTGCTGTTGCCACTTTGAACGGTCACTAAACAAATTGTTGTAAGTTGAGGATTAACTGTACTTTACCTTATCACACAGTCCATTTTCCACTAAGAATGTATATTTACCTTTACCATTAATTACCTCTGGCATCTTTTCCTAGTAAAATTTTATCCAGTTGTGGTGGTTTCAAATATATTCCAAAATCTTTCATGTCTTGTTTGTACCTGTTCTGTAGTTGAAGAAATGTCCACCAATCAATCTTGTATCCTTTGTATACAATCCTGTATCGATACAATCCTGTATCGATTTCAAATTTCCTTGTGTATCTAATATATCTTTATATTTTATCATCTTACTCAAATCCAAGTTATTTGGGTGAATCGTTGCTTCCATCGTTAGATAGCCAAATTGGGGTTTTTATATAAAGCCTTTTCTTAATTTTAATCCAGTTTTGTAGTAAAGAGTCCCTAATTAAATGTCTATGAAAATATTGTTGTTTTCTGGTTCCTGTTTCCCACAAAAAGGCATGCCATCCTCTTTGTAGGTCATCACCTTCTAAAATTAATATTCTTTTATTACTTAAATTGATCTATTATTTCATCCAGATTAATGCTGCTGCACTATAATATAACTCCCAGTTTGGTAGCCCAAATCTTCCTCTGCTTTTTATATCTTGTAGTGACTTTATCTTTGTTCTAGATTTTTTGCCTAACCAAATGAATTTTATCATAGTTTTATGAAGTTCATCAAAAGTACCCCTGGCATCTTTTAACTGCAGTACCCAGCAAATAATAACAGATATTAAATTGAGCTTTTGTGGCTTATTTGCCTATACTTGTAGGCTTTAGTCACTTCTTATACAGGTATTCCCTAATCCTAATGTAAAAAAAGGTTTCTTGTACAACTTCTTCATTTCTGTCCTCTCAACTCTATAGAATTTGGCTAATTATGGAGTCTCCTCTCTCCACTATTGGTGCCCTAGCATCTTCCCGTATGTTGTTTTCACATCACAAAAGGGCTGATGCCAAAGCGAAGTGTGTGGGAGGCGTGGAGAAGTCCAGGTAAAGTTCTGAGGTCAGATTCACCCTGTTCCTCTTGCTAGGGTTCTGATGGGCAAATACTTTCACTGTTGGCTGGTGATTTGCTGAAAAAGAATGGCAGCAAAAAGGAGAGGGGGGGAAAATCGCCTTGCCTGTAGGGATTGGGGGCAAGATGAGGCTTGGATTACAGCCAATTTTATGTAGGCCTTGCTTTGTGCCAGTTCAAAGATCAACAGGTAGCTTCAGGGGTGGGCTTCAAAAATTTTAGCAAAGAGTTCTCTGCCCGGTTGCTGGGTGGCCATGGCCATGGTAGGCGTGGCCTAGTCGGCCTCCTGCACCACGACGGGGGGGGGGGGCATTTTTTCCCTCCCCTGGCTCTGGAGGCTTTCCTCAAGCCTCCGGGAGGGCGAAAATGGACTCCCCGGACTCTGGAGGCTCTCTGGAAGCCAGAAACATTTCCAGCCTTTCTGAACTTCCAGAAGGCCCATTTTTCGCCCTCCCCAAGCCTCCATGCACATCCTGCACAACTTTAAATGGGACTGCATACAAAATGGGCTGTGTGGGGACTCCTGGGAGGGGAGGAGGGGAGTGGGCGGGGCCAGCCAGGAGTGGGATTTGGCATTCTCCGAACTGCACAGAATCTTAATTAGGGGCTCTCCTGAACCCCTGCGAACCCCCAGCAGCGAGCCCCTGGGTAGCTCTTGAATTCTGTAATGCTTGTTACTATTATGCTTTTTACTCAATACTGAGCTCTTATTCCTTCCTATCTGGTGAATAGCAGAAAGTTAGGGTGAACTTTGACAATGAGAGAAATGAACCCATGCTTCAGATATCTTATCTTTTATCTATAATTTTCCTGCCTTTAAAAGGGAGAGTGGTATTTTTGTTTTCAGAAAGCAGACCTACACATAAGTCCTTGATTTGTGATCATTTATTTAGCGACTATTCAAAGTTGCGAAAACGCTGAAAAGTTTTTTACGCAATTAACTGGATCCCGCACTTACAACTTTGCAGCTTCCCTATGGTCACATGATCAAAATTAGGGGCTTGGCTATCTGCCATGTATTTACAGGTGTTGTAGTGTCCAGGGGTCACATCACTGCCATTTGTAACCTTCACAGCTGGCTGCCAACAAGCAAAGTCAATGGGGAAAGCCAAATTTGTTAAATGACTGCCTGAATTACTTAACAATCACAGTAATTCAACTATTTACCATATCAGAAAAGGTCATAAAATCAGGGGGCAACTCAACTTAATAACTGCCTTGCCTTAATGATGGAAATTCTCGTTCCAATTGTGTTTGTATGTCGAGGCTGCTATAAAAATGCAGGCTAGGCTGAGGATGAAGGGGTTCAAGAGAATAGTTGCCTTCTGTTCTTTAAGAATTCTGTAAATTGAAACACTAGCTCTCAAACATGAGTAGGGTATTTTCAGCAGGAAATAGGAAGGCAAAAGGCCTATTACTCTCCCCTCACACACAAACACATGCACAGATACACAAACCATTCTGAGGAGCAGGAAACAAGTGAAGGCAACGTTCAGTGGAAAGTCTGAGTTGATGCCAGAATAAAGGACAAGCCAACACTGCTTTATGTAATGCAGGAAATCCTCAGTGATAAGTAAAGTAACCTTTATTGATTGGTTTACCATCATTAAAAACAATCCCAAAGCAGTTCATGTTGGGAGGCTTTATATTTATCTTGTATGTATTTGCTGATATACAAACCACAGAACACCTCTCAAATGGCTACTGATCTTCTAAGTACATTGAAAATGAAAGGTCCCTGCATTTCTTCCATTTGGAAGTGGATTGCAAACAGAAGCTGAAGGAATGGATATTTAAAGAGAGGATTTGGGCGAGAAGGTTTGGGCACTTGTGCCCTTCCATGAATGTAAGGAACTGAGTCCTAAATCCTTGCTTCAGTTGAAACTCATTCTCAAGTTTTAAGAAAGCGAAATTGCAAAATTTAATTCATTAACCATATTTAAAACTAAACTTACATTCAGCTTGAGTCAATATCACTATCTTTTCATTCTGTTTACAAGCCAATTTTTCTTCTAGCCAGGAAGGCTTTATAACATTTTTTTCAGATTAGACATATCACTTCGTTTAACCCCTTATACCAACATTGGGTTTCCTGATGAAACTTTTTGGATTCAGGCAAGTTTTCCTGGTAGAACAGAACTGAAACTTTACTTTCCAAATATCCTTCTTAGAATTTAGATCCTGTCCTTTAGATTTCTCTTGGATTTCTCAGAAAGAGCTTTTGTCCCCAGGCAAAGCTGTTAAGTCACTCAAAAACAACTGACTTGCTCTTCTTCCTGAAAAGACACATATTTGCAGTCTTTGTATTCTTTCTACTACTTTGAATCTGTCTCTTGCTGCAGGAGAAAGCAGGAATGGAACCCCTTTACCTGCATCTATCCTTGACAAATCAACAGAACAGCTGCCTCAAATGTGCAAATGTCTGCCTTTTTAAAAAAAAAAAAATAGCTTCCACAATTCTGCTTCCCATATTTTCTATGACATTTATCTTATCCCTTCCCCACACATGATAGAATGAACCACGGTTTTGAACCCTATCTTGAGGCTGAAGACTTGCAATTGCAAAGGCAATTCTCTTAGTTGTATTGTACTTTAGAATTGTATGAAAAGATTCTGCTATACAACTAAGAATAATTCTATACCACTCAATGGTTAGGCTACACTGCAAAATTGGGGTTCCTGGACTTTGGTCAATCCAGTACCAAACAAGCCCTTGTATTGTACATCTCTTTCCCCCCCCTATCCCTCATTAATTACATAATTAGAATTTGAAGTTTTTCTTTCATTAAGAGAAATTTGGTATGACAGTATTATGTATAATAGTTAAAATGTTGCATCATCTTGATATGTTTTTAATCTGCATTCTGGTCAAGAGAAGTCATTTTCATGCCTTAAAACAGATAGAATTAAAAAGCCTGGGTAAGTATCTTAGGTCAGATTATATCTTTCTAATAGAACCCTCAGTACAATCATTTCTAAAATGATAATCTCCATACCCCAAATTGCCAGTTAGTATGTCCATATCAGGGATGCGGTGGCTCAGTGGATAAGATGCTGAGCTTGTCAATCAGAAAGGTCAGCAGTTCAGTGGTTCGAATCCCTAGCACCACATAACGGAGTGAGCTCCCAGTACTTGTCCCAGCTTCTGACAACATAGCAGTTTGAAAGCATGTAAAGATGCGAGTAGAAAAATAGGGACCACTTTGGTGGGAAGGTAACAGTGTTCCATGTGTCTTTGGCGCTTAGTCATGCCAGCCACATGACCACAGAGATGTCTTCAGACAGCGCTGGCTCTTCTGCTTTGTAACAGAGATGAGCACCGCCCCTAGAGCTGGAAAAGACTAGCATGTATGTGCGAGGGGAACTTTTACCTTTGTGATAGAAGTTGTAGACCAATGTAGTGCATATGAAGCTTCCTGGTTGAGAAAAAGCTCTTGAGAACAGGGAAACAACAGTAGCTAAGGGAGCTCTTTTGTTTGACTCAAACAGGGAACTGTTGTTTTTTTCCCTCAGATATCAGGAAATCAGCTGAAATAAGGTTGTGATTTTTCTTAAGCCGAGTAAGCACAAGCAAGCAGAATTCTCAACTGCATTATCCTGAGATACAGTGATACCTTTTTTTGTATTTGGTGAAATTCATCCCAGCTCCTATCTGCCTGATTCAGCATTTTCCCTCTTTGAACGCATGTGGTTGATGAACCAATGTGCTTTTGTCTCACTCATTACAAATTTATCTGCCTATATTATTTAGATATTTTCCAGATTTACAGCTAGTTGCAAAGAAATCATTTCTCATTTTACTATTACAATAACTCAGTTCTCCATCCCTTAGCTGTAGTGTCTCTGTAATTAAACCGTAGTGCCGGCTATAGGATGCATCATACCAAATGAAAAATGTTAGCTATTTCCACACTTCAGAGACCCAGCTGCTCAGAGCATTAAAATTTTACTTAAAACATAAATTTATTGCGTTGTGATTACCATGGATTATGTTGTTATAAATGAACTGCACTGTAAATTGCTGTTTTTAATTAAAATACAGATTATTAAGAAAGGGAAAGGAATAAAGTGGAGAGAAGTTATGTTTGATGTAATTGCCTGCACACACAATAATACCTGCAGAGGTAGCAAAAGACCCATTTAGTGTCAAAAACCCTCTTTAGAGATCAGAGTATGAATATTCAAAGACTAAATGCAGATAAATGTCCTAATAAGAATGTATTTTATCCAAAAAGGGAAAGTAAAATAGGAAGAATGAAAGAACATGGTTTCTGAAGCACATTTTTCCTAGAATGTATTCCTTGCTTCTTCTCTTCCAACATTTGAATTCCACAATTCATTTCTTATGATTTTAGAAGTGTTGTGATAAAGCTTCCCATAGGGGTGACTAACCATCTGACATAGGAGGCACCATTACATGGTGTCATGCAAGTCTCTGAATGCCATTTAAATAAATTTTTTAAAAGCATTTACAAAATTTAGAAGAGCCAAATTGTTCTGTGTTCACATGAGAATATTCAGAATTCTGGTGAGGTTTTCTCATCAGATATCAAGCATTTATTTTTATTTTATAAAATATAAGAAGAGGGGATGTAGCAAATATGTGTAGCTAAGCATTGTTGGAGTTTCCCGAATTTGGTTTTGGAGTTAGAAAATTAAACAATACAGCAGGTTTCATGGAGGAGCATCCCAAGCTTCTTATTGACTTCTAACTTCTAAATGTATTCCATATAGATTATCGGGATCAACATGGATTCCATGTGATCAAGGAGTAGCTTCTATCAGGACAACGATGTCTGGATATAATCAGTGGTGGAAATCAAAAAATTTTACTACCAGTTCTGTGGACTGGTGGGTGTGGCATGGCAGGCATGGCAGGGGAAGGATACTGTAAAATCTCCATTCCCACCCCATTGCAGGGGAAGGATACCACAAAATCCCATTCCCTCCCCACCCCACTAACCTGCTTTTCAGCTCCGTTCTCTTGCCAGGGGAACAAAAGAAGACCCAGTCGATCAGTTGGGACTCAGGAGGCAGAGAATAGATGGGGGTGGGGCCAGTCAGAGGTGGTATTTGCCAGTTCTCTGAACTACTCAAAATTTCCACTACCAGTTCTCCAGAACTGGTCAGAACCTGCTGAATACCACTTCTGGATATGATGTGGTTTTATGCTGAGTCCTGCAGGAATGAGTTGTTCAGAACTGGGAGCAACCCTCCCCTTTTCTTATTAGATCTTTGTTAATTTTGGTTAGCAAAGTGCTATGAACACAAAATGGTGGTCCCAATACAAATATCCAATTTAAGGCAGCAGTTTTATTTATTACCAAAAAATGAAATGGATGCCATTTTAAACAGCAATAGGAAAGGTCCTTCAGAAATATCATGCTGTGAAGAAAAAGTTTTTAAAACTATAATGCAAATAGATTAATCATAGAATCCTTGTATTTGCCTCATTTTCTAAAAAGTCTGTTATTTCTTTTTACGATCAGCTTCTTCTGAGTTAAAAAAAAATCCCCATCACTTAGAATTGTATGATTATCATACAAAACTTGTCTTCCCCTCCTCTGTTATTAATTCACTAATCTCACTGGCCAGGAAAATCTTCTTGAGGAATAAGAAACAACCTACTGAGAAAAGGAGAATCAATTATAGTAAAAAAAAAATCAAGAAATTTAGTTTCTCTATATAATATTGTGGATCAAAAATACTTACACAGAGCAAAAGATCATTCCATTTATGAACACTAACAATATTAGTTGCCAATATTTATTCCACATATAGCTTCAGCAATAGAATATTCTTAAATCTTAAGCAAGTTTCAGCTGGGACAAAGTATATATTACATAGAGACAGATTCTTGTTAGTTTGTTTATCATGACTATTCCATCCAACTATCAATCCTGCTTCTTTTATGTTTCTTACTCTCACCTATCTTAAAATGTAGGCTATAAATTTCCTGAGGAAAGAACCTGTCTTCTTGTTTTACAACTGCTAATGAAATTTCATAGTGTGCTGAATAGAACATCATTATCCAGATATAGAAAACAGCCAAGGGATTATATGATTTGGCACAAAATTTTAGTGAACCAAAGTTTCAAGAAAATTCCTGTCTGCTTTAATATCCTGTGTACTTTTTTTCAGCATCATTAAAAAAAGTTCAAAATAGCCTGGCTATGGTAAGAGATTCCAATTAGAGAGAACTGAGCAAGCAACCGAGCTGAGTTTTCTAGTTTTAGTTCAAGTCCAGGCAATGCAGCATTATAATTTTTGGAAGTATCTCCCTCCCTTTACATTTTTCCATGATACTCAGAGACAGTCAAGATCCCTTTTCTCATTAACTACAAATCCTTTTTACACCCACCTTTCTCAATGTATTGGTGGAGCTCCATGGCAGATACTAATAGGAGCAGCCTCGTTCCATTTCTCAAGTCCATTTTAAATTAATAAGCATTTCCCTTCTGGTTTGCTTAAACCTGAAAAGAGACCTCTCTGCATATTAATTTAATGTTAAATTGATGGATCAAATTATGCCAAGCTCAGAATCAATTTTGCACATATTCATCAGGATATACCAAATCCCTTAGTAAGGATAACACAGAGAAAATGCATTTAGAGACACTGATAAGTCCAAGTCCATTATATTTCATTTTAAACGAAGACAAAGGGAAAGGAAGACTCTTTTGAGATATTCTATCAGCCATTAAACAGAGACATTCCATGTAGGGGGAGATTGATGGTTAGCATAGATCCTATTCAGATTGACTCTGTCTAGGCAAATTGGGAGACCTGCCTCTCCACATTTTATCACCATGGATAGTCAAACAAATATGTAGGCAGAGATTCTTGGATTCTGTTACTCTTCCTTGGAAATCAGTTTGCAAGTGCAATATTTCATGGTTGTCTTTTGATATTATTACAACATTGGACTTTGAGTTACTTCCTTAAAATTACTCTTTTATGAAAAAGTCTAACATTTCAATAATCCTGCAAGAGCCAATTTCCTATGTCCACAAGAAACTCGTCATAAATTTTACCATACTAAATCCAGCTGACTGTGCTAAGCCACGCTTCAGTTGACTATGATGAACCACAATTAACCAGGTTCATATAATACGTATAATATGTAAACCAAGATTTACAAACCATAATCACTGAATTCACACATCATGCTAAGCCAAATGAAACATATTATTTATTTATATTTCATATTTCTAAGCCACCCATCTCTTTCAAAGATGTCTTAGCTACTCATGACATCATGTAAAGTAGTACAGTACTGACTGCCAGCCAAAAACATTACTTGACCTTGCATTAGATCCTTTGTTAGAAGCTTAACCAGAGCCTAAGATTTAAAGGTGAAGAATTATGCAACAGTAAGAGCTCATGAACTAGAATTTCATACCGAACTGAAGATATTTCTGCCCATGACTCGTCTGCAGCATAACTGAATGCCAGTGTTTTAAGAAGTTTATTTATTTTGTTTATTTATTTGATTTGTCAATCGCTTACAAGATAATAGGTATATGTATAAACATGAGTAAGAATACAGTAAATAGGTACAAATAAATGGGGACAATAGGATAGGGACAGTAGGCACGATTATGCATTTATGCATGCCCCTTACAGACCTCTTAGGAATGGGATGAGGTCAATAGTGGATAGTTTAAGTGGATAGTTAAAGGAGTGGGGGTTAGAGTTGTACTAGGACTAGGGAGGCCTATATTCAAGTCCACCTTCAGCCACCAAAATTCATTGGTCATTTTGAGCTAATGCCTTTCTGCCTCTCCCCACAGCACATTTCATAGAGCTGTTGCTTTAGGGGTAAACTGGTCGAAGAGAGCTCTCCATCCTTTGAAGCCAATGAGCAGATGTGATATTCTGAGAAAACATCCCAAATATTTTCACAAAACAGCTGCTATGGAAAATATGGCCAGTCACAAAATGCCAGTTATAAAAAAAAAAAGTTGGTCCCTCTACCCTCCTAACTCTGTGAAATGTCTTCTGTTATATCTACTTAATGTTGTATTTTTTTCTTTGCAGGCTGGCAACCTTCCAAACAAAACACTGGATTGCAAATACCTACCATTTTGATTTCCCAGTGCTAAATTCCCTGATTCCCACATATACTCCCTGACTCTATGGGTGCCATGGGTAATCAGGCAGCCTGTCTTATATCTTAATCTTTTAACCACTATCTACAAATGAGCAATAATTTCTTTTTATCTCTACATAGATTCTCTATAGTCCTTTGAACAATTTTTAATAAAAATCCCACATCCAACTTATCTTAACAAGTTAGATTAAGCTGAGAGGCACTGGTTTTGTATAAGTAAACTTCCATTGCTAAACAGAAATCTAAATTTCTAACTCTCATAGCCAGAGTCAGTATATTTTTTATTATTATTATTGTGCAGATATACACAGACACAGATTTCATTTTAAAGATTGCAGGGGTGAAGAGACAAATACCTTCTGCAGGCACTCACTCAGGGATGCTGATCTTGAAATCAATTATTTCTTGAGGGGATACCCTAGGCATGCTACGGGAAAGTTATTCTGTCAGAACAAATTAGGCACACTTCCATAACTCATGGTATACATTTCATAAGTCTCCCAGGAACTTTTCAAGATATCCCAAACATCCTTTTTTAAAAAAAAAGGAAATAAAGCATACAGATAAAGCTTTTTTTAAAATCAGGTCTGCAAAAATTCAGATGACCACAAAATAGCAGCAATGAAATACAGAAAACTCCTCTTTGCTGCTTCCTACTGATCATCCACTTTTTCAGCCCATATACAGGAGCTAAGTTTTTATTTGATGACAGATCAGCAGTATTTTGTAGTGATTAAAGAAAAACAGAGGGAACACCTGCTACCAAGGCAACAGTCACACACACGAACCTTGAAACCAGGCCTAGAGAACTATTTGTGAAAATACTTCAGATGACACCACCCCCTCTAAGCCTCTTGAAGAGAATTTGCAAGGTTCTGTTTCTACAATTGTTATAATAAAAGTGGGTTAGATTTGCACAACTTGGTAGGACTGACAGATCTGCAGCAAACTGTAGATGCCAAAATGACATGAGTGGAGTGACACCATTTGTAGCAATTATGTGCTTGTGTCCTGACATCTGATTCAAGTCCTCAAGTCAGGATGTGTGGGTGATGACATCATCGCATACATTTTGCCATTTGATTGCCCTTGTTCCCTTTCTGAATGCCACATACATAACAGGCAACCCACTGATAGTCTTAACATGCCATGAATATCAAATAATGAAAAAGAAAAACTTTGCAAAGGTTCAGCTGGTTGATTTTTTATTTAAAAAAATTGTGACGTGCAATTCAGTAGCTTAAAATACATCCAAATAAACCCTGACAATTATTTGTACAAAACTTGCCTACAAAACTACCTACCCCTATGAATATTTATTTCTGTATGCCCTAAAGGAATCTAATGATATCAGTGTTAGAAAACTAGTCTTAATAAATTTAAATAAGTAATCAGCTAGGTTGACTGGGATCGCTTCTTTGGATATTGCCTTCTAACATAACTGTATACATTGATCTTAAGAGTTTGTACTGATCTTGAATACTGCATTCTCTAATTCTGCATTTTTTGGGTGCCGTCTATAGTATAAAGAGATTGTATATCAGCTGAAATCACACAGTAGTTATTCAAAAGTATTAGGTGTAGTACTAGTTATGCATTCCCATGGAGCACCACAATATCTGTACATTGTAGAACTTGGAAAATTCATACAAGTTAGATAGAGTCTAACTGAGAAAAGCCCATACAGGACTTTCTAATGATCAAAGTGAACCCTGCCTATCCCAAGCCTAAGTCAATAGAATAGAGATGGACAGGAAAAGGATACCTTCTGTTTTTGTCAACTAGGAAAAAAACTTGGGGGAGAAGAGAATCGGGAGGCCCAACCACATTTCATTTAGAACAGAAACTAGTCTTGGCACTTGATACTTTCAGGTCTGTCTTGAAAGACCTGGAGGGAATGGAGGCAGAAGCAAGAAGACCAACATTAAAGAAGAATAAGTCTCAAAATATATATGATCAACCTATGTAGACAATAATAAGCAAAGAGAGATTAGTCCTAAGTTTGTCAGAATGATCCGCTTTAGGTTGTCTGAATATCATTACAGGGCCATTAGAATGCTACAAGCCTAGTTCAAGATAACTATAAGTTTATTTGAACTTTGAGGAGGGTTATCTTTTGCATTTAAAAAAAAAAGCACAATTGCCTTAAAAATACCTTATGCAACTGCTGCAGTCCCGCAATTATACAAAAAAAAAGAACCAAAGCGACAGTATGTTACTATCCTTCCCCAGAACACATGTCTATGCATGTCAGCATTGAGGCTTCCCCCTCAGGGATGATCTGGCTGAAGAATAGACCCACAAGGTGAGAGGTTAAGGAAGGGGAACTTGCGACCCTCCAGGTATTGCTGAATTACAACTCTGGGCATCCTTCATCAATCACCATCATAGGGCTGATGGGAGGTATTATTCAGAAACATCTGGAATGCCATAGTTCACCATTCTTGGAATAGGCAAGCTTGCATGTGTTCCAATAGCATGCTGTGAAGGATTTAAAGGTAAGTGCAAGCATCTTGAAGGAGACTCACAAATGGACAGAGGGCCCATACCATTGCTCAAGTGCAAAATAGTTTGGCTACTCATATGCCTCTGTAGGCCATTATCAAACTCCCACTTCAGGTCTTATATCTCAGATTCAGACTGGTCAGGGAATGAAAATACAGTGTATTTTTGCTGGTCTTAGCATCATCCTGAAACGTCCTGTGGTAAGGTCTCCTTTGAGTCAAATTCAACTTCTGGTGATTTCACAGACAGATTCATGAATTTTCTTAATAAAAATATGGAAACACTTGGCCATCTAGTGAAAATGTAACTTTTATTCCAGAATTTACACAAAGCACCTTGTCCATCATTCAAGGAGTTTTTAGTTTGTACTTGTGCACAAGATGAAAATCTGCTGAGTTCTTACGGCACTGATAGTACAATACACTACATCTAAAAAGCACAAAACTAGAGAAAGATGGTATAGAGACACTGGCTATGTTCACATTCTCCATCTTGTAACTAAATTAATCAATTTTCTGGATTTGCACAATATCATAAATTCACATTGACCAGTGAGCTGGATTCTGTCAACCACAAAAAAATGGGAACACTCACTGAATTCAAAGTACCGAAGAGTTTATTATTACTACCTATGCACAAGAATCTGGTCAATTAATGGTCAAAGCAAAATAGGCATTAGATAAGGGTCAGTGGAATTCATGGGTGGCTGGACTTGAGTATCTTGCGGCTGTGCAATGATTCCAAGCTGATGACACGTTTAAACCTACCTTCCAACTTAGCCTGTTCATCTCCTACAGGTTCATCCAATGCAAGATTCCTCCCTCCAAGGAAACCAGTAAGGTTTTTTGTGCTGTATCCTTGGGATATGTTTTCATATTAACATCTACTAAATCCTGGCCTTGTATTGGTACAAAAGCTCACCACCCTGCACAACTATGCTCTCATTATATGACAAAGACTTTTGTTCGTTGTTAAGCATTTTATTTATTTATTTGATTTGTCAATCGCTTACAAGATAATAGGTATACGTATATACATAGTTATGAATACATGAAATGGGTATAAATAAAATAAAACAAAAATAAAAGAAACAATAGGACAGGGACGGTAGGCACAGTTGGTGTGCTTATGCACACCCCCTACAGACCTCTTAGGAAAGGGGTGAGGTCAATAGTAGACAATCTAAGGTTAAAGTTTTTAGGGTTTGGGGAAGAAACCACAGAGTCAGGTAGAGTATTCCAGACATTGACCACTCTGTTTCTGAAGTTGTATTTTCTGAAATCAAGTTTGGTGTGGTTAACCTTGAGTTTGTATCTATTGTGTGCTCTTGTATTGTTATGGTTGAAGCTGAAGTATTCATTGACAGGTAAGTCATTGCAATGTATGATTTTATATACCATACTTAGATCAGACCGAAGATGGCATAATTCAAGGTTTTCTAGGTCTAGAATTTCAAGTCGGATGGCATAAGGTATTCTACAATGAGTAGAGGAGTGGAGAACTCTTCTTGTGAAATATTTCTGGACTTTCTCAACTGCTAATATCAGATACATAATATGGGTTCCAGACTGATGAGCTGTATTCAAGTATTGGTCTAGCAAATGTTTTGTATGCTCTAGTTAGTGTGATATTACCAGAGGAAAAAATACATAGGGTTAGGTCAGCTTGTATTTTATTTTCTGATTTTTTTTGCCAATATGTAAGACAGAGCATTTATTTGTTGAGATTTGAAGTTGCCATTTGTTTGACCATTCTGATACATAGTCAAGATCTTTTTGAAGGGTAGCAGCATTGTCTGTGGTATTGAACAACTTTACATCATCAGCGAAGAGAACACAGTTGCTCTTAATATGATCACAGAGGTCATTTATGTAGAGTATGAAGAGGGTTGGTCCTAGAACACTGCCTTGGGGGACACCACTATTGACAGGTACAGAATTTGATAGGACATTCCCAATTTTGATCATTTGTTGTCTGTTTGACAGGAATGCTTCTATCCAGTTATGCAGTTGTCCAGAGATACCATAAGATTTTAGTTTTAGGAGTAGTTTGTCGTGTACCACTGAATCAAAGGCTTTACAGAAGTCTATGTAGATTGCATCTATTGTTTTGCCCTGATCGAGTTGTGTAGTTCATATGTTTTTGCAGTGTAAGAGTTGCAGACTACAGGACAGTTTTTTTCTGAAACCAAATTGTTTATTAGAGAGTAGGTTGTTTGTCTCTAAGTGGAGGATAATGGATTGGTTAATTAATTGATTCCATGACTTTACAGGTGATGCAACATAAGGAGATTGGTCTGTAATTTTCAACTAGGCTGGGGTCTCCCTTTTTGAAGATGGGGATGAATGTGGCTTGTGACCATAGGTTAGGCAAGGAGCTGGTCCTGAAAGATTCTTCAAAAATTGTGCTTAGAGGTTCTGCTATGGCAGTGGATAGCTTTTTTAAGAAGTAGGCACATATTCCGTCTGGTCCAATAGATAGAGATGGTTTTAGATTGCGTAGTGCTTTTTCAGCATTGTCTTCTGTAAAATCGATCATTGTAGTTTTCTGTGGTTCGGCTAGGAAATACTGGGCATGATCCATTGATGTTTACAAATACTGAGCCAAAGAATGTGTTAAAGATGTTGGCTTTAATGGTGTTATTGCAGTCTTTACCACTAGGTCCTTTCAGGGGTGGGATGGACCTTGAGTCTTTTAGTTTGTTGTTTACAAAATTGTAAAAAGCACGGGTGGAATTGGTGCATAGAAGGTTTTCCTCTTGTTTAATGTGATAATTGTTTCATTCAGTCTTTATCTGGTGGCATACATTTTTGTATTGGCTTTTGAAGTTGGCAACATGACCAGATTAGTTTTTCCGCCAGAATGATCTCTTTTTGGATTGAAGTTTCCTTATTGTTATCGGTAATCTGTGTTTTTTTGTTTTGTTTTGGGAGTTGTTAATGGTATATATAGTTTGATGACTCTTTTGACTTCAAATAAAAATATGTTGTAATGGTCTTCAACAGTATTTCAGCCAGTGAATAGAGATTGCCAATCAAGGGATGAGAGATCATTGTCTATAAGATCATAGTTGCCTTTTTTGAAGTTATAATTGGGGATTATGTCATTGTGATGATTTTTGTGTGGGCGTATGTTGAGACAAAAGTCAATCATATTGTGGTCACTGTTGGAAAAGGGTTCTTTAATTTGTGTTCCATAAATTAAATTCACACTATTGCAGAAGATGAGATCGAGGCAGTTGTTAAGTCTAGTATTGTTGGTTACTAATTGTTCCAGTCCCAGATTTGTAACAGCATTGTAGAAGGTTGCATGTATGGATTCAGTTGTACATTCGTTTAGGGTCCAGTTAATATGAGGTAGATTGAAGTCACCAAGAAAGATAAAAGCGTGTGGGCAGGATGTTCCCCATGTTAGTAGTGAATTTGGCTTGTTTACATGTTCGATGTCTTAATCAGGTGCTCTGTAACATAGTAAGAATCGAAATGTGATATTTAAGGATAGTTCACAGATGATGATCTTAGGAAGAGCAAACTCCTGGGTAACTTGGATATTTTTTAGATGTAAGGACTTTTTATAGAAGATAGCAACACCACCTCCTCTACGAATTTCACGATCTGATCGGTAAACATGATAGTCTCTTACTGTGGTAATGGAGTCAGGGAGAGATGCGTTGAGCCATGTTTCACAGACAAATATGATGTCGAATTTAGCCATATTTAGTAAGAGGAGAAATTCAGGTATTTTGTTCACAAGGTTTCTTGCATTGAGTAGCTTGCATTTAAGGCCAGCTGTAGTTGGAATTGGGGTAGTTAGGGGCGTGCGTGCCTAGTCTTGGATGGTGGATTGGTTGAAGTAGGGTTGTGGTTGAAGGTTAAAGCTGAGTTGCGGGTTGTGTGACTTACTTTTGATACAGTCAGCACAGTAGTCAATGTACAGGTCCTTCTCTTCATTGTCTAAATGTTTTTTGAGTTCTGTGTAGAGTACACGGGAGCAGGCTATAGTGTTTATCATGTTTGACTTGGGTGTATTAGGAAAGTCCTTTGATTTCAACCAGTGAGCAATAGCTTATGCCTTTGGTATAATACAATGTAAGATTGATTTATATGTGATTTCTACTTATGGTTTCCAGAAGATTTTTGTGAATATTTCAGATCCGGCTTTCTGTTACTTGAAATGTTAAAGAACATCCCAAAAGTTGAAAAGTATTTCAAAAAGTAATTTCACTTATCATAATTTGCCTAAAGATTGGAAAGTATTGGGAACATAATCTGTGTACTCTCAGATTGCAGCTTTATGTGTATTTGGAAGTGCCTTCCACTGAGCTCAATGGGAGTTATTTCTCAGTAAACATAGGCACGCTGAACTGCAAGGCTCTAGCCCTAAATGCATTTGCAATTAATTGAGAGGGGATTCTTTCACACTAAATGAGTACATCAGTCCATGTTATAGGTGTTGACTACCAATAGTTATCAATATTTTTCTCTATGTGACAGTTCTTTACAAAATACTTTGGATTGCTTCTGAAACAGTCAAAATGACAAAATGAATTTTTTCCAGCAAGTCAGTCTGGGAACCTTTTCTGTGTTTTACTACAGTATCTCCAAGAGAGCACATAATTAATCCTCTTGCACACAACGGAGTGGGAAGTCTTCTGGCACAATCACCCTTTGAATTAATAGCAGCTTGTGACAACTGCATCCTTATATTCTTACTCTTCTCTCATTATTTAATGGGATTTGCAGGGAGATCTCTCACTGAATTGTACTCTGACAGAAAGTATGAGCACCATGCAGCATTCCTGGTCTTTCTGTGCTCCATACACTTTAAAACAAAGATACACTCTACAATGTTCAGTTATATCTTCACTTTCACTCTCCAGATACAGAATCATGATCAATTCTCAAAGCAACAGCTCCACCCTTTGTTTGCTGAGAACAATGCAGTATTCCAGGAAGGAAGGAAGGAAGGAAGGAAGGAAGGAAGGAAGGAAGGAAGGAAGGAAGGAAGGAAGGAAGGAAGGAAGGAAGGAAGGAAGGAAGGAAGGTAGGTTAGAATTAGTTCATTCAATTTGCAGGGGACATTTTTAAAAACATATATTCATTGAAATCTGCTAAAGATCAAGATATTCTATTTTTCCTTGGCAATTTACACATTTCATTTTAAATGGTTTCTTTGATTTTGCTTGTGTGCTATATTAATAAAGAGACTGTGGTTTGTAAAGAGTGGTTTGTGGTATAATGTCAGGGAAATCAGTTATACTTATGTAATAATTATGATTAAACAAACTATGGTTTAATGCAGTTCATGAAGTCACCCTTGCTAACTTTCACATAACACACTAACTCTTAATGTAGTTTGTTTTGCTTTGGTTTAGCATTATGCTCAAGATAACTCCTATGTGGCTTACTTAACAAACAGCAGCTTTATTTGATACTTGAACTTATCCAGACCTGTCCCTTCTTTTTCCTCTACTTCAAAAGATATGTATCTTTTTTTTAAACATGCAAAATATTCTGCCACTTTCTCCAGGTTTAATTCTGGGGAACCACCAGAGGACCACAAAGGATTGAAATCTGATGCTATCTGAGATTTATTCCTTCCTTCCTTCCTTCCTTCCTCCCTCCCTCCCTCCCTCCCTTCCTTCCTTCCTCCCTCCCTCCCTCCCTCCCTTCCTTTTTTTGTGCTTTCAAATTAGTATTGACTCCTGGTGACTGTAGTTTTTTTGGCAAGATTTCAGAAGCAGTTTGCCATTGTGTTCTTTCTAGGTCTGAGAGAGAATGACTGACCCAAGATAAACCAGCTGTCTTTGTACAGAACCTGGCACTCACAGTGTCCCAATTTGTAGCCTAGTGCCTAACCATTATACCAACTGATTCTCTTTTCTTCTATGGAAAACATTAATGTATGTTCTTTCTTACCATGGCCTGACATTGCCAGTGTTTGGGAGAACAATTAAAGGGTAGTCACAATCAACTTTCAACTGACAGAATCTGGGAAATGAAGAAAATTCAATTAGAGTTGTTATAGATTGGAGTGTTGCAATTGTGTACTAGAGGTCCACTATGGAACTGATGTATTTCTTTCACTCAATGTTACGGAGCATCTAAAGAAGGACATTGTATGATATTTTTCTCATACTCAAGTTAATGTTTTTTCATAGAGAGCAAGTACAACATGCCCTGTAGATTCTTTTGCACTGTTTATTGATCTGTTGTCACCTTTACTTTTAAATCATTTTCATTTAGGCTGTAATTGTATAACCTTGAACTCACAAACCTTGGACAGAGCACCATATGAATTTGGTTTTGATAGTTATGTTTAAGCTAAATATTTCAGTTGCAAGTCTTATGTACTATTACATTGATATCAATGTAGAGGTCATTATTATATATTGTTATATATGTCTTAATATTTCTTAATTATTAACTATATCTTTTACTTAAAATCATTAAGGGGTGCACATCAACAATTATACTGTGTTCTTTGTAATGAATTAACACTGGAATTCTAGTTTGTCAGGAAGCTTTGGAGTTGGATACATTTCAAGTTGAAAAGATGTCTGTTAAATCATTTTAAGAACATTTTTACACAGGTCTTCTTTTAATGATATCTCAGATCATACATATGTATTCACTTAACATTGATTTCATATTAAAGTGTGTTTATGTATAAAATTAGGTCTGTATATAAACAGATCATGCTAAACAAATCTTGTTGCATTCTTTGGCAAGGTGACAAAATTAATGGACCAGAGGAATGCTGTGGATATAATTACTTGGATTTCAGACAAAGTAGATCACAATGTACTATTTGGTAAGATAGAAAAATCTTAATTTAGACAACATCACCACCAGATGGATTCATAACTGGCTGACAAACCACACTCAATAAGTAGTCCTCAATGGAACTGCATCCACATGGAAGGAAGTATGCAGTGGGTACCCTAAGGCTCTGTTTTAGGTCCAGTACTCTTCAACATCTTCATCAATGATTTGGATGAAGGGATAAATGGGGAACTCATTAAATTTGCAGACAACACTAAGCTATCAGGACAAGCCAACACTCCAGAAGATAGGCTTAAGATTCAGAAGGATCTTGACAGACTTGAACATTGGGTTCTATCTAACAAAATAAAATTCAATGGTGAAAAAAGTAAGGTTCTACATTTAGGCAAGAAAAATCAAATGCACAGATACAGTATAGATGGTACCTCGCTCAATAGCAGTATCTGTGAGAGAGATCTTGGAGTCCTAGTGGACAATTACTTAAATACGAAGAGCAGTGTGCTACAGCTGCCAAATAAGCCAACACAATTCTAGGCTGCATTAACAGAGGGGTGGAATCAAGATCACATGAAGTGTTAATACCACTTTACAATGCCTTGGTAAGGCCACACTTGGAATACTGCATACAGTTTTGGTCACTACGATGTAACAAAGATGTAGAGACAGGAAAGATGATTAGGGACTGAAGGTTAAAACATATAAAGAATAGTTGCTGGAATTGGGTATGTCTAGTTTAATAAAAAGAAGGACTGATTGGGTGACATGATAGCAGTAGCAGTGTTCCAATATCTCAGGGGCTGCCACAAAGAAGAGGGAGTCAAGTTATTCTCCAAAGCACTTGAGGGCAGGACAAGAAACAATGGGTGGAAACTAATCAAGGAGTGAAGCAACTTAGAACTAAGGAGAAATTTCCTAACAGTTAGAACAATTAATCAGTGGAACAACGTGCCTCCAGAAGTTGTGAATTTTCCAAAACTGGAAGTTTTAAAGAAGAGATTGGACAACTATTTGTCTGAAATGGTGTAGGGTTTCAAGCCTGAGCAGGGCCTCTAAGGTCCCTTCCAACTCAGTTATTCTATTCTATTCTATTCTATATTAACTTTCATTTACATAGAAAAATATACATGTTTAAGGGAAAATGTGAGTGTATTAAATGTCTTTCTATTGAATCCTCTCACCTAAAGGGTTAAATAACGTAGCTAATGTCAAAATGTTGTTCTGGTAACTGTCAGATTATTCCATGATTTTAAATATTTATATTTACTTTTGCAAATTAGTTTTGCAAGGTTAAAGTTTAAGATAAAACCCATTTCTTGTTGGTTGTTAGTTTATTTAATTGGAATGTTAAGATTAAATTATTAAATCACCCTGACCTCTGGTGTGCCTGAAAACCAGATGTTTAGAGATTTTGGATCACAGCCCACAATACTGCATTGCCTAAATTCTCCATTGTGCAGGTTGCCATAATTACAGAGTTTATGATGCTAGTGTATACTTAATGCCACCATGTAGATAGATCTTGTATCTAGCTAATATTGTTGGCTCAGTTCTATGTGCTCTGTGAATATGTTGAAACAAATGAGTTTAGGTATGCTGAACTTTGCACTGGGCCGTGGCCAAGTTGCACTTACTGATCAACTAAAGCTACCATCCTAAACACATGTACTAAGGATAGGACTTACTGAACACAATAGGACTTATTTCTGCATTCTTTGTATTACAAATTAAGCTGATTAAAGCTTTCAGCCTCACTTCCTAGACATTTCTCAGTTAACAACTTGCTTTTCCTTTTGGCTGTGTTCCAGGCATTCAAAAATTCTAAGTCATTGAGGAGTATAATTTTTGTTCAAAATAAATAGTACTTCCCCCTTGATAGAACAATCAGCTAAATCAGCTATTAGCCTGTATAAGCCCTCTTTTACAGCTACTTTCTTGAGGTTTTTTTTTTCTTCTCTGGCTTTTGTGATGCTTTCCAGCATGCCGCAAACTATCAAAAAGCTCAAAGGTGCAGGCCATGGATTCTGGCCCATAAATGCTCACGTAGCTGTCACTTATCTTCTTTCAAAGTTCTGACAAGCCTAGCAACCTTTGATTGAGGTGTAAGCTTCATTAGAACAGAATATCAACAATTAATCTAACTAAAGTACATTTGCTATTTTAAAAATGCTTGAGATCACATAATGCCTGTTAATTTTGGTTTGAAGGACACCAAATTCTCTGACCCTTATCAAAGGGGGTGGTTGATTATATACCTTTAATTTCTTTTCTAGAAAATGTGGCATTTTTTTCTCCCTCATTTTTTCACTTTCAATAGCACCCCTCCATAAGTATGAATCCCAAATTGCCAGATAAAATTATACTCAGAACTCTTTACCCTCCCCTTCTTTTTTCTTACTTGATGGCTTGTTGTGTAAACATAGTTCATAAGCAGAGGCCAACATTAAGTAAGATTTAAAAATATATAAGGGAGATTCTTTTTTTCAAACAATGAAAAATTAATAAAACAGCAAGTAACATTTTGCCATTTCATTTATAATTTATTTATTTTATTGGTCTTTTATACCGCCCCCTCTCCCAATGGGACTCGAGGCGGTGTACAGCCAGATAAAAATACAATGAAAAATACAATGTTTAAAAACAGTTTAAAAGATTAAATAGGATGGCTAGTAAATAAAAGCAATCAAAGATTAAAATTTAGAAATTAAAACTGTTTAAAACCAATTAAAACCCTACAAGGAACTCTGGGCCAGACTGGCTTGATGGAATAAGTGAGTTTTCAACGCGCGCTGGAAGATCAAAAGGTATGGGATGGTTCTCATCTCTGGGGATAATTCATTCCAGAGGGAAGGTGCTCCCAGAGAGAAGGCCCGCACCCTCAGGGTCGCCAGCCGTCCAACCGGTGGCACCCCAAGGAGGCACATCCTATGGGAGCGCACTGGCCGATGGGAGACCAATGGTGGCAGTAGGCGGTCCCGTAAGTACTCAGGTCCCAAGCCAAGGAGCGCTTTAAAGATGGTCACTAACACCTTGAATCGCACCCAAAAGGCCACCAGGAGCCAATGCAGCTCGTGCAAAAGTGGTGTAACATGGGAGTTCCGAGAAGCCCCCAAAACCACCTGCGCGGCCGCATTCTGCACCAACTGGAGCCTCCGGGTGCTCTTCAAGGGGAGCCCCATGTAGAGATAATGAGTTTTTCTCCCTGTGCTATGGATATCTTGTTCAAGTTTTTTTTGTGGGGGGCAGGGAAGCAACTGGGGGGAGCACAAAGGATGCCAAAGAGGACAGGGGGTAGGTTACTATTGCCTTCTAGCACATATTGCTCTGTGCAAAAAAATGTTCCCCTCACTCAACATCCTTCAAGAAGTTATTCCTCATCTCACAAACCCATTAGTTTTTTTCCCAAAATTAGATGTTGTTCTTATGGACTCTTGGAAATGTAGTTTTAACCATGCTTATCATCTAATATTTATTTTTAAAAAACCAAGAAATAACTTTGGATTATAACACTTATTAAATCCACTAAATAAATCAGGTCACATCTGCAAGCACTAGTATGTACTTAAAGAGAATTATGTATACTACAGTAAGATTAATTCATTTAAAAACTTGAAAATATATATTTCTCAGACAGGGCCTTAGCATGAATCTATACTGTACTTAAAATTGTAGTACGGTAGTACAAAGTGCTAGTTTTTTTAAAGTGTAGGACACAAGATACAGTGAATTGGCTTAAAGATCAGATTAGTCTGTTAAAATGTTTTTTAAAAACATTCCCCCTCCCCCTCCGATTTTCCAAAAATGTTTGCACTTCCACCTATTGTCCAATGATTTATTTATTTCACTTTTTAATGCCATTTAATTCCCACAAGCTCTAAGCAATTTACAACAACCAGCATGATACAGGATTAAAAACACTATTAAAACAATACACCCATTGACAAGTGATCAACCTGATGCACCATCACAAAGGGCAAAATAATAGTCATTTGTCCTCAAATGCTCTCCTAACAGACCATTATTGAGAAGGCTGGACCATTAAAGACCATTATCAAGAAGGCTGGACAATGGGAATCCTGCAGAGGCCCTCAACAGAAGGATGCTCAGCACACACTCTCTATCTGATTATACTGGGTGGACAGATTCATATTGTAAAAGGTGATCTTGGAGATATGCTGGCTCTGAACCTGCCCCATCACCTTTTAATTGCATCCTGAAGCAAATTGGCAGCCCCTGTTGTAATGGTGTTACATAAATGTACCCATAATTACTCAAATAACTGCATGAAGAGCCAGATAAAGCTTCCAAGGAATCTTCAAGGACAATCCCATGTAAAGCAAGGAGTAATAGTCAGTCTTGACCTGTTTTCACCCATTCACTCCTTGCCAATCTTGGCACCAGTTCACGACCCCGACAACAGCTCCTGTCTGACTCAGGATGGAGCTATATAATAGAAAATAAGCAATAATGGAAAAATAAATGGTATATATTCATGAGTTTAAGCAAGTTTAAGCAAGAACGGCTTTTATATATACTACATACCCATATTTCCCTGAAAATAATACCAGGTCTTATATTATTTTTTGCTCCAAAAGATGCATTAGGGCTTATTGTCAGGTGATGTCTTATTGTTGGGGAAATTACAGTACTAAATGTACCCGTCTGGCTGATGATTTAACTGGGTCTTATTTTGGGGGTAGGGCTTATATTATAAGCATCCTGAAAAATCATGCTAGGCTTTATTTTCTGGTTGGGTCTTATTTTCAATGAAACATGGTATTAGGCATCAGGACAGATGTAAGGGTTTAGAGTACAGCTTTTAAGGAGAAAATAAATTGATTAAAGAACTGAAATGAGAAATACTTGAAAATAAATGTTTACAAATATTGTGTATCAGTTGGAGTACAAAAGGAAAATTAGAAAATGAAATATTTTTAGCAGTTTTAGGAGCTTTTCTTTTATGCACAACTTTAAGTGTGTGTATCTTTAAATAACAAGACAGTGAAGATTTTGACACTCAGTTTAGAGATTCAAATCGTTTGTAGTTGTTACTACTACCTTTGTTAAAAGAATTTGATGTACTCTGTCTCTGCAATGCTTAGTGATATACTGAGCAGTAACACTGCAACTTTGGAAACTCCTTTGTTTGTTTACTGATATTGTATTTCTGCATTCATTGTTTCTTTTCCTTTTTTTCTTTCACGTTCATTCTCACTTTTTTCTAAACTCTTTTAAAAATGATTAGAGATAAATAGATACAGATAGATAGATAGATAGATAGATAGATAGATAGATAGATAGATACAGATAGATAGATACAGATAGATAGATAGATAGATAGATAGATAGATAGATAGATAGATAGATAGATAGATAGATAGATAGATAGATAGATAGATAGATAGATAGATAGATGATAGGTAGACAGACAGACAGACAGATAGATAGATTATAGAAGGTAGGTAGGTAGGTAGGTAGGTAGGTAGGTAGGTAGGTAGGTAGGTAGATAGATAGATAGATAGATAGATAGATAGATAGATAGATAGATAGATAGATAGATAGATAGATAGATAGATAGATAGGAAAAAAGAGATATATACCAGAGTATGGCCTGCCTATTGGTGATCCCTTATCCTTTGCAGGCAGGCCAGCTTTTTCAGAAGTTTCTTGTAAATGTTACAGAGGGAAAAGGATCAGGCCCAAAGGCACCCTAGGCACAACCTCTCTTGCTCCCTGGCTGGGACCAGCCTTTTAGAAAGAAGAACCTTTGAAAAAGTGGGCATTCCCCCTCCCCCTGTCTTACCCCCCCACCCCCCCACCCACCCCCCACCCCCCAGTTTCCTTGTTGGTTTAGAAGCATCTAGTTTTTGGTTCTTTTAAATATTTCAGATTCTAAGGAGCTAATCCAGTTCCTGGTTACATTGTGAATTCAAACTTTCTTTTGAAGCCTAGGTGACACCCTTTATGGGCAGGATTGTTTGCTTAGGAAGTTGGGTAGGCTTTGGGATGCCCAGGAGAGGCTCCAGATCTATCTACTTTTTGAACAGTGGTTCGGCTTGAATGGACAGTTAATTGCCTTTAAAAATGGATGTGGCTACAAACAGAATCTGTAAATGACACAGGATAGGAAGAATAACTCCAAAATAATGAAATTCTAGCAATGGCAATTCAGAGGTAAGGCCCTCTCAGTGTAAAGTACTAATTGATGCTCTAGGCATCCATTGCTGAGGTAAATGGATTTCCTAGGGCATCCATTGCTGAGATAAACTCTGAACCATAGAGTTTTTGGTTGCTTGCACACTAGATTACTTCTACACTGGTTAAAAAGCAATTGACTGTGCACTTCCCAATGTAAAAACCCTGCTTTTTACTGCCATGGCATGTTTATTACATATCACTGTCTTTGGTTGTTTCCTGTTCACCTCTGGCCATGACATTAGGACTGAATATGTCCTTCACTAGTCATTTCCTTATGGGGAGGAAAATAAATGGCCAGCTTGCTTTTGTCCATTTTAAGTATCTATTTATTTTTGAACCATTACAGTTTTAGAAGATTTTCCATTCCAAAGATAATAAATATATGCATTAGCAAGCAATTGGTCTTACACAGGCATCTCCTTTTCTATAGAGCATCAGATAACTTAACGTGGCCATTAGTAAACAGGAAGTAATCAATTTTCAAGAACCAAGGTTTATAGTAGACAGGCTGGTGTTGCAATTGCATTTTAAGAAAATAAAGTAGGAGGAAAGATCAGGCTGAGCCTTAAGAATATGGGAAGTGAAATGTGACTTCCTGTTTAAGTAGGCTGCCTAATTTTAACATCACATCACTTTTCCAGGACCTCTGCTATGAAGAAAAGTGGCAGGAAAATCAAATCTTTTGAGCAAATATCATGGATTAGGATGTCCCTATATTCTCCAATATGTCATTATGAAGATAGTGAAAATTTTGCAACTAAGAACATTAAGGAAAGAGAGTTTGAAGACTTTAAAAATTATGTCTTTCAGATATTCAGGTTGAGCAATCAAAAATTATTCTGAGATATTGAAATGTTTGGTATAATGATGTTAATGTTCTATTAAGATGTAATAGAATTAACCAATGAAAGAACATAAAATACAAAATTGCCATATGTCTTGTCTAAGAAGAGATGGGCGGAAAGACAGTATGAAGAATGCTGAAATGGAGCTTTGAGGTATCTGGATTCTAAACAAATTATATCTGTTGCAGAGAAAACAGCTTGTGTGGAAGCATCTTTGGGTATTTATGTCATATAAGTACAATAGTAAAGCAGCATTTCTGACAGCTAAGATAACTGTACATTTTTTCTGCTGAGGATAGATAATTCTGCTCCACCTCTACAGACAATTGGCAGTTATCTAGTAGCATTTCCCAAAACGTTCAAAAAACAGCTTGAAATTGGCCTACCATTGTGTTCACTATTTAGAGATCTGTTGACATTAAAGTGCACCAGGCATTCTATCATCTCTGTATTTGTTAATTTAACTGGAAGATGCCTCATTAACTATTATTTGCTGATAGTTTTCTTTTTAAGCCAATTAGCTTTGAGTCTTTCTATTGCAAGCAGAAAGTGATGCCTTCCATCTTCTCCCATCACAACTCTTGCGATTTGCCAGATACACGGAGCTTGGAAACAGCCAAACAAATAACATCTTAGGGGTTGGACCTGTTCAACTCATAGCAACTGTTTTACCTTGCCCGCTCCTTTACAGTTCTCTATAGTGGACAGTAACTGCCCAACAGATTGATGGGTCAGCAAGTTGTATATGGCATCTAGTGTAGCTGTCATTTAATTGTGTGTAATTGAACTGCAAAAAATAATTTCTTCCATTCCCTGAAATGATGGATGTTTAGAGAGATAATGTTCATGATGTTTCCCCTTGCTTTGGGTCAGGCACATATTGTGGGAGGGTTTGATGCACAATAACTGAGTCACTTGACAAGACTGAATTCTAAAAACTGGGACATACTGCAAGCCATGTGGATAGTCTGCAAGAGACAGGTGGTTTCCTTCCAGATCCGCCATGCGGCATAGGGCAAGTCACACTGGTGTTTCTCTGAGAAACATCTGCATGAGCTCTCTTCATCCTCCTATTTCATGGATCATCAAGTACAACAAAGGGATGAGGCCTCTCCTGCTTAAGTAGGTTGAGTGACAACAATTGCAGGAAAAAGTGTTGCCTTCCAGAACTGTGATCTATGCAAGTGTTCCATCCCTGCCATGCAGATGAAGCATTGCAGGTGATCTTCAGGGTGGGTAGAAGTTTTTCAGAACAGCAGGAGTAAAAAGTCTCCAGCTACCTCATAGATCAAGTACTGACATATGGCTAAACCCATCCCTGTGTTACAACTTGCCTCTTTTCCCACCTCCCATTGATGGATGATGTTCCCTCTAACTTATACCATCTCACAGACTAAAGGAAAGCATGTTAAAATGGTTCTCGAGATATGTCGCATCATTTCTTTCCTTACAGCTGACCAATAAGCGAATGAAAGCAATGTAACCCATCAGTCCTCAGATCCCTGAGTTATCATTGTTTGGGGAGAAGCAAAAATGGTTTCACCCCACATGTCATTTGAAGGAAGTAAAATGAATTGGTCATATCCCTATCTATATTTTCAATGCACCTGTAAGTACACATTTGTCTAGTGGTTTGCAAAAATGTTAATTGGTACTCAGAGGTTCAGCAGGTTCTGACCAGTTCTGGAAAACTGGTGGCGGAAATTTTGAGTAGTTCGGAGAACCGGCAAATCCCACCACTGACTGGAGATTTTACAGTCTCCTTCCCCAGCCATGCCCACCAAGCCATGCCCACAGAACCAGTAGTAAAAGAAATTTGAATCCCACCACTGTTGGTACTATAAATTATGTTAGGAAAATTGAAAAATTGTAAAAAAATATATAAATGAATCCATAGAAATCCCTCCAAAGTTGCTGTTTGTTGGGAAGTTTTCTGGCCTCTTCCTTTTAACACTGATATCTGTCTAATCCACCGCGCCTGATGGACCCTGAACGGTTCCAGACGGAGCTTGGGCCATTACCTGAAACTCTGGCTCATAACTCGGCCACAGACTTGGTAGCCGCCTGGGATAGGCTGGCTGCCGAGGCTCTGGACCTAGTTGTGCCTTTGCGACCTCTGACCTGGCAGAGATCTCGCTCGGCTCCATGGTTTACGGAAGAGCTGAGGCAGATGAAATGTTGGAAAAGACATCTGGAGGGCATCTGGAAGGCCAGTCGTGCCGAGTCTGACCGAACACAGGTTAGGTCCTATATTAGGACCTACCTAGTGGCGACAGAGGCGGTGAAGCGTTCTCACTTCTCCGCCCTTATTGCATCGGCAGAAAATTGACCCACTGCCCAGTTTAGAGTGACCCGCTCCTTGATTGGTCCGGGAGCGAGGGATGATCTCCTGCAGGGAAGAGCGGAGGAGTTTTCACGATTTCTGCACGATAAAATCGCTCAGATTCGGGCCGGATTGGACTCTAGTTGGGAGGTCCCGGGGGAGGTGACCGCGGCGAGTCTTGAGATGGTTATCTAGGATGAGTTCGACCCTGTGACCGCCGAGGGTATGGACAGGTTGCTGGGGTGGCTGAATGACACCACATGTTTGTTGGACCCTTGCCCCTCCTGGTTGGTCTCTACCTCCAGAGAGGTGACGCGGAGTTGGCTCCAGGGAATTGTTAACGCTTCTTTGATGGAGGGCTCGCTGCCTACCGCCTTGAAAATGGCGGTGGTGCGACCCCTCCTCAAGAAGCCCTCCCTGGACCCAACTCTTTTGAACAACTATCGTCCTGTCTCCAACCTTCCCTTCGTGGCGAAGGTTATAGAGAGTGTGGTGGCAGATCAGCTTCCCCAGTACCTGGATGAAGATACATACCTGGATCCCTTCCAATCGGGCTTCAGGCCTGGACATAGTACCGAAACAGCATTGGTCGCGTTGGTTGATGATCTCTGGAGGGCCCGTGACAAGGGTTATTCCTCTGTCCTGGTCCTATTAGACCTACCAGCGGCTTTCGATACTATCGACCATAGTATCCTATTGCGGCGGTTGGGGGGGTTGGGGTCACCGTGTTGCGGTGGTTTGCCTCCTTCCTCTCCAACCATCTGCAATTTGTCTTGGTGGGGGGGAGAGATCCACCTCTAGGTCCCTCGATTGTGGGGTGCCTCAGGGGTCGGTCCTCTCTCCTCTCCTGTTCAACATTTATGTGAAACCGCTGGGGGAGATCATCCGTGGCTTTGGGGTGAGATGTCATCTGTACACTGATGATACCCAGCTGTACATCTCCACCCCAAGCCACCCCAATGATGCCATGGAGGCCATGTCCCGGTGCTTGGAGGCCGTGCAGAACTGGATAGGCGGGAACAGGCTCCGACTCAACCCTTCCAAGACTGAGTGGCTGTGGTTTCCGGCGTCCCGATATAGCCAGATAGTTCCATCGCTGGCTATTGGGGGTGAGATTCTGCCCCCTGCAGAGAGGGCTCGCAATCTGGGTGTCCTCCTGGATGTATGGCTGTCTTTGGAAGACCATATTACGGCTGTCTCCAGGGGGCGTTTCATCAGGTTCGCCTGATTCGACAGATGCGGCCCTTTCTGGATCGGGATGCCTTACGCACAGTCACTCATGCCCTGGTCACCTCCCGACTGGACTATTGTAACGTCCTCTACATGGGGCTCCCAAATGGGAGCATCCGGAGGCTTCAACTGGTACAGAATGCGGCCGCGCGGGTGGTTATGGGGGTGTCAAGATTCGCGCATGTGACGCCCCTCCTGCGCGAGCTGCATTGGTTGCCAGTGGCCTCTCGGGTGCGCTTTAAAATTTTGGTGTTAACTTTTAAAGCACTCCAGGGCATCGGACCAGGATATTTACAAGACTGCATTCTGCCATTTTCCTCCCACCGTCCGGTGCGCTCCCACAGGGAGGATCTCCTGCGGGTCCTGTAGGCATCTATGTGCCGGCTGGTGACTCCGAGGAATAGGGCCTTCTCTGTGGGGGCGTCTGCCCTCTGGAATGGGTTGCCCCCGGAGTTACAGACAGCCACGGACCTGGGGACCTTCAGGCGTTGTTCTGTATTGGATACTTTGTATTTGAAATACTCACCGTTCATTGGTCGTTGAGTCGGCGGGAGATCCTTCTCCTGTCATTGGCTGGTGAGGCGCGGGGAGCCTTTAAAAGAGAGGCTGCCGCGACTCTCCAGCGTGTCCGTTCTGAAATAAACAAGAGAAGAGCTGAAATCACTAAGAGTGCAAGCCTCGTTATTTCCGCCGCCAAAACACTGGCGACGAAGGTGGGATCGAGACAGCACTTTTAAGCGAGTGCGATAGCGGCGGAGATCGAGCGGCACCATGTCTGGAAACAACACCCCGCCTGAACAATTCAACCCGGCAAAGGAAGAGTGGCAGTCGTATGTAGACCGTTTCCTCATGTTCCTGGAGAGCAGCGATCTGAGCGGCGTATCGGAACATCGGAAGAGAGCGGTTTTCCTGACCCACTGCGGCCAGGCTGTTTTCCGCATGGCGAAAGCGCTAGCATCCCCGATCGATGTTAAGACGTTAACCTGGCCCGAGCTGGAAAAGATCCTGCGAGCACACTACGCTCCTACAGTTTCCTGCCTAATTAAGCGCCACGAGTTTTATCTCCGAAATCAGAAAGAAGATGAATCTATCGCTGATTTCGTGGCAGTCCTAAGAGATATTGGGGGTGAGTGCGAATTCTCGGACTTCGACGAAGCCCTAAGAGACCGAATCGTGTTAGGGCTAAAAGATCCAGTACTACAGAGCCGATTGTTAAATCGGCCCAAAATAACAGTAAAAGAAGCTATGGAAGAAGCCACCGCAGCCGAAGCCACCCAGAAATCAGCGGCAAAAATGAAAAAGATCAACAAAGCTGCAAATTACAACACCAGAGAATCACCCAAACCAGAGGGGGATCGAGAGAAGACCTCAACACACCATGAAGATCTAGAAACTGAGACCAGTAGTGAGGAAGACGATGTATGCCACCTGAAGACAGGTAGAGGAAAAAAAGAGCGGGCGAACAGAAGGTTCGATTTTGAATGTAACCGCTGTGGAGGAAATCACCCCAGGTCAGAGTGCCGTTTCATCGACGCGATTTGCAGAAAATGCGAGAAGAAAGGGCACATCGCAAAGGTATGCAGATCCAGATCAAGCTATAGCCCGAGGCGAAAAGGAAGCCCTCCCCCAAGAGAAAGAGAGAGAGAGAAAGAGAGAAAGACAAGCAGCCGTTGGAGCCAAGAGGGAAGAGAAAGGAGATACAAAGAATCAAGGTACAGGAAAGAAGAAACACACCAAACAGTTATAATTGGACACTCAAATACAAAAAATGTAAGGAAGGTCCACGTCCAAGTAAGGATTGAGGAACAAGACTGTGAAATGGAAGTGGACTCGGGATCATTTCTCTCTATGGTCTCGTGGGACACGATCAGAAACTTAATTCCAGACATCCAACGAAGTGAACTTGAAAGACAAAACTTGACCCTAAAAGACTACCAAGGCAATAAAATTCCTGTCGTAGGCGTTGGACACTTCCAGGTCACCTACAAAAATCACACCGAAATTCTACCACTAACAATTGTGGACCGGAACAGACCCAGCCTGTTAGGATTGGAATGGTTCGAACCGCTTGGAATCGGGATGACCGGAATCAACCACATCTCAGATGCAGACTGGGAAGCAGATCTTATTCAAGAATTCCAGGACCTGTTCAGCGGCGAATTAGGCAAGTACCGGGGTAACCCGATATCTTTTAACCTAGACCCTAAGGTAGCCCCAATTAGACTAAAGGCAAGGCGTGTTCCCTTCGCTTTAAAACCAAAAATAGAGGAACAACTAGACAAATTAATTAAGCAAGGAGTCCTAGAACCAGTTGACCACGCTAAATGGGAGACCCCCATAGTCACCCCTATTAAAGCGGATGGGTCGATTCGTATCTGCGGGGACTATAAGGCAACCCTTAACCATGCATTACAACAGAGTGCATACCCCGTTCCGGTCGTCCAACACTTGTTACATTCCATCAAAGGCGGAAAAATATTCGCTAAACTCGATTTGGCCCAGGCATACCAACAACTGCCTGTAGACGCAAAAACAGCAGAAGCCCAAACAATTGTCACACACCGGGGCGCTTTTAAATGTAACCGCCTCCAATTCGGCTGTTAGTGTGGCACCAGGCATTTTCCAATGCTTAATGGAACGCCTCCTCCAGGGAATACCGGGAGTCATTCCATACTTTGACGATGTCCTAATCGCAGCTAAAGACAAAGTGCAACTGCAAGACCATCTAAGAAAAGTTCTCACCAAATTCGCTGAATCAGGCCTCAAAGTTAAAAAAGACAAATGCACATTAATCACAGAGAAAATCGAATTCCTGGGATACCTAATCGATGGCGATGGCATTCACCCGACAGAAGGAAAAATCCGCGCAATCAAAGACGCCCCCACTCCGACTAACAAGGGAGAACTACAAGCCTTCCTAGGGTTAATAAACTTTTATCATGTTTTTCTACCGCAGAAAGCCACGGTTGCGGAACCTTTACATAGACTCCTGGACAAAGACACGGTTTGGAAGTGGGGCAGTCGGGAGGAAGCTTTTAACAAAATAAAAGACCTCATTACTTCAACAAAGGTACTAATACAATATAACGAGACTTTACCGTTGATATTGACTTGCGATGCATCGCCGTTTGGGGTCGGAGCTGTTCTAAGCCACCTTTTACCTGATGGCAGAGAGGCTCCGATTGCATTTTATTCAAAAACATTGTCTAAAAGCCAACGAAATTACAGTCAACTAGACAAGGAAGCACTAGCCATCATATCAGGTATTAAACGTTTCCATGAATACCTCTATGGCCGCCTGTTTTCTGTAATTACCGATCATAAACCACTATTAGGAATTCTGGCTGGGAACAAAGCAACGCCTAACATATTATCACCCAGAATGACGAGATGGTCAGAATTCCTCGCTGCATACAACTATACTTTGTCTTACCGCCCCGGTCCGTCTATCATACACGCAGATGCATTAAGTCAGTTGCCCATTGCCGGACAGTGATCCTGATCCGAACCCCACCACATCTGTGCTACTGATTGAAGCCCTAACCGACCTTCCGATGACGGCAGCAGACATCGCTCACGAAACCGCTAATGACCACCTACTGCACAAAGTGAGTGGGTGGATTACCAAGGGATGGCCAGATGATAACTTGCAGGACTCTTATAGACCCTTTAAACAGAGACAAACGGAACTTTCCGTACTTAAAGGTTGTGTACTTTGGGGAGACCGAGTGGTTATTCCACCAAGACTGCGGGATCCGATTTTGAACCTTTTGCATGAAGGACACCCAGGGGTGGTTAAAATGAAAGGTTTGGCCAGAAGCTATGTCTGGTGGCCTGGGCTGGACAAGGACGTTGTTGATTGGGTTGCAGGGTTGCCAGCCATGCCAGACATCCCGTCCCTCACCCCCGAAAGCACCAGTCGCTGAGTGGGATCTGCCCAGGGGCCCATGGTCAAGGGTTCACATAGATTTCGCGGGTCCGACTAAAGGTTATACATTTTTAATTCTAGTAGACGCTTACTCGAACTGGCTAGAAGTAAGCCTCATGCAATCAACCTCTTCCGAAGCTGTCATCCGACAACTCAGAAAATGGTTTGCCACACATGGGTTACCAGACGTCCTAGTCTCAGACAACGGCCCTCAATTCACAGCTACCGAATTTGAGGGCTATTTAGCCAGTTTGGGCATACGGCATGCCCTAACCGCGCCGGCACACCCGGCTGCGAATGGACGAGCCGAACGCATGGTTCGGTTCACCAAAGAGACACTCTATAAGTTAGGCCAGGGCCCTATACAAGCACGCATCGATAAATTATTATTTATACAACATACTACACCCAGCAGCACTACTAACAAAACCCCAGCCGAACTACTCATGGGGAGGAAATTACGCTCCCCTTTAGATAGACTTCACCCCACATACTCCACTGACAAACCACTAGACTCTTCCAGCAAACTCCGAACATTTCAAATTGGAGACTTAGTTTACGCAAAAAAATTGGTGGGACATCCCCTATGGGTGCCAGCCACAATCACCCAACTCACAGGCCCACGATCATACCGGCTTACCACTTCTGACAACAGAAGCTGGAAGCGACACATCGATCAACTTAGATCCCTCACCCTTACCAGACCTCACGACCTCCCTGGGGGGGAAGGAGATCAACCACCAAACAACCAAGAAACGGCATACCCACACCCAAACAACAATCATAATACAACAGACCCACAAACAAACAACGACAACCTAACCTCCACACATACACCCTCAACACTAGCTCCGGTCGAGTTTCGCAGCTACGCACCTGAGCCAGGGGAACTTCCAGATGAAACACCAGACACGGCCGACGATAATCCAAGCCAGGAAGGGAGCGGCCTAGCCATCTCAACTAGTCAAGCTAGGCCCGCTAGGAGTGACTCGGCCGGCTCGACCTTCCAGAAGTTTCCCAGGCCAGGGACAGGAGGATCAACAGGTCCACCTGCACCGACCATCAGCAACGTTGTGAATGAGCCGCGCAGGTCCAGTCGGACCCACAGGAGCCCCGCCTATCTACGTGATTATGTAACATAGGCGGAGCCCCTGATTGGTCGGACTGGACCAAGAAGGGAGGGGTGTTCTGTATTGGATACTTTGTATTTGAAATACTCACCGTTCATTGGTCGTTGAGTCGGCGGGAGATCCTTCTCCTGTCATTGGCTGGTGAGGCGCGGGGAGCCTTTAAAAGAGAGGCTGCCGTGACTCTCCAGCGTGTCCGTTCTGAAATAAACAAGAGAAGAGCTGAAATCACTAAGAGTGCAAGCCTCGTTATTTCCTGCCGCCAAAACAGGCGTGCTTTGAAAACCTGGCTTTTTGACTAGGCCGGCTTGGGCTGATTTTAGTTTTGGGGTGTTTTGTTTTTATTAAATTTTAGGGTTTTAGAGTATGGTTTTAAATTTGTTTACAGCCAGGGTTGGGTTTAATTTAGTTTTATTGTTCCACATATTTATTGTTTTAACTGTACGGCTGTACACCGCTCCGAGTCCTTCGGGAGAGGAGCGGTATATAAATAAATATTTATTATTATTATTATTATTGTTGTTGTTGTTGTTGTTGTTGTTGTTATTTTGTCAGTATTACCTGTGATGGGAAACACATATCTTATAATGCAATAAGATGGAGCAAAAAACACTCTACCTACCAGATTCCCATTGTGAAATTATTTGCAACATTCCCCATACATAAATCCAGTGCTCCCTTGTGCTTTTCCTCATTTTATTTACAAAGTCATATGGGGCCAAAGGTGTTGGACCATGATCTGAAAGGTGAAATTAATTATAGCACATTAAGGTAAGGGAGGGAGGTGATCTAGGAATTTCCAGGCATTGTTGACTTTCTTTTTTCCTACTCAACCCTGCACTTTTTTGCTTGGTAAAACTACCCTTTTTCTGGGGCACTGTGGACTGCTGCCCTTGTGTGCAGTGGATGCATTGCTGGCAGAGGCAGAGAAAAAAAGAAGTGGCTGTAGCTCAGTTAGGTACAGCCAAATAGCCTAGATACAGGGCCAAAAATTCTTAGTTTAGAAATGCTCAGTTAAACAGAAATGAAAACCATGCTGTGCTCAGAGTTGAATTCTAAAATGTGGGGCCAAGAAAAAAAAATCTTAGAACTTGGTTCTGATATGGCAAATGTGGGAAGACGAAAGACATTTGCTGATGCTGTCCTACTGCAAGAGAGAAGAATGATAATCATATTTTATTATCACATCCCTCAATATCTCCACATCCGTCTCAATCCTCAGAAGTCTATCACCTGTTTGTTTATTTATTTATTTTATTTGTCAACTGCTTACAAGATAATAGGTATAAGTAAAACATAGTTATACATACATGGATACATAAAAGAAAAATAAAATATATATAGTGTATATATACATATATAAAAGAAACATTAGGGCAGGGACGGTAGGCACATTGGTGCGCTTATGCACACCCCCTACAGGCCTCTTAGGAAAGAGGTGAGGTCAATAGTAGACAGTCTAAGGTTAAAGTTTTTGAGGTTTGGGGAAGAAACCACAGAGTCAGGTAGAGTATTCCAGATATTAACCACTCTGTTGCTGAAGTCGTATTTCCTGCAATCAAGTTTGGCGTGATTAACTTTGAGTTTGTATCTATTGTTTGCTCTTGTGTTGTTATGGTTGAAGCTGAAGTACTCATTGACAGGTAGGACATTACAATGCATGATTTTATATACTATACTTAGATCGGACCGAAGGTGGCATAGTTCTAGGTTTTCTAGGTCTAGAATTTCAAGTCTGGTGGCATAAGGTATTCTGCAACGAGTAGAGGAGTGGAGAGTTCTACCATAGCTAACAAGAGATTGCAAAATGACATTGGATTGATTCCCCTTGGTGTTGTGGCAGGAATCTCTCAATGTAAACAGCAAAAAATAATTTTCAAATTCAGGACACAAAGTTATGATTTAACATTGAAGGTTAACTTCTAGGCTGGGAACCAGATAAGGCATGTGACTAAGGGGAAAAACGGGGCATGCTGATGCTGATTTAAACTGCAAGAGCAGAAAGAGCTAAAGATGGGAAAGAACCTTCTTTTTGTGTGAGTTTACTGTTCTTATAGGGGTTTTGAATGATTTATTTTTCTGAAATAAGCCGGATTGCATTCAATAACATTTTTCTCCAAAATAAGTGTACACATTTATCCTGTATCAGCTGCACTTCAGATACATTATGATTATAATTCCTAAAATTCCCTGTAAGTAATAGTTCCAACCCATCTGGAGAAGTTTGATATTATGTAGGGATACAAGCTTTGTATATTTTATATAGCAAGCTATCTAAAACTTCTTGGACAGAAGAGCCATTGAATTCAGCAGGACTCATTCCTCTGATAAATGAGTAACAGTCTCAATATTATTTTAATTACTATATCTGCTAGGAAACCAATGAAAGAACATACTTGGGGGAATTAAATGTTTATTGCAAGGGCTGATTTCATTGTCATTTGGGATAAAGGCCATTATTATGCCTTTTGATTCAAAGAATAACAGGTACATACAGAATCTCTGTCTTAAAATGATTTATAGAATTGTGAAAACATATACCATACAGAGGTCATATCAGTTTTGACATATAACTTTACAGGTTCGATCAAATGCACACATGGTGTGCTCAATACAGCACGTCAAGCTGTCAGTCAAGTGGATATAGGCCTAAGGGCTTATTTAAGATATATGAAAAAGAAAACGAGAAGCTTATGCTATGGGTTTTGGGGGGAAGCTGATAATCTCTTCTACTTCTCATCCAATAGAGCTTGAAGGACCAGCAGGAGTTCAATACATGTTGAAACAAATTGTGGTCCCTTTTGTGAATGATGCTGTTATTTGTACAGCCTGCCCTACATGACCCAATCAATTCGATAGTGCAATAAACACCAATGGCTTACTAAAGAATTTAACCTGAGAAACATGGCTTCTGAAACAAATGTCATTTGACCTAGATTGGATTTTTTTTTTTTCTTATTGGGTGTTCATTAAAACTGTTCCTCCTGCTCCATAAAAGGCTTCTGTAAACTTTTCAGAAACATAATTTTCAGATTGCCAAAGAGGTAACTATAAAAATACAATTCTTTCCTTTCTTAAGAGAGATATTTAAACAGGATATGGCAGTAGGCCTCTGAGGACTATCTAGCTGTCTTGATTGATAAGCTTTAGAAAGCTAGCAGATAGCAATTAAGTTCTTTAAGATCTTAAATATAGGATGATACAGGCATTGTTTGTGGAGCAGGTGAAAGCCAAACATAATAATCCTTTGGATGAAATAGCTTCAATGAAGACTCTTCCTATTCCCCCAAATGGCTTTTCTCTAAGTTCTTCCAGTACTTTCCTATTGATGAAACGAAAGAAATTAAACTGTATATCATCTATCCATCTAGAATTATACCACCTATCTCTGCTGCTGTCAGAAGAACATTAGGAGAAAGATGGACTTAGTAGACATGAAAGGAATGCCCCTTTAATTGCAGCATAGTCTGGCTACAATTCCTCTACTCTTTCTGCTTTGACAATAATTACTGCCAGTTTAGAGGTATGTACTTTGGTAAAATGAGAACTTGGCCTTATTGTGGTAAACTGTCTTTACTGTGACGGTAGTCGTTGGTATGCCATCACTGGAGATTTTCAAGAAAAGATTGAACAGCCATTTGGCTAGGATGGTGTGATGATTCATGCAGAAAATATTAGAACACACCAGAACATTTGAATATTTTGGAGCCCCTGGTCCCTTAAAAGAAAGAAAACAGATGCTAGCTGAACATGCACAAAATAAATGCTATGAGTAGTCTCGAAATGAAACTGAAATAATTAGCTCTCTGTGTGTGTCAGTAAGAAAAGGAGTAAAGAAATAGGATAGATGAGAGTCAGGAGTAGATGGAAGGAGGTAGATTCAGGTGGGAGAAAGAGAAATAAAACTGTTTTTCAGCTAGGAAACTTTTTCTCTCTATTCAAGTAATTGATAAAATTGATTGATTATGTTCCAACAGGTTATGATCTCTTACCAACAACATATAGATAGATCTTTTTGATGACAATCTTTTCCCAACCTGGGTCTTCCAATCTCTACTGTAATTTAATCTCTCTGCTTTGTTGCTGGTCATCCTTTCATTTCACCTTTCCCAGCATTACAGCCTTCTCGA
Organism: Bungarus multicinctus; assembly: GCA_023653725.1. Lineage (NCBI taxonomy): Eukaryota > Metazoa > Chordata > Lepidosauria > Squamata > Elapidae > Bungarus > Bungarus multicinctus. Next base: position 9,479,990 of record CM042846.1, read on the forward strand.
GACGGCTAGGCCCTCATATAATGTGTCCAAAATAGGATAATATGAGCCTCATCATTTGTGCCTCAAGTAACAAATCTGAGTTCATTTTTCGATAATTCATTGGCTTGTTTTCTTGGCTGTCCATGTTATTCTCAGGAATTTCTCTAATACTTCTGATCTGACAGGCAATGAACTTTGAACCATTTTTTCCAAATAATTTTTTGAAGCAGGAACTGACTTAGTATTATGGATCTGTTATTTTCATGATGTTCTCATGAAAAGTTAAAATCCCTACTGCCTCAGACTATCTTAATTTCTGTTATGATATTTATTCTCATAATGAATGCATTACTTTAATTCTTGTCAATGTTATTAGATGTACAGATTATTTTTTCATTTCTCTGCTACCATATTTTTATTATTTTATGAAACAGAACAAAGAAAAAAAATCCAACAATAACAAAAAATAAATTAACAAAACAATACAACAATACAACATATACACACACACACTGTGCATATGTAATTTTACATAACAGTTTCAATAAGGAATTACTATATTTCATTCTAAGAATTATAATTCTTTTATTGGCCAAGTGTAATTGGACACACAGGGAATTTGTCTTGGTGCAAATGCTCTCTGTATACATAAAGGAAAAGATACATTCATCAAGAGTCAAGAATCATAAGGTACAATACTTAATAATAGTCATAGGGTACAATAAGCAATCAAATCATACTAGGAAACAGTCCATATAAATCATAAGGATACAAGCGACAAAGTTACAGTCCTATAGTCACAAGTGGGAGGGGAGGGGTGATAAGGAGTGATGAGAAGATTAATAGTAATAGTAGTGCAGACTTTGTAAATAGTTGAACAGTGTTGAGGGAATTATTTGTTTAACAGAGTGATGGCATTTGGGAAAAAAACTGTTCTTGTGTCTGGTTGTTCTGGTGTGCAATGCTCTATAGCGTTGTTTTGAGGGAAGGAGCTGAAACAGTTTATGTCCAGGATGTGAGGGGTCTGTAAATATTTTTACAGCCCTCTTTTTGAATCGTGCAGTATACAGGTCCTCGACTGAAGGCAGGTTGGTAGTCATTGTTTTTTCTGCAGTTCTAATTATCCTCTGAAGCCTGTGTCTGTCCTGTTGGGATGCAGAATCAAACCAGACAGTTATAGAGGTGCAGATGATAGACTCAATAATTCCTCTGTAGAACTGTATCAGCAGCTCCTTGGGCAGTTTGATCTTTCTGAGTTGGCGCAAAAGAACATTCTTTGTTGTGCTTTTTTGATGACGTTTTTGATGTTAGGTGTTCATGTTAGGTCATGTGATATAATAGAACCTAAGAAATTTGTAGGTCTCTACTGTTGATACTGTGTTGTCTAGTATTGTAAGAGGTGATAGTATGGGAGGTTTTCTTCTAAAGTCTACCACTATTTCTACAGTTTTGATAAGTGTTCATATATAATACACATATATATGCAACTCATTCTTCAGTCACAAATAACATCAGGTCTTCAATCCACCAAATAATTGGGGCCATAAATTTCTTTCCAGTGTTGCAAGACTTTTAACATTAAGAAGAGTGTGAGGAATTTTTTACCATTGTCCAGCTATCAATCGCCATGCAATAACTTTGTCATTCAAAATATATGGACAATTAAAAATAGTAAATCAATATTAGATAAGTTAAACCAAACTAAAACTATATGAACATTATGTTGTTTTTGTTTATTGAAGCTGTATGTATTTATATTATATTTGGGTGTGAAAATTGTAGTTATTATTTACCTATAACTATGAAAACTGATTTATGCATATACTTTACAAATATTCATGCCTACACTTCTCAGAAATGTATAAAACTCAGAAGATAATTTTTGTACAAGCCTGATCCCTTGCTGTACGCAATTTGGTATGGGTGTGTGGCTTGTATGTGTTTAGAGGAAATGAAGAAAATAGCACTCAATTAACGTATATAATACATTGTCTATGGGGCCTGACTTTGATATACTTTGTATATGTAAGTATGATTGCTGTGATATTCCTCAACCTTTTTCAATTATCAATTGAACCCAGGAGCCAAGGTAAAAAGAACCATCTGAATAGGTTGGTGAGAAAGTTGTGTGATAGCTATGTAAAGAACCAGTTATCCTTCATTTAGATTCTGCAGAACATTTGAGTGAAATACAAATGTATTAGTCGATAGGAAGCTCATTGCTTATCCCTGAGGCAGGATGCCAAAATTTATGTCCCTTTTGGACTATATGTTCAATCTGTAATGTTTAATAAACAGCCACGATCTCACAGGAAATGTTCCTGAGCACTGTAGCAAAACTGGATACAAATCAACTGTCCTTAGATGTTTTGGGGGCAGCATAACACAAGGAGATGGTATCTATTTAAAGAGTTTAAAGGAGAGTAACTGATAAGGTATCCCACAGTGTATGACTAGGCAAGGATCACTAACCCTGACATTTTGCAGAGAGGGAAGAAAAGCAAATACATAAAGCATATAGAGGATTAGAGAGGAATACTGGGAATATAAGGTCCAGTTTTACATGCAACTGAGAAATTAGCTTAGCCAGCAGAATGGATCAAAATCGAGAGTGATCTTATCCCTGTATCCAATAGGGAAAGTCAAATTTGAGGGCTGCAGTCTGTTGTGCTTTCCTGGCTGAGGACCTGCCATGTTCCAAGCCTACAGGTACATGTTGCATTAACCAATGATTAGAAGGAGTTTTACTATCATAGGTTAAGCTTTAAGGAAGCACTAAATATTTAGTAATATCTCTGCCATATGCCCTTATGAAAATGTCTTAAGAGTGTGTACAAAATAGAAAGTCTATCAGTTGTGCCTAACTGCTGCCAGTATCAGCCTAATATTGGAACTGAAAAGTCTCCTTTTCTTTAGAGAGATGAGGAATTGAGATTGGTTCTACTTGAGAAAGGATCCTGTTGTTTAGCAAATAAGGATTTGTTTCTTTTGTAATTGTAATACTTCCCTATGAACAGTTTCCCTATCTCAAGGAACTCTTATTCATTATTTTCATGCCATACATTTGCTGCAGGATTTCAAAGCTCTTGTATGATGAGATCCAAGGACAGGTGTTGTTTTTCTCCCTGGAAGGGAGAGCATAGTAACAAGTCTGGGCAAGCAAAGTAATAGGACAAACAAGGAATGGACTAGCCCCCATGGAATAAGGAGGATGCAATCTATGAAATTCTGCCAAATTCTGGCTATTTTCCAAAGCAGGAGAGCATGGAAAACAGAGAAAACAATTTGCCATCTGAAAATATACCACTCTCTGATAGTGTCTATTGTAACCTCCCTGTTGCAGCCATCCACATACTACAGAACAGAATGCCTTTCTTTCCTTTTAAGTCAAAGGCTCAGATTTCAAGTTACACATGACAATAAATCTCTTTTCTCCAGAAACACAACTCCACCTTTAGGGTCTGGCTAACAGAGGAACTTGAGAGACTCAATAGTGACAGTGATTTGCAGACAAGATAAAGCCAAATACATGCAGATGATTTCCCTGATGTGGAACATAGAAAACTGCATGTATACCAGTCTCAGGGTTTCAAATTTTACAATGTTTTTTCCTACTTTCTTGGCAATGGATTCTTGGCTGTTCAGATCCCAGTCTTGAGTCTGAAATGCTCTGCTCTGTGTTTATGTAGTGGTTCAATTTAGTTTGAACAGTACTGTCTCCTATTTGCTAGCTTTAATCCTACAGGTATTGTCATGAGCCTAGTGTTTGGGTACCTGAGTGGCTGGATATCTCAATGGTGCATAGTTGTAAAAGGTCGCTTTGGTGCCATTGTTACATCCATGCATAGGGTAATTTAGAAATGACAGAATGTACATTCCAGCAAGCACAGTTAATTTTTTGTATTCCATCCAGAGTATCCAAGTATTTTCATTTAAAAGGACCATGCCCATAAAAGATGATTTCATCTTTGAATTTCATCTTTGGATATGATTTATTTCTGAAGGGAAGGTTCAAATAAAAGATCAGTGCCATCAACTGGGCAAACAAGTGGATCTCTCAGGTTGGTAAAAATAGGGTTGGAGCTTTCAGATTGCCACCAGAAGTGAAATGTTAGCGGAAAATATCAGATTCAGCTGGATACAGTTTGTTTGTATTTGAGGATAAAGGAGGCCCAATAAAGAGTGCCAGAAGACCAGAGAACTTCATTTTTTTATATCTTTATTATATTTCTATTATAATGTCCCTGTTCTTGCAAACATGAAGAATGCACGGGAGTTGCTAAAAATAATCCATATGAACTTGAGTGCCAATTGTCTGGATATAGCACACAACTTATTTATTTTCAGAAATACTGACCTTACTCTTTTCCTAAGTCATTTGCTATGCAGCAGTTCCCCAGTATTATTCATGACAGGTACCAGGATAAAGTCTTACCATGGTTCTGTTTATTTACAATCTTCTATCACTCAAGACAGAAGTGGATGGTATCTAACAGTATTAATTGCTATTAACAGTATTAATTAGCTAGCATATCTAGTTTTCTTCCCAGATCAAAATCATCCTGAAAATAATGTTTTAATTTGTTTGTTTTTAATTGTTATAGCTCTAGCATGAAAAAGAGAAATAACAAGTGGCTATTAATCTAAACTAGCAATCATGATCTTACACATCGAACATATTGTCCATAGTGCTAAGGCTGGTGCTGCAAGTAGTAAGACTTGTGGGCAATTAAGTTTCAAATTAAACTCATGACAGATACAAAAATGCTGCTGAAATTAATGGGGTATTTCCATATTAACCTGCTTGATCCAACAGTGGTATTCTCCAGACTAATATGTATGAATGCTAAGGAAATAATCTTGAGTAAACTCCACCTGAAGCTAATCTGGAGCCCATTAAAATAACTAGAATGTGCCTTTTCTACAACCTACAAACATTATATTTTATACAGAATTAGCCACCCATAACAATACACTAAGTATTGCTTCCTCTTATATCTTCAGGAAGAGCTGGTCTTTGTTTTTTTTTAATTTTTGGATCCATTAATATTCTTAATGGGGACTATACTGTAAACAATCATCTGCAACTTTATCTGCCAGCCATGACTTCTCATTAGGCCATCCCTTTGCTACCCAGAGGAATTTTAAACATGTACATCTGGACACTTACATAGGCAAAGCATACAATCTCTGCAGTGTATTTTGAGTTTGTAAATCATTCTCTAGTTAAAAGAAAAGGTTTTTGTGATACAGTCTTCATTACATTTCATACTTACTCTCTATTAACTTACTCTCTATTAACTTAGAGAGCCCTGGAGGCTCTCTTTCCACTCCCACTACTAATCCCCCACCCCCACCTTTCTTACTTAGTTGTGTAATAGTGACCTAGTGAAATCTGCCTGCAGGGGCAAATACAGTTATCTCTCTCTAAATTAAAATTGTAATTCATTTGGTGCAGTTTACACAAGCCCTCAGCTTTGACACATGCAATTACTATGAACACAGGGCAAACATGATTGCTGGGTACCACCAGGCACACAATTTAATCAGAAAACACAGAGTTATTCCATCACGTTTATGAGTCCACTACTTGTTATTCTTTTATGTTCTTGGGGTTCAGATAATTAGATACACTGGTTCTTGATTCTCAAAAGGCCAAAGAGGGTAAATCTGATTATTTTTAGTATGTGAGCAAACATTAAAAATGATTAATCTATATTGTCATCTGTGTACAAACATTGTTGTTATTGTTAAGTGACAAACTATTTATTGCCATGTTTACAAAATATTACAAATAATCCAGTTTATTCTATCTGAATATTTCATCCCGTGTAGAAGTCAAAACAACAATAACTAATAACCGTTAACTGCCCCAGCCAAAAATATTCGTACTGTTAGGGCATTTACTCTTTCTTTCTAATCAGATGGTCTCAAATAGACTTTTTAAAAATGCACCATATCTTCTGTAGTCGTGTATTTATTTTGTATGGTAACCAATTAAGTTGAACATCAACTTCTTTAGGATTAAATCATTTTGAAACACTAAAGCTAATTTCTGAATTAGTATCTATGAAATTACACTTTATATGTTAGCACAGGAATTTGAGCAGGAGGTCAAAAGGAATTAACAGGCTCCCAAATTGAAATCAGATTCCTGGTCCCTTTAAAACAGGAATGTTTTGTGGTAATATTAGGATCTTAAAACAAACCTTTCCAATTTTTATTGGACCTTTGAAACAATAAATAAAGCTTACATAGCTTCTTACTCATGCAACCAAATACTGACCTCTGTGATCATATTAAGAGCAACTGTGTTCTCTTCGCTGATGATGTAAAGCTATTCAAAACCACAGAGAATACTAATACCCTCCAAAAAGACCTTGACTATATATTAGAATGGTCAATCAAATGGCAACTTTAAATCTCAACAAATAAATGCTCTGTCTTACATATTGGCAAAAAAAAATCAGAAAATAAAATACAAGCTAAATAGTCAAGACCTTGTTGAGGATCCAAACTCTGTCAAGGACCTTGGAGTACTCATCTCTAATGATCTAAGTGCTAGAGCCCACTGTAACTACATAGCCAAAAAGGCATTAAGAGTTGTTAATCTAGTCCTACCTAGCTTCTTCTCTGGTAATATCACACTACTAACTAGAGCATACAAAACATTTGCTAGACCAATACTCGAATACAGCTCATCAGTCTGGAACCCATATCATGTATCTGATATTAACACAACTGAGAAAGTCCAGAAATATTTCACAAGAAGAGTTCTCCGCTCCTCTACTCATTGCAGAATACCTTATGCCACCAGACTTGAAACTCTAGACCTAGAAAACCTAGAACTATGCCGCCTTCGGTCTGATCTAAATATAGTATATAAAATCATACATTGCAATGTCCTACCTGCAAATGAATACTTCAGCTTCAATCATAACAATACAAGAGCACAAACAGATCCAAACTCAAGGTTAACCGCACCAAACTTGATTGCAGGAAATACGACTTCAGCAACAGAGTGGTCAATGTTTGAAATACTCTACCTGACTCTGTGGTTTCTTCCCCAAACCTCAAAAACTTTAACCTTAGACTGTCTACTATTGACCTCACCCACTTCCTAAGAGGCCTGTAGGGGGCGTGCATAAGCGCACCAATCGTGCCTACCGTCCCTGTCCTATTGTTTCTTTTTATTTTTCTTATAAGTATCTATCTCATGTATTCAAAACTATGTTTATTCTTATACCTGTATCTTGTAAGTGATTGACAAATAAAATAAAATAAATAAATATTCTGTCCCAATAATTTGATATTCCCAGAAGCTACTTACCTATTACACAAATGTGCATTTAGAACTCTGCCAAGTTGTTGAGGTAGCTTTCAGGGCTGATTTTAAAGAAAAAGCAAGGAAGAGACTACGTACTTTCTCTTTCCGTTTACTGTATCTCTACTCCCAGTCAATCCCTCTAAAGCTATCTCAAGGCTCTAAATGAATTCCTACATGTAATAGAAAATACCCTGTTCTCAAGCAGGCAGAAAAACAGGAAGCCAAGCTAAGCTCATGGGGGGCCATCACATAGTTGGCTTTATACCAAATTGGCCGTTATTGTAATATATGCAAGGCAATCACATTTCCACTTACTACCAACAGATATTAGAAATGCTAACAAAAATGTTGCCAAACTTAACTTGTCAAGTTTGAGATCTGAACACAGAACCAGCAAGAATAGTCTAGGAACTACAAGCACTAATCAGAGCATAGACTGGCAATTACTTGCTATCGTATCTTCTTGCATTATTATCCTTTTACCTTTCTGGAAAGATATTTAGAGCTTATTATCATTTCTTTGTGTATACCAACTTAAAAATCCAGTGTTGTTAGTAAATCTCACTATTTCACTATGTGTATCAGTTTATTTGGGACACTGGTCCCAAAACACCATCGTCCATCTGATACAAAAAAAAATGTCCATTTACTCTTGCTTTTACTACTTTAACCAGTTAAATAATCCAACTATTCTCTTAATCTGTGATTACTAAGTATTAGCAATTTTGACTTTTTCAAAATATTTTTGCAATAGCAATGTCTATCCTCATGTTTCTCTTAAACAACACTCAATTTCCTGGTTGCAAAGTTGTATTGCTTTTTTTCTTCAAAAATACTTAATAAAGTCATCTTACAATTTACTTGGAAAAGACATTGTCTTCATAAATCTCCTAAATAAAATACATAGTACTTTGGATTTGGCTGAAGCATTAGCCAAAAAAGGATTCTGATGTGATGAAAAATACCTATTAATTTTTTTCTATTCCATTTATGCACAAAGATAGTTGTGTGCCATAGAGACATAACACATTTATAAATAATGAGATATTATCTTCCATTGATACATGTACTACCTATTTATCCAGAGATGCAGAACGTATGAACACAAATTCATTTTGTTTACATTTATTGTCCATTTTCTGATCTAAAAGCATGATTTACTTGCATACCCTTACTTAACCCATAAGCTGGGGCTGAATCACAGAAAAATCAAGCAGGGAAATAGTATTCATGGTATCTTGTCTCGTATGATGGCTCTACCACCATATTTCCAATCTCTTTTTAGTTTCTAAATAGCTGACCAAAGCAGCAACTGTAACAAACTATGATGACACACATGAAATCACATAACTCTGAAAATGCTGACATTACACATTCATATCACAAGCATCTGAGTCATGCATGTGTTGTCATTTGTCCATTTGTGGGCACCACACGTAGGTTAGTACTTTTCACATTCTTCTTGTACTTTTTCGATTGGGCACCCATTGCAATCTCATGTTTTGAGAAGCCAACTTATCTTTTGAGAATCAACTTGTAATTTGTTTTAGAAGTCTTTGCTCTAATGTTTACCAGCTACTAATCTGAAATTTTCCAGAACACTCTTCTGCTCAATGGCCTACTTTGAGAAGCTCTCATGTAGTCCATCATTCTTACAACTTCTTTAATTGCTTCCCACAAATATAGGGAGGGAGGGAGGGAGGGAGGGAAGAAGAAATCACTATATGACATCAACTTGACATGTCTGTCAATAACTGGGAAACAAAGTAAAAATTAAACAAACTGAAATGGTGATTTATGATATAACAAAATAAAACAAAACTGAACTAATAATACAAAACAGAACCCACCTGCTAATCTGTTTGATTAGCCTGGAGTGATCATTTTATTACACTACATTTGATGATTCTCAGCTTAACTTATAAGTTATTCCCTTTTAAAAGTATTATACGATGCACAGTGTGGATTGATGCTGAGTTTAGAGAATCACAGAATCCTTTCAGTGGCAAATTTGTAATGGCTCAGTCACACATACTGTTCAAAAGCAATCTGAACCAGAGCCACAGTCCTTTGTAACAGCCATTTACCGGGCTGCAGTATGTAGCTACTTTTGCCTCATGAAAAGACTGATCTTCATTTACGAATGTCCATTGTGGTATAGGTTCTAGGAAAGTGCAACCTTCTAAGTTGGTACACTCCATAAGATTCCTCCCTCCTCTCCTCAAATTCAGTATGATAACAGAGCCAACTGAAGGCTGTGACATTTGGAATGAGCCAACCTGCAAAATAATGGTTGTATATATGGTATATGTTGCTTTCTAAATGTGAAACTTGGGGTTGTCTTGGGCAACTAAATAAACACATTCTTGAATTTTCTCCCTGGTAGCCATCAATTGCAGTCTTTACTGCTATACAATTTCTACGCTCTCTCACACATAATGGAATTAATATTTCTATTAATACAAAATTGCTTTGTGGTAAGATGGGCAGCAAACAAATTTAATAAATAATAAAAAGTGTATCTGTGTTTTCCTTAACAATATCTAACACTTTTGTAAAATATTGTATATTGATTTGATAATTTTTGCATGAATAGTCTGAGGCTGTGTTTGTAAATAAGGCCAGCATTGCATTTAGTCTGGGTTCCTGTATGTTCTGAACTGATTTCTACTGCTTTTTGTTTCTTTTTTCTATTAAGAGGAAAATTAGTTTTTATGGCAACTAGCAAAACTTAACCTACACATTTAAAAAATCAACCTTATGCTTTTTCAAAGCTGATTTTACAAGTTTTTAAGCAAACATTGTTAAGATTCTCTTATTTCACTGGAAGTGAAGTAGGTTGGGCTATATCGACTTTACTTTTGAGTAGATTTCCAACTGGTATGGAAGCGATTATTACCCCAATTGCACCACAGAGACACTGAATCACTCTGACTAGAATAAGTTTTCAATTTACTTTTTGAATAAGGAAAAAAATCAAGACTTTCCTGCACATTCCACATGAAAGTAAATTCAGATTAGATGCCTAGTTGACTCTGATCAGGTAAACCAATAGACAACATACCTCTCAATGTTTTATTATAATATCTAAACTAAATATCCTCTGTTTCCTAGTATGATTTGATGCTGATTGTACCCTATGACTATCATTAAGTGTTGTACATTATGATTCTTGATTCTTAATGAATATTTCTTCTTTATGTATACTGAGAGTATTTACACCAAGACAAATTCCTTATGTGTCCAATCACACTTGGCCTATAAAGTATTCTATTCTATAATTTTATGTGAAATCATCACAAATTTTATTTGATAAGTAATAACACATCATAATAAATAGAATGGTAGTTCAGTAAGTTAAATTTCTTTGATATTTAGCTCCCATTGAAGTGGTCAGTGACACCTCAAGACTTTTGCTGTAATACATACAAGGAAGATGTCTAACACTTGTTCATTAGGGATTGTTTCCCACCCATCTTCCTACACATCAACTCAACTCACAAATCTGCTCATTGGCTCCATTTACTTAATACATATATTTTGGTCGAACTTTTTTATTTCAAAAGACTTTTAACATAGTTTCTTAACAAGCTTTTTTTTAAGGATTGGCCAATATGACTGTTCTGCAGAACTGACTCATACTACTGAAGGATGCTATTGGTAATTCTTCATGTTCACAGCAAGTCAGATCAGAGATCAGCTGCTAGAATTTCTATTTTTAAAATACTGTTTTCTTCCAATAATGATGTTGAGCTCTAGGAAAGATTTCAGGCAAATGTTATAACTCTAAGCTTAGATTTATGCATCGAAGAAGTAAAATAGGGACTGTGCTAAATTCATCCATGCACGTTAAGAAGCAGTTGTTAGCCTTATTTCCTGAAGCTGCATCTTCGATCAATATTACCACATAGCCACCCAACCCTTCTTTAAAATACTAGAAATGAGCTCAGGTCCATATGAATCCCATTATAGTAGGTACTAAGCAAGGTATTCTTTATAGTACAACTGCTATTTCTGCTTGCCCGTGCCACTCACATTCTAAATGTTATTTGATTCTAGAACTGCTAGGGGTTGAAAATCAACTCCAGCACAGTTTTTTGCCTGGAGTACTACAAGCAACAGGAGCCCTACTCATGCCACCCATTCCCTAATTGAACATATGAAGAAAAGAGTTGGGCAGATATCTACCATGTGAATTTGGGTTCATCATGATATCCTGGCAGCACAAGGACAACCAAATTTGCAATGACTGCTCTATAGGGATACTGTTCATAAATACAGGTAGTCCTCAACTTACGACCACAATTGAGCCCAAATTTTTGTTGCTAAGTAAGACATTTGTAAAGTGAACTTTGTCCCATTTTACAACCCTTCTTGCTGCAGTTGTTAAGTGAATCACTGCAGTTGTGAAATTAAAACCATAGTTGTTAAGTGAATCTGGCTTCCTTATTGACTCTCCTTGTTAGAAGGTAGCAAAAAAAAGTGGACCCTCTCCCACTATAATTCAGAAAATACGGTGTTTCCCTGAAAATAAGACCCTGTCTTATATTTTTTGTCACCAAAAAAGGCACCAGGTCTTATTTTGGGCGGGTGTCATCCACTAATTAACCTCACTTACGTGCGTCACCTCCAGCCTTCTTTTCGCTGTCAGAGGCCTTCAGGAACTTCTTCTGTGGCAGGCAAAGCTTTCCTGAAAGCTTCTGCAGCCGATAACAGAGCTCCAGATTGATCCAGAGCTTTGTTGTCAGCTACAAAGGCCTTCAGGAAAGCCTTGCCAGCCTTGCTGGCTGCAGAAGAAATGGGCCAGCAAGGCAGGTATCGGTGTGCGCAAAGCCTGCCTACAGCTGTCCAAAGGAAAATAGTAAGGACATCTTCACCCCCACCTCCATCCCCGTCCTAGCTTAAGTTTTACACATGCACTCTGGAGTGGTTGGGATCTTAATTAGGGCTTATTTTGGGGGGTTGGGCTTATGCTGGGCATATGTGTAAAAATCAAGCTTGGACTTACTTTCAGGATAGGTCATATTTTTGGGGAAATGGTAGAAAAACAATTGGGAGAACCATTTGGGAAGAGGCCTAAACATTAATGTTGCCACCCAATAGAGACTTTACTATGTCTATATCTTTGCCCCTTATTATATAAAGGATCTGTGATTGCTGAGAATTGATTTGGATGGTGGCAGGAAATAAATTCAGTGACTAAATAGAAAGGTATAAGCATCTGCATAAGGGTGGGGAGGATATGACAAACATCACAACACATACTCCTCCCATTACATACATGTGCAACATCATAATGTAAGAAAGGGCACAATACAATACATATATTTTATTTTTTTTCTATCACTGAAGCTTGACATACATGCCTACATTGTATGAATGCTCTATTTAAATTATTTTAGTGAAAAAATCAAACTGCTTTCTGAACGATGTTCTGTGGAACAATTCCAACACTATCCTGACCTTTTGACCAAAAATACACTTAGAAGAATATAAACAACTTGTGTTTCCTGGAATTTGCAAATGTGCTGGAGGTTCTTCTAGTTATCAAGAAAATAATAGGGGATCTCAAGCACAGAAAGCAGGAAGTATAACAAAAGAATCATAACATAATAAAGATTCTTGCCAAATACAGTAGATGTGTTAATAGCAGCTGATTAAATACCAAGAAATGTATAGACTATCATGACCTTATTTTAATCAGGGAATCTAAGGGAAAGTTAAACAATAAAATATTAAAATTCATATAAATTTTAATAAAAGCAGTAAGGGAACAACTGTGAAACACTGAGCTAAACGATTCTCTATGATTGTGGACAATTGTTTCGTGCAGTAGGACAATATAAAGACAAAACAGAAAAAAACAAAAATACTTATGTAATCTGATTTCAGTTAAATTAATTATTACTATGATTTACCAAATGCTTGTCAGCACCTCATGTACTTTCCTTTCATTGACTACAATACTGCAAGGTATAGACTTGCTTTTAATTGAGCAGTTCTATAGAAAATTAGTACCGTGTTTTACTTCCTATTTTCACAACCAAAAGACGAAAGACAAATAAGATAACCCTAAGCAAAACTACATTCCAAGGAATTCAATGAGTGAATTTAGGACTGAAATTCTGTCAAAATATAGTACATACCACTGATTTCACTGGCTAAAATGAAAGCCTGTGTTAGCTCTTATCTGAAATAAATTCTAAGTATCCTAGAGCACTAAATATAAACAGTTTTGAAAATTATTACTACAAGTTTAACAAACAAAGTAGTAAAGCTATCTCTAAATCTTTTTTCTGGACAGCTGGACAGTTCTCGGATCACAGCAATTCTAATCTAATTCCAATTCCAATGTCATATACCAGATCTCTTGTTCCATACATTTTCAAGACGTACATGAGGAAGGTTCATGACAAATACTAGACCTGTAGAAAAATCTATTATGTAATCACTAAGAATCAACATCAACTTGATAGTACACAATTGATCAGATCAAGAAGAAAATCTATCTATGTAGTTGCTGTGAGTTTATATTGATTTGATGATACATAATCAATCAATCAATCGTTCAGATGTTACATGAATACATGCTGTAATTCCATAGTTCATTATTTATTTGATTTGTAATCCAGTGTAGATGCTATCTTTCCAAATTCTGATGAGACAACTAAACTGGAGAGAATGAATTACAAACAGGTAAACAATAGAATGGGTTAATTGCTTGCATATACTAAGTTATGTAATAGGCTATGAGAATAACCTTGGAAAACAGGAAGAAGAGCTATATAGGTGACATAAAAGATGTTTCAGCCCACAAAAGCACACAACAGAAGGTGAAGAAAGTGTGTGAAGGGACCCTTCCTAGTTGTCTGGAAAGTAAAGTAAGGGGAGGGAGAAAAAAATTTTCAGATGTGCAAGACTATGTGTTGTAACCTTACAATAAAGGTACTATTGTTAATCACGATTTTGGTTTCCTGTCTAGACTACCTCAAAGAGTTGACAGAAACAATATTTTGTGAAATCTGGCTTGGGGTTTAGCATGTTGCATAAACCCAAACCCAAAAGGGCATCCATATTCAATGTTGTGTTTCTTTATCCTTTTAAACATTTCATCCTATTGAATAAAACATTTTTGCTTATAATAACAATGCTTATTACTTGCAGTAATAGCAACAGCAGTTAGATTTATATAGTGCTTTACAATGCTTTACAGCTCAATCTAAGTGATTTACAGAGCCAGTGTACTGCCGACAACAATCTGGGTCCTCATTTTATCGACCTTGGAAGGTTGGAAGGCTGAATCAACCTTGAGCCAGTCAGACTCGAACTGCCAAGCTGCTGGAAGCCAGCAGTCAGCAGAAGCAGCCTGCAGTACTGCATTCTAACCACTGTACCACAAGGCTGAAAAAACTACCAGTATATATGCACATACACACATGAGAATTATATATGAATTCTAGTTTAGTTAATATCCATCCCCAAATATTTTATTATTATTTCGTACTTTTTAGTATCTTATGGCATTTGTCACTGAATCAGGAAGAATAGTTAATGATATCATGCTTCCCACAATAACTTTTGTCACAGTTAGAGTAGAATAACAGAGTTGTCTGTTCAACCCCCTGCTTAGGCAGGAAACCCCATAGCATTTCAGACAAATGGCTATCCAATCTGTTCTTAAAAACTTCCAGTGTTGGAGTATTCACAACTTCTGGAGGCAAGTTGTTCCACTGATTAATTGTTCTGTGAGGACATTTCTCCTTAGTTCTAGGTTGCTTCTCTCCTTGATTAGTTTCCACCCATTGCTTCTTGTCTTGCCTGCCGGTGCTTTGGAGAATAGCTTGACTCCTTCTTCTTTAAGGCAGCTCCTGAGATATTAGAACACAGCTATCATGTCACCCCTAGTCCTCCTTTTCATCAAACTAGACATACCCAATTCCAGCAACCATTGCTAGTCATCATAACATACATATTGTTTGATTTGTTATTTAAGTTTCTGATTAAATTTACCAATAACTACAGGTAGTCTTCGACTTACTATCACAATTGAGCCCAATATTTCGGTTGCTAAGTGAGACATTTATGAAGTGAGTTTTGCTCCATTTTACAACCTTTCTTTCCACAGTTGTTAAGTGAATCACTGCAGTTGTTAAGTAAGTAACGTTGTTAAATGAATCTGGTTTTCCCATTGACTTTGCTCAGGTTGTAAAAGGTGATCACATGACCCCAGGACATGGCAACCATCATAAATATGAGTCAGTTGTCTAGCATTTGAATTTTGATCACGTGATCATGGGGATGCTGCAATCGTCATAAGTATGAAAAAGGTCATACTGTAAGTCACTTTTTTCAGTGCTATTGGAACTTTGAACAGCCTCTAAATGAACCATTGTAAGTCAAAGACTACCTATATAGTATTTTTATTTGAAGGCTGGAAGACAATACAGAGGAGGAGGAAAAGCAGAGAATCATTTGCAATACATTTAAATATTAGCAATAAAATAATAACAAAATATTAATACATTTTAATACAATATTGTTTTGTGAATGTTATAATATTCAAAAGGGTGCTTGCACCACTCTTTTACCTACAATTAGACAATAAAATCTACCAATGAAACACACTTTGAATAAAGACAGGAGTAAGCCTCTTGCAATTCTGGTTTCTTCTTTCTAACATTCTAATTCTAATTCTCATTACTGTTTTATTATTATTCGTTTAAGAACAGTTTACCATACAGGTATAGCTGGAATATACATTTGAAAAGTAAGAACTAAAAGGCTGGTCAAATAAATCATGTGCTTTTCGCTTCTCTGGTTCATTTTATAATCTCATCAGCATAATAAAAGCCTGAGCTTATTAAGGAAGTTGAAAAGCAATAGTAGCTGATAGTACCTGTTCAAATAATCAGGTTAAGTGATCTATGGAAATTTCTATTATATTTCTATCCTAATATGGCAGCAGTTTCAAAAATCTCCTTGAATACCATACAATAGCTGGGTTCCCACTGCATGCTCAACTAAAATGTAATGGTCTAGTTTGTGCAAATCCAGTACAGTGAGTCAACTAGCTAGTGCTGTAACTATTGTAGCAGGGAGCCCCAACCCCCGGACCATGGCCCACAATCTATCTGCAACCGGGCCATGTGAGAGGCAGGCTGGCACACACACACACATGTGCAGCTCAACTCGTGTCAGCAATAGGCCGGTGCACATGCCGGCGCAGCTCAACTCATGTGAATGGTGCACCGATGTGTATGCGCATACATGCTGCTGGCCCACTGCTCTGCAAATCGAACTGCATGTACACGTGTGCACGCTGCCCCACAGCTTGCACAGCCCAGTTTCCCTCTCCCCCTTCAGCCGGACTGCCAAGCCTCAAAGGTTGGGGACCACTGGTTACAGTACAGTATAATGCAAACACTGGCAACTGGACTAATAAACTCGAACACTGTCAAGTAAGCCTACCTGACTGCCAACCTAAAGCTGTAAGACAAAATAAATCTCATTGGTCAGAACTGTGTTTACTAATTATGTATGTACTTGAATATTAGAATGTAGAAATAATTGTAGCACTTGCTTCTGATACTGAACATCACTAGCACTGATGATGTTATCTAGTCTGGGTAATGAAACATCTGCAAAAAAACAACCAAGTTCAGAATGCACCAAGGATCTTCCCATAAAAATAATTTTAGATAATATAAAAGCAGTTTCCCTAGCCAATTTGAAATTATTTTATATAACAAATTTAAGATTTAAAATTATAAAGTCTGAATGCACTTTGGAGGAACCTTTGGTAGGAAACGAGAAGCTTAAGTAATGATTAACAATCCTAGCGCTCTTGATTTTCTTGGATCTAAATTGATATTAATATAAATGCACTATGCATTATAAACAAGAGAGACAAATAATTACTGACAAATCAGTATCATACCACAATATTCTGCGGTAAGAATAGCTAAATGGAATATAGGGTTCTTTTAAAATCAATGTACTATAGAAGATGATGGAATTTCAGAAGTGCAAACAGCCTTTGCTGAAATTCTTTTTTGCATGCAAATTCACCATGTAATGCTCTTCTTTCACAATTTGCTACTCTACTTCTAGAAGGTAAATTAGGATGAGTGAGTTGTAATTTATAATATGCTTTTTTAGAGGGGAAATCAAGTATTAGCAGAATACTTCAATTTCTAGCACCTTCTGTTCCACAGGATAAGTGATACTTTATGTTCTTGAAATAGGATATGTATATCTAAGAGTATAAGTATCTACAAAAATATATTTATTTTTTGGGAAGAAGCCACTTATGATTCAGATATCAGGCGCTGCTTACTCCCTTTGATAAATTAAAACAAATGCCCTAGTTACATTCCAAATGCTTCATGTTCTCATATGTCTATAGTTTCCATTAAGAGTCATCATCATCGTCAGATATAAGGGAAAGCTTTACACTACTTGCAGTAGCAGAAGTACTATAGATTAACCAATCTGCTTATAAAGCCTCAGAAAAACAGAATTTTTTATAAATGTAAAACTATAGTATAGTGTGTCTTAGAACAGTACTTTGAAAAATAATTCCCCTAGTTTAAAATTACACCCAGAGGGCCCCAAAGTAATGCCCTCTTCATTTTAGAGAGATATGCACAGGCAGAGATATCACATAATGGTAGATAGTAGATGGGAACAATTATTTCTTCTATGAACACTTCCCTGCTGATAGAGAAAACTGGGTGGCAGCATGGAAGTCTACTGAATTATTTTTGGCTAACCACTCTTTCAGCCCAACCCATCTCATGGGATTATTACTAGTATGGGAAAAATAGGAGGGAGCATTAGGTATACTACCTTGAGTTGTATAAAGGCAGAATATAAATCTAATAAATATATCTTTCTCTTAATTTAATATTTTGCAGTTTTATTTTCAAATTCAAATACAAGCAGTTAATTCACAAGAAATTTTTGCATGTGGCAAATTGGTGCAAAATTATATTCAACTAGTCCACTTTGGAAAAGGAATGTTACAGGTAGCAAAACATAATTTAAGCCAAAGAGGAGAGGAGAGAAAAGAGAAGAAAAGAGAAAGGAGAAAAGAAGAAAAGAGTAAAGAGAAGGGAAAAGAGAAGAAAATAATGTTAGAAGTGTAAACTGACTCCATCCCAACAACCTTTAGTATAAGAGGGAGGGGGAAAAAGGCTCCAAAATTGTTACCATACCTTATATTACTAAAATAGGTTTTCAGTATTTTTTAATGTAGTTAAATAGGTTTTCAGTATTTTTTAATGCCGCTATGTGTCGTCTGGCGGCGCCAAGGAGTAGGGCCTTCTCTGTGGGTGCCCCCGCCCTCTGGAATACTCTGCCACCGGAACTCCGTACCGGCACGGACCTGAGGGCCTTCAGGCGCACGTTAAAGACCTGGCTCTTTGAGCAGGCCGGCCTGGGCTGAGATAATGATTTTAAATTTGATCTCCATTTTTAACTTTAAATTGGGTTTTTAAGGGTGGGGGGAGGGTTTCCTAATTTTAGTCAGCAGCTGATTTAAATATTTAATTACTTTTTAACTTTTGTATTTTTGTGGGGTTTTTAGATGAGCTGTTCACCGCCCTGAGTCCCTTGGGAGAAGGGCGGTATATAAATGTAATTAATAAATAAATAAATAAATAAATAAATAGTTAGTTTCCTAACCTGGCCTGCCATGAAAGGATAATATCAGTCTTAAAAGTCTGACAGAGATCCCCTGATACCAAAGATAGTTAAGGCAGATCTAGTTTAAGTTTAATTCTATTGTTCTGTTCCTGTCATGGAATTAAATCATGTTTTGCTAACCAATACATGCCTTTTCAAAAATCACTTCTGCCCTTCTCTACAACATTTTACAACAGAGTTTCTCAACTGGAGCACTAGGGATTTCCTGGGAGATGATTTTTTTTTTTAAAAAAAAAATAGAGACAAAACAAAAACCTTCCAGCCTCCAGTACTGATTTAACCCACAGGAGCATGCTTGGATACCAGGCAGGATTGTGGTTTGCACACAAGCAGGGTAATGAGCAAAGCATGAGGTGAGGATTAAGAAGTGAGGAGCAAGCCAAGCCAAGCAGTGACAAGGGTAGATGTCAAGCCCTCAGAATTGGCTCAGTTGCAACACAGTCAGCTTCAGGCATTCACTTGGCCCTCTCCCAGCAATTCCTCCTGGAACCTCTGTACCTTGCCAAAGTGTGGAACTTACAGTCAAGCAGTAAGACTAACCAGCAAAGATTGACAGCTGCTGTGCAAGCTAGGCAGGGAGGGGATTTAAGTTTCACAACACTGGGTTTCCCTTGCAAGAAACAACTTGAGCATCTAGGTTCATGTTCTGTGACTCTGCCTAGAATCTAGTTATTTACTACTCTGGCTTCTTAATTAGCTAAGACTGTCCTTCCCTTGACTTGGCATTGTATATCTACAGCCTGACTTTGGATGACTTGACTTGGAATTTACCTTTGCCTAGCTAAGTTCTTATCTGCAAGTAATTGCTTTTTTTTTTCTTGCTTTTGCATTTTTCTTTTTTAGCTTTTAAAATCATTGTATTTTATTTTTTGACGCTGGTCTATGACTGTAATAAATATTTCTGACCAGCTAACTCCTGTTGCCTTGCTGCTAGAAACAAATTATCTTCTTAACTCAAGTTCTCTAACATTGTGTGTGCCTAGTGTCCGGCTCCTGAAGGGATACTAAAAAAACCCAATATGTAGAAAAGGAATGAGTAGGAGAGGAGGGGAAGCAGGTGGTACAGAACATATGAGAGATGAGAGAGGTGCTACGGGGCCTCTTTGTTGGGACTTCTTGATGGTGTTACCTGCCTTTCTTAGCTGCAGAGGCCCAAAGGGAGGGGCTCTCTTTAAGGGCAGGCACCAATCTAGGGCTGGTCTGGCCTGGGCAGCAGTAGCAACAGGCATATACCTGCCTTTTTGCAGGCACACACTTGCTTTCTAAGGATGCAGGATTGCCTTTCTACAGACACAGTGGCCTGGGGGGGGGGGGCTCTATCTTAAAACAGGCGCAGGAAATCTAGGCCTGGCTTGGCCTGGGCACCAGTAGCAGCAGGCACATACCTGCTTTTCTGCAGGCCAGGTGGCCCAGGTGGGCACTCTGTCTCAGACCAGGTGCAGGAGATCTGGATCGGGCCTGGCCTGGGCAGAAGCAGGAGCCACCCATAAAGCAGTGGGGAGGGGAGGGAAGGTTCTTTAGTTAATACAAATATGCAGGACTACACATGAATAGAATTATTTTGTAACTTCTGGCCTATATTTCAGCCTGAACATGCAGGGATTCCCTGAGGCCTGAAAAATACTTTAAGGGCTCCTTCAAGCTCCAAAGGCTGAGAAAAGCTGCTCTACAATAAAACCAGTCTAAAACCCCTCAAGATAGTGAATACAGTTGTTTCATCTTATCATAAGGATCAGTACCGTACAGTTAACCTACTAAACAGTCCAAGGACTGCTCTGAAAAAAAAAAAAAGATCATTGTCAACATTTATTGTAAAGGGGCACCAACCATAGAGTGATGCCTCCTGAAACAACAAGCTGTAAAAATTGAAGTATGTATTATAAAAGCAGACTATGAAATATCCCGGCTGACCTCAGCAAGTCCCATTCTGAGAACTTACCCTAGCATTTATATTCTTCATTGTCTTTATTGTAGTTGATCAATGAACTGTAATAGAATAGAAACTCTAGCTGAAGTAAGAGCTGTGTTTGTCAGTATAAAAAGACACGGTAGAATTCAGATACATAAACAAAGTGGCCAACCTTTACTCTAAAACATTCCTGAGAGATCTAGCTCTGCAAAATGGTTCATTTGAAACAGTTACTACCCGTGTTTCCCTGAAAATAAGACCCAGTCTTATTTTCTTTTGGGCTTGAAAATAAGCACTCGGGCTTATTTTGGGGGAAGTCTTTTTTTTGGGGGGGGGGGATGTGGAAGCAGCCATCGTGTGGGCCAACGGGACTAGGAGCATAGCTACTGCTGGCTCTGCTCTCTCTATCCCAATTACTGTTTGCCCACAGCTGCAATGGGCCAAGCTCTCAGTACACCCCGGCCTTCACTATGGCAGGCAGGAGCAGCCCAGCAGGCTGGTTGAGAACAACTGCTGCCAGGAGGGCAAAAAGCCCATTCAAGGCCAGCAGCAGCATGAGTAGCTGCTTAGCCACTTTAAGACTTGTGGATATCAGCTCCCAGAATTCCCCACAGCCCCCACTCCTGCCGATCATCCTTTCCTTGTGCCAAAGACACATGGAGGCAGATGTTAAAAGATCTCCCAGTGCCGCAGCTTTGGAGCAAACCTCTGCTTTTCCTGTGCAGGATTGCAAGGCTGGAGGCTTCGGAGGGAACATTTTTGGGGTGTGCATCTGTGCAGGGCTCCCAAGGAAAGGACGATTGGCAAGAAACACCCCCCCCCCAATTTTCCTGCCGATCATCCTTTCCTTGAGGAGCCCTGCACAGGCAAACATCCCAAAAATGCTCCATCCGAAGCCTTCAGCCTTGCAATCCTGAACAGGAAAGGTAGAGGTTTGCATTACGGCAGAGCTGTGGCAGTGTGTTGCATGGTGAGGCCTCCATGGGTAACATTGAGTTGCACATTTTGCTCCAGCAAGGGGGTGCAGGCCAGGGGGCCTGGCAGCCAGGGAAGATGGGGTTTTGGGGTGCAAAGGCAGAAGGGGCAATTTCCCCCTCCCTCCTCCCTCCTGCTGCAGGGCCACCATGGAGCTCACACAGGGCAGTGCAACCACTCGTGAAGGAGCCCCCCTGACCAATAATGGGGAAGGTGTACCAGAGATCTGGGCCTGAGCTGTCCCATGCCAGGAGTGCAGCCAGGAGGGTGATGAGACTCCATGAGGATAGCAGCAGCAAGTCCAGTAGGTCCAGCAGCTGGGAAGAGGTGGGGGGAGGAGTTAATTCTAATGTTCCACCTGGCTTTATTGCAGCAGCAGCCTGACCAAGACCTGAGCTCCTGACCTGGCAGAGTGCAAACCCTGGTCACTGCCTGCTCCAGAGCCATAGGATGAGCTTCAGAGGAGAGGGGCCTTTGGCTGCGAGGTTGCCTGGCACCATGGGCAGGGCTGGGGCTGGCAAGAGTGTGCTAGAAACACCTCCAGGTGCCCAAAGAGACAGAATGAGAGGCAGCTCAGCTGATCCATGGGCCATGATTAAGGGGCTAAGACTCCATGAGGTAACTAGGGAAGGGAAGAGCTGTCTCCAGTGTTGGCCACCCCACCCCTTCACTAGGGCTTATTTTTAGGGTAGCACTTATATTATGCTCATCCCAAAAAATCAGGCTAGGGCTCGTTTTCGGGGTAGGTTGTATTTTGGGCGAAACACGGTACACGCTTGGATGCAGTCTTTAGGCCCATAACCTGTTAGAAATATATGTAGCAGTAAAGGACATGGTGACTGTACTCCATTTGATCTGTAGTGCTATATATAAACGGAATTTCTAACAGATATGTCTAAATATAGATATAATTTCAAGAGATCAAGCCTATAATGTATACGTTTCACTGAATCTAAGAGATAGAATTAATGAAAGTAGAATAAAAGTTGTTATACTCAGTATTTCCCTTTGGGCCCCAAAAGAAGCACTAAGGTTTATTTTGGGGGATGGTTTATTATTTTTTTCCATGAAAGGCCACTTCTTCAGCTTACTCATGGCAGAGCAGGAGGCTACATGGCATGCCAGCGCTGCCACCACAAAGCAGGGGGGTGGAGCTGCCCCGCACATCCTGCACCGGCTTCCTTCAGGGCCCCGCAACCAGGCCACCCCCACCTGCCTCACCTCATGGTGGCAGCTCCAGCAGCCCTGCCCAGCAGTGCGTGGCCACCGGCCCACATCTTCTGCTTGTTTACGGCCACACCAGAGCAGGAAGCTAGTGCTGTGGCCATGAGGTGAGGCAGGGGTGAGTAGAGCTGCCCCATGCACTCCACACAAGCTTATCTCAGGGCCCACAGCTAGGCCATCCTCTCCCTGACACTTGCCTTGCCTCGCGGCCGTGGCACCAACATACCGCTCAGCCTCCTGTCCAATTGCGGCCATGAGCAAGCAGAAGAAATGGGCTGGCCGTCATATGAACAACTGCTGCACATGGGTGCCAATGCTGCTGCCATGAGGCAGCTGTCAGGGCATGGATGGCCTGGCTGCAGGAGCCTTGAGGTAAGCCAATGTGGGACACATGGGGCAACTCCACCATTATCCCTCCTCCCCTTGTGGTTGCAACACTAAATAACCAGACGGAATGGGCAGGTGGCTGGTGTGCAGGCTTTTAAGTAGAGCTTACTTTGGCAGGTGGGGCTTATATTAGGCACATGAGTGAAGAACATGCTGTCTTATTTCTGGAACAGGTCTTACTTTCAGGGAAGCAGGGTATCATTTTCTTATTTCAATTCAATTCTCAATCATTTTTTATATATCTTAATCTAAGGTAAAAAAAAAAATAAAGACCAGTACAGAAGTCTTACATGTACTATTTTGATTTTGATAGGAAGCAAACCTGAAGTTGTATTCTATATAAAGGCAGAGACTAGGAGTCTGTGGACTAGTTCCCACATGGAAATAACTTTCTGTCCACAATTTAGCAGCAACAATGTTTTATTATATAAAACAGAATTGTTTGGCTACATACGCTTTTGAAATCAATTAATACTGTTACTAAACATCATGCACTAATAGTTTTTGCTCACTGCTGCTGACAATCAGCCAATGTCTTGCTCCTTTTCTATACTTGTCTCCAATTCATTTAGAAAACTGAGTTGAGCAATAACCACTTATCCCCACTACCATCCATAATTTAATACAATTGTATATTTTGTAAAACATGTTTTACTTAATTTAAGTCATATTTGTGGTAAGGTTAGCAATGTTCCTGCACATTTATTTGGAAGAACATTCAGTATAATGCCATTTAATTCAAGGTATTTTAGACCTAAATAAGTACTGTTGGCTCTAACCAATCATTATAGAATCTATGCTTGTTCTATCAATCTGAATTATTATCCTCATTCCATCTGATTCTAATGTAAATGAAAATCCAACTTTCTTCTCTAGGAGAAATCTTATGTACGAATACATCAATGTACGTGCCTTGTTTTTGAAAAGGATTATTAATGACATTAAAAAAAAAACATAAGGGAATGATTAGAAGGTCCCCTAACCAAGTTTGCTTAAAGCTCTGCTTGGAACAGATTGGACGCAGATGTCCAGAGGATGAGAAGAGGATTGTCAATAAATCACTTCCTTCTAAATGAAGACCGCGCGGGTTGCCGGCCAGCTCTTGCTAGAGCCTAACACCCCCGCTCCCCCTGCTTTGCTTCTACTTTTCCCGCCCCTTGTCCTAAAACCGCCAAGCGACTGTCGCGCTTTCCTTCCCCATCACTGCGCCTATTGCGCATGCACCTCCTTGAGGGCGGGGCTGAAGCCAAAGCTTGCTAGCGGCGTCTGACAGAGCCGCGCATCCTCTTTCACTCCCTGCCGGTTCAGGGAGCGCCAGCGGTGGGTCGCTGACCAGATCTCTTCTTCCTCCTTCACCGCCGCCTCCGCTAACTACGTTGGTCGACGGCAGCCCCGGTTGGCCTAATTTATTCGCCGCGACCCCGAATTTTATTATTTTCCTTCCTCGGAAATACGTTTTCCTCCCCTTTGCCCCCTCCTTTTTTTTTTTTTTTGTAAAGCCACTGCGCCCATTTTCTTTCTTCGCTCTCTCGTCCCTCGATTTTTCTCTCCTCCTTCTCTTTCGCACCGCACAATGCGGCTGAAAGGCCGAGGATGCTGCACTCGGAGC
Source organism: Bungarus multicinctus (assembly GCA_023653725.1). Lineage (NCBI taxonomy): Eukaryota > Metazoa > Chordata > Lepidosauria > Squamata > Elapidae > Bungarus > Bungarus multicinctus. The sequence goes on from CM042846.1 coordinate 9,505,106, forward strand.
AGAGGCAACGGCGCTGGAGAGGAGGAAGGCAACGGAGAAGGACGCGGGCCGCCCCCTCCACCAATGCAGAGTCCCTTCGTGCACCGGTTGCACTTCAGCGCCCTCCAGAAAGCAAAGGTGGGTGTGTATTGGAGGGGGTTACGCGTGTATGCGGGTACACACATGCACGCGTGTAAGCAGGCCGGCGGGAGGAAAAAAGGCAAAAGGAAAGCCGCTCCGCCGCCCCAAATACGTAATGGTGCCTCCAAACCACCGCCCCCTTCCCCGGGTCTTCGAAAAAGTGTGCGTGTGCTCCCGCGAAGCAGCAGTTGCTTGCTCGTGTCTGCGCCTGAGACATCCACAAAACCTCTCGGGGCTGTATTACAGAGGTAAGCGTGCAGAAAGTGCAATGTCGTGCAGAGATAGCTCTGCCTCTTAGAAAGAAACGGTCCCTCGTTGTTAGCCTGGTAAGCATCAACGGAGGCGTTAGAATCCTTCCTTCTAGCTGCAGCTATGCACTGGGGCTGCTGCATTTAAGTGTCCCTTGAGGTTAGTGTAGGGGAGGAAGGGCAGCAGCTGAATGTGGAAGAGATGGGTATTAGTTGCTTGATTAGCCTAACAAAGGAAGCTGAAGGCCACAGTAGATGGAGCCAAATTATTAAAATAAGCAGGGTAACTTCAGAAGGTGTTCTAACTAACCAACCAACCAACCCCAAAGCTATACAGTATTGGTTGTTGCTGTTTTGGGCTCCCTTTTTCCGTGTGCTCCTTTTTCATTAAACTTTCTTTTCCCCAATCCATCATAGTTATTGTTAGGTTTTTGTGGCACGTCAGAATCCTGACAAAAAGCAGGAGAGGTGAATCCTTGCAAACTACCACTTTGAACACCCATACTTAACTACCACTATTTGCAGTCAAAGGCAAAATTAGTCAAGGAGTTTGCAAGCTCTTGAATGTTGGCATCCATAAAATGGTTGCTGCTTCAGACTGCTGTTTTAATAATAGTTACAGGTAGAAACAACATTAAAGGGAAAATAATCAGAACTGCCAAAAATTCACATTCACTGGGATTATTTATCTGTCTCCAATGTTCCAATTTATTTATTTTTATTTATTTATTTTGTCAAGCAATTATATGATAACAGGTATAAGTATAAGCATGGTTATGAATACATGAAATGGATACATATAAGAAAAAAAGAAATGATAGGACAGGGACTGTAGGCGTGTTGGTGCGCTTATGCACGCCACCTACAGACCTCTTAGGAAAGGGGTGAGGTCAATAGTAGATAGTCTAAGTTTTTGGGGTTTGGGGAAGAAACCACAGAGTCAGGTAGAGTATTCCAGACATTGACCATTCTGTTGCTGAAGTCATATTTCCTGCAATCAAGTTTGGTGCGGTTTACCTTGAATTTGTATCTATTGTGTGGCTCTTGTATGTTATGGTTGAAGCTGAAGTATTCATTGACAGGTAGGACATTGCAATATATAATTTTATATATTATATTTAGATTTATTTACTATTACATTTTAAAGTTAGAGGCTCCCAGAGCACTGTATTCATTGCAGTTCCTACACCCATGTGATTTTAATTCACAAAATAAGGAGATTTAACTTCTTGATACATTTTTTTGGGCCTAGCAGGCATGAGACCAAAAATATCAGACTCAAATATACCAATTGGCTGTGGTTGCATTTTTGAGAAACAAATGCAGTACATGTATCCTAATTGGCTCTAAGAAAACCAATCTCAGATATAGAATGTTGACAGATACTTCTTGGTATGTACTCAAAACAGCCCCATCTATTCATACATGTGCTTTTCACTCATGTGCTGCAGAAGTCAAAAGAAGAGTGACTTTGAACAGAAGCTGTCTTGATATGTAGGATTTGCTGTTTTGTTACAGGGAGAAAGAATTCTGCTATAAGGTCATTGCCCTACCATCTTTACAAAGAATTTATCCTACTTGAGAGAATGAGAGAAGTATCCTTCACTTACTAATTTTTATGTTTTAAAATCCATATGAGAGTAAATACAATTTTAATCTCCATATCTATAGAGCCCAAAATGAGAAATTTGGGCTTACCATAATTCACCAGAGGAGGGTGGTGGGAAAGTTGCTATGGCAACTCTATAAAGCCTTAGTAAGACCACACCTAGAGTACTGCATCCAGTTTTGTTCACCACATTATAAAAAAGATGTTGAGACTCTAGAAAAAGTACAGAGAAGAGCAACCAGGATTAGGGGACTGGAGGCTAAAACATATAATGAACGGTTGCAGGAACTGGGCTTGGTTAGTCTAGTAAAGAGAAGGACCAGGAGAGACATGATAGCGGTCTTCCAATATTTGAGGAGCTGCCATAGGGAGGAAGGGGTCAAACTATTTTCTAAAGCACCTGTAGACCAGACAAGGAATAATGGATGGAAACTGAACAAGGAGAGATTTAACCTGGAAATAAGGAGAAACTTTCTGATTGTGAGAACAATCAACCAATGAAACAGCTTGCCCTCGGAAGTTGTGGGAGCGCCATCACTTGAGATTTTCAAGAAGAGATTGGACTGCCATTTGTCAGAAATGGTGTAGGGTCTCCGGCTTGGGCAGGGGAGTGGACTAGATGACCTACAAGGTCCCTTCCAACTCTGATTATCTGTTATCTGTAACTGAATACTGATTGAGGTTTGCTGAAATCCAAGCTTAGTCAAACCCAGTGGTTAACCAAGATTACTTAGAAGTACAGCACTGATATTGAGCACAACTAAACTATACATATGCTTAAACTCTTAAAAGAATTAAAAAGTTTAGTTGCAAAGAAACCCTAGCTTAAATGTCCTAATATCTGAATTATTGTACAGGCCATTTTAATGCCATTTTAATTTTATCAGTTTATACCTTCAGCCACATTATAATTCCAAGGATATGAACATGAAGTAAGATATATACCTCACATTTGATTGAGGACCTTGCATCAGAACTTCTTTGGGATTTTTAATATGGCTGAAAATTAATTGATTTTAGAAATAATGGATTAAACAAATTGTGATCTAATGATGGTTCTACTGTGATATCCTTTTAGCAGTAACAATACAGGATGTTCAGAGTATGTACAGAGAACCCAAGAGCAGTTACAATATTTCATGTAGATATCATCACCATAGAATTCTGCTACTGCTTACATTGGTCCATTTGCCTTTTTTATAATAATGGCACTGATATTCTGGCAATGTTCTGGGTGCAAGAGTATGATGATGAGGACATTTTGTCTGTACAAATATGTATTTGCTCTGGAAATCACAGAAGTAATTTGTTTTGATACCTGGTGCTATGTCCCAAATAGAAACTAGTAATGGCCACATTGTAAAAAAGCTATGCAAAACTCCTTGTAAATTGATATAGTACTACACTACTTTTGTTTAACTCACTTCTATATTTTGGCTTCCCTTTGCAATAGATATATTTTTGAACATTGGAAATTGACACAGGCGTCTTCCACAAATTACACACACACAGACACACACACACCAGTGGTGGAATTCAATTTTTTTTACTACGGGTTTTGTGGGCGTGGCTTGGTGGGCATGGCCATGTGACTGGGTGGGTGTGGCTTTTTTTTTTTTTTGCTTTTTTGCTGCCCCCACCCATTTTGGGAGCTTCCTAATCTCAGAGGAGCCTTTAGGGGGGCGTTTTTGCTCCCCTAAAGCTCTTCTGAGGCTCTGGAAGGAAAAAAATGGAGGGTGGGACTGAACTCCTCCCTCCATTTTTTGCTTTCCAGGGCCTCAGCAAGGGGAATCGCGGCACAACTGATCTATGCACAGCTGATTGTCGGGAGGGGAAAAATATACCTTAGGTGAATGTCAGGTGGGCGGGTAAGCGAGCATCGGGCGGGAGGGCGATCGGATCGGTGGCATGGCCAGCCAGAACTTACTACCGGTTCAACCCCACGCCAAATTCTTGCTACTGGTTCGCCCGATCTTGTGCAAACCGGTTGAATACCACCACTGATACATACATTTCTGTTTTGAGTAGACATACTTTTCAGTTTGAGGGACATAGGTACTCATTCATTTTTCTTAATATGAAGAAATGTGCTAGCTTCGCTGTCAGTTTGCTTAAATATCCATTAAGATAGCTGAAATTGTTCATGATTTCTTGGAATCTTTGCTTTGTGATTTATAAAATTGAATTATTAAAAAAATTAAGTATAAATAGAAAATATATTTATTATGTCCTCCTTTCTAGTTCCAGAATTATGCATGAAATTAAAAATGAGTACATCCAGACCTGTCTAATCCTAATCATGAATGATAATTAGTCATTGAATCTTATGGTATCTCTGGACAACTGCATAACTGGATAGAAGCATTCTTGTCAAACAGACAACAAATGGATCAAAATTGGGAGTGTCCTATCAAATTCTGTACCTGTCAATAGTGGTGTCCCCCAAGACAGTGTTCTAGGACCAACTCTCTTCATCCTCTACATAAATGACCTCTGTGATCATATTAAGAGCAACTGCGTTCTCTTTGCTGATGATGTAAAGCTATTCAATACCACAGACAATACTGCTACCCTTCAAAAAGATCTTGACTATATATCAGAATGGTCAAACAAATGGCAACTTCAAATCTCAACAAATAAATGCTCTGTCTTACATATTGGCAAAAAAAATCAGAAAATAAAATAGAAGCTGAATCGTCAAGACCTTGTTGATGATCCAAGCTCTGTAAAGGACCTTGGAGTACTCATCTCTAATGATCTAAGTGCTAGAGACCACTGTAACTATATAGCCAAAAAGGCATTAAGGGTGTTAATCTAATCCTATGTGGCTTTTTCTTTGATAATATCGCACTACTAACTAGAGCATACAAAACATTTGCTAGACCTAATACTCGAATACAGCTCATCAGTCTGGAACCCACATTATGTATCTCATATTAGCACAGTTGAAAAGTCCAGAAATATTTCACAAGAAGAGTTCTCTACTCCTCTACTTATTGCAAAATACCTTATGCCACCAGACTTAAAATTCTAGACCTAGAAAACTGTTGAATTACGCCTGTCTTCAGGACTGATCTAAGTATGGTATATAAAATCATACATTGCAATGACTTACCTGTCAATGAATACTTCAGCTTCAACCATAACAACACAAGAGCACATAATAGATACAAACTCAAGGTTAACCACATCAAACTTGTTTGCAGGAAATACAACTTCAGCAACAGAGTGATCAATGTCTGGACTTGTCTGACTCTGTGGTTTCTTCCCCAAACCCCGAAAAACTTTAACCTTAGACTGTCTACTATTGACCTTACCCCTTTCCTAAGAGGTCTGTAGAGGGCGTGCATAAGCGCACCAATGTGCCTACTGTCCCTGTCCTACTGTTTCTTTTATTTTTCTTATATGTACCCATTTCATGTATTCATAACTATGTATATACTTATACCTATTATCTTGTAAGCGATTGACAAATAAATAAAAATAAAAAAATAAAATAAAAAATAAATAAAATAAATTGATCCACCTTTCTTTGCGAGCAGCTTTCCCCATTGTGCTAAGGCATAGAGAAAGTGAAACATCAGACTGTTGTCAACATTAAAAAATGAAAGGTGTACATCAAGTCAGTATAGTAGAATGCTTGGGAATATAATATAGGGAACAGGTTGAGTACTCTCTAAAAATGAGCAGTAAATAGTTTTGTTCCTGACCTATTCACTGAATGTTAATTGTATTCCCTATATTGACAAATCCAATGTGTTCCTTAAACTAAGCTATGTTTTGATGCTACCAGTGTTAGTTTAAGCAAACCAGGCAAAGGTTTAGATTAATTTGCCTCCTCCCCTTTCATATCCAGCTAGCATTAAATCAGGATTTATAGTTATGTTGAACCCAAGATACAATGATTTAAATTTTTGCTCAATCATATCTTACTGAATAAACAATTAGTTGGCTTTACTGATCAATCAAAGCTGTTTTGTGAGTTCACACAAAACATTAAATCAGATCCAAAAATCAAACAAATGACATTATGTACTTTGGTGTGGTATTTAAGAAAAATTGGTATAGGTTAAAGACGGTTTTTTGCCCCTTGTTCATTTTGCAGCTGAAAACTTTGAGAGTCGGGGGATTGTTTGAGGGCTATAGGGAATCTCTTATTCAGTAAAATAGTGGATTTAGTAAGCATTAGTTCTTTGTCACAAATATGTTTTGAGTGTTTAAAAAATCCTTTATTGTTTGTATAAGGATTCTCAAAATATCAAATAACAAATGAAATAAAAACATGGATTAAATTAATTTTCCCATTTCAATTTCATGTAGTTGTATAATTATGAATTGGTCGCTAATAGCACTAAAATGTGATAATATGCAACTAAACATTCTTCAATGTTTACTTTATGTTTATTTAGAAACATTTATTCTTAAGTTATATGTTTTTATGATTAAAGGTAAACTAAATGTATTAATATGTTTCTTTTCTGAGTAGCAGGTTCTCAATTCCTGTTATTCTTTTACTACAAAGATATTTTTTCCTAGTTAAGGAACAAAAATTAGATTTTTAGGCATGTAAGAGTTTTAAGAAAACCAGCTGGCTTAGAAAGCAATAGAATGTGAGTTTAGCCTACTCTGTGAACACTGCTTGATGATTTTGGGCCAATCACTTACTCTCAGCCCAACCCATCTCATAGGAATGTTGTGCAGAAATAGGCAAGAATATTAGGTATATTTGTTACCTTGAATTATTAAGTTACCATATAAGAAAGGTGGGTTAAAATTATAATTTGCATGGAAAACCCTAAAATTCTACACATTTCATAAAGATTAACAACCCTACATAGAATTTTTCTAATTGGTTTTTGTAGCTGATTTTCTTTCTTTTTCCTTGAACCCAAGAAACAAATCATCTAATGGGGGACTAGCTGCAAAACTGCTTGCCTTGCATCTATATTGCATCTTTTCTGCTTGCTCACCCAGCTGTTTTCATATAATAAAACTTAATATAAATGAGAGATAGAATATAAGATGAGGGGAGGTAGATACTGCTTTTCAGGGAGAAGAAAAGGCAAAAACATAGGGAATATAGGTATGAGTGATTTTTAGATTGTGTGGCTTATCTGCTAATTTAGATATAGAGCTGGTATTTCTGGAATGAAAATGTTTCACGTGATTCAAATTTAACTTCTATTCCATATATTTTTACTCATTTTTTTAAAAAAAGTCTGTATTGAATCACACTGCTTCATAGTCATCCTATTATGAAGATCTAAATAGCATATTTCTCATCTGTGGTTTGTAACTGATGAGTCTTCATCAGATAAGAGAAGTACTTAAATAACCTTGAAATTGCACAAATTAGATTTCCTTAAATTCCATTACTTTCATTGGAAAGTTGTCATTTTGTCATCAAGGAGCCTATAGTGGACTATAGAAGGAATAGACCAGACATCCACCCCTTCCTTATCGAGTGGAGCGAGTGGCCAGTTTTAAGTTTCTGGGTGTTACCATAAAAGAAGACCTAACCTGGGGCACTCACATTGCAGCACTGATCAAAAGGGCCCAGCAGAGATTATACTACCTGAGACTTCTCAGGAAACAACAGTCTGAATGAAAAATTGCTGGTGACCCACTGCTGCACCATAGAGTATTTTAACTTACTGCACCTCTGTATGGTTTGCCAATTGAACAGTGGCAGATAGGACTGCACTCCAGAGGGTTAACGTCATTGCCCAGAGGATCATTGGTTGCTCTCTCCCCTCTTTGGAAGAGCTTTATAGCTCCCACTGCCTTAAGAAAATTCAGAACATTCTCAAAGATCCATCTCATCCTGGGCCACCTTTTTTTGAACTATTACCATCTGACAGACAGTACAGGATAATAAAAACAAGGACAAATAGACTGAAAAACAGCTTCTATCCCAGGGCAATAGCTCTTTTGAATTCTGCTGTATAGTGCAATATTAATGCAATATCGAGTTTTCAATTCAATTGTATAGCATGTGAAGGATATGTTTGTGTTTTAGTTTTATAGTTATAATGTACGCTGAAGATGGGATTTAATTTCGTTGTACGATGTGCAATGACAATAAAGTAAACTAAACTAAACATAATTTATACTGAATTAAATCCTTATATTTAACATGTTAGTAAAGTTTAGTGAATCATCAAGAATAAAACGGGGGCAGGGATAAATTTGTATGGTGGAAAGCAATAACACCTGGCATTTATTAAGATTCTTGAGCAAAATTCCGGTTTGAATAAGATACATCTTACAATCTTAAACAACTATAAACATATTCGGGGAAACTGAAAACAATTATGGTATTCCTGAATATGTAGTCTCACATGTTAAATTAAAATACATTGAATAACATAGTTATTCCAAAATAAAAATAAAAAAGGCAACGACAAATCACTTCCATATTTTTGTGGAGATAACTAAATGCATATGTCTATGAAGTCACAGGAGTTCATTTTGACTTGAAGACAAGTTTATTTTTATTTTCTCATCAATTTATTTTAGGTGTGGTTTCCTTACATGTATTCTTTTTTACAATGCAGTAAAATATTAATATTTTTGTTTGCTTTATGCTGAGGCTAATTCAGCTTTCTGTTTCAATTGTAATGATGTCTTTCTTTTTCCAGTACAGTAATAATTTGTGAGGAAGTATTTTGGCATGTTCAACTAACTGTTATTTCTTTTGCCTGGAAATCCACCTGTCCCCTCAAAAGCTATCCAATCAGTCTTGGTACAATTTGCATGCAATAATTCTATTTGCAAGATAGTCCATCTGTAATGTTCTACCATATTATTTGTTTTCTTTGTTATGTGAGCTAGGGACTTTTTTTTCTTTCATTCATTTGTGTGAATTCTTAGAGACTATGTGGATATGTCCTTGCAGCTTTCCTCACAAGGTTTTTCTGAAATGGTTTGCTATTCTGTCCTTCCTACGGCTGTGAGAAAGTGACTGACCCAAGCTCACTTAGCAGGCTTTGTGTGCGAAGCAGGACTAGAACTCACAGTTTCCTGGTTCTAGCCTGTGGCCCTAATCATTACATCAAACTAGATCTCTCTAGGGACTTAGTTACCATCAAAGATAATTCAAAATTATTTGACTTGTTTCTGTTACACTTTAAAAAGTTTATTAGGTAATACCAGTCCTGATCTCACTGAAAATCTAATAGATTTATGAATAAACTTTCAATTTGAATTCAAGGGTTTTGAATTGTGAACTCAAGGTTAAAGTGTAGGTAGTGTTCTGTTTACTAAACAGTGAATAGAAATTACTCTTAATAGCTACTACTTAGCATCTGCTGATGTCTTACCATTGCAGAATAGCATAGCGATTATGATATCTAAGAGCAGCTCTGCTGATATGAAAAGAATGTATTTTTCCTCAACCAATATGGCAAAAAGCCCATAAACAGTATCTGTGTTATTAAGCAGAATCCAGATTAAACGTGAGAATTTTATATCCATGTCATGGCGAAAGAGTTTTTCTTCCTTTTTTCTATGTGAAAGCTGCCAGCCATAGGCTCTGGTGTTTGACTGTGGAAGAATCCCTGTTGTTATAGATCTGCTATTTGAAAAAAAATGGCTGAGTCTTTGCCAATGAATAAGAATCAGAGGGTAGAACAATGAAATCCACAACTTTTCTGACATCCCTTGATTTTAATCAAAACACATGCAGTGCCATCCCAAAATCCCTTTGAACTCTTCTAATTCAAGGGCTAGCTTTATAAGAGAGGATAAAATCGTTATCTAGAGAAAACAATACAGTATAATGGTAACCATCTTTTGAGTTATGGACATATGTGAACCTTATGAACAGGACAATGTGGATAATAGATGGTGTCAAAGCTAAAAGATACCTATGTCATTTGCCTTTTTCATGAATTTATTTCCCCCCTCTACCCTCACTCATTTTTTCCAGTCTTGAAATTAAACACTCAGTTCTAATTTTAACTTTCTATAAAAAGGTAGTAGGACACAAAACCTTCAGGACAGCATATCATTTCTCAGCTATGCTTGTGCTCTCATGGTTTCTCATTGTTTGCAATGCTTGAGCCTTTGCAGAATCTGTTGGAACACAAACTTCTTACACTCTAACAATTATATCAACAGACTGTATTATTCCGTTCCGACAGACATGGTTTAAACATATTTTCAGATTGGTTCTTTTCTCCTCCTATATTCTCATTTTCAGTGTGATAAATTCAGGCTAATGATCGCAATACAATTACAGTACTTTTCGGTAGCTTTAGTTAATAAAAGTATAGCAAACAAATATTCAGTCAGATTTTTTCAGTATCTTCAGTGTTGTCTGGTAGTTTTAGCTAATAGTTACATGCTAAGATCACAATGTTAACTGTTTTTTTAAGTTACTTTGGATTAGCAACAAATGATATTAATCTCTAGAAATCCTTCTACAATAGTAAGGTGAGATGGTTATCAAACTTCCTGTGAATTGTGAATTTCTGTGAATTTCAATTCTGTGAATTGTGAATTTCTGCTTGAAGTATAAGATGACTCATGATAATGTTCTTTAAACCGAATTGATAAAAATCAAATTGCACATGCCGCTTAAACTGAAAATCTGGGATACAGTATATTTGTTATTTATATATTTATTCAAACAAGGTATATGGTTTCCATCTCACAACAGTGACTTGGAGGGGACACTTAGCATAGAAATTAAAGCTCAATAAAAGTTTCCCACAATAATTGGCAACTGAGGACTAAGTCACTACAATTTGCATTTCACAGGTCTCATTGATCTCCCAACCCCGCATGCTTTAAGGCTTTAGGAGAACATTGCAAAACATCAGAAAAAGGAAACAGATCATCTGTACAATGTTTTGCAAAAAAAAATGAATACCCACACAACTTTATCAAAAAGTGCCTGACTCAATTCAATATAATACAACCTACACAAGCATAAGTGTTATGTGAAAGCATAACACTGCCACAAAAACATTTCAGAAACCATCATTAGAACTACCTGGCCTCACCAGGCACACAAACCTACCCAAAGTCCTCCGAAACATCCTAAGTAGACCAAAAGACCCAGCAGTCCCATAAGAAAAAAACAGTCATCTTTCTACAGCATACAGTGAAAGGACTGTAACAGCACTACATAGGACAAACAGGCAGAAAATTAGCAGAACACATCCATGAACACCAGCTAGCAATCAGAAGACATGAAAACTCTATAATTGCCCAACACATGGACAGACTATGAATATCCTAGACTAAGCAAGTCCAAAAATGCTAGAGAATTCCTGGAAACCTGGTACTCAGACAAACTAGCCATCAGCAGACCCATAGAGATAAACAACATCTACATACCATTTAAAAGAGACAATCAAAAAGCCAAAAAGAAAAAAAGAGCAAATTCTTCACTCGCAATCAACACTCAGGTGAGCAAAGATTAACCCCCTAGATTAACAGTATACTAACAATCAAGAAATAAATAATACCCCAGTGAAAGAACCATCGACTCACACAAAAAAGCTAACAGTAAACAAGACCTTTATCAAGGAACTACCAAAACCACATCCACTAGCACTGACAGGGCAACACTAGTATATAAAATGAGAGCAAATGATGATCTTACTTGGTTTGATAATGAAACATCTGCAAGAAAACAACCAAACTCAAGACAGCAGCAAGAACCCTACAGCTTTATGAAAAGCCAGATTCTGGGGAAAGGGGAGATAAGTGTTTCAGAAGGTAGATTCTGCAACAGCAAAAGCAAACTTCTAAGGCCCCATCAGATAATATTCTATGACCGTGATGGCGAACCTATGGCACGCATGCTGGAAGTGGCAAGCAGAGCCACTTCTGCCAGCACACGAGAGGTCACCTGGAAGAGCCCCACTGCGCATGTAACCCCTCATCAGCCAGCTGATTGCCGGGTATCTGCCGTGCATGTGTGGGGGAGACGCATGCGTGGGAGACATGCACACGTGCAGAGGCATGCAGCGTGCGGGAAGGGTTGCGTGCGCAGAGGTGCGGTGCGGGGAGGGCAAGAGTAACATGCACATTGCATCATATATATCATAAGCACACTTTTGGCACACAATGTGGGAAAGGTTAGCTATCGCTATGATATGTGGATTCAGACAGTGCTCTTTCACTAGTATCTAATAGCATAGGTGGAAACAGCGTATATCGTACATATGCATAGGTGTGCATAATAATCCACATAAAATGTGGATATATTTTGAAGAAGCACTATACTAAGTTTGTGTGCAGGGAATCTCTTTGAATATTAAATATAAAAATGCCCCGCCAGCCATTTTTTCATCCAGCAGAAAATTTTTATGATTAATAACTAAAAGAAGAAATAAAGAAGAAAGTGTTGGTCGTGGAAGAATTAAAAAAGGAAGGGTGAATGAAATTCTTAGGAGTAAAATTTTGTTTATTAATCAGAAAGCTAAACCTTTTTGTTTGAGCTAATACTGTCAGTTTCAAGCAAATTTTCTTTTCATGGGGATTTGAAAATAGTCTTTGATATCTCTTGTCTTCTAGTTCCAGCTTTGAGTAGAATCTTTTTAAGCAATCCAGAAGGTTTTGATTTGGCTCAGAAATCATAAGTTATATAGTAGCATTAGATGCTAATATTTAGGTAGGATATGAATAGTTTTAAAGGTAGCGCTCCATATAATATATATTAGACATCATTGGTGCCTCAGAATGAAAAATATTTGAATGAAAGATACTTTAATGTGATTGTATTTTTCTGATTTTCTGTCTGCCACTCAGACTTACTTCAAAATGCTACATTATCATTTGTAATGAGAACCTAATCTTATATATCTGTTAATCTGCATGGTGAAAATGATTAGAATATTTTCTGCAATGTAAAAAAATCAATTAGAGTATTCATATTTAAACTACTATCTGCCTCTAGAACTTATTTATTTTACTTGTGATAAATCGCATATTTCACACATCCTTTGTTGTTGTCATCTTTTGTATGTTCTTCTATTTTAACAAACTTGTTTTTTTAGTTTCCAAGCATAAAAAGTGAAATAGGTTCTTATGTAACAGACTCATTTATCCTGTTCATTAAAGTAACATGATTCTTAATCCTAATCCACTTTGGAAAGTATAACTGCCTTAATGATCACTATCTCATTAATTTTTTTGTTCAAACAATATGTAAGCAAAGTGTATTTTTAGCACATTATATATAAAATCAAATGATTTTTAAGTGAATGAATAAGTGAAATGGTAGAAGTTGAATTATAATAAATTCTATATTGTTAACAGTATTTCTGATAGTTGGTAAGATGTCTTGAACATAAAATCCGTATAGTTGGACATCCCTAATATGAGTATGTATATTCACATAATTGTTTACATTATTGTAATGGTATTAATTTTCTACTAAAACCAATTCCTTTCCAAAAATATCAAAATAAAATAAATAAATAAAAATATAATAAATTACAGCTTTGATTGCAGAAAATTTACATTTGATTGCAGAAATCTTTACATTAAAATGAAAAGAAATTTGTTGCAAATTAGATCAAAATTGCATTTGATATTGACCATATGTAATTTAGAAGACATTGAAATAAATGAAATATGTGAGCTATTAAATAATACTCATTGTGGTTCTGAATTTCTTGGTAGACAATCAAAATAAAAAAAATGAAGCAAAGAATTGGACAGTTGAGGTGATGTATACATCACTTTGCTATGAGTTCACCTGCAAAGCAGAACACAGGTTCTGATACATTGGAACTAATTTAGAGAAATTTTGGGAACAGGATGCAAGTTTATGGTTTCCCATGGTTCAATTCTTATAAAAACAATATGTTTCACTTAATATTCAGCTGTAGTATTATAGTCATGAGACTTTTCCAAATTTGACATATCAGGAGGTTAAAGAGGTGTTTAAGCCTCCCCCCCTTTTGAAACCTGGAAGAGGAGGGTTTAGGACCAAATGGGGGGTGATTCAAAAAATTAGTGTGAAATGTGCTACTAATAGTGATACTAGATTTCAACATAGCAGTTTAGGAATGCTTTGTGGTTGCCAAAATTAGTTAGGGAGTTACAAACAATTCATGGATGATGTGGTTTTGCCCTAGATTAAACCATTATAGTTATCTGTGCTGTGAAAGCTATATGGTATATGCAAAGCTGTTGCATATCTTTGTTAATCAATTTCTGCAACCAATTTTACTTTAAAGTGCTATGCAAAATTTAGATTTTAAACAAATATAGAAAATATCTAACTATTCCAACTCAGTGGAATAGAATTATAAATGCTATTCTGTGCTAATTAAATTATAAGAATATGAAAGATTTTTATTCAACAATCACTGGGGATTTGTCTAGAATTGTAAATAATTTTTTGCCCCTTTTAGTCACTTTAACATTATCCCACCCATACAAAATGAAGCTTTAGAACCACAAATTAAAGCAGCAGAAATTAATTCATTACCAGAGAGAGAGAAAGAAAGGTTTGTTAATTGTTTTATGTGCTCATCAATCAAATATTGTTTGGCTTGTGTCCAAATCAAATCCTTTGAAATCAATCCTTTTAATTTTGCAGATTGTCTTCATGACCTTGACTCTGTTCCCTATCCGGCTGTTTTTTGCTGCGTTTATGATGTTGCTGGCTTGGCCTTTTGCCTTCATTGCCTCAATAGGATCTGCTGAAAAACAGCTAGAAAAGCCTCTATCGTGGTGGCGAAAGTAAGTTGTTAATGTCCATTATACTTGCCAGTATCCCTTGCCATATCTCAACTGGTATGGTATAAGATACCAATGAGCAAAGTGGGCTCCATTCAGCTTCCCAGGACCCCACCTATTCACCCTCCCACTATCTCAGTCCCAGAATATGGCAATTATTTCCAGTGATGTTATTTCAATGGAAGTAGCATTAGGGTCAGGATGGGAGAGGTTTATTTCCCAAAGCATGAAGTTATGTAGTCCTCATGATGCATGAGAAACTGAATTGTGGCCTCCAGCCTCCAAATACTTTTGTTCTGATGCTAAAATGAATTTGCTGCATATTCCATAATAAGGCATTATAATTTGCATGCAAGCATACACACACACATACAATTGAATTCTTACCATATTTTTTATACAAACACACACACACACGTGTGTGTGTGTGTGTTTGTATAAAAAATATGGTAAGAATTCAATTCACAGAATGTTCTTGGGTGCCCACTCTTCTTTCTTAACTTGTCTCAGATCATTGGTTAAAGACATAATGCTGGAATAACTGTACTATGCTGTGCTCTAAAATATTGCTTCTGGAGTAATAAGTTCACATAAAATACAAAAGTTTTCATGGTTCAATATCGGTGTTTCTCAGATTGTGTGCTAAAAATTTTCCCCCTTCTGAATGATGATTTTCAGTACATAAATCAGACAGCAGAGTTTGCTTACAACGAATAGCTTCATCCTACAATGCTACTTATTTTTCAGTGTAGAATCTTCCTCAATTACTTAAATTGCATCGGTATGTATTACTTTTCTTTTTAAACTTGAAGATGAGTTGCTGAAAATGCTGATAAGCTCTTGAGAGCTGCTGTTTCTGGAAGTATTTCCGTGTGTGCTCTGCTGTGCAATGTTAATACCAGGATTAACATAGGGTACATCTGATTGGATCAAAATCTAACAGTTGCTGAGCAATTTAGCCTCTCCTCATTCATACTTTTCACATTTAGTCATATGAGAAATAATGTAGAAAATAATCTTCTGTTGGCCGAGTGTTTCATCATATTATCTTAAAAGAAAAAGAGGTTCAAATGCCTAGTTCTGACATATGCACATCGAAATATATTTTAAAGTAGAGATGCCCACTCCTTCACCTTTAGAAAATACTTTGTGGCCAAGCACCTGATGCATAAAAATGTAACTTCTCTTTTTTTAATCAAAGTTTCGCTTTGAGAGGGAATATTGTTGTTTCAGCTGACAAATTAAGAAAGAGATTCCATAGTAATATAATTTATATCATAGAATGGATACATTTTGCCTGTTTTGATTAAGCATCTATGATGGATACTGACTGGGAGAGGCTCAGAAATGCATTCATTTCTTATTTAATGGCCTTCATAAAGCTGATCTAATTGTGAAACTTGGCTTTTTTATTTTCCTGACTCTTCCAGTCATTTTGTTCAGATGCGGAAGAGACTTGATTATGATTTCTAGAAATGTAGATAAGGAGGTGGTAATGTGAATAGTAAAATCAGAGGAAAGCAGGATTGATTTAGCAGTTGTTTATGGCAGTCTGGATAACTTAAGACTGCCTGTGGTCCTAAAGACTTTAGAACTATTCCTCTTCTGGAATAATCATTTCTAAAAAGCAGTAAACTATCCCCAAATCAACACATTTTGGGAGAAAATAGAATGATATGAGGACAGTGGAACTTTCTGCTACAAGGCCACCAAATTTTGAACATAGGTAATAAGATTTTAACTTAATTTTCATTGAATTTAAATCAGTTGTTTTGTCATAACTCCACCCATTTCTGGGACCTGACCTTTATTTTTTTCAACTGGATGCCTTGGCATGCTATTTAAATGCCAAGCATGGTTGTTGATCCCCAAATTTACATACCATCAATTTACCTTAAGTGGTAGTAATTTTTGTTTTATAGTGATCTACTGCAGCCATCTGCCTTTAGAAATATATATAATAAAATCAGTCAGAGGAATCACTGAGCACATAGGTCACCTTTTACTGTTTAAGTATTTTTTAATTATCTGACATAACAGCATGATGCTTTAAAATTAAAAACATTCTCAAGAAACAAGACCTTTATGTTTTTTAATATATTTAAACATTTTGGTCAACTAGGAAGGCTTAGCATGTTATTTTAAAATAACAAGGTTGCTTTTGCATCTGTTGTATCCACTTGTTTTCAGAATTGTTGATATCTTGCTGAAGGCAATTATGAGGACAATGTGGCTTGCTGGTGGATTTCATTGGATAAATGTGAAGGGCAGACAGGCATTGCCCACTGAAGCAGCAATTCTAACCCTGGCTCCACATTCATCGTATTTTGATGCAATACCAGTGACAATGACTATGGCTTCCATTGTTATGAAAGCTGAAAGCAAAGATATTCCTGTGTGGGGAAGTAAGTAAAAATATTATCTTCCAAGTAATATTCAGATGATTGCATTTAGTTTTGGTAACTGAAAAACTATTCTAAATATAATACCAACAAATTGATTACCTGTTGAATGTAAAGAACAGAATTTTAAAGAAAATCTTTGGGCCCTCCTGCAAAATGCTTCATATTTTTAATACGTTGCTATATGAGTCATTCTCACAGAGTCATATTTGGGTTTTGAGAATCTATCAACTAGCCCTTTAGTTGCCAGCTTCAAAATGTTGAGATTTGTATTATTAATCAAGCAAAGTCTGTGTGATCAAATCACTTCAAGAACCACGATTCTACTCAAGAATGCCATAGGGCTGAAAAAACTACTGAAAAATATGGTTCAATTATACAGCATTTGTTGAAATTACTTATAATATTTTATGGATTACCATTGATTCCAAGTTCACTTTGTAACTACAGTTAAGTGAAAAAGTAAATACACCCCATGTAAACTACTTTTCCTGTTTAAACATATTTGGATACAACATTTTGTCATTTCAAACAGTATATAAAAATAAAGGTGATATAACTGAATAGAAAAGTTCTGAAAAATGACTTTGCAATCATTTATTCAACAAAAAATAATATATGGTATATGCCATGTCCTTCTATACAAAAAATTCTAATACCTTATATATTCCTTTTGGCAGAAACAACATCATGTTAGGTATTGCTGTCTATCAATCTTTGACATCAGCTGGGGGAATTTTCCCACTCTTCCATGAAGAACTTTTGTCTGAGGTGTTTCTTACAAAGCCTGTTTCAAATCACTTTCAAATCCCTTCATATCAATGAAATTTAGATCTGGGTTTTGGCTTGGCCTTTTCATTACCTTCCCTTTCCTTTTATTTGTTTGCAACCATCTCTTGATGATTCATCTCTTGATGAATTTACTGGAATGCTTCAGGTCACCGCAATATTGCAAAGTGCATTTTCAGTTGTGGTTCAGCCTTCTGACAGATTGTTTCATATTATTTTCAAGCATCCTCTAATATTATGAAGAATTCATACTAGATCCTATGTTAAGTGAGTTGCTCAGCCTTTGATGCAGCAAAGCAGCCTGAAACCATAACATTGCCACCAGCATGCTTTATAGTTGGTATTAGGTTCTTCTAGTGAAATGCTGTCTTAAGTTTTCTACAAACAAGTCTTCTAGTATTATGGACAAATAACTCCTATGTTTGTCTTATTTATTCAGTTCATTTTATTCCAAAAGTTTGTCTAGGTGTTCATGAATAAACATTTGTCTGATGTTCTTTCTGGACAGCAAATGTTTCCACTTGGCACAGCTCCCATGTAGGATCTAATGTATGAAGCTTCTTTCTTATGATACACTCATGTACTTAGATATCAGCAGTAGCAAGACTAGTATGGAAAGTCACATAATAAAATTGAGTTAGCGACCTCATTCAGCACCTTTGTTCCCAGGCTGAGCAAGTTGGCAATGGTTTAAAATGTTCTCCACTTGTAGATGTAAAGAATAGTAGAATAATTGATGTTGAATTGTTTGGCAGCCTCTTTTAAATTCCTTTTCAGACATATAGGCATCTATCATCTCCTTTCTGAAGACCTCAGAGGGCTCTTTAAAGCTAGATACTGGGATACCACATACTTCAAAACAGAGCAAAGCAAACTAAATATCTGAGGTTTTAATTATACAGATTCCTACTAGATCCTGTGTGATGATTTTCTAATCATTTGCACCTGATCTTGTGCACCTGATTTTAATCCTAAATATTTGAGGTAATAAATACAGTTGTGTTCTTACTCTTTTCACATGTGAAATTTGAGTTATGTTAATGTACACAATGTGTTACAAAATGTAAGTAGTGCATGGTAAGTTACATCCCCTTTATCAATATTGTTCAAATATCAAATATCTGTACATTGATAAAGTCAAACATTTCAATTCTTATTTTTTCACATGATTGTATATTATTGTACCAGTTCTTGATGAAACTGTAATACTTTAAACTGCAAATGGTGCCATGCTTAATACTAAGGCTAGGAAAAATAGTCCTCTCTAGACAACTTCAATTTATACCTATATACTTCATTTTTATGGCTTCCCTAGAGTGCACTTGGCTTCATGAGATAGTAAACATCTCTATTGACTGAAGGTTATAGAACTTCAGCAAGCCTTAGGAGTTCATGCAGGAAATTCCATAATTGTTTCAGTTTTTATCTTAGCTTGCCTACTATATGGCACAGTGGTGGAATTCAAATATTTTTACCGCCGGTTCAGTGGCCATGGCTTGGTGGGCACACTTTGCGTGTGTGTGCCAAACACGCACTTTGTGCAGGCGCAGAGGCATTTGCACAGGCACAAAGGTTTTCCAACTCACCTCCTGCAGGCCTGCACTCTCCCGGTCTCTTCAGCAGCTGCTGCGCAGCACTCTGGCGTGCAACGCAAAGCAGCTGCACTTCAAATTCAGAGGATAAAGGTGAGTATGGGATTCCCAGGTGGGCATGTGGGCCCAACAGCAGAGTGGCGGAGAGAACCTGTTTGGTCTCCATTGTTCATCACCACTACTGGCTCAGCAGAACCGGGCCAAACTGATAGAATACCACCACTGATATGGCAGTCAGATGGGAGAAAATATATCTCACAAAGGAGCATCTATTGATTCAGACCAAAAATTTGTTTCAGATAAAGTTGAAAACATGATTGCAGAGAGATCTTAGAGTCAGTGGTAATCCATAATTATCATCCATACCTTCTACAATAACCACATATACTAGATGATCCATATTTTTTGCATTAATTATTTCTGTTCTAGACTTTCAACATAGCTTTTTTTGCAGAGGCTTCCTTGCCTTACCTTAGACCACAAAGGCATCTGTAGGAAAAAGCTTTTAATTGGCATCAAAATGTTCTTGTGCTTCCTGGACAAAAAAATGTTTGACAATGTTTGGCTTACTATCTTTTCCAATGAGCCACATGGAATCCAGGTTGCCTGTAAGAGATTTTTCAGTTAGTAGTAAATTAGTTAAAAAGTATTTTGTTGAATGTGTGTATGTTTTCTATTTGTTTCTTAATCAATGTTTGTCTTAGATTGTGAATTCAGATAATTACTTTGGTTAATGACAGTTGTTGGCATTTTTAAATGATTCCATAAACAAAGGCAGCAACTACCCTTCTTAATTTAAAATTGCTATGTAATTTTCTTTCAGGTAGCTTGCTTGCAACATTTGTAGTTACAACTGGAATCAAATTATCAGAAAGGCAATTATTACATATTTCTTATGGTGAACTCTGAAAATTGTTAAGATAGCTGCCCCCAAAAGCTTTCTAAATATTGCTGAGACCCATTTTCTATTTCCGCAATAAGCAAATTACTTATTTGCCTATTGTGGAAATGGAAAATATATTTTATTGGGTTTTTTTCTCAAAATCAGGCTCCTGCCTAAGCCTCTGTAAACATAAAGAATAATTTAAACAGCATTCTTAAGACACAAATGGAATTTCATTTCTTAATAATACCTTAATTGACTCCAAAAGCTTTAACATGTTTAAATAAATTGAGGAAAGTTATTGGCAACACATTGACATTCATGTGTTGACATGGGTGAGGAATATCTGGAAGAAAAGGAGACTGATACAAAAATTAATGTTTTGGGGGGATTTTTTGTTAGTATTTTTGGAATACATTTGACAATAGAAATTCTGCCTTCGACTCACTTCTTTAGCTGAACCGTAGCAATAGTAATGCTACAAGCAATCAGTTGTAAAAGGTATCTGCTGAGCAAGTAGCTCTGGATTACTTACCTGAGAGAAGCAGATAAGGAAAGTCAATTTGCATCCTAAACAAAGACGATAGAAAGTTTGAAATGTAATGAGATGTAACCCAGTCCTATTTTTAAGCTGACATTTCTGTTTTGAAAAATAACCTACAATATTATCAACCCACCAAGACTCTTGCATTTCCTCATCTCTGAATTCTAAAGATGGCATCTAAGAAGTTGTTCAATTCTATTCTTGTAAACAACATTTTAAGGTGAGCTTCAGGTGAAAGACCTTCCTTATTCTAGTTTACAGGTGGCAACCATCCTTCCTTATTCTAGCTCACAGGTGTCAAACTTGCCACGTCATGTGATGTATCGTGATGGTTTTTCCCTTCGCGGAGCTGCGGTGGGAGTGACCTGCACATGACATCTGGCCTGCAGGCTGCCAGTTTGACACCCCTGCTCCTTTTCATCCCACCCCCTTTTTCAGAAAATTTATTGCCTGCTTTCCTACCCTTCTCTTGAAAGCACAGAAAACTTTCCTAGAAAACAATTTTTCTTTTGCTTCACAAGTAACAAAATACCATGCAGATCCATGATGTTATAAATAAGTACAGTAAAATAGTCTAGCAAATGAGTCGTATATGGTATGTAAATTGGAGAATATATTTCATAGGCAATAGGGAGGATGAGGGGAGGAAAAGAAGCTGTATGTACATAAGTAAAACCTGACTTATTTGGTTCCTGATCTGTGGATACAAGTAGTTCTCATTTAGCAACTACAATTGGGACTGGCAGCTCAGTCACTAAATGAAAAATCATGTGACCGTGGTTAAGCTTATGATTTTACTATGATTTTCCTTTCCTTTACATTAGAAGGATATGGCCCAAAACAGATGGATGAGCCTAAATAGCAGGGAAGGTTTCTGTAACTTGACTCATAAGGAAGTTGGATAAAAGGGCAAATCTTACAGGTTTTTTTCCTCCACCCATGGGAATGCTCATCCCAGTGCCTGGATAATTAGGAAGAATTAATATTTTCATTGTCATTCATTGGAGAAAAAGAGATTACCAGAGAATAAGCAGATACACAATAGGGAATACATAAAAAAGAATGCAGTTAGCATGACCTGTTTGCCTAGGACTCTGGCAGCTCTAAGCTGGAGCCACTTAATAACTCCAATGTAAGTCATAAACATAAATGTGATATAACAGCAGTCACAAACCAAAATAACATAATTTTAAAATTGCATGGCATTGCATTTATACATTTTTCCCTAGGCTGCTATGCTTTGGTTTTTTTAGTTAGGTTTTCACCTCATCTAAGAACAAGTAATTGTCTCAAGTGTTTGAAGCTTCAAATTGTACTCAATTCAGTAAGGTAATTTCAAAAAGAAAGAAAGACAAAATGGGTATGTAAAATTGGATTTTAAAAAGTGCTTTCAATTTAAGGGTTTAATATGCAGAGTAATAACTAACTAGTTTATTTTAGTTTATGTTTAATGCATTGGTACCATTGTAGCACTCAACAGGCTACAAGTGGTTCCTGTTATCAAATATAAAAGAAGATTTAGCAGTTACATCGTCCTTTTTTCTAGAATGTATTTACCAATTATATTTTATTTGCTTCTACTTTTGATACATTTTATATAACTTAAACAATACCAAAGGAACAAACTTAGGAATGTTAATCTTTTTGTGTTTCTTTCTAGCTTTAATTAAATATATTCGACCTGTATTTGTATCTCGATCGGATCAGGATTCCCGCAGAAAAACTGTTGAGGAAATAAGACGGCGTGCTCAGTCTAATGGCAAATGGCCACAGGTATTGATAAAGCATCTTAATTTAATTGTATTTCTTGCTTGTTCAACATAATTGTCATCACCATTTGGAATCCCAACAGTGGTTAAGACAAATTTCAGTTTGAATTCAGAATTTTTCATTGCCTTGTTGAATTAGCATTTTCTTACTTCTCTCTTATACATAACTTGATTTAAAGTGGTAAACCTTCCTATAAGAACAGAAAAATTGCCTTTTAAATAATACTTAAGAATATTTAGTCCATATTTCTATTTCTAAACATGGGTGATTTGCCCATTAATGTTTATGAAGGAAGATACGAAGCCATCTTCTCTGAATGCTGCCAGGCAAAGGAAATACTGTTTTTGCTTATAGTTCTGATTTCATATAGATTTATTATGTTATAATAATAAATTTGAAAAAAATGATAATTCATTTGAATGAAATTTGTGATTCATTAGCATTCTAGTTCTCTTGTTTAATAAATATCAGAGCTTGAGAATTGTGGTTCTCTCTTCAATGGTGGTTGTTCATTTTACTGTTTACAGTGATTGGAATTTCAATCCAGTATATTACAAATGGTGAGAGAGTTTTTAGGTTATGAGATCCATTTTGCATTTTCCCCCTCCTTGCATATGGTAGAACATTGTGGAACTTTTGTTGGTCATTTTTTCAATATAGTTACACATAGTTGTGAGAGATGAATGATCTTTTTATTTTAAAACCTGTATTTTTGCACAGCTGCCTCCTTGGCTTAGGAATTGTGCTTATCTACTAATCTAGAATTAGTAAAACGGGAAAAAAATCCCTACAGGCAGATGAACAAAGAACATGTGTGCCGGGCATATTGAGCTGACCAGGAAGTCCAAGTTACAGTCCTGTACTTTTGTCAGATTCTCTTCATCTTCACTCAGCCTTCTTCTTTCCTGGATGTTTCCCAGTACATTGTGGGGCTTGTGCTTGGCCTCATCTTCTCATGCTACTTTCGGCTCTATATATCATCCCGAACCACATTTTCTTCTTCATGTTATTGCCTTAAGTGGATGACAGCCACAGCAGTCTTCAGAGTACACAACATAAGCACTCAGAGGAAAGTTGCTGAGGAGAAGGACTTTTTTCACTGTGTGGCTATTTTATAAGAAAGGGAAAGGAAAGAATCTAGTAGAAACCATTTTAAGGGACTTAATTAGCATATGTTTATTTTGCTTTTTATTGGAGCAGAAAAAGAATGTGGAATATCCAGTTGATGTGGTCAGGTAAAGGCTTTAATTGAAAGGATTTTGTGCTGAGTACTTTTTTTCCTTTTAGAAAGGGAAGAGGAAGAAAATAGAGCAAAAAAACCAAATATCCAGCATTCTGAACAGAAAAACATTGTCATTGGTTGAGTTTATAGGATGATATACTAAAATAAAAGAGTAGAAATCCATTAAAAATGTTGAAGGTCTTTAAAATAATAGGATTGTTAAATTGGAGTCCACTAAAAATAAAGAAATGAGTAAGTTCTGAAAACAAAAAATAGACTCCTATGAACAGAAATTATTTATATTATAGCAGCAATTGTTCTAAGACTGCCAGCTACAAATAAGTATAAGTTGGATTTTAAATATTTAAGCACTCCTATCTAGGTGTTTCTAAATTAGAGTTTAAGGTTGAATTTAAATGTAAATTGTCTATCAGTAAAGTCATATCATTTCAATTAAGAGTCTGTTTTTTAAACCCAAGAAAGCCATTGAAAAGTGATTCTTACATGGATACCTTGAATTGGAAACAGTGTTGTGTTGTAATTACAATTCTGCAGTGAAGGGTACATGATTCTTATAATTCTCATATATGGTCGCTTCTGTGCTTTGCTGGGTTTGCATTATTGGGGATCCATTGGCTCAGGCTACTGATTTTTCTCATAAACAAACATGAATTAATATTTGGCTTGATGAATCATTTGATTAATCAGATTTATCAGGATTTGGAACATAGGACTTTATCAGTTAAAAGGAAACCTAGGAATGAAGTTTTCATTTGCTTAATAGCTTAATTTTCTGTTTTCTTTCTATCAAACCAGAATTCTTTGGGCACTATATTTCCTAACAAAGCCTAGGCATTATTTATCTATTTATAGGAGACATATAGTTGACATGTTCTCCAATCATAGGCTTATCTGAATGTGACATATGAATGAGGTCAGGTGGCAAGCTGGTACAGTTCTTTGCCAGCAATATTTGTCATTGAGCCCTTGAAGGGGGTTGGGGGTTGTCTTATCCAGCCTGTGAAATGAACCAGAATTTGCTAATAACTGGATATAGCTATTCACATACAGGTAGTTCTCGACTTAAAGCCACAATTGAGCCCAAAATTTCTGTTATTAAGTGAGACACTTGTTAAGTGAGTTTTGCCCCATTTTATGATATTTCTTGCCAGAGTTGTTAAGTGAATCGCCGCAGTTGATAAGTTAGTAACCTGGTTGCTAAGTGAATCTGCTGTCCCCATTGATTTTGCTTGTTAGAAGCTTGCAAAAGGTGATCACATGACCCCAGGACGCTACAACAGTCATAAGTATGAACCAGTTGCCAAGCATCTTGAATTTTGATCTCGTGATCATGGGGATGCTAAAGAGGTGGTGTAACAATGAAAAACAATAATAAATCACTTTTTTCAGTGCCTTTATAACTTTGAATGGTCACTAAATGAACTATTGTATTTACCTTTTGCAAAAAAAGTCTGTAATAGCCTGTTGTGACTTACTTTCCTGTGTAATTGCAGCACTTTCCTTATGGAATGTGCTCATTGTAGAGCCTAGTAATAAAACATCCATAACTTTTAAAAGGTCTCCCATTTCTGCAATTATAATAAACACTGACCATTTTTATTTACTATGTTATAAAGATAGGGAACATTTGAGTGATTTTAGAGCAATAACTGCGTGCTTCAGAAGGGAAAAGTCTCAGCAGTTACTCATTTCTGAGTAAAGTGAGCTTAGAAAATATGAGTATTCTTTCCCCGAGAATTTCCTTACTGATTCATACAGTTTTGTCTCTTAATCAACTGTCTTTTTCTCTGAATTAAATGAACCAAGCAATTTAGCATTTTTTAAATAGATATAGTGATCATTGTATTCCCTTTTTCTCAACATTCTCCAATTTAATACAGATAGTCCCTGATTTATTACCACAAATTGCAAGGCCATTCCTGAAAGTGAGCACCCTGAACTGGAAGCAGTTTCAGGAATTCCAAACATGGGCTCTAAGAAGATAGATTTGTGACTGCTTTCACAGTGCATTTTTTTTTTCTTAAGCAGTAAAGAGCTATCTTCTTAGATAAGAAGGAATGGGTGTATGGAGAGAAAACATTTCATTGTACTTCCTGCCTTTTACAAAAAGGCCAAAATAAGAGTGCTTATATGGACACTAGACTACATTCCATTAATTCTTTCAGAGATTACTATTTTCCCTTTACAAGTGCCTTGAGTAGCAAATTGAAGACTACATTCTGTATTTGAAACATGTTTTCTAAAAGGATGTACCGGATGCCTAAATAATATTAACCAATTTTAATTTTTTTAAAGATAATGATATTCCCAGAAGGAACCTGTACTAATCGATCCTGCCTAATTACATTCAAACCTGGTAAGTATTTTGTACAACTTCCCTTTGGATTTTTCAACATGCAATTCAGTGTTCATTATTTCACTTCCTACATTACAGCAAATATGCCCTTTCCTGCTTGCTTCCTTTTTGTAACATTTATACATATGTAAATATTATACTTTGCAGAATTTAATTGACCAGAAATGCTTAGCCTGTTTAAAAAATTCAAATATTCATACAACTTTGCAAAAAATGACTGTTCCCTGGTAAAATTGCAAATGTTGTTCTTGATGTATGTGCCTTTGTGTTTACTTACTGCTATAACATTTAAGAAAAATGTCTTAAAAATATTCAGACTACTTAACTTGTGAAATATGTGGATATATTTGAATTTATAATCCAGGTTTTAGTTATTGTGTATTGTCAATAATCAACTGCATTGTATTAATCTTTCTTAATACTACCAATTTCTGGTCCCTTCCCCAATGGCATAACTTAAAACTCTCACAGTCAGAAAAGGAAAACTAAAATTAAACTTTGGAAACTTCTTAATTAAGGAGAAATGTTTGGTTTAACAGATTTCAATAACAGTTTCAATAACTGGATAATATACAGATGAAATTAGAGATGACTATAAAAATCTTTATATAAATACCCTAAGTACATATGGCGAACGTATGGCATGCGTGCCAGAAGTGGCATGCAGAGCCACTTCTGCCAGCACGTGAGAGGTTGCCCGGAAGAGCACCATTGCGTATGTGCGCGCGCTGCCCGCTAGCTGATTGTCAGGTATCTGGTGCAGGGGGCTAGGTGTGTGCGGGGAGATCGCACACACATGCGCAGAGACGCATGGCATGCGGGGGGTCTCGCACACATGCGCAGGGGGTGTGGGAGGGTGCTGGCATATGAGTGCAATTTTCAGCATGGGAGCCCAAAAAGGTTAACCACCTCTGCTCTAAATCCTCTTTCATTGGAACTTTGACAGAGGACTTCAAAGAGTTTTGTACTCCTATGGGTAAATTACTGAACTCTAGAGAAAAATAAAATGAAACAAAATAGGAATATTAATAATGCATATCTAGAAGGGTGTTAGCAGTCTTCCAAAGATGATGTTAATTTCTGCATTGCAGAAACTGAAAACAAATAAAACAGTCTTGATTTGTTCACGTGAAGTCTTTCTAATTTTCCAATTGATTTATCATGCATTTTTCTTCCATCTACTATCTGTTCCATTGAGATTATCTATAATAATGTCAATTACATTCACATAAATATTTATAAGCCATAAACTTAAAATCTATGTAGAAAACCTACATAAAACAGATTTGTTTTCCTTTTTTAAAAAAAATGTATCATTGGAAAACAATTATTAAGATATGCAATACATTTCAAATTCAGTTGAGTATAAAATGGGTTATTTCATCTAAATATTCCATTCTGGAAGTATTTTCGGATTGAAATGGCCCTAATTTGAGTCCAAAATGTTTATTTTAGACTCAAATCAGAATTCTTTAAAACTCAAAACTCGTCTAAAAAGAGCAAAACCACCTGTTTCGTCTTATAATGTTTCTTACTCAAAATTCATATATTCTGATGAACAAGCTTGTAATAGAACCTGCTCTGTCCATTCTGGAAAATATGTGTCAACATCAAGAAAAATTGTCTTCAAGAAAAAAATAAAGTCCAATTGTCTTTTGGAGGGAAAAAAAGCACTTTTGGGACAACCATGACCTGAGGGACTGAGAATCTTCACAGACATATATCATCATCAAGAAATTATACTGGCAGGATAATATTGCTGTTAGTAGACAATTGTTTATATTGTCTAGAAAATAAACACTGCTAAATAAACTATTAGCACAGATACTCCATTGCTCACGCAATCCAAAGTCCAGGCTTAATCAGGCTTAGAACAGAGTTACTGGAATCAGCAGAACTTAAGTTAGATGTAACTAATTTAATGGTCATTGATTTTAGTGGGTTCTTCTTGAATTTAGATCTAGTCAATTTTCTTTAAAGCTGTAATAGAGTACAGTGAGAGATTGTTGTAATTAAATATGTATCCCATGAATATTGTAGGAGCGTTTATCCCTGGAGTACCTGTGCAACCAGTGATCTTACGTTATCCAAACAAGCTGGTATGTATTGTACTGATTGTGCATATTAATATCTGAATTAATATTGCCTATTAGAGGAAATATTAAGAATTGAAAATATATTCTCAAATCTATTTCTTGAAAAACAAAGGACCAGTACTAGATAACTGTTGATTTTTTTAATGTTCTATTGCAAGGAAATACTCTATAGTACAGCATGAACTGGCTTAATTCTTTAGTGTGAGAGCAAATCAGGCATTTTCCAAACAGTAATAATTTTGGTCAACTCGTATAATAGTAACATAAAATAGCACTTGATGATATCTAAGCAAACTAATAGCAAACTTTGTAGTACTATAGATTAAGTGTGAGTATAAATTAGCAATTAAATCACAGTTAATTTTGTATTTGGCTACACAACGTTTAGCTGTATTATATAAGAAAATTACCTTCATGGACATATAACTGCTTATATAGCCAAGCAGCCTAGAAGATAATGGAAAAAGAAGAGCACTTTGAATATCTATATAAAATAAGTAATGTCGACCAGTGTTTTTCATCTTTGATAACTTAAAAATATTTAGATTTCTACTCATGGCTAGGGAATTCTAGTACTTAGTCCACACGTCTTAAAGTTGCTAAGGTTGAGAAATATTACAGTAAACAGTGAAAGGGAAGTGCTTTCAACTTGCCTAATGTTATAAAAGCACAATCATTTCTGAAAATTTCTTATTCTAATTGTTGTAAGACAGCTAAAGGGGAAACACTGCAACAACAAGACAAAGTAAAAACCCTTCTAAGATTGGGACTTTTGTAGGAAATAAGGGTAACAGAATTTTAGCTTTTATGTGTGATGGGTGAACAGAAGTCCTCTTCATATCAGTTTAGCTCTTCTTTCTAAGCAATAGTCTGTCTTAGGGAAATCAGATTGGGTAGGGGATAACATTTATTGTGCTGGTTAGAAAGAATTGTTTGGGTATAAGTACAGCTAATATTTTAAGCTCCAAATTAAGGGATGTTCATTTCATATTCCAAGAACAGCAGTCAAGCATAGAGCAAGCAAAATTAAAAATGGGATTGAAGAAATTGGGCAGAATTTCTTCACACTTTTCTAACCTGAGTAGAAAAAAATGGGGGGAATGTTTCCAGTAGTAATCAGAATTGTAGAGGGGGTAGAATGCCTTTGAACGGACTAGGCAAGGTGTCTTATTCTATAACTCTTTGGCCGACTCTTCAGTTTCATTTTCTTATTAAGCACTTTCTTTCATTTTGCTGTTGGCATCCACTTTTCACTCTCATCTGTCAATTTCCTTCTTACTTCCCCTCCTTCTCTAATCCTCTGCTAGCCCATTCAACATGTTGGCATTTTTGGCATTTCAACATTTGGCATTTTGGCATTTCAACATTTTTCAACATTAGGTTGTGGACAATTACATATCACGAAAAGATTTTTCCTTGAAATATTCATTTCAGCTTGGGAAGGAAGGCCCAATAAGAACATAGGAGCAGTGATGAAAGTAGCCTATATTATGCTAGCACCATAGACTAGTGCTCCCAGTCTTCCACGGTGGAAAAAAATACTTCAGATTAAAATAGCCCATGACTGCAGAATCAATCCAATCAGTACAATTTTCTGTTAGATAATATGCTGACATGCCATTACTGCCTGTGGCATTTTCTGAAGGTCTTCCATTCCATGGGTCCTAGACTTGTGCCCCACATTTCTTGGAATAGGTATCCATTGTAATGCTTCATTATTTTATCTGTCTTGAATTCTTATTTCTAAGAGTGTAGATTAAAATTTTATTTCTAATCCAGTAATAAAAATGTTACTTGTGGAAGACATACAATTTGTATGTAAAGTTTAACACCTGGCTTTATATTTCTAATTACAAAAACATGAATCATTTTCAAAATCTTTGAAATGATATTGTGATTAATGTATCATATCTATCTACTGTTAAAGTGATGCTGTTTTTCTGATGAAGCCTGTTAATAGTAGCGCAGCAAGAAGTTGTGACACCTATATTTAAAACAATTATTTTGTTTGTAGGATACAATTACATGGACATGGCAAGGTCCTGGAGCGTAAGTCAGTGACATGCTGTTTGACTTATTTATTACTCTAAGATTTAGTGTGACATTCACCCCCCAAATTAGTTTTTGCTCAGATGTAAATAGCAGTCACTTAATACTGCATTTCTAAAATAAAAACTGACAATTGGGACCCAAACTGATCTGATTATTCTGAGGATTGTTAATGTTGTTTGAGGCGTGTTCTCTATGAAACCACTTTTTAAAACAAATAGAATGCATTGTTAATACCTGTAGGATTGTGTATGGAATGAAAAATGTGTTTTGTTTTAACCTCAGAGCAAACAGTGCAACTTGAAAATCGTATCCCAATTTCTTGAACTGGCTATATTACATTGAAATATTTCAAATATCCCAACCATAGGAAAAAATGGGAGGTTGGAACATGATCCTTGCTCCCTCATTTCTTATTCTAATGTTGCAAACGGACGAGGAGGGTGATATTCAGTACTAACTGCTATTTGCCACACCGTTTTCATTAGAATTGGCTATGATAATATTTTTTAATAAGGGTCACTAATGCTGTTTGAGACTGAAATACAAAGCTATTACATCTGTGTGAAAGGCTCTCTTTAAAGTGTATAGCTTACCAAGCAGCATAGCAGAGATAGCAATATTAGTAGGCATCCAGCTGAAATGATTTCTCCTTAAAGGGAGGTTCATGGTACAAAGGTTGAGGGAGTTTAAGGAGAGATGTTCTTATCTTTAATGGGAGAATTTTTAAAGATTTAAATTTAATTTTTAATTTAGATCTAAAATGAAACCACAATACTAGAATGGAATGCAGGGGAATAGACAAGGTTGCCTAAGTCAGATATCAGAATACTTTTCTGCAAAGCTGCAGTAGCAATCTATTCCAGTCAAAATAAATTATTTGTAGTAATTTTCTCTCCAACAACAGAACAGAATCCAACATGATTTTTCACATGCTAAACCATGTGATTAGTTTATCTAGCATGCCAGCTCATGACACACCTCTAGCCTACATAACATTAGCCTAAACCAGAGTGTTAAAAGGCCCGGGAGCCAGATCCGGCCTGTAGGGTGCTTAGATCTGGCCCACGAGGCTGCCCTGGAAACAGCGAAGGACCAGCCCACAGTGCCTCTGCCAGTGAAAACAAAGCTTGCGAGGGCTGTGTGTGGCCCTCCTGAGCTCTGTTTTCACTGGCAGAGGGTGGCAGGAAGCCATCGCAGCTGAAAACGGAGCTCAGGAGCCCGTTTTCGCTGGCAGATGCTCAGGCCATCACAGGTGTCCCCTGACATGACTGTCATCATGCTGGCCATGCCTCCTATCATCCCCAAGGTCAAACACAACCCTGATGTGGCCCTCAATAAAATCAAGTTGGACACCCCTGATCTACACCAGTAGCATTAGGGCGTGACAGTGCTGATTGGTGCATTTGCTAGGGTAGAAAAAAAATAATAATGAGTCGCAAAATTTTATATCAATTTTGAGATATAAAAGAGCCCATATATTTGAAAGGTCCTGAGTTTTGTTTCAAGAATAGACAAAACAAAAACATTGGAACATTAGTTGTGTCAAGCTCAAAAATGTTAATGTTAACCACAGAACTGATCATAGTATATGAACTTGTCAAATGACAAGATTTTTTCATCTTTAGTGAAGTGTGTATGCATTTCCTGCATCGGATGAGGAGGGCACATCTCTCTCCTTCTGCCCTGGCCACTTTTTACAGAGGCACGATTGAGAGCGTTTTGACAAACTTCATCACTTTTTGGTTTGGAGGCAGCAGTGCCTCATATAGAAGGTCCATATAGAGAGTGATAAGGACATCTGAAAAGATTACAGGAAGCTTGCTTCCCATTATTCAAGATACTGCTTATAAGCACTATGTGCTTGGAGCTCGAAGTATTGTTAGAGACCCCATGCATCCACTTCACGGTCTGTTTCTGTTGCTCCCCTCTGGAAAGAGATTTTGTAGTATCAATAGTGGGATTACTAAATTCTGTAACAGAATTGTTCTTTATGCCATTCATGTTGTATATTTGCAAGATTCTTTTTTTTTTTTGCCACGTATATGCGTACATTCAAACTAGACTGATATTTCTGTTCATATGTGTGGGTCTGTGTGTATATGCATAATTATCTTTTGAGAGCTGAATACAACAAAATTTCATTTTAATGAATGCTGATTAGTGTACATTTAAAGTGATATTAAAGTTTTAATCTATTCTATTCTTCTATTTTATTCTTAAGGTTGACGATTCTGTGGCTTACCTTATGTCAGTTTCATAATTTTGTGGAAATAGAGGTAAGTATAACAACAAGTGTAATTAATCTGCACTTTACTGCATAGATATTGCTGATATTGGAAGAAAGAAATTAAAAAAAAACCCAGAACTCACTTTTAGTGATGTTCTTTCTGCATTTATGTGCAGAAGAACATAATAATGGAGATTTATGACTTTTTTGTATAGTAAGTATTTTTATTCAACTTCAAAGAAGTAATTAAACCAACCCAAATAATCAGATATGGAGCTGATCTATGGATGGGGTAGGCAACTGAAGAGTTTTGTTGGCAGGGACGAATTCCTACTTAATAAAGTTAACATAATTTTAGCTAAGCCAAGCTTTACATTTAACATTTAGCTTTCATCTATCAGACTTTCCTAAGACATGTGTCTTCTTCAATATCCAATAGAGTTATTTTCGAGGAATATTTCCTTTCATGAAAATCAAAACAAATATTTTTTCTATCAAAATGTAAAGCAACACATCTCTATTAATATACTCTTATTCAATACAATACAAATTTCTTAATAATAAAGATACCTAACTTTTACTGATCTGTATGAAAAGTACAAGAGGGTATGAGATTTTTAACAGAATCTAAATACTAATTGTTCATATCTGTTTAGGATGTAATTTAATTAATAACATTAAGAAATAACAAATTGAAACATGGTCATATATATTATAAATTAACATACTTCCCATGCTAATGGAATGTAAACTGTATTCTTGGTGAACCTGTATTTGTAACTAAGATTATTGTCTTATCTGCAGATAACTTTTTTTATTAATGTCATTTTGTCATTATACCTTTAACTAATGGGATTTTAAATATTCTTTTATTCCTGAATTGTTTAAAATTCTTAAGACCAAGATATAAAAGTAGTACACTTTGTTTCTTCTTTGTTTCATGATACAACTTTCTCACAAAGAACAGTTGCTTTTGAGTTTTCTCAAAGAAAAAATACTTATGTTCTGTTTTATTTTTTATTATAGTACAGTCCCTACAACGTGCATATTTTTCTATAGAAAAATTGTGGGTTTTTTTTTAGAATATATCTTTTAAAATAGTTAATTATTCTGCATTAAATATTTGTAGTTCTTCACTTAATTCATAAAAAATTACATTGTAATTTGAAGCAAATTAGCAATTTCTGTTTTTGTGTAGCTATTTTAGCTTATGCGACAATTTAGACTGATAGCAAGGTAGTGGAGATATTCTTCTGTGTCTCCAATGTATCTGCAAACATTGTTTACTTGAGTTATTTCAGATGTCTATTATATTTTGAATCCAAGATAGTAAGGAAAAAAAATCACTATTATAATTTTTAAAGAATATTGTTAAGGAAATTACTTTGAATTTTTTCAACTTTGTCTCTACATTTTGGGTAGATATTGGAAAGGCAACTGAAGCAGTCATTTAGCTAATTCTAATAAGTAAACTATTTGGAGGAGGACAAGATGTTTAAAGGAATGACGCCAGCAAATGTTTGATACTTACATAAACTTTCTGGCTGACAAGAAAAGGCTGCTGGGAAAATGAGTTTTGTAATAGCTTTTTTTAAAAAAAAGACTGTGTTCCAACCTTTCTGAAGTAATATTTTTAAGACCATTGTCAAAGGAGCCGTCTTGAATACTACTACTCAGCTAATTTTTCATCTTTGCTTATAAATAAGATCTTAGAAGGAGTAGTGAAAATAGTGGCTTTCTTGATTATGATGATTTTGGATGAAATTTATCATTTGAAACAGTGGTGGATACACATTTTTTTTACTACTGGTTCTGTGGGCGTGGTTTGGTGGGCATGGCAGGGAAAGGATACTGTAAAATCTCAATTCCCACCCCACTCCTGGGGGAAGATTACTGCAAAATCCTTATTTCCTCCCCACCCCACTGACCTTTCCAGCTCTGTTCTCCTGTGCAGGGCAACAAAAGAAGACCAAGCCAATCAGCTGGGACTCGGGAGGCGGAAAATAGATGGGGGTGGGGCCAGTCAGAAGTGGTATTTGGCGGTTCTCCAAACTACTCAAAATTTCCGCTCCTAGTTCTCTAGAACTAGTCAGAACCTGCTGAATACCACCTCTGATTTGAAAGCTTTCCAATCTAAGTTCAATTTAAGCAATAACAAAGTAATATTCTGAAATGTTTATTGATGTTGGATTTGAGTCATTGTATGATGTCTCTTGTTCTTAGATATGTATTTATCTTGGGGTATCAACTCTTACTGGCTTTAGATATACAAAAATAAATTAGTTTGTCAGGGATTTGATATATGATAATGTTGGAGGTAGAGGTTCATTTGTCAATGTCAGTGTTCTGCTTATAAGAGTTTTGTGTGATCAATGGGTCTTGTGATGGGGAAGTCACGTCAGGTGA
Source organism: Bungarus multicinctus (assembly GCA_023653725.1). Taxonomy (NCBI): domain Eukaryota; kingdom Metazoa; phylum Chordata; class Lepidosauria; order Squamata; family Elapidae; genus Bungarus; species Bungarus multicinctus. The sequence continues at coordinate 9,540,148 of CM042846.1, forward strand.
GGGTCATTGGTAGGTGAAGTACTGATTCAAAGGGTTGGTGGAGCTCCGGAAGCCCCTATAAGCAGAAGAACATACAAACACAGACATCCCCAAATTCTGCTGAAGATGTCTGGTAACAAAATTTTGGGAAACCAACCCACAAGCTTGGAGAAGGAACCTCTACTCTTATCCTACAGCCGAGTTACAGATATCCACCACTATTGCAAACATGATGATATTATTTTGGTTTGCTTTTAGGGGATGTTTTGGTTTTTTTCCTATTTTATTACAATGTGTTGTTGTTTTGTTTTTTGTATGTGTGCATCTTAAAGTGTTACACTGTACCCAGAGGCAGGAAAAAAATTCATTTCACATTTGGGTGCTCTTTTAAATAAAAAGAGCTTTCCCAGTTTAAAGGCTTGAATGATGGGAAAAATGGAATAACTGCAGTAACAGGAAATTTTAATACAAAGATAGAGACATAATTTGAGGAAAAATAGTAATTTGCTTTCTGAAGGGTTACATTTGTTCTTAGAGCATGCTAATAGAGGAAATGAAAACCAAATACTTGTCATGCTGGTATTTCTTCTCAATGATAACTATTCATGCTTCAGGTTGTTAGGTGTTTTATTCCTGATTTTAAATGCTTGTTCGCATAACATTTCTTCATCTTCAAAACACTAGTATTATGTGTTTGTGTAATGTAATAATTACTGTGCATTACAATTTATTTTCCTGTGTATAGTTCCTACCTGTATATATACCTTCTGAAGAGGAAAAGAAAAACCCATCTTTATATGCGAACAATGTGAGGCGTGTAATGGCAGAGTGAGTAAATTAAGGTTTCAAATAGCACAATGACTGCATAGTTTCAAACAGTAGCAACATTTTTGTTTATATATGAAATATTGCAAGAAAAATATTTTTCTATGCCATGATGTCAAAAGATAGAGGGAAAATATTAAGTGATAGGAAATATTTACTGCTGTGTTTCAAATAAAGAAAAACAAACAGGAACATTGTAGAGGCAACCAAAGACCTAACTAAATATTTGCATGCTTGTAACAGATAAAGAGAGGAAATAAATAAATAAACAAATAAAGAGAGGAAATACGGGACCGCCTGCTGCCATCATCAACCTCCCGCCACCCAGTACGCTCCCACAGGGTTGCCCTCCTCGGGGTACCGCCGCCCGGCCGTTGTCGGTTGACGGCCCCGAGGGTTCGGGCTTTCTCTGTGGGAGCCCCCTCCCTTTGGAATGATCTCCCCCCGGAGATACGGGCTATGACGGATATTCTGACCTTCCGGCGCGCAGTGAAAACCCTATTTTTTAAACAGGCTGGCCTGGCCCAGTAACTGTATTTTAGTTTTAACTTAATTTTAATCGGGGTTTTATTAGCTTTTAATTTTTAACTGAATTTTTGGGATAGACAGCCGGATCAATTTGGTTTAATTTATTTTAATTGTATTTATTGGGTATTTATTATATGTTTTTAGTAGGCTGTACACCGCCCCGAGTCCCTTTTTGGGAGAGGGAGCGGTATAAAAGTTTAATAAATAAATAAATAAATATGGGTAATTATGCTATATTACTGAAATTAAGTCGCTGGGAAAAACTGCAGATAAGTGTTATTTCCCCCACAGTGTCAGAGTTCTTATTGTTAAGGTCCTCTGTCTCATTGACAGTTTATATTTCATGTAAGCATCATGTTCAAACTAGAAGATGAGAAGAAGAGGGCTGATAAAGGAAGTCCAGTAAAAAGAGATGCTTCTCAAGCACATATCTAGGAGTAAAATATTTTTATAGTACTAATTCAGAGACATTTTACCAGATATCGGTAATACATTAAAAGCAAAACTGTCTAAATACTTGTAGGTAAGCTTTTTCAGTAACTGAAATGTCAGAATCTTTAATCCCTACTGAAGAGAATATATTTTAATAGTTGAACATTAGATGTTTCTAGAAATGAAAATTAGCACTGTAAAGGTTTCTATTCACAAAAAATAGAAAACTACATCATGAGCCCTGGTGGTGCAGTGATTAGAATGCAGTATTGCAGGCTGATTCTTTCCACAGCTAGGAGTTTGATCCTGACGGGCTCAAGGTTGATTCAAGGCTTTCATCCTTCCAAGTTCGGTAAAATGAGGACCCAGATTGTTGGGGGCAAAATGCTGACATTGTAAATTGCTCAGAGAGTGCTGTAAGACATTATAGAGCGGTATATAAATTGAAGTGCTATTGTTATTGCTATTGTGCATGGCTCGAAAAGAATTCTATGGATTACAGTTATTTTATAAAATTGCTATTCTGTATTTAAAATCGTTTTAAACCCATTATGTTAGGGAAACAATAGACACAACTTCCTTCAGTTGTTGGAAGACCTATGTGCCTTCTAGAACATGAAAATATTTTACTGTCAAATCTCACTTGCAGTGGATTTAGTTTCAATCTGTTAATCCTTATCCATCTTATTATAGTTTCCAAGCACTGACTGAGAATAGTTACATCACCTGGATGTTTGATAAATATAAAAATGAGTATTGTCAGATGCTTCAGGACACTTAACTCCTAACTACCTCTATGGTTAACTAATATACTTTAAGAAGTAACCAAAATCTTGCAATGGGGAAATGGTTTTACAGTACTCTTTGCATGGATTTGATGGGATCAAAAAACCAAGCTGCCAAATCCTGACTCAGATGTTAAATTGGAATTGTCCCAGTATTGAATCCTGTGGAAATTTATACATGCAAGATGCTAAGGCAGTACCCTGATTAACTATTTCTTGGATCTGATTGGACAAAGAGGACAAAAATTATAAAATAACCAAATATTGGAGATTGCAAGAAATGGATATGCTGAATAGGATTGGGTTCTAGTCTCTTCAAGACAAATTCAACATAGTATCCTCAAGTCATTACCTTTGCTTCAATTCTTACTTTCCACTTCTAATATCCGAAAGGTTTGTAAAACAAGAAGATTTCTCTCAGGTGTACTACCATGCTATGCCATGATTGAACTTTATAAAATGATGTGTGTGTGAGTATATATGTATATGTGTACATATTTTTGTCTATTTAAGGGCTTTAGGAATTTCAGTAACAGACTATACTTTTGAAGATTGCCAGCTGGCTTTGGCCGAAGGACAACTCTATCTCCCATCAAATACCTGTCTCTTAGAATTTGCAAAACTTGTAAGAAATCTTGGGTAAGAAAATTATCAATACATAACAAGCAAAAAGAAAGCTTTTAACTGTTCAGAATTGTGTAACGAATTGATTATAAAATGCATGTCTCTGCTTTTCTGAGTTCTTCAGGTAACTTTTGGTTCAGACAGAAAAGAGAGATCAGCCTTATTTTCTTCATGCTCTTAGATGCAAAGTAAAATGTGATTTGAAAAAAAGTGGCAGATTTAGTGTATCATTACGGAGATTTTATATGGCTGTATAGATATACATAACTTACTATAAACGTAAGAATTTATGTTGGAAAAAATTATTTTCCCTGCTAAAAGTATTCAATGTATTTTACAAAGTGAGAGTTCTGTTGAAATACTCTATTTTTTTTATAGCCAAAGTCTTTATTCAGATACAATTCAGGATACAGAATTTGTAAATTCTATTGAGAACAAAAATATGTAGGGGCATATTGCAGGAAGAAAAAAATATATAGCCTTGATAGTGGTATTTTGTAAAACATAACATAAATTGCTCAATTGAAAATAAATTTTAACTGAAATCAAGTTTTTTCCTTAATCAGTTTCAATTAAATTAAGTTTTCAATTTTTATGGGTTTCTGAGCTAATTTAAAAAATAGAAATGAGTTCTCTTTTTTTCCCCCTTAAATGATTATTTTCAAAAGGTAATACTTTGTTTTCCTTGCTATTTTAAGGTTAAAGCCAGAAAAACTTGAAAAAGAACTTGATGCATATTCAGAAAGAGCTAGGAAACTGAAAAACAAAAAAATCACTCTCAAGGAATTTGCAGAGTATTTGAAAATCCAAGTTTCAGATATGTTAGAAAATATGTTTGCACTTTTTGAAGAGGTAAGAATTCATTATCACCAGAAATATAACACAAACGTTATTGTATAGTAGAAAATGTTACTGTGGGTGAAATCCACTTGTATCCACGTGCCAAAAGAATGGGAAGGAATTGTGTCCCACAAGTTGCCGGAGGAGGAAATAGCTTTGCTTTGCCACTGCACAAAAATGCAATTTGTCACCCATGATCATTTTATCCACACCCTTGAAGCTATACTAATTTTTCTGCAGTGTTCAGTTGATCAACAATCAATTCATTAATAGAGAACATGTTTATTGTCACTAACAGCAGTGGCAAGATTGAAGCCTCTTCCTCTCCCCCCCCCCCCCCCCCCCCCCCCCCCCCCCCCCCCCCCCGTGCCCCAGTGATCTGTATATGATTTAGTTAATGGGTGAAAGTGAATCTACAGATTGATTTATGACCACAGTGGAGCCCAGGATTCTGATAATGAACTGTTGGATTTATAAGTCAAAGGATCACATGACTGGTCTAGATTTTACAACCAGTTTTTGTGATTGGTTCATAAAGCAAGATATCAAGGTTGTTAAGTGAACTACCTGGTTATTAAGTGAATCCAGCATACACAATGGGCATTTTTTGCCATTTTCTGCTGGAAAACAACAAAATCATTGTAAATCACTGCAACCAGTTATAAATAACCAAACGCCCGAAATACGATTGTGTAAACATGGGAAGGTGCAGCAGTTACAAGTTTGAGGATGAATGGTAGGTAGCCCAGTGAAACTTCAAACAGTTGTTAAGTGATTAGTTGTAAGTTGAGGACTACCTGTATATGCATGTGAGAGAAACTACATATAGTCCTCGAATTACAACAGTTCCCTTAGTGACTGTTCAAAGTTACAACAGTACTGAAAAAAATGACTTATGACCATTTTTCACACTTATCACCATTGCAGTATCCCCTTGGTCATATAATTTACATTTGGATGCTTGACAACTGACTCACATGTATGACGGTTGTAATGTCCTGGGGTCATGTGATCACCTTTTGCAATCTTCTGACAAGCAAAATCAAAGAAAGAAGATTCACTTAACAACCATGTTAATAATTTAACAACTGCAGTGATTCACTTAACAAATGTGGCTAGAAAAGTCATAAAGTGGGGCAAAACTCACTTAACAAAGTTTGGGCTCAATCGTGATTGTAAGTTGAGGACTACTTATATTTGGAAACAGGAAATGGCTGTGGATATGATTTGACTCCACCTACCAGTACTAGTCCTGTTACATATATTTTGTGGGGACAATTTCATCCCTCCACTGCTAAATTGTTCACTCTGCAGTAAAAAATTGCACAGACATGTTAATCAGGTTGCCTATATTTCTTTACATAATCATATTTTTAGGGGATCGGTTGCTGAAAAATGAAACCATAAATAAATACACTCTTCAAACTTTCTAAGTCCCATTCTGATAAAGAAAACCGAAATTTACATAAGATTTTCAGAAATTCACAAGGATTTGCCCGTCTAAATAGCAGTTGCATTAATCCCAGTTTTAGAAAATTTGTATCTGTTAAGTTCAGAAATTTTCATATAGTCTCTCCATATGAATTTCTGCATGTTCCTTTACTTTTTCAACAGAAGGAAGATGGCCTGATTGACATACGAGAATATGTAACAGCTTTGTCGGTAGTCTGTAGACCTTCTAAAACACTGCAAACAATGCAGTTGGCTTTTAAGGCAAGTAACAATTTTTATTTAATGTGCTCAATTAATGGCTATTTAAAACCAAGTTTTTTTAATAGGTAGGTCAAATGCTAGCTACAACTTCATTATATCTGAAACTCACTACTGACTTTACAACTGTTCTTAAATGTTACCATCTGCTACAAATCATAGCATCAATCTGGACTGTAGAAACATGATGCCACTTTTGTTTGTGCATGCAAAATGAGAAGGGCCAGGGGTTTTTTTTTTCCTTTGCATGACACACATGGCTTTGTATCTGGAAGACCTTCAGTCCACAACATTTTAAAGCTGACCTTTGAATTGCTGTCCCTTAACGTGCATATCTATATCAAGAGACATATCAAATAAATTAGTTCCCTTTTTTGTTTCTGTAGTAGGACATAATGAGAAATAATCCCCATCTCTATTTCCTTTTGGCCATATTGATCATGTTTTCCTGTTTATTGATTCCTATCTTGTCTTAGTTCTCTCTTTCTTTCTACTACTATTGCATCTTTTTCTTCCTAACATTTTTACTTTAATATGGTATATTTTGCCAAAGTTCTGTTAGCCAATGGCCTCAAGTCCCATCTTTTTGAGAGGGAGGGGTTCAGTACATACGTTGTAAAAGTAAGCTTCCTATCACTGGAACATTCTTTGTGCCACTTCCATTGGATTTTGTGTTCCTTGGCAGAGCTGTGCATCTTAAAGTTTCATAGACCACCAAGTGTTTCATGCTCTGACTCGTAACAAAACTACATTTTCAGACGTTAGGCTGATCAAGCAGTGCTAGTTTCAGATGCTTCCTTGCTGAACTCGAGCATGGGTAGTTTTTCTGTATTGCTGATGGAAGTTTAACATTGATACTCTATTGTAGTACATCTCCTCCCTCTCATTCCAAGCCAAATACACTGGCACTGCCAATGATTTCTGGAGAGTTCTTGACACCAGGAAAATCAGTTATGAATTTAAACACTGCTGATATTATGGAGATTGGAATACATTATATCTTACATAATTCAAAATTTTGATTCACCAAAATGGCTGATTGCAACAGATCACCAATTTTGACCTCTGTTGTTCCTTCTCCTTCATCTCCAGTGACGGTTACTGTGCCATTGATACCATCTTTGAAATGTCCAACTCTTATCACCCTACTTTTCAAGGCTCCCAATTCTTGATCCTCTTCTGTAGATCTTTAACAAAACCTAATGATTTCTACTCTTGAGGCCAAGATTCCTAAATGTTCCACAATCAACTTCACCACAACTACTGTTTGAATATGCATAGTGCTACCATTTCCTAGTGGGAAGTTTCCACATATTCCATATATCCATCTAATAACAACACTATGTTTAGGATTCATAGTATTCATTAGATCCCATCCCTTCATATGTAGACTCTCTTTGGTTTCAGTCTTCATGGCCATGTGTTCTGTGTTCAGTTATCCATATTGATCACTAAAACCGTCTCAGGCTTAGCTGATAAACCTCAAATTTCTGCAGTCTCCAAATGCTAATTTGAATAACTGTTCAGTTCCTCCAGTACCTCTTATCTATCCCATTGGCTCCCTTCTCTCAATACTGTTGTTCCTTCCTTCATATTGTACCTGTAGTTACCGTTTTTATACCTTAGCTACAGACCCAACTCTTTTTTCATTTCCATAGCTCATTTCTGTTCTGTAGTTCCTGCTTCAATTTCTGCGATTCCAGTGCTTTGCAGCCCCATTAACTAGGATATTGGCTTATAATCTCTAGTGCCTTACATTCAGTAAATCACTAGAGATGTGCTATGTTCCTTCTTGCTTCAAACATTCTACTGTTATCCCAGTGCCAAAGAAGCCTTCCATCAGGGAACTGAATGACTACAGACCAGTTGCTCTAACATCTGTAGTTATGAAAACCTTTGAAAGGCTAGTGCTATCCCACCTAAAAACCATCACGGATCTTTCACACTGTTAGATCCCATGCAATTTGCATACGGAGCAAATAGATCGACATGATGCTGTTAACATGGCTCTGCATTACATCCTACAACACCTTGAATCTCCAAATATCTATGCAAGGGTCCTCTTTGTAGACTTCAGTTCAGCATTCAATACCATCATTCCAGACATTCTTCTAACTAAACTAAACCAGCTAGCGGTACCTGAACACACTTGTAAGTGGATCATAAGCTTCCTAACAGACAGGAAGCAGCAGGTGAAGCTAGGCAGAATCACAGTTTATATTGATTGGTAGGGGGGGGGGAATCACACCATCTAGGGGCAAAAAGAAGTGTATGTGGAAATGAAGTGAAACTTATATAGTTTTCTGGTACTAAACCTAATATTTTATTTCGTGTCTCATATTTAATAATAAATATGGTTCTTTTCTGGAACCTCAAATAATAGGTGTCTATATTTTACAGATGTATCAATCAGAAACTGGTGGTGTAACAGAGCAAGAGTTAACTTCCATCCTGAAGAGTGCCATGGGTGTTTCAGACCTTAATGTGTCAAGTCTATTTAAAGCTATAGATGACAAAGAAAAAGGGGAAATTGCTTATGGTAAGTCTATGAAACAGGTTTTTTATAGATTTTTGTGTATGGAAATCAGAAAGGGCATCTGGAAACGAAACCTATCCAAACACAGGAACCCATACTCATTCACAATGATGATGTTACCTAGTCAAGTAATAAAAGGTCTGCAAACAAACAACTAAGCTCAGACAGCAACAAGAACTCCACAGTTCTTGAACTCTGAGCTAAATCTATACTCTTCTAGTGCTACCTGAACAGATATTGAGGCTCAATACTAGAACTAGAAAGGGAAGGATCAAACTTCAAAGCTACTGTGCATTTCCTTCTTTTGCAATAATTGCATTTGGAGCCTGTAGTTGCTTGTTTGTTTATATAGACTATGGGTTCTTATTTATGCTCATGCCACACATGTAAATAAATAGATAACACACAAAACATAGTGCACTACATGCTGTGTGGTGTAATCATATTGAAGCCTTACTACATTTTGACTGACATTAAAAGATGGAATGCAACTACTTGACAGTGTCACCCATTGCTTTTAATTGCCTACATTCCATATCAAGGAAATAAAAAGGTGTTCTTGAAAGAGAATCATTTAGGGCAGTCCTGCAATGTAATCTACAATTAATATTGCAAAACCAATACTGTGACTCCTGGTCAGTCCTACCACATTTCCTAGGTTGTTCTATATTTCCCTCAGTTGCAAGTTCTTTTAGTCCTTACTAGTAAAATTAACATATATCCATGCTTCTTTGACACTAGTTTCTTAAGTGGACTATACAGAAATCTATACTATCTGTACCAAAAAAAAAAAACCTATTCTGGTCTTTAGTACAGAAAAAGTATGTAGTATTTCTTTTTTCTGTTCTTAATTAAAATATTTTAATTTCTTTTACCACTTCTTTTATCTTCTCTCTGATTTTGAAAATTACCCTTAAGCATGATAGGGGTGAAATGCAGACATTGGGATTTTGAATTGCATTCTAAGGAATTCTGAAGTATCTTGGGTTTTTTTTCCTAGAAAGATTGCTGAACATTTGTTAATAATTTTTTTCACATTTCTCTGCAGCTTGCAATTATGGAAATATAATGTAATCTTAGGGTGCAAAATCTAAATTGAGATAGGCAGTAGTCCGAGAAGAGAAAATTTGAAATTTGATAAGCAATAGAAATGGTAATTGCCTTTGATGAAATGTAATGCTGTTTCTGTCAGAGGATATTGTAGATCAATATTGAGAAACATGAAACCAGGGAAAACATACATAGTTTGAAAAACACTCTTAATTCTTTAACTTTGTTCTTTAACTTTGGTTCTTACAGAATGATGATGATGATGATGTCTACAAGGCCCTGTTATAATTATGCACTCTATAATGTATTGCTCCAAATATTCTATAATACTAAACAATTATTAATTTAACAATCCTAACCTTAAACATGTTCCTTAAAGATAGATAAACCATAACTTAGTATTCTTAGGCAAAACCTATTGAAATCAGTTCATTCAACCATAAACTTAGTTTCCATTGATTTCAGTAGACCTAAAACATAAATTTTCATTCAGATAATTATACACAATTCTTTTAATATGACTTATAATATAGCAAAAACACTACCTATGATAGTAATTGAAATGATTATTGAAACCGTCTTTTTTTCCATTTCTAGATGATTTCCATTATTTTACTGAAACATTCCCAAACTTTGCTGAAGAGTACCTATATCCTGATCAAATGGAGTCTAAAAGTTATTTGGAAACTCCTGCTCCTAATGGATTCTGTGCAGATTTCAGCCCACAAATTACTGAAAATAGAAGAAATTCCCTACAGAAAAAAATGAATTAATATTAATAATTCTGTCATCCTCTTGTGGTGAGAGGAGTATGTCCTATCTAGGGCTTTTCATAGTCACACAGCTATATAACCTGAAGTATGTAAGAAGGCTGTATGTGTGGATGTGTGAAAAAGGAAGGGAAGGAAGGAAAGAGAGAGAGAAAGAAAGAGAAAGGAAAGAAAGAAAGAAAGAAAGAAAGAAAGGTGTGTATGAATATTTTACTGCATTAATGAGCATCTTTGGCTTCCTATTGGAAATATCACTTTTTCCATCAGCAACTTGGAAAGTAAAGAATGTAAACAAACTTTAATTTGTATACTTAAAAACAAGATGCTTGCATATTTATATTCATTGTTTGATTTCATGTACAAACTGTCCTACAAAGTGTGCATGTGAAAAAAATACTGTAGCTCCTATGGTGTCAAGTGCACTTCGGTGATTAGTGTTATCCCTATTTAGGGAATTCTTTGTGGGCCAGATTCTGCTTTCCTTTTTTACAAGGCAACATTGACTGCTATTGTCAATGGCCTTCAGAGCAAGGCAAGCTCAGTTTCACCTTTTTCATTGTAATCTAGTAGGTAGCTAAAGGGGGGAAAGTATGCAAAAATATTTTTACCTAGGGAATGGTTTTTATTGTGTTTCCTTGTAAAATGACCTTTTTTGAACTTTTCAATCCATCTTGATATCAAAAAGAATAAGGGAAGTTAACAGGATTGTGTGCATTTTGTGCTAACAACCCAGATTTTAGCACAGAAAAGCAGATTTTATACTTCAGAAAAGCTGAATTCCAAAGTCTGTCTCTCAATCCTATGAATTAGGTATATTTCTGTATTTCATGTTGATTGGCTTATGGGTAAAGGAAGGTGAACAATTGCAAAAAAAAAAAATGAATGCAGACCTAAGAAACACTGCCTCTGACAATTGGAAATCCAGATCGTTTTCAGCCTTAAGATCTAGAAACATGCCTTTTTAAAGTTTAAAATTCTCAGGATAGCAAAATCTGCACTTAAAGTAGAAGTTCCATATTTCTGGGTGGATCATGGAATACACACAGCCTTGCTTATTTCCCTGTCTTCTCTGTCACTGCTGCATTTGAGTGTTCTAGGCGATGATATTTAAACAAAGGTCATTTTAAAAGTTTCAGTGGCTTTTTGCACAGAATGAAATTTTCTATTAGATTGAACAGGCATAAAATAAAGTTGCTGTATTATAAATTCCTAATAATTATCATACAGTTTCTTATAGGTCACCAGTTTTATCTATATGATTTTGAGTGAAAAGATTTTTTTGGTACTTTATTTGTTTTTTTATATAATTCCTGACTTTGTAATTACTTTTCACTGAGAAATTGCAGGTTTGCGAAATGTTTTAATACAAAGCAGTTTCAATTTTAAAGTGGGATGTTCAGCTATTCTAGAAATTAATTTCAGTCTCAAAATGGAAGTGTGATAAGGTCAGAATGGCCTATTTCAGAGTCAGAACAACTGTTTCAAACTCAAAATAAAGCATTTTAAGCTAAAAAAATTTCAAATTCAAGTTACTTTGCACTAGTTACCTTTCATGAAAACCTAGCGTGCTGGTTCTCATAAGACACTAACGTTAGCACTGTTTACTACAACTTTACATAAAAGCGGTCTTACTGGATTATTACATTTTGTATATGAATCTCTTTCTTTCCATAACCAATAGGATCATATAATTTTGAATAACTTTTTAGATTATAAATATTTTTAATGTGCTCATTTGTTTATGAAATCCTGAAAAATACATATACATTGCTTTCATCTAGTTTTAAAAATGTATTTTCCTTCCCTTTTAATCTAGTCTATTGGATATGCTTATCACTATTCATTCTTCCCACTAATTCAGTTTATTTCCCAGGAATTTGGTCACAATCATTTATCAAGGCAATTATCTTAATCTCTAAGCCACACAATACTTTGCCTCTACTCTGGGTGCTTCCATTATAAATTACTATTCTGTAAATGTACATCCACAAAAATATTTTAATGCAAGCATTTAATTTGGTGCAATGACTAAACTTAAATTTTAATATAATCATAGACCAATTGAATTTTAAAACTACCAATTTACAGTATATCTCACACATAGATAAAGGCGAATAAAAATATTTTGTTAAAAAAACTAATTCTGTTTTGAGACATATTTTATTACAGCCATTCTGGCAGTATGGTGCTGCACACAGAATGTATACACAGAAAGCTCTTATCAATTTTAAGTCCTGGTGATTAGAAATACCTTGTGTCCTTGGCCTTTCCATTTTGTAGCCATAGAAATCATATGAGATGCTCTCTTTTTTCAGAATTCAAAAGCAGCTATTTCTTTCCAAGTAACTAACTAAATATTCTAAATAAATGAGATTGCTGCTTTATTTACATGCCTGTTCTGTTTAATCATAATATTTCATTAATTGGCATAAAAATAATACTGCCTCTTTAAATCTGTGCAAAGAGCTTTTTTGAAACTAGTAGAATAGTATATTTCAAGTTTCGGACCAAAGATTTTTTTTTCCCTTTTAGGTTGATAGAGCTGCTGTGATCACTTCAGGCTTTCTACTTTTAGTGGGAGCAGCTTTTGATAGATTTTAGACTGACTGTGGGATAATGACTATATTAATATAGAGTCCTACTGTGCAAGTAATTGCCACAACATTTTTATAAGTCCTGCTATCATTTCTATGTTAATGTAGGGGTGGCTTGTTTTCATAATGTTTCAAAACATAAAGGTTTTTACATATAGTAGCAGGAATGGACCTCTTGCTATCAAGTTGCTTTTATTTTGCTAATAATGCTTTTTTAAGAGCATATGGAGAAGGAGGTTTTTAAAAAACCAAGTACTCCTCAGAGATTTTCAAAGCTGAAATCTATTTAGAATTTAAAATATATAATATCTTCTATTTTAAAATTATTTGGGTAAGATGGGATAAGGATAATGCAGATCAAGGCTATGTTCAATAGTATTACTATGGACTTAGCCACAGAATGATGCTTATCCTTTTGTTTTACCCACTTTGCCAAATTAGATATACAGTTTTGTGATGATATGGATGATTGTTTGCATAAATGATTCTTAGCTGAAGTAATCTAATACACCTATAAGTCTGGTCCTCCCTCCCTTCTGTTCAGTGAGTTAAACTAGATTCTGCAAAGTATTAGTAATTGATAGTGCTGTTTTTTCTTAAAACCAAAATACTGATTTTAAAGAAACTTCAATCTCAGAATTCCATTCATCTTGAAAACAGTGGTAATTCATTATTCTCAATCATTTCTCTTAATAGTGAATATTCTCTGATTGTTGATTCTTGCCAAAGCAGTGTGATCCAATTTCAAGAAAAGATAAAGAAATACTTATAGATTAATGCTGTTAGGTGGGACAAATAAGACAGAATTATTGTCTAATAATTGAGCATAGCTAGTTGACCTATAAGATAGGAAGCCATAACTTAATAACATCTTATCAAAGGCCGTATTTGTAATTCATGAAGACCACCACATTTATTACTAGTATCACTTCCTTATATGTAAGAAATAATTCTACACTAATACAGTTGAATGGGAAATGCAGCCCCTTTTAGAGTGAGGAACTGTTAAATTTTTAAAATCCTTAGTATGCAGAATCAGTGGGAAGGCATTATGTAGGAAGGTTTTGGTAGAGGAATTTCCAGTAGAGAAAGCTACAAAGTTTATCTGAATGTTTATTATTTACCCAGTCAGGTTCCATGGTAGGAAAACAAAAACGATGATAGAAAGGATATCTCCTTGCTAAATTTTCTATTATTCTTGTTTCTCTATTTTACTAAAGGCCTTGAAAAAACAAAACAATATGCCAAGGCCCAGGACTTGTGCCAACACAATTATCTGAAGAGACATTTAAAGAATAACTATCATCTGCTTCAGAGTCAACTAACATATACATCAAGGTTGCATTCTGCTTCCTCCTCCCCTTGATTCCTATTAAGCCACAGAAAGCTTCCTACCATATGGGATGTTTTATTGCATTCTCTCTATGATTTATATGTATGGTTTAGGCATCCATGCAGATGCTGTCCATGTAGCCAAGAAATATAAAATTTCAAGGAGGAATGCCATTTTTTCTATGTATCATCGCACATGACTAGATCAGATCACACTAAACCCTCTTATTAGTTTTTTGTAACCACAGTAATTAACTTCTCTCCTAGGTTTTTCTCTGAACCCAAAATACTTTTTCTGTATCCATTTATTACTCCCATTTCTATTTTACCTTGCAAGGAGCATGTGAAAAATGTCCCCCTCATGGACAGACTTTCCAGTATCTGTTTTTAGTCCTGAAGATACTATTCCACAAGTGCCATTGTTGTAGAAGGAAAATACACTCTTCAGATTGATTATTTTCTATCTTGGGAAAGGTGATGCAGTAATCTCTCGTAAATATTGCCAAACAGACAGGTTCAGCATAATCATTTGTCTTGGTTGTGAATTTTCCTTGACAACAAGTATATGGATGGCAGATTCTGGCATTCTTCCTCCACTTAAAGCCTACTGTGCCCCAGAAACTGTCTACACACCCCTTTCCCTGTTTGACTGCAGCCTCTCTTTCATAAGAAATACCAAGCTTCTATTGTATTGCTACTTGTAGCAGAGGAATTGCTCATTAAATTGACAAAGCCTTCTCAAAATCCTAGCCCACTCAAGACTAAGCAGGAAAAAACTAGAAGGAAAAAAAAATCAGGGTGTTGTAGAGGTTCCACTTTGAGTTCTTTTCCATGCTTGCTTGTTTCTACCATTACTAGATTTAACTGTCTGAGCCACATAAATGCTTCCTGGTTTTCCTTGATTTTAAGACTAAGTATCAGAGGGAGAGTTTATTAATAGTCTTCAGATTACTCTTTTAGAACAGAAAGTTGGGGATGAAGACCCTCTCCTACTTCAGCATAGTCAAGGTCAAAGCTGAGATATGTTGCAAACATTTTTTTTTTTTGGGGGGGGTGGAATATCTCTTTCTCATTTCCATAAGTTCCATGTCTTCATAGCATGTTCCAGAAATTAAAATTTTGTCTTATGGCATCAGCTTTGCTTTGATTTTGATCACTCTTCCAATCTTGTTAAAACCACTAATTTTAAATATGATTATTGTCACCTTTGAGTGCTGTAACCAGCAGTTTCCCTCATGCAATGGTTTTATGTCTCAGCCGTTCTATAAGTCAAAAGCATGGATCAAAAAAAATGCAACATCTTCGTTGGTTGAATAAACAACAAAAAGGAGTTTAATTTCCTTTGTCTGCAAGGACTTTATGAAACAAACAAGCATATACAGTTAAAAGTCAGCTCTGAGCTGACCACGACAGATCTTGCATTTTATAGAATGTTCTCCCCCCCCCCCGTTCTTACCCATCATTATTCAACATTACCTCATCACATTAATTACAGTCAATTACCAGCCCTTAGTCAGCACCATTGTAATCGTGGTAACATTATTGTAAGCATGTTACCATCATTGTAACATAAACATTCTTAATACACATTCCATGTCTGTTTGGAAACATCGAGGATTGCAAGGGATAATCTCGATCCTTCCAGCTTCAACCTCGACCATGATTCCGTTTGTGTTGCATGGTCACGACATTATGTTCTTAGGATATGGCTCCTTAAAAACAGAATTGACATCTCAGATTTAATTTTCCATGACTTTGTGTTGAGTTTAATTTATATTCATAGACTGGAATTACATCTTCAGATGTTCCTCAACTCTGGAGTTTTATATAGATTTGAAGGGGATTACCAAATTTGATTAAAATTACCCATCTCACAATTCTGTTGTGTTGGAGGTATCTTACTCCAGTTGTCATTCTCAGCACAACTCAAGGCATGGATAAGGAAGAAGGTCTTGAACACAAATTATTATCCTCAGAGATACTCTTTGCATTGCAAATCATCTCTATGATGAAATGCCACATTTTTAATAGGAGTTTCCTACCAGCCTACTTGTTAAATGATAAGTCTGATAAATGAAGGGGCTCACTTCGTTTTAAAAAAACCTCCCTTAATTCTAATGGTGTTAGCCTTGTGAGGTAATTACAAGAAAATACACCCTAATTCTTCTAGCAAAAAATCTGTTCAATAAAATTAGATCATAGCTGCCTCTCATTGTATCATTGGACCAAATATCCTTTTACGTATTTCCCACTATTATAACTCTACACAGTTTGTGGCATTCCATAAGCCAATTTATTCAGTTCCAAGCAGTTTCCACTTTCCTGAAATGTATTTCAAATAATTCTGTTGGAGATTTATTTATTTTCTAATTATTTTTCATACCTTTTTTCCTGCGTCACCGTACATGTATCTTTAATTCTTTCACTCCTTTCATAGCCATTTTCTCCCCAAGATCTCTTGACACTGCCAGGACAAAAAGTTTCCCTAAACTCTCTCCTATCAGTCTTCAGTTAGATCTCTAGTTGATACAGTTTTTTGCATTTCACCAACTAGAATGTAAGACAGTGTATTAGTATATACTCAGTTTATTGCAAAACATGGATGTTATTGCTATTAGAAGCCCTTGTTGGAAAGATTATCACAATTTAAGTGATAGTTAAATCTAACTCAGTCCCCTATTGAATTTGGTGGGGGTTTTGTCTTCTGAGTATTAACTACTCAATCCTATCTTGTGAGCTGCAGTTCATTCAGATGGTGTAATACAAAAACACTCACAGGATTATTCATCATCTAGAACCAGTCTTTTTCTTAATGTAAACTCCACTAACTCTGAGTTATTTCTTCTCCAGAGTTCAAATAAATCCACTTGTACAAATTTGTTGTTCACTATGGATTATCCATATAATTTCTTTGTAGCTCCTCTTCTATTACACCAAGACAAATTCCTTGTGTGTCCAATCACCCTTGGCCAATAAAGAATTACATTCTATTCTATAAAGTTGTAAATATCATTATAGAAAAACTTTGTGGCAATTTCAGATATAAAAGAAGTCAGCACCTTTTGAATTTTCCAATTCAAAAAACAAAATTGTCTTATATTGATGGGATTACCCAAGTAATGGGCTACAATATGTTTAATCTTATAATTCATTAAAAATGTCTTCTATTGACTAATCTTTTCTATGACTATGACACCTTTAGGAGAATAAGGCTCATTACTGTAAGTAATTATTACACAATAAAACTTGTAACAATTTTATCTTGGAATTTATAATTTAGGTCTATACATAAGCAACTCTTTTTGTATCCCAAACATCTTCTAGATTTGTTTACAATCCTTTATAACTTCCAAATTAAAGCATCTTAGTTCATTTTAAAGGGAACATTTTACATGTTTTTGTATAATGCATATGATATTCATTATAGAGAGAAATGTGGTTTGAGAGCAGCATAAAACATTGATTTGTTACAGGGTTATAGGCCCTTTTAAAATTGTGACAAGATCAATATGTACTGGCTATTTACATCTAGAATAACCGTATTTATAGACTTTTTAAAAAATTAAAATCAGTACTTTCTCTCTAAACACTTTGAGATTACTTTGTTACAGCTGTACCTAGTTTGGATCACTGCTTGAAGGCAAGTAAAGATTCAGTCCAATATCCACTTAACTCCTAGTAAGTTTCATGAATTGGTATGTTTAGAATTTTTCTGTATAATTATATTTGGACCAAGAACCTTTGCTATTATGGCAGTAGCTATTAACTATTGACTGGAGATCTAACAGGTTGGAATCAAGCATTAGTTAAATGCTATATGACAGTCAATACTGCTGAAGTCCTTTATTTAAAAAGAAAATGATTTGGAGGACAGTTTTTCAGTGCAGTATCTTTGCATCCATTGTATGATTAAATGAAGAATCCTGATCAATGCATTTCTGATACAGATGTTTGGTTTTTTTGCTGAGTTTCTGGTTTGCACATGTATATAGACATTGTTTTTATTATATAAGAAACATCATTAACTACAGTCCAAATAGGAAAATATGTCCCTGAACTTGCTATGTTAGCAAATGTTTGGGATGAGGACCATGTATCAGCTGTTGCTAATGATGTCATGTTGGCATTGCAGTGCAATCCAGAATTACAAGTATAGTCAAGTTTCAAAGTCAAATATTTCACTTCATTGTCTCTACTGAAATAACCTTTCAAATAATTCCTCTTTTTTGTACAGTGTCTTTTAAGTTTATACAGTCTAACTATATCTGGTATCAGCACTCTTCAGTGATTTCCTAAAGGAAATACCTCACTTTGAGCAATTTTTTTGTAACTGTCAAGTGAGTAGAATTATGTGTCTTTGTTTTTAATTGTAAAATGCTGTAAACTGAACCATGCCAAGGAACAAAATAATCGTGGCTTTTATGGTTTACCATTATGAGACACTGATTTCCTTAAAATAAATTTTGTGTTTGTTTTATAAGAACTAGGTCTCTTCGAGATTTTAATTATGCATTGTGGCATCATTGGGTTGGATATTTTTAATTTGACTGGATTCTGGTAAACTTAATTTTGAATGTGAATACAAATTAAAAGAATGGGGAAAATATTTTATAGTTTTTGTGTGTTTCTTAATACTATAAAATTCATAATTTTGAAATTTGAACCACCAGATTATAAAATAAAGGAAAATCTTTCATTTCTGTAAAGTGGCTGATGTTCCACATAAATAATACAAGAAAAAACAAATAGGCTTAAATGAGATATTGAAAAGGAGAGGTTATTTTACACAGTTGTGATCAATAAACTATTAATTGATTAAATGATTATTCAACTAATTTTCAATGTTGTTTCAATTGCAAATCTAAACTGAAAACCAATCCAAAAGGCCAAGAAATTACATAAGTTGGATGCTTGTTGAAATCTTATCTAAGCCCAGACTACATTTGGGAACTTCACATTTCAATTAAGATTCTTTTAAAATGCAAATAACAGCTGTCTGATTTCAGCATTTTAACAGATCGGGGTGGGTAAGTAGGTTGGTTGTAATCTTGAAGTAATCTCTTAATATTGGCATGTATTACAAGTTGGGAATCCTGACACATTTATCATGTTTGGTTGTCTTAAATGCAGCATTTACAAAATATACAGAACCAAAACAACTGTTATTAAACACATGTACCACCATTGTACACCTCACTTGCCATCAGTGGACCTTGTAACCTGTACTTGTCACAAGTTAAATTATTTCAATTTTTTTTTTTTTGCACAATCCCAAAATATAGTTGCTGCAGATCACCTTAAAGCACAGTACATAACCAAGGAGTTGGAAAATGGAGGATGAACCAACAATTGCTAAACAGAACCTTTAAAAAACTTAACTGGAATCACTCCTATACGGGTGGGATCCGACCAGTGTAACTACTGGTTCGGTGATTTTATGCATGCGCGTGTATATTGCACGTGTATATTGTCGTCATTAACTGCCTGGACAGCTGAGCAGTGCTGCACGTGGGTGCGCAGCAGTTGAAAAAGCACATTTTTCCTGTTTTTTCAACTGCAGCTTGTTGCGCAAAGCAGTTGTGGTTGAAAATGCAGGAAATAAAGGTTAGGTAAGAGGTCGGGTGGGCATGTGGGCCAAAACAGCAGCAGACATAGAACCGGTTCTATATATGCTCTCTGCTGTTTTTCAGAGCAACCGGTTCTACAGAAATGGACAGAACTGGTAGAATCCCACCCCTGCTTCTACATTGATTGCTCATCTCTGGACAGCTAACACTACTATTTATTTATTTTATTTTTTTATTTTGTCAATTGCTTACAAGATAATAGGTATAAGTAAAAAGTTATGAATACATGGATACATATAAGAAAAATAAGAAACAATAGGACAGGGATGGTAGGCGCGTTGGTACATTTATGCATGCCCCCGACAGACCTCTTAGGAAAGGGGTGAGGTCAATAGTAGACAGTCTTAAGGTTAAAGTTTTTGGGGTTTGGGGAAGAAACCACAGAGTCAGGTAGAGTATTCCAGACATCGACCACTCTGTTGCTGAAGTCGTATTTCCTGCAATCAAGTTTGGTGCGATTAACCTTGAGCTATCTTTGAGCTGTGTCTGCTTAATTTTAAGAAGCTTAAGGTTTATGATATTAGCATGTCCAACACACTATCAATGTATACCAATTTATTGTACCATTACACCAATTTTATGGTAAGCTCCAGAGGATTCTGTTAGGATAACATGGTAAAACCACAAAGCTTGACTGAAGTGCCTGCTACCTGAAACACAATACACATAACTGCTTTTGAAAATGCCTTGCGAGACCGCAGCTTCAGCTCATACTAAAACCCTCCTTTCTGACTCAGATTTGAGTTCAGATTTATGAATACATAGCACACCATAGAAAACTGAAACTAAACGGGCAGATCTTTTTGGAATGCTTCCCACAAGAAAGTTGGAAATACCCTTTTAACTAGAGCTACCAGACCTAACCTGGAAAAAAAAAAAGTTCCCCGTACTATACGGAGCAGCAACATCTAATGGCTTGGGGGAGAGGGGGAACTCGTTTAAAGCAGAGTCGATTTTACAAGTGGTGGAATATTTCATAACTTTCAGGCTGTCGTGCATTGCAGGCGGACTCCTTTTGCAAACGCTCGCCCGGGATTCCATTGTCCTCTTAAGAGACTACGTTTCCCAGCACTCTCCGCGCGGGCCGCTCCGTTTCCGTTGTCGAAAGACGGGAGATCCGAAGAAGAGAAGCGGCTGGGGAGGTGACCGCGCTCGCCTCGGGCAACGGCCCCGGAGTTAGAGCGCTCGGTGTCGTGCGCTGCTCCCTGTGGTGGGTGGTCGATGCCGGTGGCGGCCGCGGCGCTGGTCTTGGGGGGCGATGCTGCCGAGGCGCAGCTCGCTGACGGGGCTGGCGGTGGGGCTCTTTGCCGTCTACGTGGCACACACCTGCTGGGTGATGTACGGCATCGTCCATACCCGGCCCTGCCTCGCTGCCATCCACGAAGGCGAAGGCAACGACGGCTGCATCCGGCCTTACCTGGCGCGGCGGCCCAAGCTCCAGGTGAGCTTCCCCGTTCCCTCTTTTTCCTTCTCCCCACCTGAGTCCTAGGTTGCAGAGGAGCGGCGATGGTTGGCAGCGATGCAGTGGCGCTTCCTGATTGGGGTGGGGCGGAGCGGCGTAATTGCTCTCTCTCTCCCCCCCCCCCTTCGGACTGAGATACAGGTGAATTTTGACAGGTGAATTTCGACAGGATGGATTTATTTATTTATTTTTTTGCTGTAGTGAACATGGAAGATCAATGCTGCAGCTGAAATTTCTAAAGCAAAAGCCCCTTTCGTTGCAATTGGAAGGGCCTCGTCAGAGTATTTTACAGATTTATTTGTTTAAACTTCTATACCGCCCCCTCTCCCAAAAAAAGGGACTCGGGGCGGTGTACAGCCTACTAAAACATACAAGATATACAATAAATACAATTAAAAATAAATTAAATAATTTAATCCGGCTGTCTAATTCAGATTCAATTTAAAAGTTAAAAACTAAAAACCCCAATTAAAATTTAATTAAAAACCTGAAACACAGTTACTGGGCCAGGCCGGCCTGATTAAAAAATAACGTTTTCACCGCGCGCCGGAAGGTCAGGATATCCGTCATAGACCGTATCTCCGGGGGAAGATCATTCCATAGGGAGGGAGCCCCCACAGAGAAAGCCCGAACTCTCGGGGCCGTCAGCCGACAACGGCCAGACAGCGGTACCCCAAGCAGGGCAACCCTGTGGGAGTGTACTGGGCTCCAGATTGTTTAACCCGGTGTCGTTTCCCCTGATCCAGGGAGGAATTAAGTAGGCAGATAATATCTCATAGTTTAATGTCAGCATTTTGCCCAGATCCTTGTTCTGGGATGTACCGGTCTACAGAGTCCTAACATTCTAGCTGTGAAAATAACTTATTTTTATTTTTCCTTAGCCTCCTGTAGGGGAGGGGGAGTTAGTTGTGCCTACCTGTATTTGCCATATGGCAGTTTACAATGTTGCCTTTTCCCCTTCCTTTTTCCAATATGGCAAAGTATTGTTTTTTCTATTTTGCCCAGTTCTGTCCACATATTATGTTGCTAGAATTTTTCTGACAACTGCTGCAAGGAGTAGAAGGATAAGAAACAACAGTATTGCCTCTTTTATATAAAATTGTAGCCTTCAGGAGTACAGGTAGTCCTCTACTTAACGACAGTTCATTGAGTGACTGTTTGAAGTTACAACGGTACTGAAAAAAGTGACTTATGACTGTTTTTCACACTTCTGACCGTTGCAGCCCCCAAGGTCACGTGATCAATGTGGCAACTATCTCATATTTATGACAGTTGTAGTATCCCGGGGTCATGTGGTCACCTTTTGCAACTTTCTGACAAGCAAAGTCAATGAGGAAGCGGATTCACTTAGCAACCATGTTATTAACTTAACAACTGCAGTGATTCACTTAACTGTGGCGAGAACATTCATAAAATGGGGCAATATTCACTTCACTGTCTCACTTAAACAACAGAATTTTGGACTTAATTGTGGTCGTAAGGAACAACAGTGTTGTTCCCTGCTCTTTATTGGTCCATTAATATGAACTACATATGTTCAGTAAACAAAAAGTAGATGTACTATATGGGCATGTATTGGCGTACTATTATATTATCTTATAATATATTATAATATATTATCTTCCAATCTATATCAGCTGCTTCTCTATCAAATCTGGAGGGAGCACCAAATTTTGATAAGCACTAATTTATGAATTGATGTTTTTCACCTTTTCCATATTTTGTGCTTTGTTCTTTTCCCACCTTTTAGAAGAAGATGGAGAGAGATCTTTGATTTGAATGTGGTGTACAACTTGCACCCTTCCAAGAAGATTGTTACAGATGGTGCATATATTGTGATTTACTTGTCAATCACCCTGCATCTGCAGTAGGAACATACAGGAAACTCGTTATGCCCTTGCCAAACCACAGGGAATTGACTACTAAAATGGGTTCCTTTCATCTTGATGAGGCATACAAATTGACTCAAATGAGTAGGGAGAAGGAAGTTGCATGCATTTTTTTAAATTTTGATTTTTTTCAGTTTGACCAAACCATTTTTGAGGAAGAGAGGGAGAATAGTGGTAGCACGTATGAGGAAACATGTCATCCAAGATTAAAAAAAAAGAACGATTAAGTCAGGAATCTTTAAGCCACCCAGCAAAACAGAATTATTAATGGTCTTTCTTCTGTTTCAGCTAAGTGTTTATACAACTACACGCTCAAACATAGGCACTGAAAATAACATCGACTTGGTTTTGAATGTGGACAATTTTGATGTTGAAACTAAATTTGAAAGGTAATTTGAATTTATGTGTTCAGTTTTTTCAAAACATTTCTTTTGTACCCATCTATTTATATTAATAACTGTTGAAATCACTATAGAAATACCTATTACTCATTGGCCAATATATTTCATGAAAAAAATCCAAGTCATATATTGCTTTTTTTCTTTTTATTACAAAAAAAATTAACAAGCTTACAAGATATCAGACCAGTCTGACCTTTCAGTTTTAATCACATTATAAGAAGTAAGCCTAATGATGTTTTATTATTTATTATTATTACACTTTATGTAATAAAGTAACCTTTATGTAAGGCTTACTTCAAGGTAAGTGTGTTTAAAGTGTAATTCTAAGTTTATATGTTTTTCTGGATTTACACATACTGTATTTTGCTTAAACTTTCCATAAACTTTCTATAATGTAATAACAAATATTTGTATTATTGCTAACTCCTACTTTGCTGTAATTCTGTATCACATGGGATGGATAGAATTTTTTTTCTCTATTGTTCCTTTGGCAAGAAACAAAATGAGAAGTAGTGCTTCTTATGCAGAGTAGACTGACAGAAATTTCAGAAGTGTATTGCTTTTGTCTCTTGCAAAAGTGAAAGTAGCTTTTTTTTTCCAGCTGTCAACTATATTCTTTTCTCATTTATTTATATGAAAACCAGTTTTATTTTTTGTTAGACCTGTAGAGACTTAAGTAAAATGGAGATGACAGTAACAGTCCATGAGTAGAGTGTTTATTGAACTGATGTTGTAGGAAGAGAGCCATATTAATCTGTGGTGGCAAAATGTCTAGTAGCACTTTTTCCAACATATTATTAGAAGGCATAAGCTTTTGGGAACCCTGCTCAGTTCATTAGAAGGCATAAAGTTGCTTCTGTATGAATTGTACATGGTTTTCTGCTTTTATCAAATGTGGCACCTACAAATGTATTTTTTAAAAAAACATTTTTAATCTTGCTGTTATTATTTGTAAAAATAACTCAAGATGGCAATCATATCTACTCTTCCTTTCACTTTATATTTTCTCCACAATAACAACTCTGTGAGGTAAGATGAGAGCATGACTGGCCCAAAGTCACCTATTTGAAATTCACCTAATTGAAATTCTAATGATTTCAAAATATTCCAATTTATTATGATTTGTTACACAGTCAGCCAAATATTTGGTTTGGATGTGGAATTTTTATCCACTTATTGAGCCCTTCCCAAGGACCTGGAATAGTCAGATGTTCTTTGATGGTGTTAAAGGCATTGTCGCAGGATGTGAACTGTTCCAAGTAAAGCTGCTTTTTGCAAACTGACTTTGACTTTGTCAATGCCAAAAATGGTCAAATTGTGCTCCAGTTTTGGGATTGCACCCAGGCACTTATTACTAGGTGTAATAAAGGTGTACTTAGTACTACCTTGCCTTTCTTTTGCCATAGCCATTCTACTTGCAGGACTTTGTATTTTGTGATTTTTCTCCAGTCTTTTGTCTTTTATTCTGCTGTCTCCAGGACACATCCTCTATCCAAACTTTTTTATCTTTCTGATAGACAATTAAATCTGGGGTGTTATGTGACATTATTATTTATTAAATGTATATGCTGCCCAGCTTCCACTGATGCTTAATTTAAATCTAAACTAGATTTTGATTGTTATTTTAGAATCATCTGTAAAATACTTCAACCTTAATTATGAAAGTTTTCAAATAATAAAGAAAAGTTTATTGGTGACAATTAAAATGCTAGTAATTCAACTTTTGGAATGAAACAGATATGTATTTACCCTATCTCTGTGACCAAGTTTAAGCATTTTTATAAACTATGTTTTATTTTTTTAGAACAGTTAATGTTTCTGTACCAAAGAAAACAAGAAATAATGGGACATTATATGCCTACATATTTCTTCATCATGCTGGAATTCTGCCTTGGCATGATGGCAAGCAAGTGCATATAGTAAGCCCTCTCACTACGTATATGGTACCTAAACCAGAGGAAATAAATCTTCTTACAGGAGAGCCTATCACCCAGGTGAGATTATTTCCCCCTGTTTGGGGTGGGTGGGTTCTGAAATCTAAAGGACTAACAAATGAAATAAAATGATGTATTGTTCATAGGAATTTGGGTGGTTTTTTTATTTTAATTAAAAAGCTAGAAATGGCCTTGCTTAGATGATGAACTGTTCAAAACAGGGCAGAGATGTTTGCTTTTCTGTGAAATACCACAGTGGTTTCTACCATTTTCCTTCTGTATTCAATTTAGAAAATACATGCTTTCCTTGATAGTAACAAATATATTCAAATGAAGTTAATTCTTTCTTGCATCTGTCCTGAACCTGCCAATTCAATATCTGCTTTATTTTGGGTTTTTTTAAAATGTATTCTGAGCTTTTTTTTCTCTCTTTGTAGAAGTTTGTAAAGTGATTCCTCTGTTACTGTGAGTTTGAGTTGTCCCCTCAAATGTAATATTTGTCTAGAGCAGGGCTGTCAAACTCCCGGCCCGCGGGATGGATGTATCACGTGCTGGCCACACCCACGCCCTGTTTAGTGAAGGGGGAAAGTGTTCCAATTTGTCACATGACCCTGCTGTGACGACATGAATTTGACATCCCTGGTCTAGAGAGATGATGCAAGGAGATTGCATCATGCATTGTGATGAGTGATTTTAGTGTTTTAAGTAATGATTAAATGATAGTTTTATTCTTTCGTTGCAAGTATGTATGTTTGCGAAGTCATACTAAATCTTGTTTACATTTTTTCTTAATTAAATAGCAAATTGAAACAGAAAAAAAGCAGAACTATGCCCTAGATGAACCTGTGTCACACTGGAGGTCTAGGCTGACCTTAAATGTTATGGTGGAAGACTTTGTCTTTGATGGATCCTCTCTCCCAGCTGATGTACACAGATATATGAAAATGTAAGCTACTAATTTATTTTGCTTCTGCTAAAGTCCACATAGAATAAAGAATTGTCTTTAATATCATGGCTTTCAACAGGGGCAAATAATAATTTGCTACTGAGGGCCATATTTTGTTTCTCCAGACTCCAAGATCCTGTCTCACTGTAACCTGTGTGCAAAGTAGCAATCAAAACAAAATAATGCAGTTTTCCTAACTTGGACAGTCTCCAGATATGTGAACCCAGAAGTTGCCAAAGTTGGGAAATGCTGCTATTGCAACACATTTTTCATTTTCAGATTGCTTTTAACAAATGACTTACTCTTTGAAAGCAATTGAATTGCATTTGGGGGCTTTGAAGCTAACCCAACTGCTACTGCTGCCTAGCATAGTAGTAAGATAATTATTATATATTTATTCAGCCATAAAGATTGATATTCAAACCTTTGATTAGTTATTAAGCTTTCCAGATTTCAAACAACCTTGAGCATGACATATTTCTTCCTCTAAACTACTTCAGATATTGCTGATTTTTAAAAAAAGAATAGTCACTTCTTGATGGCCCTGAGCAACTTGAAAGAAGTTGGGAGGTGTATGAAAACTGATTACATCACTTAATGTAAACTGAGAGTTTATTCCATACTAAACTATGTGAAGCTTTCATTATTTGCTTGCAAGAGGATATGTTTAACAAGGAACTTAAAATCAGATCTCTTAAGAAAACAGCTGTCTCTCAGACCTCATTGCCATATTCATAACCAGGCTTTGCCTCTAGTATCAGAAGCCTATGTGACTGTTCTTTTGTTTTGAGGGCTCAATGACATTTACCTATTTTGCAGTTCTGAGATACAAATTTAGGGTGTGTAGGAGATGCCTACATTCCATATATACTGATCCAGATAGAAAATTCCTTTTTTAGTCCAAAAATAAACAACGATGTAGGTGGTGCTCCTTAACCACAAGTGGGACCAGCAACTTTGTCATAAAATGAAAAATCACGTGATCACACCCAAGTTATGACAATGGCTCAATTCCAGCTGCAGTCATTAAACAAATCACAACAGGTCAATAAGACATCATGTGCCCACAACTTGCAACTTCCTGCTGATTTCCCCATTGACTTTGCTTATCCGAAACCTCTGTGAAGGTTGCAAATGACAATCACTTGGCTGCCAAATATTGTGCCTTTGTAAATGTGCTGGTTGCCAAGTGCTCGGATCACAGTCATGATTGCAAAGATGCTGTAACACCTGCATCTTCCGGGACTAGTTGTCAATCTGCTTACCACTGTTGTAACTTTGAATATGTACAAATGATCAGTATATGAGGGCTATCTGTATATGTTCAATCTAAGACTTGTCTTACACCAGGGTGTCAAACTCAATTTCATTGAGAGCCGCATCAGGTTTGTGTTTGACCTCGGGGTGGGGGGGAGGCATGGCCAGGATGGGCATGACCAGCATGACCTCACTTGCGTTAGGCACCTGTGGTGGCTCTTGCGCTCTACCAGTGAAAATGGGCTCCCGAGCTCCATTTTCAACTGCAACAGCCTCCTGCAACCCTCTGCTAGTGAAAACAGAGATTGGGGGCCCATGTGTGGCCCTCGCAAGCTCTGTTTTCGGCTGGGACAGCCTCCTGCAACCCTCTGCCAGCAAAAATGGATCTCGGCAAGGCCGCTTGTGACCCTCACGAGCTCCATTTTTGCTGGCAGAGGCACCATGGGCCAGTCCTTCACTATTTCTGGGACAGCCCTCCAGGCCAAATCTAAGCACCCCAGGTCTTAAGTTTGACATCCCTGTCTTACACAATATAGGATATACTAGTACACCTGTTTCTGAAAGACACATATTGTAAAATTAATTATTTAGGATGGAAATCTTTGTATCAAAACTGATGCATTTATAATATTTTTTTTTAAATGCAGGATACAATTGGGCAAGACAGTAAATTATCTTCCAATATTATTTATTGATCAGCTGAGTAACAGAGTAAAAGATTTAATGGTAAGTAACACTTTTTAAAAAAAATTAAATTGTCTTTATCTTTATTGAGAATGTTATAGAAAGTAAATGACAAATCTAAAAAGGAGTGCAAGGAAAGAAAATAAAAGTTATGAAAAAATAACATCTGATCTTTTCTTCAATACATATTGATAAATCCATTGTCTCCTCTCTTTTTTATCTCCTCCAGAAATCCCTTCAGCCAATACTTAATTTTCATATTTTGCAATCATTAAATCCATAAATCATTTCACTTTTTTCTTCTTTTAACAAAAAAACAATAAAAGGATTCCATTTTTTTAAAAAAGCACTTGTTTTCTCCCTGATCTAACAGGGCACTTCTATTATTTCTGCTAATCTTGACAGTTTTACTATACCTTCCTTCAAGAATTTAAATTCTCTTTCATTTTGTTCATATAATAATCAGGCTGTTGTTACCATATACAAAATTAATTTTTTAAAGAATCTCTTCTAATTCAGTATCCATAAGCCCCTATAATAGTCTGCTTCTCACACTGAACATACATCCTATGTCAGTGAAAATATTTTAGAATTAATGGTGTTTCTTTTGTACAGCAGAATACGTGTAAGAGAAATTTTATAAGTGGAAAGTATAAACTTATAAAATATGAGCCTAACTAAGTGCGCTACTACCATATCATAACTAGTCCAAATGTTAAGTGAAAACTTTGCAGCAGCATATGAGGGTAACAGGATTTGTTCTAATTTTCTCTAACATTTTATATAGGAAAGCTAACCACTATTGGTATTATTGCCATTAGAATTTGAGTTGACAAGTACCACAACACTGATAAGTTAATGAAAATATTTTTTTGTGGTCCCAGATCAATAAACGTTTGGCATTGAATTCCATAATACATTTATGCACCTTGGGTCAAACTTTGATTACTCTTGGCTTGTGCAGTAATTTATATGAGAGGGAGATTAAAAAAAAAAAGACTATCCCTGTCTTAATTTCATGGTCTCCCAGTATCTGCCCTTTTTTCTAAGTGAAAAAGTTCAAAACATAAGTTTTCTTCATGGGAAAGTTGTTTCAATGATGTGTTTATCTTTAAATATATAGTGCAAGTTAAAATAACAAATGTGTAAATTTAAAACAGCACTTTAGTGAATTAGAATTCTCATCTTCTCTATTACCTGCCCTAGTTCTGCTGTCCTTCAAAACTGTCTCTCTTCTAAGGCACTGGGCAAGGGCTTATAGACACGAACTTATTATTGAATCTGAGCACATTCTTACTTTTTTGTGGATTTTTTTTCCCCCAATGGCATGGCCATGTGTGTGTTATTTTAAATTGTTTTAATCCCTGTAAACTATGCGTGAGTTGGCAGCTGAAGGAATAGATGGAAGAGTTTTTTCAAAATACATTGAATTGCTCTTTATATTTAATTGTTATTTGGTGAAGTTTACATAATTTAAATATAATTTCTACCAGAAATGATACAATAATTATTTGCAAAATAACATTTAGGTGATACTGATTTCATAAATACTATCTAGGAATATTTTGGAATAGTATTGTTTTTCTTTTGAATATTTTGAAAATAATGCATAATTAGAACTTAACCATTTTTATCTGCTGTTAATACTGGTAAAAGTATTTCAGTAATATCCAGTTTGTTATTAATCTTGATGAAATATTTTAACCTAATGCAGATTATAAACCGTTCAACAACAGAACTTCCACTTACAGTGTCATATGATAAAATATCATTGGGAAAACTGCGGTTTTGGATTCATATGCAAGATGCTGTTTACTCTCTACAGCAATTTGGTAAGCCTCTGTTTCTGGATCATTCATGGAAATACAGTGGACTCTTTGATAAGGGTTTTGATTAGGAATTCCACATGATTTTTTTTTAATTTGTATGATTACAGATTATCCTCAGGTTATATCCATTCATTCAGTAACCATTTAAAGTTAAGATGGTGCTGAAAAAATACAGTCCCTGAAGCCATCACAGCACCCCTGCAGTCATGTGATCATGATCCAGACACTTAGGTGCCCAATTACAGGATCACTATTTGCAACATTCCCCACTGGCTTCTCACAAGCCAAATCAATAGGGAAGCTGGCAGGGGAAATTGCAAGTTGCTCCAGTAAGTCATTCCCACCTGCAGCATCACCCCCATACATAGTCTTCACCCTCCCAGGCCTCCTTCAACTTGTACATAGCATGTGATGGGCCTCCCAAACCCTCCCCCAACCTCCCTTGACTTGTGTTCAGTCTGCACCGGATGTCCCAAGCCCTCCCTGACTCACATGCAGTCTGTACTAGCCTCCCCAACCCTGCTTTGGCACCCCTCTCTCCTCCCATGACACACATGCTTTCCTTACTTGAGGCTCCTGCTGCTTCCCATTTAACGTATGTTGGTGTTACAGCAGCCAGGATTATCCAGCTTGCCATCACTAGGCAATGCAGTCATACCACATTGTGCTTGACCATCATTTTTGCTTAGCAACAGCAATCCCAATCCCAGTTGCTGTTGTAACCCAAGGACTACTTGTATGTTGGATTTATGATTCAATATTATGAAAATTAATTGGAAGTCAAGAAGCTCTACAAAGCATCCCAGTTTTCTTTCACCTGCTTACATGCACGGTGAGACTATTCCTGTCTGGACAATGTCAATCTGCACATGGGAAAGGCTGTTGAAGCTTTATTTATTTTTTGCCTAAAACTGTATGTTAACATGCTCCCTGTGTTTAATAAAGCTTTGCAATAATTATTTCACTATTTACAAAATAATAAATATTTAATATTTTAAATTTAACTTAAGTTTTCTAAGAACACCTGTTTTATTCTTAATGAGCAGATATGTATTCTGTTTATTCTAGGTTTTTCAGAAAAAGATGCTGATGAAGTAAAGGGAATATTTGTGGATACAAACCTCTATTTTCTTGCATTGACATTTTTTGTTGCAGCTTTCCATGTAAGCAGATCATATGTTTTAGATATTAATAACAATACTGATATGCATCTAGGTAATATAAAATTATATTGATGTATAACAAGATACTGCTTCATATATACTAGTATGTATATTAGGCTCCTATTTAAAATAGTTCAAGAACATTTTTCATGCTATATAGTGTAATGAACAGCTAGAGTACTGAAGTAAATTTGGATTTAAAGGACTCGGGTTGAAAAACACTTCCCCCCCCTTATGTTACAGTAAATATATATATATATATAAGGTAGCATTAAGAGTTAGACAACTCTATGGGACACAGTAAACAGAAACTCTTTTCCTTTTTTCAGCATCCTGAAATATTGTCAACTATATCTGAGCATGTATAAAACTGTAGTAAAATGCAAGGTTGTGCCAGCTCTAAAACTGTTGTTATATTAGTTTTTTTAAAATAGTAATAACTGTGTTAATGATATGGTGATATTTTACATTTGCAGCTTCTCTTTGATTTCCTTGCATTCAAAAATGACATCAGCTTCTGGAAGAAAAAGAAGAGTATGATTGGCATGTCTACAAAAGCAGGTACGTAGCATATTTACTTACATGTTTTCTTGCTATTTTCCAGTGCTAGCAATGCACACAGCCATTTACTACAAGAAAATATAACTGTGAAAATTTTAAACAAAATGTTAAATGGTTGCAGTAAAATAAGAACCTCATATGAAGGAATATAGCAATGGTTAGATAATATTCCACCAATCCTATTCATTAAAAACTTGTTGAAACAATGTTGTCTTAATTTGATTTTTCTAGTACTTCCAGATATCACTGATTAGGCTTCAGAGACTAGAATGTTCTAAAATAGCAGGGCCCCCACAGAAAATATCATGCTGTCGTCCTGATCTACTTTCTTTGTGCTGTCTCAAAGAATATACTGAAAGATTATTGTGAAAAGTCCTTCTCCATTATTTTATTTTCCCTAAAGACTTATTTCCCTCGTGTAGGCTTTCAATGTTATACATACTTATTGAAAACAAATTTTTACACTGCTTCTAAAATTATAACATACTCCACTATGGGAATGACAAATCCTGTTCATCAGGATTGTGTTTTTCATTGTTGTCATTCCTAAGTGGTAGAAGATGAGAGATTCAGCACAAATCAGGCAAATTCTCAGGTAAGCCATCAAATCCCATCATTATTGGTTCATCTCCACTGCATTGCCCTCATTGTAGCCATCCTCCCTGCTACTAGTCCCTGCAGCACTGTTTTGTGTTGCTTCTAGGAAGGGGAAAATGTGCTAGAGGAATATATCTTTAAAGTCTGGGTTTATTTTATTTATTTATTTATTTATTCCATTTATATACCGCCCTTCTCCCGAGGGACTCAGGGCGGTGAACAGCCCATCTAAAAACCCCACAAAGAATACAAAAGTTGGGTTAGCCAACATGTCTAGAACAAAAAATATAATGGGCAAAAAAAAACGTTTTAAGATGTAGTCCAAATTTTAACATTCTGTTCGGTGCTTATTATTATTCTATTTTAAAGAATGCTATATACTGAATACTGTTGGTTGGTTCTGCATGGATATGTAGAACTATAATTATTCAAACTTAGGTTTGATTGTGGTAGCCAAAATATGTTTTAGTTTGGCACGTTGTTTAAAGCTAGCTATTAGAGTTTGCAAACTAGCTTAGTATGTTGTGCAATGTGGTTAGGTTTTATTTAGAGAACCATAGTTTAACAAAATGGTTTGCATTTGTGATTCCAATTTAAATTATTTTTCAAAATAAGATATTTTTTTCAAATGCATCCAGATTTTTTTTTTCAAACTGTACAATGTAGTTTTTTAAAAATCCACAGTGCACTAATGTGAATTCTTTTCATGCAGTGCTCTGGCGATGTTTCAGCACTGTGATCATATTTCTTTTTCTGTTGGATGAACAAACCAGCTTATTGGTGCTGATCCCAGCTGGTATTGGAGCAGTGATTGAGGTGAGCTGCTATTTATCTCTGCATCTGATACATACATATACAAGCACAGACAGATGAGTTCTCAAAGCAGCTTAATAAGAATGCAAGGATTTAAACTGTCATGATTAAATTTCTTTTAATAGGTCAGAACCAGCTTAGCTGCAAGTGATTTGTATTCTAAATTGATTCATAAATTGAAGTAATGATGATGGAAATTAGTTGAACAATATGTCAATTATTCCATCCTGAGATTTGAAAAAAAATTGGCTCAGATCAGTTACTTGATTTGTTTGATGGGATGCATGACTTCTATTTGCATATTTATCCCTATTTGGTATAGTATGTACTGTCATTTCTGCTCTTCTGTATAATTCTGTCTTCCTGGTCATGTAGAGAAAAAAAGAGCAATGCAGGAGCAAAGAGGTACTATTGTTTTATTATTGTGATTTCCAGCATCCATTACTCAAAACTGTTAGGAGTATCTTCACTTTCTTAAGAGCTTTTTTAAATTAAAGGTACAATTGAGGCACATTCTGTGCTAGGTTTTTTTTCCTTGAGTCTTTAGTATTAGTTATCTGAAAGACTGATTCATTTATCTGATATCTTTTGCCCCTTCTCTTGAGGCTTGCCTTCTTATATGAACCTTAGAGCTATATATAGTGTGTGTGTTCATATTAGCTATACTTTGGACTTACAAAGGTAACTGCAACTACATGTTCTATCCATACAATAACCTTATTGCACAATAGATCTCATATAAGAGAAAAAAACAAGTGTGGAATGGTTTTATAAGAATCATTTGAGAAATTAAGATTTCTATATTCACGGTATGACCATAAGATCAGAAGAAAATATTTATTTCAGCATATGTTAGTTAAATATAGTCCTAAGCAATACCATAGTACTCCTTTTAAAGTTTGAACATCATACATTCCGTTTTATTGTAGAATCATGTATATAGAAATAGAGCTGAGTATATCGTTTCTCTGTTATGCAGTCATTGTTAAACAATCATGACAATTCCTGTTCTTTCCAAAAGATACTTAAGAAATGTTAGAATTAAATACCAATGCCAAGGAATTCAGGTATAGTTATAATTAACTATCATAATCAGGTTATATAGTGAGACAAGTAAATTTGTAATACAGTACATTAAAATTTTAAAATCATATTCTATCCTCTAGCTTTGGAAAGTGAAGAAAGCATTGAAAATGACAATTGAATGGAATGGTCTGATACCAGCAATAAAGGTATTTTATTTTTTAAAATGTTATGTGAATTACTCAAAACTATTCACAACTTTTGGTTTTCATCTGGTTGGATTTAAGTATACTGCAGGCTGTAAAGTGTTAGACTACTGCTACTATCTATAACTATATATCCAGGGGTGGAATGCTACCGGTTCTGCACAGCTCTATAGAACCGGTAGCTCTAAAGAGCAGCAGACACTGAACCGGTTCTATGTTTTCTGCTGTTTGGCCCGCACGCCCACCTGGGCTCTTACCTGTCCTTTATTTCCTGCTTTTTCAAACTCAGCTGCTTTGAGCGGCACAGCTGAGGTTGAAAAAGCAGGGAAAATGAGCCTTTTCAAACGCTGCACACGTGCGCAGCACTTTTCAGCTATCCGGGTGGCACAGCTGATGTTTTGTTTACATGCACATGCAAAACATAGTCACCGAATCGATAGTAATACCGGTTGAATGCCGCCCTTGTCTATATCTATCTCTATCTATCTATCTATCTATCTATCTATCTATCGCAGTATTCTTAAATTCAACCAGATGAAAATCCAAAGTGTGTATGTGCAAAATTTATCTCTTCAGAGATTGCCTGTGATAGTGTGTTTAATCTGTACAAAGTGAGATCTGTCATTAGACCACCTAGTCCTAGCACTTTGGAATTAAATCTTTATACTGATTGCCCAGCTAAAGACTTAATGAACCTCAAATTGACACACTGCCTATTATGGAGTCTGCAGGCAAATATACAAGTCTCCTGTACAATAAGGATAAATGTCTCTGTTCAAATACAGAGACTGAGTTAGTAATCCATGTATTGTTACATTAACTATTGTACCACCCATGGCGTCTGGCACTCATAAACCCAATGACAGGAAATCTTTAAAAATGTTTTTATTGTACATTTTTCATTATTATTCATCACAGTTCCAATTTTACAACGTTACCATACTGGATCAAGTCCTTTTTTTCATCATAGTATACATTGACAGGAAATCTTAATTATCTTTCTGATCAAGAACTAACAGTATGTCTTCTGCAAGACCTAACTTAAATAACCACTGTAAAGATTGCCAAATTTCTAGCAATTTCTAGTTCCGGCTTATGGAAGCTAGATAGATTTTTAATTATTTTAGGTTTGTTTATTCTTTTCCGGTATAAATAAAATAATTTATATTGATTAATTATTATATTTTGTATAGTTTGGAGCATTTACTGAGTCTGAGAAGAAAACTGAGGAGTATGACACTCAGGTAAAATAGCTCTCTGTTTAGTATTAGTTTTAGTTTACTGATTTGTGAATTTTTTATGCTAAAGACCTATACTGAGTTGACTGCAAAATCAAACTGGGAAGCAGTAAAGCATGCTTTCTTACTATACAGGTAGTCCTTACTTATGACAATTGAGTCCAACATTTCTTTGCTAAGCAAGACAATTTATAAGTGAGTCTCGCCCCACTTTTTTTTCCCCATAGTTGTTAAATGTATCAGTGCAGTTGTTACATTAGTAACACGGTTGTTAAATGAATTTAGCTTCCCCATTAATTTTGCTTGTCAGAAGGTCACAGTAGCTGATCACATGATCCTGGGACACCACAACTGTCAAAAATACATGCTGGTTGCCAAGCAACTGAATTTTAATCACATGACCATGGGGATGCTGGAATGGTTTTAAGTGTGAAAAATGATCATGTCCCTTTTTCAATGCCATTGTAACTTGAAACAGCCACTAAAAGAATGGTGTAAGTTGAGGATTATCCATAAAGATAGCATCTTCTTCTATTGCTCTCGAACATATGAATAGTCTAACATACTCTATTGGGCAAAAAAAATAAATTGTCATCATAGAAAGCAGAATAATAACTTGGAAATTGCTATGTGGAAAGAATTCTATGATAATGAAAAATCAATAGTGATATCTACAAAAATAATTAGCCTTTTCCAGAATTCCAAGGTCAGTTTTTTAATAATATGAATTCCTGTTGAGAAGTACCTGTACTAATTCGTAAAGGAAGATTCAGATCTTAATGGTTAATTTTCCAGAAGATTATAATCCAGTGTTAATATTTACACAAAGTGCCAGGCAGTTACTATTCTGAACCAATCAAAACGTCAAAAAAGATAAGTTAAAGACTACTAATAACAATAGCTTTAGTAGTTCTTGGCTGGTTGTGGTCTAGATATAATTTTACCTAATCGTTTAAATAATATTAGTTGAAAATGATCATAGTCATTAATTAGCTAAATCACATGACCACACCCCAAGGACATTAATTAAAGCAGGAGGACAAACATTTTTCTAATCCTAGGATCACAGTTGCCAATTCAGTGTCAGGCTAAGGGCTAAACTTTAAAAATTGTGGTTAAGACCAGCACAGAAACTAAATTTGATTCATGTTATTTCTTTATAAAAAATATACATGCTTTAAAAATGGTCTCTTCCTTCTAATTTTGCTTCTGTGGGCAGAGCCATTGATGCATTTAAGTATTTAGTATTGCTTAGAAATCATATTTTTTTTAAAAAAAATCTAATAATGTTATTCTGCCTTCTGGGTCTTTTACATTGAAGTTTACAAAACTTCCATCTTATTATACTGAGATGGAAGCGCTAGCTGAAATGGTCAGATTTTATTCCAATAAGATCTCTTCTTGCCTAGCTTTTACTTACCAATATATGTGAATTTGATGTTGTTCACTGAATGTTGGATCGTGGAATCCAAAGGCACATCAGCCTTACCTCTCAGGTTAGCAAATTATTCTGTACAAAGGTGTTATAATGATGAAATAATTCATGTGGCCATTTGAAAAGAGGATGAAAATATTTATGTTCTTTTTTTCTCTCTCTCTCAGGCTATGAAATATTTGTCATATTTGCTATATCCATTGTGTATTGGAGGTGCAATTTATTCTTTGTTGAATATCAAGTACAAAAGGTAAGCTGCTATACATTATTTTAAAAATCTAAGGCATAATAAGATAATACGTTACCTTTTTGGTAATATAAATAAAAAGTGCTAAAATGTTAAAAAATGTATATTTCCAACAGCTGTCCTCTTACAAATATCATGCTTCTTTCTCAAAATTATATAGATTCTCTCCACTGCCTTATCTAATCAAAGCCTTCTGTCTATCTTTCTATCAAAAATTGATAGCAAATCCTACAATTTGTCTTCCGAAGCTGCCAAATCAGAAAATGATCATTACAGGAATAAGCATACTGTAGATGTAATGCTAATAAACATAAAGCCTGCAATACATTGCAACTTTTAAAGACTTTTCTGGTTTAAAGCCAAATTCAACCAGTCATGGGAATTTCTTAAACTAATTACATCTGAGCAACTAATCTTTGCAAATGTTAAAAAACACAGAGGGACTTTATTTAAAAATAAGTTGAGATGCTTTTTTCTTTCTCAGATACTATCTACCATTAATGCAGATGACTGAGGTTGCCAATATATGAATATCAACATAAATAATTTTTAATTTTAATTTATTTTTACTTTGTGTTCTCTTTTTCTTTGATTTGTCTTGCTTATGTAAATACTTCAGCTAAAGTGATTGGAGGTTGTAATATATCGTACTTTTATATATTATAAATATTGTACTTGACTTTCAGCTCTATGCCATATACAGTATGGAATATATCTGTGTCTATGTGTATACATGACTTGGTTTGTATGAAGTTCACAGAAAAACTGGAGCAAGGAAAGACGTTTACGTGTTAATTGTTGTGTTTTTTTAAATGATCAATAATGAAAGTAATGCTCTCCTTTTCTTTTTCATAAGCTGGTATTCATGGTTAATTAATAGTTTTGTTAATGGTAAGTATAAGTTTTTACTGCTTTTCTTGAAATCTAGTTCTTTAAAAACTATTTTCAAAAGAAGTTACTGAGGCATAGTATTTTTGGAAGTGGGTAGGCGTATGAATAGCTGTACTTGCTATCGTACATTGCTTCAGAGTATATTTGGGGGGAGGGGAGAAACCACAGCTATAATCCATCTTGATTTAAATCAGTTAAAGTATTAGGTCCTGGGATGATCTAGTGGAATAGCAGTTGATAGCCAGATCTGAAAAAAGGAAGTATCCACATATGGTACGTGTGCTAAAACAGGCCATTTCATTAATTTGCATTAACTGTCTAGAAGTTAATATATTAGGCTGGTAGTATGATCAGATTGCAAGAGGTAAAATAAAGCTGATACGCTGCTCCTGTAATTTCAGTTTTAAATTTGCAACCTGTAGAACAAAACAGACTATTTTTTCTTAGCCATACTTTTATGCTAATTTATCGTAAAATAAATTTCAAATCAAGCTGAATTTCTGATGTATGCAGACATGTACATGGCATGGGTGGCTCTATAAATATATCTCCCTCTCTCACGTACGCACATAAACATACATGGGACACACAGAAAGAATTTGTCATTTATTTTTTCTGGGAATTGTCTGTTTCATTGATTTCCCACTCCAGCCTAAAGCCTTATTTCTTCAAATATTAATGTAACATATCTGTAATTAAATTTTTTATAGGGTTCTTCTGTATTTCTACAAAAGAATATGAATATAAGGGAGGGTGAGAGCCTAAATTGAAATAAAAGCTCAATATTAAATTGCATCACACTTAGTGTATCCTGATGTTTAAAAGCAAGACTAAATAAAAATGGATATCTCTTTTTGTTCTATCATACCAACAATGTGATTTTTTTCCCTCTAACAGGAGTGTATGCTTTTGGATTTCTATTTATGTTGCCACAACTTTTTGTAAATTATAAGGTAATTAACAATTGAACCCAATATTGTAACATGTTATTTAATCCAACCTTCAGCTTTTTAAAAATAATATATTTTATGACCTTCTTACTTGCTTTCTTTTCAGATGAAATCTGTTGCACATTTGCCATGGAAAGCATTCACATACAAAGTAAGTTAATTTTGCAATTTATGACTTATGCTCCTGAGCCATTAATTAGTACTTGAAAATCAAGCTACAGTTGGAATTTTATTTGCCAATCTGGTATTACCCAAAAAATATTCAACAGCATTATTAGGCAATAACTTTAATAGTATAGCTTGTAGAGAACCATCAAGTCTTATTTTCATAGTAAGGTCTGTAACCTAATTTGAAACAAATATTTGGGGGCACTTTTATTTCTCAGGTTCCCTAATAATTATTTTTAGATTTTAAGACTCCAA
This sequence comes from Bungarus multicinctus, assembly GCA_023653725.1. Taxonomy (NCBI): domain Eukaryota; kingdom Metazoa; phylum Chordata; class Lepidosauria; order Squamata; family Elapidae; genus Bungarus; species Bungarus multicinctus. The sequence goes on from CM042846.1 coordinate 9,579,729, forward strand.
GGAAGATCAGCTTAGAATATAATAAAAAGTTACACTTAGAGGAGTCTTTGGCCATATGCACAGGAACCTCAAGGTGGTATTTACATGACTTACAACCTATAAAGTCAATGAAAGTTCAGTACAGACCTGCCTTGGAGCTGCCTTGGTAAAGTTGGAAGAAGCTGGCTACCTACCTTATGGCTCGTAAGTTGAATGCTACCTACCTTATGGCTCGTAAGTTGAATATTAACTGCTAGACTCAGCTTGTTGAATCATAAAGTGGGTAAGCCTGTCTAAGGATATTTTTAACAAATTACAAAATCATTTGGATGTTGCATATAGGTTTTTCTTGTTGTAGATTTAACTTACATTTTCATTATCCGAGAGAAGGACTCTCTATCTATAACCTTAAAATGGCATTCTTTTTACCTTCACTTCAGTTATTCTGTTTAAATATTGTGTCGTCAAAAACAGTTGATTTGCTTGAAAATATTGTTATTTTAAATAACATGTAATTTACATGCCATTAAACAAGCTGCATCCTCTTGTCTATTACTTAACAGGCATTCAACACATTCATTGATGACATTTTTGCATTTATTATTACAATGCCAACATCTCATCGGCTGGCTTGTTTTAGAGATGATGTGGTGTTCTTGGTGTACCTTTACCAAAGATGGTATGGGGTTTTTTTTCTTTAAATTTCTTCTCATTAGTTAGATGGTTAGTATTAGTTCTTCTGCCAGGAGAAAATATAGATATGCCTTGTACATCATGCATGGTTGAGAAAAATTGTGTATTGATTGTGTATTGTTTCTTTCATCTCTTTCTCTCACTCTTTATTTTCATATCCAATTTTCACAAGACCTTTTGACGCTATCAAATAATTATTCATTCAGAATTTTCCACAATTTTCTCTGTTCATTATCACCATTCAGCAAAGTGTAACATACAGCTATCAACTTATGAATTCCTATTTTCATATATATCCTGAACAGTCTAGCTGACACTTAGCCTTCTGAAATATCTTTTTAGATTTTTTTATTCATAATAAACACCTGCATTGCCATTGTTGTTTTCATTGAATCAATTCCACTTCAGGCACCATCATTTAAATATATTACCTTGCTCTCTTTAGAGAATAATGTTAGAGACATAGCTTAACCATTTTTCTTTCACTTCATTCATTAATTCATGTTGTATGCCAAATATTTCTCTTGCATTCTAAGTTACCATCTGCTATGTGCAGTGAAGGTTCCCTCCCATATTCCCCCGTCACATTTCCCCCGCCCCGTTCCCCACAACTGCTTCCCCCTTCTATCCTGCCATGTCAGACTCACTTTGCAAAGATCTGTCTCCTGTCTACTACGGTTTCTTTACCTTTGAGAGAGAGGAGAGCAGGATGATTTCCCTTCCATATCCAGTCGGCTTGTGAATGCTTTTTGAGCTGAGAGTGAAATGTTCTGGGGGCCATGATCTTGCATAACTCCAGGCACCCATTCGCTTTTGCAGAGAAGTCACACTAGATCACAGCCCTTAGAACATTCCACTCCCAGCGTGAAAACCATTTGCAAGATGATCAGATACTGGAAACGAAGTCACGTTGCTTCCAGTGTCCAATCAGCTTGCAAATGCTTTTCGCACTGAGAGTGAAAGGTTGTGGGGGCTATAATCTCACGTGACTTCAGACATCCATCCGCTTTGGCAGAAAATGAGTGCCTGAAGTTGTGTGAGATCAGAGCCCCCAGAACCTTTCACTCTCAGTGCGAAAAGCAATTTGCAAGCCGATCGGACGCTGGAAGGGAAATCGTCCCACTCTCCTTTTCCTCCAAGGCAAAGAAACCACAGCACAAAGGAGACAGATTTTTGCAAGGTAAGCAGGTTGGGAGGGGGTAAGCATGAGATATCTCAGTGGATTGGGGAGGCCCTGGGTGGCCTGTTCTGTCATTAGGCTATCCCCATGGCCTTTCCCACTCTGAGATACCTCGTGCACTTAATGACCCGTGCATTTGATTAGTGAATGCATGGGCAAAAGCAGGAAGTGATCACATTCAAATTGCATGATTCACTCCTACAAATCCTCAAGTTATGGATGTAATTGGCAGGCTCCATTACATTCGTAACTCAAGGATTACCTATACTAACTTTAATCATACTTGCTTCACATGCAACGTTCTTTGCTTACAGTAGCAACATAGCACTAGTCATTTGCAGCACGCTTTAGCTAGTTCACAACAAGTGTTAACAAAGCACTTTACTTTAAGACATATAAGTACATTTATCTTAGACATATATATGCATTAACCAGAGCAAAAAATAGAAGCATGAAAAGACTTTGATTAAGAAAATGTCACAATTTCTTTTTAACCTTAAGGCTTTATCCTGTGGATAAGAGCAGAGTGAATGAATATGGAGAATCCTATGAAGAGAAGCTGAAAAGAAAACCCCACAAAGAATAATTTAAGATATTACTAAGAATTCTTTGGATTGATGCTGCCTGCATATGCTGTTTGACTTTTAAAAAGAGATGAAGCAAAAGAGTATTCTTCAGAGCTTGGAACAGAATGTCATGGACATTTTATCATCTGCATTGCCAAAATATGTTATGATTACCTTTGGATTTTTTTTTAAATTATTATTTGGGGTTCAACAAGGCTGCCAATATTTCTGCCAGGTGGTTAACATTTTAAATTGCTTTGACAATTTCTGCATAAATATTTGTGTCCATTATGCTTAATGTCTTGAATTCTCCAATAGCTGACCTTAAGGAGTGTGCATTTAAATTCTGCTCTTTGGTTTATGAACAAGAGGAACATACTGTGAATGATTATGAAAAGGTTATAAATTGACAGGGACCTGCCCTTCACTTTCAAACCTTTCTGTAAAAAGGTTTTGGACCAATCCTTGGCATGTTCCAGCCTTTTTATGATTTTAGAGAGAGTACATTCCTCACTCACTCTTTGAAATCATAAGGATTAAAAATATTTGGTTGGCTGGATTGTGTTCCTTATTTTGTACTGTATTTCCTGGTGTGAGCATTTCATTTTTTTTAAAGATGTCAGCTATGCTTCTTATATGAACCTAATAGTGGCAGCAACCATATGAAGACATGTACTCTCAATGGTACATTTAAAACCATTCTGAGCTGGTCCTGGATGCAAAGCGTGTAACTTAAAAAAATCTTATTAGCATAAAACAATTAAGTACATGCAGCAAATAGTATTCTGTAGTTTGGGGAATGGATTTTTTTGGTACATACACAGCAAAATGCTTTTGTTCAATCCTATAGTTGGAATTTCTTGATTCCACTAAACGATCTTTTTTCTAAGATGAAAAGTCATTACATTTTCAGTCAAAAACATGTTTTTAGAAGAATGTAAATACATAGTTGCATGACACACTATTGTGCCAATGATACTTCGGCAGGGAGACTGTAGACCTTTTTCATTGTATAACAATATAAACCCTAATGAAGAGTGGTCTAAAGCAAAAGACAGGCAGAAAATCTCAAAGATTCATAAAGGAAGATCAGTTTGAACTCTACTGGTAAGGAAATTGTAACTGCCCAATTGCCATGTTTTGTTTTGGTGCAGGGGCTTAAATTTTTTATAATGAGCCTTTTTATAAATTGGGATGCTGTGTTTATTAAATAATGTTTATATTTCGTGTGAAATATATTTTAAGCATGTTCAAAATGCAAGTTTAAAAAAACCATTTAGATTCTGGCATGAACTGCTGTGCTACATGTTCTTTTCAAGACCAATCTCCATTGACCCCCATAAAATTGTTACATCTAATCTATGGAATTGCCTTTTACCTCTCAAACACAGAACATTGGAAAATAGTCATAAGAATTCCTGCAGGGTAATGTGTCCCACATTAAGAAATGGGGGGGGGGAGGCAGGGCTGCCATTTTGTGCCTAGCTATGCATGCTTAGCTAGGCCACTGACTTGAATGAGATTTGAGTATGTTTAATACTGCAGTGACTTTATTGCCAAAAGGTTTTGCTTTCAATAGTGCTGAACATGCATGTGTATTTCCCCTTACTAGAATTCCAGAAATCTACTGGCACTTAATTCTCCAATATCAGATTTTAGATTATTAGGATTGTTTACTAAAAATGATTTCCAGTCTAATCCCACTCAGATTAATAAATAAATAGTGACTAATTTAACATTAATTATGGGACTAAAGTATCACTAATTTAGCCTGAATCCAACTTTAATTGGCAGTTTTGGTCACTCCCAAGCTTTCATTTTACTTTTATTTATTTATATACAGCAGAATTTAAATTATTAAATGGAAGAAATATTGTTATGATGTAACCATATGCATTTTTTTAAAGATTCCAACTATAAAAACTATCTTGAAAGAATTATTACAAATTTATTTGGCTAATGTTGGAAACTACAAAATATAATTACTTGATTAAATGACTCGCAATGCAAATGTTATGTGATTTACATGAAAATAGTTCGTTTTAAATTTTAATTAGAAATGTAACTAGTAATATGAGAAAGATCTGGTTACCTTTTAATCCTGTCAGTTATGTTGTTTCCTCCACACTGTACAAAAATAAATGTTAATATGCAGGTCTTGGTGTGTTCGGGTCTTTTCCCGTGTAAGATTGAGACTAACTGGGCAATGTTTCGACGAGATCTCACTCACCATCTTCAGGCTGGTGCTTTCGGCTTTGTGCTTGTGCGAGCAAAGCGTGATCTGAGCTGCTGTCTCCCTATATATACTGATGGGAGGTTGGCTGTGTTGTCATTTCTTAATTGGTTGATGGAGTTGATGTTTGCAGATTGGCTGGCTTTTTCTTAAGAACATGTGTGGCTGAGGTATTGGCTTTTTCTTAAGAACATGTGTGGCTGAGGTATTGGCTTTTTCTTAAGAACATGTGTGGCTGAGGTATTGGCTCAGCCACACATGTTCTTAAGAAAAAGCCAGCCAATCTGCAAACATCAACTCCATCAACCAATCAAGAAATGACAACACAGCCAACCGCCCATCAGTATATATAGGGAGACAGCAGCTCAGATCACGCTTTGCTCGCACAAGCACAAAGTCGAAAGCACCAGCCTAAAGATGGTGAGTGAGATCTCGTCAAAACGTTGCCCAGTTAGTCTCAATCTTACACGGGAAAAGACCCGAACACACCAAGATCTGCATACCTGTACTGGTGAAAATCTACGAAAACAAATGTTAATATGTGTGTGTGCGTGTATGTATATGTGTGTGTGTATATATATATACATACACACATACATACATACATATACATATGAACACATACATCCACACTATTTATGGTATTTCTCAACCTCAGATTCTGATTATATTGCTGAGAAGAATCAATTTAGTGGAAATTTCACACATTGCCTTTGATTTGGAAATGCATTTCAGCAGTTGAAAGTTGGACTTTCTTACAAGATAGGAAGTAGCAGCCTCTGGACAGTCCTGATTTGCAAATAATGTGTCAAGGATGGGAGAATTAAAAATAGCATTGCCCAAATAAAAGAGGCAAGGTGCTATTTTTCCATCATAGCACTTATAATATGGATCCACTTGCTTAATATGTGTACTAAAATCTGGCTACAGAGATGTGAGGCAGTTCACTTGTATGAACTATTAGAGAATTCACACATACACACTCAAATATTTATCCCAGAGAATGTATTACTAATACTCTCACCTGACAAATAGAAGAAATTGAAGCTGAAAGAATAGTATTGAGATGGCCTTAGGATCAAGAAGAGGAAATATGGGTCTAAACCACCTCACTAGCTCTCAAAAAGGAAGAAAAGTGCTTCAGTACTTCTGCACAGCAGCTGAGAGTAGAATATGGTTTTTGTTATTGATAAAAAGGCACTGAAAGCTACTTAAGCTTGCAAAGTCACCACTTAAAAGAGCAATGAAAGAAAAACTAAGGTAGTATCCTTTAGTGTTTGGTGTTCTCTAAAGAAAGTTCCTAATTCCTTGAAGTTAATGAAAGCTGCGATTCAGCTAGGTCACAGTGCGAGAAAGATTTGATGTTTTACATGTACCTGCATTTTATAGCCAGTTAAATTTGATTGAAACATACCTACCTAGGAACAAATAATTGTTTTAAATAAGCAGAAAATATAACACAATCTCAGGTTCATTCACTATTACTCCCCAGTCCTGGAAAAGTACAGTTAAGAGATTAGACTCCTTACCCAGATTCCCAGATAGAAATTTGTTGGACATTGGGTCATTTCTGAATTCTCACTAAATACGAATCATGACACTATTTTGCTTTCTTTTGAATCTAAGCAGCCGTCTTATACCCACTCGCACTGTGTAGCCTCCATTACCTTTATCTTCTTAACAACGGTCAATGAATATTGTATTTCGGACAGAAACTTTGCCAGGTATCTGCTTGCTGGTCCTATTTGGCACGTGCTCAGCGAATCCGCTTATCTCGTCCTCCAGGTTGCTTTGAACAAACTTAAAACTTCACTAAGAATATTTCACTATAGGTAGTCCTTGACTTACGACCACAATTGAGCCCAAAATTTATGTTGCTAAGCGAGACTGTTAAGTGAATTTGCCTCATTTTACGACTTTTCTTGCCATAGTTGTTGTGTGAATCACTGCAGTTGTTAAGTTAGTAACCCAATTGTTAAATGAATCTATCCATTGGCTTTGCTTGTCAGAAGGTTGCCTGAGACACTGCAACATAAATATCATAAATATATACCATAAATATCATCATAAATATGTAGTTGCCAAGTATCCCAATTTTGATCAAATGACCATGGGATTGCAACAACGGTTAGAGTGGAAAAAAACAAGTCTTAAGCCACTTTTTTCTGTGATGTAACTTCAAATAGTCACTAAATGAATAGCTGTCAGTAGTCGAGGACTAACTGTACCAGGAGCAGCCCATTCCACCTCATCTATTACTGCCCACTCGCTCTTTCCTTAATTTGGTGCCCTTGGTCATCAGTCCCTACATTCCTATTTGTTGTAGGTTTTCTATAGTGTTTCATAGCAGGAGCTCTCAAATGCTGGCATTCGGAGTGTACCTATCCAGCCCTACCCACCCACCCACTACCACTGCGTTAGAGCAGGGATCTCTAACCTTGGCAGCTTTAAGCCTGGAGGATTTCAGCTCCCAAAATTCCCCAGAATTCTATCATCTGAAGTCCTCCAGACTTAAAGTTGCCAAAGTTGGAGACCCCTGCGTTAGAGAAACGGTTGCACACAAACACAGAAACCCAGCGGAAACTTTTCCCGGGCTTGCCTTAAAGGGCGTGGCTTCTGGCACCTCGAAGAGCCAATAAGGGAGGCGAGTCAGGTTTCGGTGGACTACGGAAAACGCGCTGGCGCTGCCTCTCAGCCTCCGTGCATCGCTTCTTTCGACGCCTGCATGGACCGATCCCGGCGATGGAGAGCTGTGCGGGAGCTGCTGTGCAGCTTTTACGCGGAAGTGCTGCCGCTGGAAGTCTTTGTGCGGCGCTTGCAGATGCACACTCTTGCAAAGGGCCAACCGCAGCCTCTCGTGCAGGACGGGGATCCCGGGAGCTACTGTAGCCTAGTCGCCCAGTGCCTGGTGGGACGGCTGGCTGAGTGCAAGGCCCTCCCTACCCATTTCGCCGTCCAGCAGGTAATTGAGCTGCTTTTGCGTTTGACCCGGATTACTTTCTGCCCCACTCTTCCACCCCCCATCCCCCCAAAAAAGCAGCCTGCTTTGGAATACGATAACCTATTTCGCCATTTGATACCCACTGTGTTTCAAGGGTCAGCCAAGTATTGTCTGCGGAAAAATGCAGAAAGGGCTTCTCCCCTCGAGAAATTCCTAATGTGTGTTATGGTTCCTGCACAATTTGCTCTTTCCATTTCTCCCCGCTGCTTGAAGTGGTCTTTCTCCTTCTGCCTATTGTAGACTGCACTGTTTTACCAATAAGGGAGAATATTTGTAGCTCAGGGTTGAAATGAGGGGTCCGTGGCGCACTTTTTTTAAACAATAGGGTTATGTGGAGTTATATACAGATCTACTTAAAATTGCTAAAGAGTAATGGTAGGCTTTGGGAACCTAAGACTATGTTTGTGGTATAGTGGGCATGGCTAGCTAATGAAAGCAGCCATTTCATGGAAAGAAAGAAAAGTCTGGTAAGATAATATATAAGTAATCGTTCCAGTTGGAGAATATATGTAGCTCAGGGAGGAACTGCACAGACCTTGGCACTCTCTGAGATTGGTTATTTGCTTGCAGATGCTTCTTCACCCAACTTCACCCAACCAAATGCCGCTTGGGGGGGGGCAAAAGCCCTAGTAATAATAAGCAGGCATATACAATAGAATGAAGGCCATTGCTGAGCACTTAGCATGGTGCTCCATAGACTGTAAGCCGCCCTGAGTCTCTGGAGAAGGTCGGCATATAAATGTAAATTTTAAAACAATCTACAGAATGTCATCAGGTTTAGCAAGTGTGTAGTTTTCTCTCTGTTTATATACAATGGCTTGCCCTGACAGTGTTATTTGGGGGGGGGTGGTGGCTTTCTCCTTGGTAGTTCCTTGATTAGTGACTGGTTTTCTACTTGATGGTCTTGTTTCAGGATCATGCCTATTATTTAGTTTCTTTCAGGCACCCCAAGCCCTCCCTTGGTTCTCCAATGTTGTTCCTTTTATCAATGAGAAGTAGTGGCATTTCCCATTTTTATTTTAGGAAAGTTGGTGATTGGGAGCCTCTGTAATGGCTAATCTTTCTGTTTCTTGAATATAAACATCTCTGGATATGCCTGTGAGGTTCACGGCCTTTCAGGAGGGTGGTAATAGCTGGAGGTTACCCCCTTTTTTAATTAATTTAACATGGGCGTCTTATAATTTCTTACAGTTTTTCCAGTCATGGACAATAGGTCCAAATCTGTGCAGGTATTGTAATCCTACATTTTTATTAGTATAAATGAGCGACTTTTCTCAGTTTTTACTAAACTCTAGATACAGTTATGACTAGAAATGTTGTAAGGAACTCTTGCCCATTTTTATTTGCTACCAAAAGTACCACAGACTTCAATGTATGCTTGATTACCATGCCAGTATCCAGCTCTATCGCTAACCTTATCTGACTGAAATATTGGTTCCTGCTTTAAGTGAAAATGCTGTATATGCAGGTATTAGGAAATGCTCAAGTCACATTGAGATGTGTGGTGGAAATATTTTTTCATTATATGTGGGTATTCAACAGAGTAGAATAGAATAGAATTCTTTATTGGCCAAGTATGATTGGACACACAAGGAATTTGTCTTTGGTGCATATTCTCTCAGTGTACATAAAAAGAAAAGATAAATTTGTCAAGAATTATAAGGTACAACACTTAATGAGCACATATCAGCTATCCACTGTTGAATAAAGTAGGATTTTTTTCCTTGCATTTCTATTCAATTCTACATAATTAATGACATTTGTGATTTTATTCAGAATTTTGCCAGAAAGATTATGCTTTTTTGCTGTTTTGCAGGTTTCCTGTCAGGATGATGTCCTTGCACGAATCATTCATAGAATTTGTCAAAAGAAGAAAAAGAATGTGTTGGCATTTGGTTATACCTTATCGAATAAAAGTAATTGCCAGTTGCCCCATATGCCAAATATTGGTAGCTACATGCTTAATCGTTCAACAGAAACTATTCGACAGAATGTGCTCTGGGAGATCATTCTAAACAGAGTTGGGGATGATGTCATGATGTATTTATTAGAGCATTGTGCTCTCTTTCTCGTTGTGCCTCCTAGCTGCTGTTACCAAATTTGTGGAGAGCCCATTTATGAGCTTCCTTCAAGAAATGCAACACGGCCTCCAAAGTTTCTTAGACAGAGGATTCATGGGCCTTCGCCTTGTACCCTAACAACTTATCTCCGCAAAAGGTTTCAGTCTTGTAGGTGGTATCCCAGAAAAACAAAGTGGAAGAAATCGAATTCTGAAAGGCAGAAATGGAACAAAACGCAACAACACAACAATCTATCGTCTTTGGTAGCTCAAAGTGCTTCTGGCCAAAATCCTATAAAGAAAAAGCAAATTATGACAACCGGTGAACACATAGAAAAGCAACAAAAACCCTCTTTTAGCCCATCATTAAGAACACAGTGTTTAAAAAGAAAGTGGACAGGCCAGTGTGATACAATTAATGCCAAGAAAATAAAAACCATGATAAAGGAGGACAATGTAGAAAAAAAAACAAGAAACCCCCATTCTAGAAAAAAACAAAATGAGCTGATTTTAGATTGTGATAAACCTGAGGCTTCTAGGGTATGTGTACAATCATGTTCAAAAGGATTATCTCTTATGAACTCTGTTCCTCAGAATGGTGGGGTACAAATATCTGGGGAACCTAGTGCAACTAATGACAATCAAAGGGCTTTGATGTGTGGAAAGCAAGATAGTATAAGTAAAACACTCTGTGAATCCAATCTGCAGCCAACATGCAATGCTAAACTGCCAAAGCTGGTAACTGGAACCTCTGATGTTAGTTCAGTGCAACTGGGGCAGGCAAAAACGGTTTTACCAAAAAAAGACCTTGGAATTTGCTCATCTAAATCTGTCAGGAAGTCTTACGGTAGCATTCCTGTAGCGCACATTGAGAGACATTCTCTCTTATATTCCTACCAGCGTTTGAAAGAGTGTTTACCTAAGTCATTTGTATTAAATCACTTGAAGGGCAATCCAGGAGGAGGACAACGCTTAGTAGAACAAGTATTCTTCAGCAGTAAGATTCTGAAGGAGCCTGGCAGTCCTAGCGTTCAAAATGGTTCCAAGAAAAAGAAGAGGGTTCCGAAACGCTATTGGCAGATGAGAAGGGTGTTCCAAGAACTCTTACGGAATCATGCAAGGTGTCCCTATCAAGCAATATTAAAAAGGAATTGCCCCATTTCAGTTTCTGAACCAGACAAGATAAGCCTAGGAGAGCAGAGTTTCAAACAAAATGGTCACCAAGGAGAACAAATTTCACCAAAGAGGCAGCAGGGTAATCCAGTAGAAGGTTGCATGGCAAGCAGGTCAGGTGCCTTGAACCCATTTTCAGAAACTGGTGCTTCAAGCAGAAGCTCTGAAAGAACTGAATTACTTGAAAAAAAAGATAAGGAGCAGGTCTTCCAAGATTCCTCCAGTTCTGATTTCATAGCGTTGTTGAAGCAGTATAGCAGTCACTGGCAAGTATATACTTTTGTGAGGGGATGCTTAGAGAGAGTGGTGCCTCCTGCACTTTGGGGTTCAAACCACAACAAGTGCCGCTTCTACAGAAATGTGAAGAAGTTTATCTCCTTGGGGAGGTTTGCCATGTTTTCTTTGGAGGAATTGACATGGAAAATGAGAGTCAATGACTGCGCTTGGCTTCGTCTCACCAAAGGTATTCACAGGGATATCCTCAGGATATCACTTTTATTTTTGAAAATATTTTCAAATGTTACTTTCACGTTCTTAATTATACGTGTAAATTGGCCTTGTAAATAAGAGACATTTTATTAGACTGCTTATTTGAAAAGGCTGGGTTTTTTTTTCCAGATTCTGACCTCTGGCAGAATAAGTTGATGTTCCTACTATAAGATTTAGTGCATGCATTGGAGAGAAGTGTACACATAATTACATCTTTGATTTATAATGCAGCATTGTTACCCACTCTAAAAACATTCATTTTATCTGGAATTTCTTTAACTTAACCTTTAACCTTTAAGTTGGTTGTGAAGATAATGTGAATAGATGCTTCTAGCAAGAACAGAAATCTTACTGATTGTCACTAAATCTGGATTCTCCTTGTAGAAAGTGGCCATTCTGTTCCTGCCTCTGAACATCGCTTTCGGGAAGAGCTGATGTCTAAATTCCTGTACTGGCTGATGGACTGCTATGTTTCAGAGCTCCTCCGGTCTTTCTTCTATATCACAGAGACAGCATTTCAAAAAAATTTACTTTTTTTCTTCCGAAAAGCTGTTTGGAGCAAACTACAGATCATTGGAATCAGGTATTGTTAGGAAACCAGAAGTTCAAAAGTGCAAAGAAAGCTATTTCCTTTACGCTAAGGGTTGGGGATTCGGCCCTACAGACCTAATCTAAGTCACTATCTTGTAAAGAGTAGCTATGCTGTAGTTGCTCCCTGCTTCCTTCAGATTGTGGGGATGCTGGACTGCTAAAGGTGACTGCTGCTGGGCAAGGTAGGAAATAGGTAGCCCAGCTCTGCACTGCATAAATTGACTTTCCATAGAGATCTGGCAGTCCTCATGTGTCTCGCTGCCCGGGTAAAGGAGCCCGATCCAAGGCTACTCTTCATTTCACCTCAGATGGAGCATGGTTGTTGGTTTGGAGTATTTTTCAAAGCCTAAACTGCCTTCCCTAATATGGGATGTCATCTAAAGCAGGAGGTCCAACCTTTTGGACCTCAGGGACTACCAAACTCATAATTTTAAATCCCAGGGACCACTAGCCCAGTGTTTTTCAACCTTGGTACTTTGAAGATGTGTGGACTTCAACTCCCAGAATTCCTCAGCCAGTTCTGCTGGCTGAGGAATTCTGGGAGTTGAAGTCCACAGATCTTCAAACCACCAAGGTTGAAAAACACTGCACTAGCCAGTTCTATGGGCATGGCCTAGTTTGTGGGTGTGGCTTGGTGGTCATGTGACTGGCTGGACATGGCTTGTATGTAAATATTATAAATATTTATATAAATATTGAATTTTCTATCAAAAAAAGAGCAACTTTTACCCCAAAGCAGGCAGGCAGATTGAATTGCTCACAGATTCATTCAGAGATCTGTCTATCTGCCATCGGCTAGCTCACTCTGTCACATAAAATTTGCTTGCAAGCAAACTCACAAAATAAACTCACAGCACACCATGTATGTAAATATTGATTTTTTATTTTAAAAAGGAGCAAGTTTTACCCCAAAGCAGGCAGATTGAGTTTCTCACAGAATCATTCAGTAATCTATCTGCCATTGGCTAGCTCAGTCTGTCACATAAAGTTTACTTCCTGTGAGTCTGCAGTGAATAATAAAAACTTCAGTCCTAAGGGAGGTTCGGCTGTGCTTAAAAGCAGAGCCGAAGATCTAAAGACTAGCTAGAAAGCAAGAAATCTAACCATTTCCTACTTCCTAGTTAATCTAAATCTCCCGGCACAGCAGCTGATGGTCGGAAAAAGGAAAAATAGCAATTTAGCAGGCAAGTTTGTGAGTAAGGAGTGGGCGGGGACGGTTCCTGCAGGCCATGTGGGAGGCGCAGCCTTGTGTTTCTGCGCAGCCTGGATTAATTGCTTTGTGGGGTTGCTCTGGGGGTTAGATTTCTCTGCAGCCCACCAAAATTTTCTCACAGCTCATCAGTGGGCCATGGCCCACCGATTGGCGACCACTGGTCTAAAGCAGGAGTCTCCAACCTTGGCAACTTGAAGCCTGGCGGACTTGAACTCTTAGAATTCCAGCAAAGCTGGCTGGGGAATTCTGGGAGTTGAAGTCCACCAGACTTAAAGTTGCCAAGGTTGGAGACTCCTGATCTAAAGCACCCAAGCAGGTAGGATATTAAATCAGATTTCTTACCCCTACTTTTTTTAACACCTATGGTTGGACGCTCTTGGCGCTAAAACTTGACAGTTGCCGTTCCATTGTTAATTCTGGCTTGAAGTCTGTCTTCCCATCTTAGACAACTTGCCTGATTTGGGATTAGAATGCAGAAGAAGTTCAGCTCATCTGTATGTGCTTTGAAAAAATGCTGCTAGGAGCTTAGAATCCCTGAAGGGAAAAGTTACTTTTGTTAGCTATGTACCTCCCAGCTGTCTTCTGTCATTGAAGCCTATTAAGGGTGGTGGGAAGGACCTTATACCATCAGGGCTCTCCTCCTCCGTCAGAGGAATTTTCCTCCGATTGTAATTCCCTTCATCTGATTAGTTTCCAGAGCCTTATGAACAGTATCATGCATTTTTGTGGAGTTGGGTTCCACATCTCTTGTGGAATGTAAATGTGAAGTTGCCTTGAAGCCAGAACTTGACTTGAGATGATTATAGACATATCCACTTAGTTTCCTTGGGAACATTGCCATTTCCTTCTTCTGGTTTAATTTCCTTTTCCAAGTCTGTATCCAGACTTACTGATCCATGTATTAACCAGGCCTGAAACTGCTTGTATTCTAAACCAAGAGGAGGTTGGCCAGATGGTGCCATTTTTGGAACTTTTTGTTGGATAACAACGTAGTACATTATACCTTAAAATAAACATGAAATTTAGATGTCATTTAAGGATAGAATTCTACTGTATCCTATTTTTAGTGTAGACCACCTAAAGGTGCTTTGAAGTTGAGTGGCCACTAAATCTTATAAATAAATGACAGTCTGCCGTTTGTACATTTTAAAATATTGCCAACTTCCATTTTAGGAGCCATCTGGCCAAAGTGCAGCTTCAGCCTTTATTAGAGAAAGATATTGAACTTTTGCAGCAAAGAAAATATGTTCCTGTGGCATCAAAACTCCGATTCATCCCCAAACCAAATGGGTTGAGGCCTGTGGTCAAACTGCATGGTGTGGTTGGAACAGAAACATTTTGCAAAAACAGCGGAGACAAAAAGGTCCTTAATTTATTGAGTTAATTCAACATTACATCAGTCAAATTCATGTATTTGGGGTGCAGGAGCCTGAGATACATGTTTGTACACTTTGATTATTGCAGTTTCTCTTCTCTAAATCTGTTTCAATTCGTTTAAATCTTCAAAATATATTATGCAGAATTAAACACTGTTCCTGTTAGGATATCATTTTTATAAAGTAATCAAACTATTACTTTGTATTAAGTATCCTTATATTAATACAGGTTACAATTGTCGGTTTCTTATTTTATTTTGCAACAGAATCCACAGGTTGCTGATTTCTATTCCACTTAATCAAGCACAATCCAAGCATCCTTTTTGTATACATTCTCTATGCATTTATTTTGCATTTAGCCTTTATTGTTTTGCTTAAATCCTGGATTTAATATTTTTCTTTTTTGAATGTTTTTTAATTTCAGCCCAGTGTCCTGTCCACCAAGATAACTTATAAATATGTTATTCCTTACTTCTTCCAGTTTCATGTCTATATATTCAGTAAAAATGTGCTGCTCCTACTTATTCCCAAAATGATTAAAAATGCAAGGTAGATCTCAGCCAAATCAAATCAGTATTCTTATCGAAATCTTTTGCTCTAATGAGTTGCTAGGGATGAGCATTCCAAGTGTACACTTTTCCAATCAATTATGAAGCCATTTGATTTGACATCTATCCAGGATATTGGCAATGTGCTAACTGAAATAATAGGGCAACTGAAATATTAGGTTAGAACATCTATAAAAATACTTTAGGCGCTTGAAGTGCAATTATGCAGCCTTTACTTAAGGTAACATATTTCTTATGAAATGCTCCTCAGTTTTGAAATGAAATCCTTATCCACCCCAGTCCTATTTTTAAATGATTGCATTGGAGAGCTGACAGCTTGTTAACATTATGTCATCTCAACTAAGATGTCTATTGTTTCCTTTGTTTTTCCTTTAAGCTCAACTTGATCCTTGCATTGTTTGTCAATATCACCTGGCAACTTGTGGCTTTTGTTGTGTTGCTTATAGTTCTGAGTACTGCACTTTACTTGTCTTTTGAGTGACCTTGTGTTCCCTTTTATTCATTCAGTTGATTTTAGATGTCTTGGACTTCTTTGCTCATTCATTCATCTTGCCCTCAGATTCTTTGTAACTTCATTGAGTGATTAAAGTGTGTTTTTCTGAAATCCAAGATGTATGTTCTCTGCTATTCACACCCTTAATTTTCATGAGGTAAAGAATTTATTAATTTGACAATCATTCTGTACTTGCCCAACACTAGTGGCTTAAAATAATTGGAAACAAGCCCATTAAATGCTTTCAAGGAATAATGTTACAGCTAATCAGTAAAATACAAGGCAACAATCCACCCACCCCCACAAATAGGTTATGATCCAAAAATGACAGAAGGCAAATCATCTGGTTCCAAGAACAGTTGCAGATGGCATACTTCTGGCCATGTCTACCAACAGGAAATCTAAGAAGACTTAACAGTCATCAATCTGCTCCTTCCAGGGAAGCATCTTCTGTTTGGCTCAAGATTGAGAGGACCAATTCAGTACTCAGCATTTAACGGTCTAATGATGTCTTCTGGTGATTTCAGACAGATATTAAACAGGATAGGAAGAGGATTAAGCTTAGGGGCACCTTATATCAGCAGCCAGAAGTTCGCCATCACTATCAACTAGCACAGACCACAGAGCACCACTATAAAACCATCTCCCTCATCTCTGAGTGGCATAGGACAGAGTTCTCCAGCCTTTTCCGGCTTTGAGGATCAATGGGGAGAGGGAAAGAGGATGGTTCTATGCGAAGGGCCAGCAAATACACACACAAACTCTTCCCACTGCTCGCACAAGTGGGGATATATGCTCACCTGTGCTTCCGCAGCCCTGTTTTTCCCCCTACATTTTATTTACTTCATAACATATAAACATTCCATTTCAGTCAGTGTGTTGTCTGGGTACAATTGTACAATCATAATCAAAATATTTACAATAGCATTCATCACAATAACATTAATACTAGAATAACAACATTTAGTTTGTTTATTTTAATACATTTCCATTTTAACATTTATCCTTTTTATATCCCTGCATTTCTAACTTCTGTTTTTATTGTCTTAACCATTGATAAAATAAGTCCAATGTCAACAAGTGTTCAGTTTCTTCTTTGTCCTTAATAGTGTTAGTCTTGTTTTGACTTAGGCTTCCCCAACAGCTGGAAACCGACTCCTCGTAACTGTAAACCCCTTTTATTTAGTTTACAGTGAATTCTTCTCCAGCAAAGTCCCGGTCAACAGTCTTTCAAGATATTTTGCAGTTACAGACCTTTATCAGACTTGGAGAGGTGCCAGGCTGATATGTTTCAAAGGCCTCACTGTAGCAGACAATAGTAGGCAAGAATGCAGGAAACAGATCTTCAAATGAACTAATTGTCTTCTGCAAAATCCCACTCCCCTTTCGCTCTTCTTTTATTCCCTGTGGGAGGAACCATTCACCGTCCACCTCTGGCTTTACTCCCAAGTTGGCCCTTGTTCCTTAGCTGTTCCCTTCTTCTGGCAGCTCTGCGCATGTGTAACCAGCTCCAGCTGTCCTTTTGCCTCACTGATGTCTGACTCCAAAGGCAGCTGATAACTGTCAGATGGCCCTGGCCCCATCTCTGCCTCCGACGCAGAGCCTTCCCCAGACTCCAGGACTGGCCCATCTTCCTCCCCAAGCTCCTCACTGTCCAAATCTGCTGCCAGCTCTCGTGGCCGCTGGCAGGCCATAACAAATCTATCCATTTCTGCTGATTCTAATATTTTCTTAATTACACTCTCATCTGCTTGTCACACCTCCATTGTTGAGTATATACAATTCTAGCTACAGTTAATACATGTAAAATCAAGTACAGTATATAGTCCCTTTATCATATTTTTCTGGCAGAATGCCCAATACAAATATTTCTGGTTTAATGTCTGTATGCTGTTTTATCATTTTTTCCAACCAAGTATGTGTTTTCATCCAATATTTTTTAGCTTTCAGACATGTCCACCACATACGGTAATATGAACCAGGTATTTGATTGCATTTCCAACATTTAACAGATCTATCCTTATGCATTTTTGCCAGTCTTGTTGGTGCAAAATGCCATCTATAGAATATTTTATACAAATTTTCTTTATATGCAATTGACATAGTCAGTTTAACATTTCTACCCCACAAGTTCTGTCATTTGTCTAATTCAATTGCATATCCAAAATTTTTAGCCCAAGCAATCATTGTCTCCTTTACCTGCTCGCTTTCAAGTTTAATACCTAATAAGTATCAATATATTTTTTTATCAGTTTTTCATCTGTTCCAGTTAATATCTGGCCAATTCTGTTAATTCTTTATCATAACCATACCTTTTAGCATCTTTCTCATATTGAGATTGTATGTGCATTTGTGCCACCATGCAATGTCCATCCCTTGACTACTAATTTTCTGCTTGGTTTTTTTTTAATTCCCCTTTTTTAATTCAAAGTATCTTTATATCTTACAATTTTTTCCATATTAATAACATTAAGATATATCATTGCTTCCATTGTGGAAAGCCAGACTGATATTTTCATGTAATGTTGTTGTTCAATTTTAAGCCATACTGATAAAATGCATTTCTAACATAATGTGAAAGTAACTACATATGTATCTTATTCTTCCCATTTCATAAAAAAGCATGCCAACCTAGCTGAAGGTCATGTCCTTCTAAAGTTAATAGTCTTTTATGCCTTAAATTGATCCATTCTTTCACCCATGTAAGTATCGAGGCCTGGTAATACAATTCTCAATCTGGCAGCCCAAAGCCCCCTCATTTTGGAGTCTTGCAACATTTTCAAACCTATTCTTGCTTTTTTCTCTAACCAAATATATTTTAATATTATTTTTATTTAGTTCTTCAAAATATTTTTTCTCCAATTTTATTGGAATTGTTTGGAATAAATAGTCTTGGTAAAATATTCATTTTTATAGTAGTTATTCTTCCTGTTAATGACAATTGCAGATCTTTCCATTTCTCCCAATCTAGTTTAACAAGATATGATACTTTCATAGTCTAGTGATAGTGCATTCACACGTATATGAAAACAGAAACAGGTAAAGATCATAGTTCGATACATGTTGTCAATCTGTCTATTAAAGCATAGATCCATACATTTCATTCAGCTCATGAATTAACTGTTTGGTTCTACAAATCTCTTTCTTGTTCTTAGCTTTTAAAAAGCCCAGGCCAAGAAAGACATTGCAAATTTCCTATTTTAATGTTGGTTTAATGTATTATAATCTTGAAAAATCAATCCAAGTTTCTTACTCTCCAATCTTATCCTTATCAAAATCAGGATGGGATTATTTTGATGATTTTGTCTCTCAGGTTTCTTTCAATCCATGGACAATGTAATTATTCCAGCAAGCCACTCCTTAAACGTTTCTTAATAAATCCCCCCCACCCCGCATCATTTCTAAATTACTGTATAATCTTTCAATAAAAGATTAGGTTGGGTTAGGGGTTTTTTTTTTCAAAATCAAACTCAACAGGTGATTTAATGATACATCTATAATTGGTTGTCTTTTTTTCTTTCAAAAATACAGAAATAGGTTGCCACCAATCCTTTCTGAGAAAAGCTACTAACTAGACCAACCCTGCTTAGCTTCCATCCTTAGACAAGCTTAACCAGGTGCTGCTGAGACACCTTTCGGTAGAGCATTATCCAAATACCATCAGTGTATACCTCTTCATGCAGGAAGTGTTTAATAAATGTCCCTGAAAAATAAATCTCCTTTTTATCTTTCAAAAGTAGGTTCAATGTTGTATTAGTTAAGAGTGATTTCTTGTGACCCAGGTGGTTTTTTTTTCACATAGACCTCAGCTTCTTCATGTACCCATCACATTTGCTCCTTAATCACATGTTTGCAACTTTTTCTTTCTTTCTTCCTGTGCCGTTTCCAACAGCTCATTAAGAAAGTTTTTTGAAGTCTCTTTCCTTCTTTTCTAATATTGAATAATTTATGCTCTCATGTTTTGCTATGAGGGAAGCACTTAATGCGGAAATTCATTGTTTTTCTTTAATTCTTTTTTAGGGTCCACCTTTCAATGTGCAACTTAAAAATGTATTTAGTGTTCTTAATTATGAACGACTGAAGAACCCTGCTATACTTGGCTCAACTGTGTTTGGAAAAGATGACGTTTATATAATATGGAAGAAGTTTGTTTCAAAGGTTTTGGAATTATATGCTGAAATGCCTACATTCTACTTTGTGAAGGTATGTTCAAAAAACAGAAGCTGTCGTTCACTTTGTGAATGGGCCTCCTTTTTAATAAGATTCAGTATTTTTCTTTTGTTAAGGATGCAGTCTCATTTCTTGGAAGCCTGGAATATTTTATTCTTTATCACTAGAACAATAGAATTGATCACAAAAGTTCATCTCCTGTTAAGGTGAAAAGACAAGTCAAAAAGAACTTCCTTCCCAACTCCTTGAGGCTTCATGACAAATAGCTCTGGAGCTGTTTATCTGAAGTGAATCAACATAGGAGATAATGGAGCAATTGCAGGGTCATAGTCCAGACAAACCAGGAAGCTTAGAAAGAAGAACAAAGCAAAGAACAAGGCTGCATCAAACAGTGCTACAGTTGGACAAAGGATTGGCAACTAACATTCTGTGGATAAAGGCAATATGTTGAACTTCATTCATATAACTAGCTGGATACCTGTGCTTCGCTACAAAACTATGTGATCAGGCTTAGTTTTGGGGGAGGAAAATAAGGGGGAAAATATGCCTACCAGCATCCATCGGTAATCATCTGGCTAGCATCCTGTCAGTGTGTGAGAGAGTTGAGAGATGTTTGGAAACTGAAAGAGTATGTATTTATTTATTTATTTATTTATTTATTTATTTATTTATTTATTTATTTATTTATTTGCCAATTGCTTACAAGATAATAGGTATAAGTATAACATAGTTATGAATACATGGATACATATAAGAAAAATAAAATATAAAAGAAACAATAGGACAGGGACGGTAGGCACGTTGGTGTGCTTATGCACGCCCCCTACAGACCTCTTAGGAAAGGGGTGAGGTCAATAGTAGACAGTCTTAAGGTTAAAGTTTTTGGGGTTTGGGGAAGAAACCACAGAGTCACGAAGAGTATTCCAGACATTGACCACTCTGTTGCTGAAGTCGTATTTCCTGCAATCAAGTTTGGTGCGATTAACCTTGAGTTTGTATCTATTGTTTGCTCTTGTGTTGTTATGGTTGAAGCTGAAGTATTTATTGACAGGTAGGACATTGCAATGTATGATTTTATATACTAAGATCGGACCAAAGGCGGCGTAGTTCAAGGTTTTCTAGGTCTAGAATTTCGAGTCTGGTGGCATAAGGTATTCTGCAATGAGTAGAGAAGTGAAGAACTCTTGTAAAATATTTCTGGACTTTCTCAACTGTGTTAATATCAGATACGTAATGTGGGTTCCAGACTGATGAGCTGTATTCGAATATTGGTCTAGCAAATGTTTTGTATGCTCTAGTTATTAGTGTAATATTACCAGAGAAAAAGCTACGTAAGATTAGGTTAACAACTCTTTGCGCCTTTTTGGCTATGTAGTTACAGTGGGCTCTAGCACTTAGGTCATTTGAGATGAGTACTCCAAGATCCTTTACAGAGTTTGGGTCATCAACAAGGTCTTGACTATTCAGCCTGTATTTTATTTTCTGATAAAGGACAGAGCATTTATTTGTTCAGATCTGAAGTTGCCATTTGTTTAACCATTCTGATACGTAGTCAAGGTCTTTTTGAAGGGTAGCGGTATTTTCTGTGGTGTTGAATAGCTTTACATCATCAGCGAAGAGAACGCAGTTGCTCTTGATGATCACAGAGGTCATTTATGTAGAGTATGAAAAGAGTTGGTCCTAGAACACTGCCTTGGGGGACACCACTGTTGACAGGTATAGAATTGGATAGGACTCTCCCAATTTTGACCATTTGTTGTCTGTTTGACAGGAATGCTTCTATCCAGTTATGTAGGTGTCCAGAGATACCATAAGATTTTAGTTTTAGGAGTAGTTTGTCATGTACCACTGAATCAAAGGCTTTGCAGAAGTCTATGTAGATTGCGTCTATTGCTTTGCCCTGATCGAGTTGTGTAGTCCATATGTTTTTGCAATGTAAGAGTTGCAGATTACATGATAGTTTTTTCCTAAAACCAAATTGTCTATTAGAGAGTAGGTTGTTTGTTTCTAAGTGGAGGATGATGGATTGGTTGATAATTGATTCCATGACTTTACAGGTGACGCAACATAAAGAGATTGGTCTGTAATTTTCAACTAGGCTGGGGTCTCCCTTTTTGAAGATGGGGATGACCGTGGCTTGTGACCATAGTTTTGGCAAGGAAGGAGACAGCAAGGATCCTGAGTGTGGCTTGGCTCAACTGTTCTATACTAAAACTGCTTGGTGCTCTGAAACTGAAACTCCACTGTTTGTGTTTTGCATTTGGAACAGATTTCTTTTCAGGTGGGGAGGGGGAGTAGAACTCCTTAGCATCAGAGCCTGTTAATAATAATACACGAAATAGGAATGCTCTGATGGTCATTTCGAAAAATCCTTTCTTACTGAGCACCTAGAAGCCAAGAGGAACATATGTGCCAAATTTCAAATTTGTAGGCTTTATGGTGCTGGAGATTTTGTGATGATGCGTGAGTGGTATTTTGCTTTTATATATATAGATTGGAAACCAATTCTCATCCTGCCAAACACATTGATTCCTCAAGGGTTCCATGTCAACATGGGCTCTAATAATAGTTTCCCATTAACATCTGTACTTTTCAGACATATCAGGACATTTGGTTGGAAAATGGTCTTGATGACCTTAGACGTTACTCAGGACTGTAGAATTACGGGCATTCTCAGGAAAACGTGGATTTTCATCAAGATAGCAATGAAATCAAACACATTCCCTCTTCATCCCTAAGGAAAATTCAGTCTTCCTAGTTCACAAAAAAAATTGTGTTATCCAATTTCTAAAAAAAATTGTGTTATCCAATTTCTATTTTGTAGACTTGTTCCTTAGATGATAATTTACCTCTAGTTTTAATTGTTCTTCAGGGTTCCAGAAAAAGGAGAGGTCCTACAGCCTAAAATTTGCCTTGCACTTCTCCACATCATCTAGCAAATATATCTGTTTTGTACAAATTCCACAAAAATGCTTGAAAGCTTTACATTCTCTCTCTTTCAAAGTCAGGGCACTTACAGGCAGATAAACAAGTCAGACAAGTAGTTTTTGTTGGAATCAGAGATCAGTAACAACCAGGGTATATAGTTCCTCTCCTTGTACTTGTCTTGGACCTTTGTTCAGTTTTCCTGAAAACAAAATACCTTAATGAAGAGGTTTTTGGAGGGAAGGGTAATCCCCATCCTTTACTGAAATGAGCATAATTACATATAACCAAACCAAAGCTGCCCAGAATCACTTGGGGTGTCACAGAAATTGAATAAATAAAATGAAAATTTGCCTCCTTTTACTTTCATTTTTTTATGGAGAAAAAAAGTGATCTCCAACAGGCCGGTACGTTCCCACAGAGAGGGTCTGCTCCGGGTGCCGTCGGCCGCTATGTGTCGTCTGGCGGCGCCGAGGGGTAGGGCCTTCTCTGTGGGTGCCCCCGCCCTCTGGAATACTCTGCCACCGGAGCTCCGTACCGGCACGGACCTGAGGGCCTTCAGGCGCGCGTTGAAGACCTGGCTCTTTGAGCAGGCCGGCCTGGGCTGAGATAGTTTTAATTCGGTCTCCATCTTATTTAATTTTAAATTGGGGTTTTAAGGGTGGGGGTGGGGTCATTAGTTTATTAATCAGCCGATATTAATTTAATACGTTTTTAACTTTTGTATTTTTGTGGGGTTTTAGACGGGCTGTACACCGCCCTGAGTCCCTTGGGAGAAGGGCGGTATATAAATTGAATGAATGAATGAATGAATGAATAAATAAATAAATAAATAAATAAATAATAAGTGTTTGGCCACTATCCGCACAGATATTATTTGAAAACCATGACAACTGCACAACTTTTTGTGAGTGAATACTCTTCTATTGTTGTCACATTTATTTTGAGTGACATTTGAAAGTTAAGAAATTGCCTCTGTTTCTTTTCCAGGCTGATGTCACAGGAGCCTATGACACTCTTCCCCATGATAAACTGGTAGAAGTGGTTTTACAGGCTCTTGCACCCGCCAGGAACACCACTTACAGCATTCGACGCTATGCAGCAATCATTAGGACTGGAAATGGATGTATAAAAAAACATTACAAAAGACATGTAAGAGAGACACGAGCGTTCCCCACTATTACTAAAAGAATAAAGTTGGGTTCTTTAAATGTGCTGAGATCACATGGATTTTTATATATGTTCATATTTATATTTAAAGTTATGTTCGCTTCTAGGACCTAAAATTGTTTTTTGCCGGCAGAATTGATGTATCCTATCCTAAGTTCTACAAGTAGCAGCATCAATTAGGCTAAATAATTGATTCCTGGATATGGGCATTAAATATGATTTTTGCAATTATTTAACATTTTAATGTCTTTTTTTTCCTTTTTAATTTTATATTTGAAAATAAATGTAATTTCTATCATGGCATTCATACAAAATGGCTTTTGGTTTGTTTATTTGTTTGCTCATTTATTCATTTTATATATTTCAATTTATACATTCATGACTGGGCAGTTTACAATTAAAACAGTCACACACCCCAAATAGCCATACAAATTAACATTAAAGCAATTAAATGAGTAAAGATATAAAGTACAACCTCTGGGAGAGCGCAGACATTTTATGAGCTATAACAGTGATGACAAACCTTTCTGTTGTGTGTGCTGAAAGTGTGCGCGTGTGCCAGCACCCACAATGCAATGTGCCCACCCTGCGCATGCACACGCAACACCCCCGCCCTGCCCCCTTACCTGCACTGTGCATGTCTGGAAATACCCAAAGTGCCCATTTTCAGCCTCGAGCCCTGGGGAGGACGTTTTCGCTCTCCCGAAGGCTCAAGGGAAGCCTCGGGAGGCTGAAAACGGGCCTGTTTCGGCACTTCTGGTATTTCTGGAAGGCCCGTTTTTCGGCCTCCCAAGGCTACAGAGGCTTTCCTTGAGCCTCCGGGAGGGCGAAAATGGCTGAAAATTACTGGGAGGCACGCACATGCTCAGTGCAGGTAAGTTTGGCTGGGGCTTGCGTGCCCGCACAAATGGCTCTGCATTCCACCATCACAGGGATATAAGAATAGTATAGCCATTTATGGACTCCAAACTGTAATGTTGTTTACATTAAGATATATCTGACAAACTGCAGTCCTACGCATTCTAATAACTTCATTGAACCTATATTTTATATAAGTAGCTATACATAAATTAACAGGCCAAAAGTAATTCTCAGGCCAATCCAATGGTGTTCATTATACTTTTTTAAATAGGTTTTAAATTTCAAAGAGCTTTTTTTTCATTCTGTTTGATACAAATTAAATGGCCAGTCCCATTTCACCCCAGTTATGTTTTTTATCCTGAGTATTAGAAGTCTTTTGAATTTTAATTTCTATATCTGAAAATTATTGGTACTTTTTTACTCAGATATCTTATCCTTTCCTGTTTTACATTATATGTTATAGTCTTTTCTGAAGTTAGAAATAATTTAATTTGAATGTTTTTACAGGTCTCAACTTACAATGAGTTTATATATGGAATGGAACAATTTGTATCTCATCTACAACAGAGCACTTCGCTGAGAAATGCTGTACTTGTTGAACAGGTAATTTAACAGCTAGAATTTATATTTCTGAAAAGAAGAATTTACAAACATCTGCATGTTTTCAGCAAACTTTCAGAGAGCTGCTTTTCAATCTAAACTCTCCGAGAAGACTTGGTTTGCAAGCCTAAAATCTGCCTCTCATTGTATCTTGAAATGTTAAACATTTACAAACCTGGCTCAAAGTTCAACTCACTTCATTTTTTGCTCTTGGTTTCTGTCTTATAATGCTTCAATATATCTTAATGGGTGTCAAGATATCCAAGCTATTCCAAATAACTTCATATTTCAAAGGAAAATTTATAAGAGATCTTAATATTTGCATATGTAAAATGTATACCTTTTGAATTGCACATTGATATAGTCTCAAATGGGGCCCATTCAAGTGTTCTATCAATTGTCTTTCAATTGATTGTACACATGTGTTTCTTGGAATATTTGAGTATAGCTGATTGGATGTTATTACCACTTACTGCCACTAGATGGAAGTAACATACAGTGTCTTGCGGATGGCTATCTTTATTTTATTATACATTATCCTTATTTTATTATAGATTATGATTATAAATATTTTTAATTTTTGAACAAGTTTTTTCTTTCATATAGTACCACCACATACTGGACCTTTAAATATAGAAGAAGTTCTTAGAAGTTTGGCCATATATATTGCAAATAATCCATGTTGAAAACTATAGTTGGGCTAATACCATGATCCTGGGTTACATGGATGTGTATAGGTTGTTTTGCCTAATTTGGTTTGCTTCTTGATATCACATCAGAAGATGATTTATGCCTTTTGCAATTACATTCTCCTCTCCCTTCCTTCCTAATAAAGTAGGTTATAATTATCAAGGGACAGTCATTAATTGCAAAGTAGGAGGGGATTTCTTCACTTAATTTACTGATTTAGCAACCCCAAAATGCACAAGTCTCATTTAAGAATATTTTATCTGGGCTGTTTTTATATTCGCTTTTCCTTTTGTTTACTGCAGAGTGTTTCCCTGAGGGAAAGCTGTTCTAGCCTCCGCGAGTTTTTCTTGCAGTTGATCCATAATAATATCCTGAAGATTGAGGACAGGTACATGTTTCTTCTAAGCTTTATAAGGATGTTTCACATGGCAACTTGCTTTTGATTGGGTTTTAATTGGGACAGGAGTTTAAAGAGAACCCAGTTGGGTAAGGGCCCCAAACCCTTTCACTCTTTTCCACAATGGACCACTAGATGGCCCCTGAGAACCACAGGCTGAACATCTGAATATCCTCCCACCCATATTCTGTAGCAATTATTACTGAAAGCCCTGCTGCCTTTATTACAAGAAATATTGTATAATCATCTTGGAGAGGAGCCATTGATTTGCCATGAATTTGTGCTAGCACTTTTTAAATGGCAAATTCTAGGGTTCTAACTCACACTTCTCTAAACTAAGGACTCTACAATCCCCTAAATTGGAGGATTTATTGACCTTAAGGAACCTTAGATTTCTTCACTAGGCTGTGTGCAGAGGCTGAATTGGCAACATTTATCTTCTTGACCTGCCTATCTCTTGTCAGATACTCGCATTGTGTAATTGAGGGAATGAAGCTATTGTCAAAGGCTGCAAAACTGTCAGCGGCCTATGAAGTTCAAACACAAACTAAAGGCTTTGGTGTCTTCTTTTCTGGAGATTAAAAGAACTATTTAGGCTGTTGTTGCTGGGGTGGGGGGGTGGGGGTTAAGCTATTACTATTCTTGCCACTTTTGATGGCATGTAAAGTGACAATGATCATTTCTCTTGATGACACATAGGCTTTTTATTATTTTGCTGTTCATTTTGTGTTTTTTTCACAAGTCTTTTCATTTTCAGTCCATTCAGTTACAGTCATTGCTGTGCGATTTTCAAATAATCCTTTCTTTTAAAGATCATTCTCAACACTTTTGAGGGTAAAAGGCAGAATATCTGCCAGGATTTAAACTGATTCCGACCTCAGAGCACTCTGTGCTTAGCCAGACAGCCTTTCCTCTTGAATTTGTTCAGATATCTCCTGAAATGTCATCCATGTATGATTCATTCTGTTACTATTTTTTAAGAGTTGATTGAAGAGGGACCAATTTATCTAAAACATAGATTAGGATATAGTAGAGGGCAAACATAGAGCATTTAGGAGATGAAGAGGAGAGATTAGAGGGCAGGAATGAACTTTGCGTAAACTGTGGACAAAGAGGAGCATCTAAGAACTGGGGATGGGGATGAATCTGCTTATTCAAATGGCGGCAGACGTTGGATTGGGAAATCAACTTACAAAGAAGAAATGCTTGAAAGAAGAAATGCTTCCAAACATACCATTGGCTTATCTCCGTTTTCTTCTTGATATACTAATGTCAATTATATCTGTTCTTATATCCATGAACTGCTCCGTTTGTTTTTTATGCAGCTCCCATGTAGTGCCTCAAAGACTTTCCCAAAAAAGTTATGGACTTAAGGCATATGCAATTTATTGAATTATATGAAATAGTATCATCTTTTCAAAGCAATTAAGCAGTGCATGATGTTTTTGCTTAGAAAGCTTGGGAAATATTTATGCAGGCGAAGTCTTCTGAAAATACCTTTTCAGAATCTTTTCTTCAATTACCTTCCACCATCACCCCTTTCCTAAAATCTTTGCCTAGTATTAGATGGTGACTGACTGTTGTTAAACCACCAAAAATCTTGCAAAGACCTAGAGCAGGGGTGTCAAACTCAAGGCCTGCTGGATCCGGCCCGCGGGGTACTTAGACCTGGCCCGCGGGTCTTCCCTGGAAACAGCAAAGGACCAGCCCACAGTACCTCTGCCAGCGAAAACGGAGCTCGGGAAGGCCACACATCCTGACCACATCCTGTGCTCTTCCTAGGAAAATCATAGTGAATAGAATCCTGATTGGTGTGTGGAATGTACCTGCAAGTGGGAAGTGAAATATTTACTGTTGTCCCATATATTAAGGTTTATTTTAAATACAAATAGACCAAATCCATCAAATAGTTAGCCTTCTCCTGAGTTTTGAATGCATTGTGTTCTACTGCAGGAGAAGATTTTAACAATATTTTCATGATCCACAAACTTAAAAATATAGTTAGGTAAGTTGTCTATTCAGCTATGTCAGAAATATTCCATTTCATGCTACTGCATGTGTAGTTCGAGGTAAAGAGAGGAAGTAGTTAGGGAGAAGCCCATGATATACCAGTGTGAATCTTTATTGTAAGGTATGGGTGGGGAACACAAATAGGTGCTTACTTGAGGGAATCAATGAATCAATACACTGGTTCAGAATTCTGAGTTTTGCTATCCAACAGACTTTGGGGCAATGTTGTCCTAATAGAAAAGCCTATTTTCTCCCCCTTACACCAAGATTATAGTTCAAGTCCCATATACTCATTCTATTTACAGGGAAATAATTGTCAATGTTATATGTTTCTCATATTATACACAATTTGCCCATCAGAAAATACTTCCTTATTGCAGTGAAATGATCAGCCTTATTACAACTAACTTTGTTTTGCTATCAGATTTGAGTTCTTAATGACAGTGGACTTTTGGCATTTCTCAGGTACTATGTGCAGCGCTGTGGAATTCCCCAGGGCTCCATTTTATCAACTCTGCTTTGCAACCTCTGCTATGGAGACATGGAGAATAAGTTATTGTGCAATGTGCAAAAGGATGGGTAAGGTGTTATTCTGCTGTTTGGCATATTAGCCATTCCCAAAGGACCAAACTCAGTTGTGCTAGAATCTTTATAAAAGTTAAGTATCATTCATTACTACATATAATAACAAAGCTCAGCATAAACTCTTCCAATTAAAGGACAAAAGGAGATGGAGGGATTACCCAGAATTATTTCCCTCCCGCATGTCTGCCAAGCATATTGGAGATCAGATCCTATCCCTGCTCCAATTCTGTCTATCAAATTATAATCCAGCAGATGTACATTGAGAAACAATAGCCAACTTGAAATATAGGAAGACTATATATAGGTTGAAGCTATAATGTTTCATGTGTCACTGAAATCAAATTTATGCAAATTATATTGTGTCAATTGCATGATGTCACTAATTTGCCTCACTTGTGTGATGTAATGACACATGCCACTATTACCACCTCTCCAATATCCATATGTATCTGCATCAGAATGTAAACTATTTTCAGAGCTACATTTGAAACAGACCTGGGAATTTTAGCTCTTTGATTGTCTCCAGGAATCTGACAAAAGTCTCTTGCTAACACTTCATAAAAATAGTGGCATTTCTGGCAAAATACTCCTTTCAGAATCCATTTCAGAATATGAAGCAAGAAAAGGTTGCCATCTTTTGCTATAAGCAATGCCAAACAGATTCTCTGGTTACACACATAAGAATGCAGAGTTTCTTTCTTCAAAAGTGCAGCATGAAATGAAATAAAAGACCAGCACTTTGTCAAGTCTTTCTAGATCAAGCAATAAGCACATCCTATATTTGTGTATTTCTTACAAGTAAATATTGGCATGTTATTCCGGGCCATTAAAACACATCAAGGGAGCCTACTTTTGCCTATATAACAAACCCCTGTATAAAGGTGTGCAAGAGCCAGGAATGAATTTTTACCTTCTCCCACTTTGATTCAAAACTAAATTATTTTGAGACTTTGGGGAAGGGGTATCAGTTTCCCTTCTGTGAAGATGGTGCTGGGATAAGCCTTCTTAATACAATCTTTCTTAAATGTATGTAAAGGTTTATTTGATTTGCTTGCAATGCATCAGGATTTCTGGCAAAATTATGGCGTTGGCAAGATATTTGGGGATTTTTAAATTATCAGTAATAATTATTATACTACTGGCTAGTGCTTGGATGAGAGGCTACCAAAAATTCTGAAGGCGTATCCTGAATTGAAAAGTCTGAAAACCATCTGGGAGAAAGTCCGGGACAAAGCACTTTTGCTGCCAGGAAGGTTATGTGGACACATACAATTTAAGCCACATTTGATCCAAGGAAGTCTTTGTTTTTATCTTCAGCTTGACATTGAGGTCTGGCAGATGGTATGGAGAAGGTCCGCAAAAACCCAAGCATATCCTATAATCCTTACTTAAGTTGTCAGAAAAGCTTGAGTTAGATTTTTTTCTCCCCAAAGTATTCCTCTGCCCATATTCAAGTCCAATCAGCTTCTCATCATATGGGAATTAAACACAGCAATTGGATTCATCCATCATTGTGATGATCACAAATTACAGTCCTGGTTTTGTGTGTGTGCACCAATTTTATTTATCGGTGAAAGTTTAATTTACAGCGCTGATAAAAAATTTTGTACTGCAGATTTGGATAATAGTAGTAATATGTATATTACATTTACCTCAAGTAATTGAAAAATGAAGACTATGAGCAATGCATTCATGCTTTAAAATATAAATGTACCCAAAACCAAGATATTAACTTTTTTTTAACATTACAGAGTACTGATGCGTTTAACAGATGATTTTCTGCTTGTTACACCTCATTTAGAACAAGCAAAAACATTTCTGAGGTAGGACAATGAATTTTTAATGAGTAATAAAATTTCGCTGAATTTTATTTTTTTGTACACCAAGGAATGAAAACATTCTCCTGTTCTACTCTTCTTCCACATTTTTCTACCCATGCACAGATATGGTATTCCATAAAAGTGTAACTAAAATACATTCTTTTAAATATATACTTTTTTTAGAATATATGCAAGAGGAGATAAACTGAAACTTTCAATAAAATCCCATTGAAGTAGCAATGATTTCCTTAAAAAGAATGGGCTATAATCCTGCTGGTACACTGATTCTAAATATAGTGATCAATACTTGCTCCTTCTATGGTTAGCAAAACCAAAACAGGTTTCATAAAATAAGGGGGAAAATTAAGTAGAAGTGATTAAAGTCACATAACTGAAGAAAAGCCAACTGGGGGACAGGAGAGGTTATAAAGTTCTTGTATTTTAGGTTATTCCTATATTGCTTAAATTAGCAGTTCTAATATTTGACATCAAAACCTAACTTATCAGGTGTAACTCTGACCTACAGTGGCTTTTGCCTGCTATCAACTGTTAACAATATTAAAATTTAGGGGATGCATTTTCAATACAACAGGAGGATGCCATTTTTTGAGAGACTCTACAGTTGACAACTTATTTGGAGGATTTTATCATACGTATCTGTGCAGTTAGTTATTGTGGTGGAATACACGATGCATATATTTTCAGGTAGCAATTCAAACATGTATTTTCATTCACATAGGACTCTAGCCAAAGGCATTCCAGAGTATGGCTTTGTTATAAATCCGTCTAAGACTGTGGTGAATTTTCCAGCGGATGAAAATGTTCCAGGTTGCTCGGAATTCAAACAATTACCGACTCACTGTGTTATCCCATGGTGTGGATTATTAATTAATACACAGACTCTTGAAATTTACTGTGATTACTCCAGGTATATACTATTCAGGAATAGTTATTGCTTTAATATTAAGGCTGGATGCTTTAGTCAGTGAGTTGATAAACCAAAGATTTAATGGATGAATCAATGAGACTAAATTTAGTGGACAAAGTTAAATTAAATAATGTGCATAGATGAAGGGCATATTTCCTTATTCTCAAAGGCTGGTTGTGGCAATTTAGTTAGAATATGAAATATAAAATCATAGTGAAAATGGTCAATAGTGCAGTAGACCATATTGTCTCCCCAAAGTATCTGTTTTATAACACAAAGATTATATAAATTAAAAAAATAGATGATGAATCAACTAAAATAAATTGATAGTGTAAGTAATATACAATATTAGAAACAAAAAGTAAGCTTTCAAACCTCTTCTATAACCTGAAATCAATCCATTCTGACTAATATAAAACTTAAATCCTTGCTGTGTTTGCAGATTAAATCTGGCTGGCACAAAAAATGCCCTACCACGCAGTCAGTAAGAATGCATTTTTGATAGACTAATTTGTGGAGGACTAATAATGGGATATTTCAGATTTCTGTGAAGGAATAATTAGAATGAATAGAGTTGACCATTCAGCAGGTTGCAATATGTTATATTTTTCAATCTGAATTGCATCATCAAGATGACAGCACTGATAGGTAACTTGGTGAAGCAGTAACAGTTGGAAGAGGGACTAGGAACCATGCCTAGCAACTCGTGTGATAAGAGAACGAGGTAGATAATAACCCAACAACAATCCTAAATTCAGGGAAACCCCAAGTGATCTTCATAAGTCCAGAACCATTTCTATAAAGTTGCAAATAATTAGCCAGTTCTCTTAAAGTTACAGCTTGCTATCAAATGCTTAAGGTATTATTACCTTCTAATTTTGAAGGTTGTCTAATGTTTCTCTATATAGCCATTATGTCAAATATCCGTGTTTTGAATTTTGTAAAAGCCAGATATATTTTTGTAGTAGGAAAAAAATACTCTGATTAACTATAATGATGCCTAAATAATGTTGATCTCCTTCACTTATCTTTCACTGCAGTTATGCTTATACATCTATCAGATCTAGCCTGTCTTTTAACTCTACTAGAAAAGCTGGCGTGAACATGAGAAACAAATTGCTTGCAGTCCTGCAGCTAAAATGTCATCCTTTATTTATAGATTTACAGGTAAGAGAATGCACAATTCAAAAGGGATGCTTGAAAAGTGCATTATATGCACAGTGATCTCAAACATACCGTCAAATCTAGGTATTTAGTGCTACCACAATCAACTTGAACTAGAAACTGATGTCATTCTAGTTCTCTTGGCATCACTATATAAGATATTTATTATATCCACACACAAGATACTTATTATATCACTCAACCTGCTGATTTAATTTGATTTAATTGATGTTTGTTTGCACTGAAGAAACATATCTTTTTCTGTTTTCCTTGCTCTTAATTTAGATCAATTGCCTTAGGATAGTATGCATTAATATTTACAAGATACTGCTTCTGCAGGCTTACAGGTAAGCATGGTAACTTTAAATCCCTGTTAATTGCCATTGGAATGTGATGTGGGCTAGGAAAATGTCACACTACACTTTCTCAAAGTTGCTTTCGAATGTGCTGGGCTCTGGCTCATTAATGCTCTGTTTTGAATACATCTAGCATAATAAACATTGCAATATATTACCATACTCGGTAAGAGGATCTGCATTATCTGGGCAGCCTTCATTATTAACTTCCAGTATTGACCCATATTCCTCCTGATAATGCTTTCTAATGCTGCCAATTGTAATACAGGTAGAATTGGCAGTTCTCAGAATTTTTTTTTTAAATGGTAATTACTTATACTGTTGTCCATTCAGTTGGGGATATGGGAAGATGCTTTAATGATTTATGTGTCCCACAAATAATACTTGCCTGTTCTATAAGGTAATTTTACATAGTGATTTTTCTAAACGGAATGAACTGCCTTTAGTTCCAGAGCTCCTAATTACTTGAAATTACTCTCTGTGTTTCCTCAAGTATATGCTCTTTAAAGTACACACTTACCTGTTTCCTACAACCATTTTCCTTTGTCAATTTATCCCCCACCTCACACAAATAAATCACTAGCAGAACAGCTTTCAATTTTGGGGAAGAAGCTTTCAACAGCTTCTTCCCCAAAATTTTACCTTTAATCTGGCCACCTACAGATAAAGAGATTTAACTTTACAATTTCCTTTAGACTAAATTACCAAATCGTGGTAATCTGTTCTCTGGAAAATGTTTGAGCTGTCCCTTACTCTTCTGTTCCAGAGTTTTACTGGAAAATGCTTTTCCTTCTATGCCTGTGGTAACAGTTCTCTTCCCCCACCCCACCCCCAATATTCTAGTAAAATAGCACAAGAAATCTTCACCAAGAAATCAGCCAGTGCAAAAAAGCAAACTGTTTTAAAATAAAGAAACTAAGTGGACATGATTTTGGTTTCATTACCTGGGAAATCTAAAGAGATTAGTTTGGTTGGAAAAAATTGAAGGGCAGTTAGAAAGGCATAGCAGCATTCCCAGTGATGGCAAATATATAGAAGGCCTCCTCAGAACTGCAATTGTGCAAGTTTGCCTGCACTTCATTATGGGCATTTATAGCTTTTTCAGTTAAGTAAATGTTACTAGGAATGCATCTGCATCATTCTTAGATCAAAACTGATGTCAGTTTATGTCAGTTCAAACAACTGTGAATATGCAGCTGCTCTCCACCCCACCCCTGATGCCTTCTGGTGTTGAAAAGCAGAGAGTAAGCATGTAATTTATTAACCAGTTTTGCCTCTGGAACATTGTGTCTGGGTAAAATCTTTCTGGGCTTTTGACCTGCATCTTCCTGCCTTGCCCTTGCTTGCTGCAGTTAGAATTCCCATCTTCACTTTCTTAAGTACTGATAATCCTTTAACAACTTTACAATTGAACAAATATTTTCTCTTGCAAGAGTTATTTATTTTTTCCTCCCTCTCTCCCCTCTCTGCAAACATTTGCTTATCAGAATTATAGAACATACCCTTTGGTCAAGGCCAAATGGAAGGAGAAGTTTGATGCTTTCTTCTGTGTTGTGTTACTATTCGGTTCAAGAGTTAATGGGAGAACAGTTAAAGTTCCCAAGCAGTAGGGAGTCCCTTAAGAGTCCATATATGTGCTGGCCTTAAAGCCATCCCCTCACATGCAATTCTTTGACTTGATCCAGTACAAACTCCGCCTCAGAATTCTTAATTCAGTGACATTAAATCCCGGTACATCTGAAACCCTTGTAAGCAAGGAATATCTCCGGCTTTTTTTCACACTAGATTTCATGCCTGTGTTCTCCAGCTCCCATTCCATCACCCTATCAAAAACAACCCACGTTTCTTTCTGACGGTCATCTCTGATAATGCTTCATACTGCTTCTCTGCTCTAAAAGCTAAAAATGCAGGTAGGTAAAATAAAAGTCTTTTGAACCCAATACCCCCTTTAAAATGGCTGCCCCAGGCTGACTTTTTTTTTGTATGTCTTCTATTCCCTGGACAGTCCCTGTAATAATATTGGCAGGATTTCTGAAGTGGTTTGTTATGGCCTTTTCCTGGGCTGAGAGAGACTGATCTAGCTGACTTTGTGCCTAAAGCAGGACTAGAACTCATAGTCTCCTGATTTCTAAACCAATATCTTAACCACTACAGCAAAATGGCTCTTTTTTCATTTCTTAAAAAGCAAATTAACCTGGAAGTTGCATTATTGAAAGTTCCTATTCCCTTTCCCTTCAAATAGCCTCTAAGAATACAGAGTGGGACTACAGCATTAAGAGAAGTGCAGTTAACTGTGGAGTGTTCTCTCAGCTCATTTGCTTGCAGACATTTCAATACCCAGCTAGATAACATTATCAAAGAACAATTAAGCCCTTGAAGAGATTGCTTCCTCTGTGAGGTGTTCTTTGGCTTGGAAAGGAAGATCTCACTAGTTAGTGCTGGGTACAACCATTTATTTTGACATCAGCATATAGTGAGGGGTTAAATCTGCTGTGTGTAATCGTTCTCCCACAGGGGTGGCAACAGCATGGTTTGAAGTAAAATGAAATAACCGGTAGTACATTCAAATGTCAGTCTGGTTGGTTCCTTCATTTGCTGCAATAAGAGTGCAAAAGTAGAGATGCTTTATAGAAAAGCAATCGTACAGAAAAGCAAAATGCATTAATAAGCTTGGGGGATTTCTTTCTGTCTTTTGTAACAGGTAGTTTAGTTCCACTTTCTTACAAAGCAGTTCAGTGGCTCTCTTACCATGCCTTCAGCACTAAATTGGCAAGTCACAGGGTGATTTACAAGTGTCTTCTTAAACCTCTCAGACAGTGTAAGTATTCCTGTCCTTTGATGTCTTTCATACTTTTTAGATGTTTTTAAGTGAATGCATGGAGCGTGAATACATTGTATGTACAATGTAATGGCTAGTGTTGTGATTGTGGACCTTAGATGCCATCTTTCCGTAAGGTCTGTCAGATATAATTATTCTTTCCACATCATTTGAGGAGGGAGACTAGAATTAGCTTATCACCTTACTCCACAGAACTTCACAGTCTAGCAGAACTGTGACAACCGTTCCTCGGTAAATTGTCTGGCCAACATAGTGGACAAGCAAAGAGTAATTCTTGTTCATCCTCAGTCTAGCTTCAGCTACAAGCAACAGGTTGCTTCTAACAGCTGCTGGGCTGAGATAAGTATTTTATCTGCTTGTGCATATCAGTAAATATATCTGTCCACCGCAGTCTAGAGTCTATATAAGCAGTGTAATGTTCATCAACTGCTACTATGTTCTCAAAAGTATTATCTCTATGTCCAATTGCGCTTTTGATATAGTAATATAGCATTATATATGACTCTAACAAATATCCTGTCAACAATATACAAAAGCATTATTTTCTAATTTTAATTTTCAATTAAAAATGTAAATCAATCTCAAATTAATCCTAGTTACTTTGGTAATTAGTATAAATTGTTAAGAAAATTGTATTTTTCTTTTAGCGAACGTACAGAGAACTATGCCCTGAGTTTAATTTATGAACGGAATGTTGGTACAATAAGGAGATTTTTATGATCTAAGTTAATGTTGTCTAGATATTTCTTCTTTAACTAGGAGATGTTATCTGTATCATGACCGGCATCTTCCCTGCAATAAAAATATATGCATATGTATTTTTATTATTATCAGTCCAAATCAAACCACTTCCAAGATGAAGGCCTTTTTTTGAAAATTATAAACTATAATCGGCACACTGATCCAGGGCAGACAGGTAGATAGGCGTTTTTGGAATTAATCATTTATTTTTATTTTATTTATTTATTAATTCAATTTATATACCGCCCTTCTCCCAAAGGACTCAGGGCGGTGTACAGCCCATCTAAAACCCACAAAAATACAAAAGTTAAAAAAGTATTAAATTAATATCGGCTGATTAATAAACTAAAAACCCCACCCCCACCCTTAAAACCCCAATTTAAAATTAAATAAGATGGAGACCAAATTAAAACCATCTCAGCCCAGACCGGCCTACTCAAAGAGCCAGGTCTTCAACGCGCGCCTGAAGGCCCTCAGGTCCGTGCCGGTACGGAGCTCCGGTGGCAGAGTATTTCAGAGGGCGGGGGCACCCACAGAGAAGGCCCTACTCCTCGGCGCCGCCAGACAACACACATACTTTAAGGCCAAGGTCTCGCAACTAACTTTGGCACCCCAGGAAGAATTAAAACCTGGGCCTCCTGCTCCTAATCCAAAACTTTAACATTATGGTGTCTTTTGAAATTAAATTTGAAAATGCAAAAGATTTATAAGCTCTAAAAATCGAGGCGCCCCATGAAAAAATGGGAATAAAATTATAAACATGTAGACCAGGGCTGTCATGCACTGGCCACGCCCACGTCGTTTTAGTGAAAGGGGAAAAGCCCCAATACGTCACGTGACAACGTGAGTTTGACAACCCTGATATAGACCAAACTCATGGCAACAGATAGAACAGCGAGCCTTAGAATTGGCAATAAAGATATCAAAGTGGTGGATATCTTCTGACTTTTAGTATCAGTAATGAACTATAACGGAACAAGCAGTCAAGAAATATACTATAAACTAGCACTTGGTAAAGCAGCCATGAAAATCTTGGAAAAGATCTTCATGTGCTGTGATGTATCTATACTAATAGTCCTTGACTTACAACCAATTGCAAAATGACTGTTCAAAGTTATGATAGACTTGAACAAAGTTTCTTACATTCATCCTCAAAAATTATGACTGCTGCGCCACTCCTGCAGTCCAGTTGTTGCATTTTGGGCTCTTGGCAACTGGATTAGATTTATGAGCAGTTGCCAAACCCATAGTCCTTTGATTTTGTCAAATGACTCTTTGTCACTTTGGGGCAAAAAAGTCCCATTAGACTTAGGAACAATGTTGGAAGGGTCCTTGGAAGTCTTCTAACCACCTACTCAAGAAGGAAACCCTATACCATTATGGTCAAATGGCTATACAAGCTCTTCTTAAAAACCTCCAGTGATGCAGCACCCATAACTTCTGGAGTCAAGCCATTCAGTTATACAGGTAATAACTAACTTAGTGAATCGCTAAGTTAGTCACTGAGCAATCCACTTAGTGAGCAAGTGATTCCCTTAACCACAGTGACTTGCTCAGCAACATTGTAAAACTGCAACAATTTAAACCCAAAATTTCATGCTCAGTTGTGGTCATTAGTCAAGAACTACCATATGCGTACCTACACAGATCATAATTGTGTAAGCGATGGCATTCCCTGTGACACCCAATGGAAAATAAAGATTGACTTTGAAAAGATTCTTGAACTGTGGTTATTAAAGAAGTCCCCAGAGAATACTGTGGAAAGTCATATAGATCATCAAAAATGAGTTCTAATTCGAGTGACCAGACTCAAATTATCCTGCAAAGATCTAGCTCTCTGGAGAAGATTGTCATGCTGGGAAAGGTAGAAGGAAAGAGAAGAAGAGGACGACCAGAAGACAGGTATGACTCAGTTACAGCAGTGAGTAGAGCTTTGGAAGGCCTGAAATGAACAAGTTAGGCAAAGATCATCATGGAGATAATTTAGCTATTCGGTCACTAAGAATTAACAATAATTTGGTGTCACATAACCAAAATTTAGCAGTCCTTTCATTTATATGCACACACACACACACACATAATAGCCCAAATCAATAGCCCAATTCTTGAACAAACTGGCTGAAACCCAAAATTTAGCACATCATGCATTGATAGTTCCGTTATGTGAACTGAAGCAAACACAATGCAAATCAAATGGACCTTGCAACCAAGCGAGACAAATGCTAAGTGTAACAACAACAGAATGAATGCATGGGTGAATGAATGAATAATATTGATTATTCTAAGCAGAGTTGAGCCATGTGACTTGGCAATTTTTGTGATCTAATTCATTATTTTTTTAAAATGAAATATTTAAACAAATTATTTCCAAATATATCAATCGTTAACCTTACAGAAGGAAGATGACTACAGGTAGTCCTCTGGTTACGACCACATCTGAGCCCAAAAATTTGTTGCTAAGTGAAACATTTGCTAAGTGGGTTTGCCCCATTTTACAACTTTTCTTGCCACAGTTAAGCTAATTTATTAAATTAGTAACATAGTTGTTAAAGTGAATCTGGCTTTCTCATTGACTTGCTGGTCAGAAGATCAAAAAAACTGATCACATGATCCTGGGACACTGCAACCATCATAGATATGAATCACTTGCCAAGCATCTGAATGTTGATCATGTGACCATGGGGATGGTGCAAAGGTCGTAAGTGTGAAAAACGATCATAAATCACTTTTTATCAGTGCCATTGTAACTGAACATCCCTAAATGAACTGTTATAAGTGGAGGACTACCTATATAGGACTTTTTCAGGGCTTTGCTGCCTGCTTTTCTCTAAAGCCAAGTACTTGATTATCTGGAACATCTGTTCAGAATAACTTATTGGACTAACTAAAGAAGTAATTGGTTACTTTTTCTTTGTAGGTAAATTACAGTTGACTTGGCAAATTCCTGAAACTACCATGCAGCTGCTTAGTGAAGTAATACAGCCATCATTATATGAAGATTTCAAAGTCATCTTGGATTAGCTTTATAAAGTAACTTTCTTCTTCAAGTTGGCCTTCCACTTGCTTAATTTCTCTGCCCACTTGAATTTTTTTTTTCTACCAAGGAGCTGGAATGTGTAACAAGTTTGTTTGTTTTTTAAAGCTGTGCCTTCTAGTGAAACATGCAGTGTGAACTGTAAAATATTTGCCCCATCCTTTGGAAAGAGAGCTCAAAATTAGTATTCTTGATAAGTAGTTCAAAGCAAGAACATTGTATGATATTATAGCATAACTGTTTGTCCCGAAAGGATGCAGGCTTAATTTTGTGGATTACTGAGAGAATAAGACAATTTGGGCAACAGTTTTTACATCGTCAAAAAGTATGTTTTTCACAAAATAATTAAAAAAAATGTATCTCATTGAACTGGTGTTTTTTTTCTTTTTTAATACAAGAAAATTAATGTAATCTAAGTGTGGTGAGCCACCTGTCTCTTCTGATGCCATGCCTAAAATGTAATGTATGGTTGTCAAAAACTATATTCCATCCTCTAAAGGAGGGGCCCCCAAACTTGGCAACTTTAAGACTTATGGACTTCAACTCCCAGAATTCTCCAGCCAGCTAACTGGAGAATTCTGGGAGTTGAAGTCCACAAGTCTTAAAGTTGCCAAGAGACCTCTGCTCTAAAGCCTGATCAGAATAATGCTAAATGTTATATGGTATAATGAGCAGTATCAAAACCAAGTTGCTTCCCTTAAATTCTGATGAATCATCCTGCTGGAATATGCTAGATAAATCTGAGATGAGGCTGTGCACTCAAGCATACAGATTCAAGATACAGCTGTAGTTTTATTGCTGACATTAAGACTACATCAGAAAACACATTATCCCCTTTCTTCCTACGCTGTTGACATAATAGGAAGCTCCATTGCTAGACTAACTGCTAAAGAAGTTGTAGAGCTTTTTTGGTGTTGACTATACCATTCTTCATAAACAAGTAATTTCTAGGGCTAAATAATCCACATCAAAGTATTGATTTATTGTAGATCTGGCTACACTGCCATTTCAAATTCCGTTCCAATTCATGTTCTTCTTTCTATAAATAATAGATATACTCCCTGGATATAAAGAAGATAGTTTGGGCAAAGGTTCAGACTCTTAACTTTTGCCCTGTAGGTTAGATGCTTGACGAGTATCATGACGTCCGTTTTTATAGTCCTACAATGAAAACAAGGTAGGAAGAAGCTTGATTTGAATTTCCATTATTTCACTTGATAAAACCCTCAGAAGGTTTTGAGTTTTGTTTCAGCAGAAGATTCAAAACATCTGAATGGGTTAGTTTGGCATTTGGGACAAAACTGTTCTTCCTCCATGTTCCATGTCCAATCTACTTTACCAAGAAGGGAAGTTTACAAGATGGGTGTTTCCATTCTCCCAAACTGCAGCACAAAAAGGGAAAATGAAACCACACTAGATCATGTGGCCATGCCCAGAAAGTAGTTAACAAAAATTAACTCATCAGCCATTGATCCGTTTCTATCCAAGTGGTCATTTTAAGAACTGATTGCGTGTGAATATATTTACTTGATTATTATTATTTTTCTCTTCCCTATCATTTTTATTATACTTTTTCTTTTGTAAATCCAGGGTTCTGATCGTCTTCTCAGTTAAAAAACGTGGGGAAATGTTTAAAACAATTTCTTGAAAACTTTTGGCATTACAGAATATAATACTGTATAAAGGGTATTTATTTGAAATACTTTTACGACTTTCCCTAAGAATTCTACAGAGGTTTAAAGAGGCAAGGTATACTCTTAATTTTCATAGATTGCCCTGGAATACTTCTTTTTCTCTGTGGATAATCTGAACTTCTGGTTTACTATGGATCACTGGAATTGACTGATAGAATTCCAGAGCATCAGTTGCCTTCGGTGCTTTCACATTGATGAAGGACTTGTTTCTTCTTCCTTTTCAGCCTTACTTCTTTAAAATAGTAAATGGCTCCATTTGGAATAAATATGCATGGTAGGACCACAAGCAAGGCACCAATGAATAAAACCGAGCGTGAATAAAATTTGGACTCTTTCAAAGGAAACTCTTCCTGTGAGATAAACATAACATTGCATAAAATTAAAACTGAATGCTAGGAGTACACGGGGGTGTACACAGAAATCGACAATTCTTCAAAAAGATGAGCCTTACTTCTCCTGCAAGGAGATCTTCGCTTATATTGTTCTTCATCTCTGTTTTTACCAAGACATGGAATAATGACTAGCAAGAGGCAACTTGCTCTTCAAATGTAGAAGGTATGCTACTCTTATTTTAATGTGATAAATGCGTACATATTTGCTATCCTAGCCCATATACAGAAGGCATTCTCA
The DNA here is from genome assembly GCA_023653725.1 of Bungarus multicinctus. Lineage (NCBI taxonomy): Eukaryota > Metazoa > Chordata > Lepidosauria > Squamata > Elapidae > Bungarus > Bungarus multicinctus. The sequence continues at coordinate 9,621,958 of CM042846.1, forward strand.
ACTGGTATCCCATAAAAATGAGCACAGCCCCCAGCCTATGGAAGGCAAAAATGTGACATATATCTTTGTTACACGTTATTTCTTCATCTGCTTCCAGACTATAATAATGATCTCAGAGCAGCTTACAAACAACAACCCTACCTAAAAATTCAAGAAGGTAAACTATAATGAAAGCAACACAGCAAAAAAGAAATGTATTGCCAATTGGTTATACATATCTTGTAACTGGTTAGCCTTTCATCTACAGCTAACTTTCTAAACCTTAGTTGGCTGATTAAATTTGATTTTTAAGTACTGTACTGTTCATGGGGGGGCGGTGCTTATGCGATACGATGGTGATGACCAAGTCCTTATTTTTGTTGCATAAAAGTAAATGCTAGAAATTAAGTAACAAGTTTAACATACATAGCTTGGATTCCATGCATTGTAGATTGATGGCCGCTGAACAGATAGCTCAAAAGATTGAAAGCATTAGCAGAGGGCAGATAAACTGCCAGGATGCTTTCCAGTAGAAATGTACTGGCCTCCCAGTCATCCATTCCACATTATCACAGAACTTGTGGCCAAATTGGTTTATAGTCACTGACAATTCAATTCACAATGGAATATCTGAATTTGCAATATAGCAATTTTAAGTAATCACTTTATTTTGCAATAAGAGGAATGTAGTCTTTAGGCACCTATTACAATGTCATCACAAAGCTAGTCTTGGTATACCTCCCAAGTATTTTAGTTTCAAGATATCTTGATGGAAATCGTTTTATAAAAAGCTGAAGGCTGAACAACCGAATCTTAATGGCAGACTTGGTTTTTTAATCAATGGCTGATTGGGAGGGAATCCTACCAATGAATAGAGTGATGCATTTTACAAAGATTGGGTGCTCACGCCACATTTTCCTACAAGTAGATATAGATATGTAAGAAGAAGTGTGCATGTGGTATATATTTTAAAAGCTTCATGGCCCTAACTTCAGACGATGACCTGCATGAATTTAAATTCAGTTGTATTGCAGGTTAGACGCAAAACTTCAAAACTAATGTTATTCAATTGGAGAAACTTGTCTTCTTTTAGAGGAATCATGTTGCATATAATACAAATAAGGGAAATGCTGTAGAGCATTATTTTACAGAAGACTATAGACCATGGGTATCAAACTCACAGCGTCACATTGCTGTGATGTGATATTTCATGACATTTCATGACGTTTCCCCCCTTTGTGGAGCTGGGGTGGCTGTGGGCCTGCATGTGATGCATCAGGCCCACGGCCACCAGTTTGATATCCCTGCTATAGACAAAGGGAACTTAAAATATTACTCCCCACTGGCTGGACTTGTCTGCCTTGAACTTTTGATGATGTCACTTCTTGACTAAAGTCTATTGATTAAGGAACAAACAGAATTACTAGAATGAAAATCTGGAGTCTTAATTCACTGTAAGTGTGAAAATGTTTTGCTTTATTAAAGTGATGAATGGTACATTGCACTAGGTGGTTGCAAGGCTACACCTTTACTACAAATGCTTCCAGAGAGCCTTAATCTTAAGAGAGCCATCTATTCTTAGCTTAAGCCTTTCCTTTGCCAAAGGAGATGATGCTAATGATGATTTACCATATGCCTGGATCTGAACTTCACCAAGATCATGTATACAGACCTCTGAATATAATAAAAGTTTATTCAACTTAAACAAGTATAATCCTAGCAGAATGCTTTTGATAAATACTTATTTACTAGATGTTTACCCTACTTTTCATTTACCTACTTTTCAAGGTAAAATGTTTCTTGCTCTTACTTTCCCCAAAATTCCTGTAAAGTTGGTTGGGCTGAGAGAGGATGACCCAGTGAAGTTCTCTGGCTGAGGTCTTCCCACTCTTACATTCCACATTGTCTCAGTTGAAGAACTTACTAAGAAGTAGACATACAAGAACCTCGTTACCTTTTCAATCCATCAACATATGCAACGCCATACAGTTCAAATAAAGAAATGATCAGCAACGGTATGCTTCCTCCATAGTTATCAAACACTTCAATCCAGTAGCTTCCTGATTGTGTAGTAAAAAGGAGACCCAGCAAAAAGGAGATAAAGCATATTATACCTAATGACGACAAAGTTTAGTAGTTGTGTGTGAATGAAAATGCAAAAAGAGAGCAATTATGACTCAGCCAGTTAAATATTCCCAAGTTTTTCACATGGATAATACCAGATGTCAAAACTTGCTTCTCACTTGCATGGATATTGCTGATTCTCCAGATCCTACCCATCTCTTGTCTCTCTCTCTAGATTTCTCCTGAACTTTTAAGGACAGGAATATAGTTGGTTAAACAGATGAGAGTTTCTGCTACTGATTTCACTTAGTGATGTACTTTGCTCAGTAATAAAGGCAGACATCACAATGTACACAAATCTTATTTATCTTGCTATACGTTGTGTAATTTATTCTTATAAAAGTGAATGCAAGCAAGGCAGCGGGCAATTTCTGATACAACTCTTATTTGCCTTAGAAACTAGCCTGGCTGTTCTTGCCCTCTCTATCCCTGAAAGCAGCTGCATCATATCTAAAGAAAGGGAAAAACTGTGATTCTCTACAGCCGAATACTATAGCCTAGAGGAAAAATATTCTGCCTTCCAGTTAACCAAACTTGAGATAAAACTAATCAGTTGGCTGGGTAAGTACATGCTCACCCACATGGCCTTAATCCTGTAAGATAATTTAGAGGCTGTTTTTCTGGTTGTCATGATACTGAGATACCCCAATTGGGGTTCTTCAGACTGAAGATAATTATTAATACTAACAAAATGAATATTAGCCTACCAAAAGCTTCTACCTAAATACACAAGGGAGAGTTTCTCTGTGTGTATGTTTGTGTGTGTCTGTATCTGTGTCTACACAAAACAGATATATAGGCAGACCCATATGGGAACCAGTTTGATGTATTTAAGGTATCAGACTAGAAATCAGGAGCTTTCAAGTTTTACTCCCGCCTCAGGCGCAAAGCTAGCAGGATACCTTTGGCCAATCACACTCTTTCAGACTGAGGAAGGAGGCAGCAGCAAACCATTTCTGAAATGTTGCCAAGAAGACAGCTGAGACTAGTCCAGGCTGTTGCTAGGGATCAAGACTAACTCAAAGACATGTATATGATTTATACCAGGGGTGGGATTCAAATTTTTTAACAACTGGTTCTGTGGGCATGTCTTAGTTGGTGGCTTGGCTTGGTGGTCATATAACTGGGTGGACGTGGCTTGGTGGTCATGTTATTGGCTGGTGTGGCCAACTCAATATCACTCACATCAAGGCATGCATATCCTCGCCTGGCCTGTCATGACTGTGGGGATGCTGCAACAGTCGTAAGTGTGAAAAATGGTCATAAGTCACTTTTTTCAGTGCCATTGTAACTTTGAATGGTCACTCCACACAAGCAAAGTACCAGCAAAGGAGGGGAAAAAAACTCCACAGAGAAGTTCCTGAGACAGGAAGACTAGTCCTGCCAAAAATGTAATAAGGGTCAACGGAGAGGCAGTTTCGGTAAGGAACACCAGAATGTTTCCTTCCTGCCTTCCTTACAGGATTAGGCCAGTAATTTCTTCTAACCCCCAGTTCTCCAAACTGCTTAGAATGTTAACAACCGGTTCTAGCGAATAGGTGCGAACTGGTAGAATCCCACCCCTGGTTTATACATATACTGTATATATTAAGGAGTGGAGCTTGAATCATGTATTTGTGGCTGCCATTTTTTTAATATCACAGATCCCTTCATGGATGCTCTTGCTCTCCTTCTCTTCCCCCCCCCCCCCCCCCCCCCCCACACACACACACTAATGAAATGGGGAAGAAAACTCTTACAGGGTAGTTGAAAGTGAACTTCCTTGGGAATGGCTTTGGTTGAACCCCTGTCAACCAAATGAGTATCTGGAGAAGCAGTTTCAAAAGCCCATTGGTACTTTACTTGGATTACCCTGAAGCACTATGGTTAGGTATTCAGGTAAAATATTCAATAACACTGTCCGCAACTTTTTAAAAAATAAATAAAATAAATAGGAAAAGAAAAAAGATGAAATTGAAACTCTTTTCAAAGGCAGTCTTACCACAAGAAACTTCTTTGCTTAAGTATTTTGACACAAGAGGAATTTCTATGAAAGGAGTCAAGATGCCCTGTATGAGCCCAAACATAGAAGACAGTCCCAGGCAGAAGAGCATGAGGAAAAACAGAATTGACCATATCTGGGTTCCAGGCATCCTTGTTACAATGTCAGTGAATACAATAAAGGCCAGGCCAGGCCCAGAAGCACTCCGCAAATTTCAAAATGGATTAGGCAATTAATCTGATCAGCCACACATATTTGTAAATGTTATTTTGCAAAGGCAAGTCTTGACTGGTTAATCAATGTGGACTACATTTTAGCTTCTCCATCTAGAAAATGAAAATCCAGGCATGGAGAAGGATACGTTCCCAGCAGTTAAAGCCTGCAAAATGAAATTAATTTAAAACAGTTTTAAAAAGTTATGGTTATTAGAGATACCAGTGTGGGGATATGTTTACTATTTTTTTTTCTAGGAAGTAAATAAGTAAACTAAATAAATAAGTGAACTAAGTAAACAAAAGACCTTTTGTCAGAAATACATTTCATATAATTGCTATGCCCCTAGCCTTCATTTTCAGTATGCCTAGCAAAGATAACAGAACCATCACTATAAAAACTGGGTTGCATTACAGCGTATCATGAGAACCTTTGGAACAGATTTGCCTTTCTCTACACCTTGTTTTAATGGGATAAAAAGAACGCTGCTGTCTTTTAGCTGTCCTGAATCTCATAACAATTAGTTTCATCAAATGGAATTATTATGAAAATCAATGAGGATGAAAAAGAATTCCAATCCTGGCACTTGATTTTTTTTCAAAATCAATTTCTCATCATGTCCTATAGCTATTTTTGTCATAGGAACAAAGTATGTACAGTTCTCTTTGAATATACAGAAGGAGAACGTGACTTTAAAATTACCCTCAACATTTAAAAAATACTAATCTGAAACAGAAAGCTGTGTTAAAAAAAAAGCTAGTCTGAAAATATTTCCCCTAGCATAACTGTTTTCACATTACACATGCTTCACAGGATGTGCTTAAATAGAAAATCTATCCAGGTAAGCAGTAAATGAACAAAAATTATGGCATAGGAACACTGGATAGAAATTCAAATCCAACGAATACATTCCAGCATCATTTTGATACAAAAATCTTGAATGGAAAATCAGTGCTGTCAAATTCCCAGCCCATGGACTGGATGTTTAGCATGCTGGCCATGCCCTGTTTAGCGAAGGGGAATAAAGTCCTGATATGTCATGTGAAGCTGCCATGACGACATGAGTTTGACACTCCTGACCTAGATGAAAATTGGTCAGTTTGGTAATAATACTTCATTGCTAAAGTGACTCTCTGAATCTCACTTTCTGGTGCACACTTCTCGCTATGCTCTCAATGCAGGCTTAGGTGAAAGAGAAAAAATGATCCCAATACAGGTAAATCCTCTATGACCATAATTGAACCCAACATTTCTGTTGCTAAGGGAGACATTTGTTAAGTGAGTTTTGCCCCATTTTATGACTTTTCTTGCTATGATTGTTAAGTAAATCATTGCAGAAGTATTTCACGAGAAGAGTACTACATTCCTCTGCTCGCAACAGAATACCCTATATCACCAGGCTTGAGATTTTGGTCATTGACAACCTTGAACTACATCACCTACAGTTAGACTTAAGTGTAGAACACAAAATTATCTTCTACAATGTCCTACCAGTCAATGACTACTTCAACTTCAACCACAACAATACAAGAACATACAACAGATACAAACTCAATATAAACTGCTTCAAGCTTGATAGCAGAAAGTACAACTTCAGCGACAGAGTGGTCAATGCCTGGAATGCACTAACTGACTCTGTTGTTACATCCTCTAATCCCCTCTCCTTTAACCTCAAACTATCCACTATTGACCTCACCCCATTCCTAAGAGGTCTGTAAGGGGCATGCAAAAGTGCACCATCGTGCCTACTGTCCCTGTCTTATTGTCCCCATTTATTCGTACCTATTTCCTGTATTCTTACTCATGTTTATACTTTATACTTATATCTATTATCTTGTAAGCAATTGACAAATCAAATAAATAAAAATAAAATAGTTACTTTAGTCATATGGTTGTTTAGTGAATCTGACTTCCCCGTTGACTTTGCTTGTCAGAAGGTTGCCAGAAGGTGATCCTATGACCCTGGAATGCTGCAACCGTCATAAATAGGAATCAGTTGCCAAGCGTCTGCGCATATGACCATGAGGATGCTGCAATGGTCGTAAATGTGAAAAACTGTCATAAGTCACTTTATTCAGTGCTGTTGAAACTTTGAACAGTCACTAAATGAACTGTTGTAAGTCAAGGACTGCCTGTACAAGGAATCCATAGTATTCTTTCATAGGAAAAAAGGACCTCTCAGTAATATGCTTACAGTACCTTATCAAGAAAATGTTGAAGTTCACATTTTTTCAATTTGAGACCAGAAACTCTTGATGAAGCAGATTGAAGCAGAGACTTGAGCCAGAGGGTATAGTTTGCTCTTGAAATGCTTTGTTCCATCAAATGAAATGTAGTTGTGAGTAATTCAATATTACTGTTGTGGAAATCCAGAAAGGTATGAATTATTTGCATTGCTACCATGGTTAGCCAGTCAACTTTTGCTCCTAATTGCTATCACTTTGAGTATTCAGTTCATATGGCCAAATAGCATCATCCTCATAGCATACATGTGGGCAACATGAGACCCTGCAGATATTGAATTACACTTCTAGTGATTCCTTATCATTGATCTAACTGCCTAAGGTTCACGAAATAATGTTTGGAAAGCAACAGAGAACCCATATATTATAGGAATTTTTTTTAAAAATTAAGGCTAAAAATAGCAGAAGCAGTATAAAAGAGACACATGCAAAACTTTATTTACTTAGGAAACAGAAATAAAAGTCAGAATAATAAAAATAGAAATAAGAGAATTAAAATAATAGAAGATGGATACATGGCTTGATAACAGCATTTGTGAAAAAAATTAAACAGTCAATATAGTAATTTGATGTGAATACTGCCCCCTAACCCCACGCTCCACAAAAGCACAGTTTTGAGCTGTATATTTTCTAAATCCTGGGAAGTATAATGATTGTTTCCTGTTCCAAGCACACACAGTTTAAAAAGGTTTCACACACAAGGAAGGAAGGAAGGAAGGAAGGAAGGAAGGAAGGAAGGAAGGAAGGAAATCTGATTATATTTAATTTTATAGTAGTTCCATTTAGCTGAATATTTCCAGAAAAGAATGCTGAAAATTAATTTTTCACAGTCCAAGTTTTATGTGAAGCGGAGGCAAAAATATCTTTGTTTGGTCAAGAAATGGCTCACGTGCCACATTTGTGCCCTGGAATCAATTATTTTGGAATGGTCAATTCTTCTTAATGTAATGTGACTGTAGCATGGCTGTCCCATTCGCTTATGTAACAACCAAGTACTTGGTCTTTCTGAGCTGCATTCCAAGCAGCACAGCCACTGTAGGTCTTCACTGATATGCCAGTTATACTTGATGTCCTGGATGTGTGTTGTGGTTAGCCGGCAGCAGGTGCGGATGGTTGAGGACAGCGAAGACTTAGATGAGGGGCCAGGACCATTAGGGAGTGGACTGCTGCCTTCAAAGATAGTGGGGGCTGGCAGCCGTGATGAAGAGGTTCCCAAGGAGCCTGTGCCAAGTGTGTGTGCACGGGCAGGGCTGCTCATAGGAAAGAACAGCTGCAGCAGCACAGGCGACTCAGGAGTAAGTCTGCAAGATAATGGCCCCTCCTTCAAGAAGATAAAAGCCAGCTGTGAATCAGACGTTCTTTGTAGGAAACAAAAACGTTTTGAAATTCCAGCCTTGTGGACATTGCAGAATCTTAGTTGGTATTTGAAAACTCTTGTGTTGTGAAATATTTCTATCTGTGATTCTTGGCAGCCTCACCCAGTTTTGGTGAGGCTTGTGTTTATCAAAGTTAATTAGTTTGCAGCAGCCTTTTAAGTGGGGATGCGTAAGAATCATTAAAAAGTTTCTGTTCCCTTTAGTTCGTGTTTGTTTTATTGGAAAAGGGTTTGGGTCAGAACAATGTGCTTCAACAACAGTTATATGTTTTTGTTTCTTTCTTTCATGTGTGCAGTATTGGCAACAGGTACTGAGGAGTATACATTGTCATCATGTAAAAACATCATGTAAAGAAGATTTCTTTAAAATAGTACGTGATAGGTTAAATTAGAGGTTATTTTCACAATTAGCAGGCAAAAACCTATAAGAGACCTCCAAAAGTGTTCAGGAAACAAAATCTTTATTGTCCAGTGAATAGAATTAGGATTAAAAAGTAGTCTTGACAAGATAGAGGACATTTGCCCAACTAAGCAATATCCAACTTATTTATTCCATGAAAGTCTGATACATTGGATTAGAAATCCTAGTCAGTGTAATCTAGATTAGTAAACAGAAAGGGGTTTTACAACAGGTTAAGAGAGGCAAAATGACAGGAAATTATTTAGAGGAAGGTGAGTTTTATCAGCCATATTAACCAGAAGGTAAACTGGCAAGACACCTTTTCAATAGACTCTAGTATCACCTTAGCTCAGGGGTGTCAAAGACAAGGCATCACGGCAACATCATGTGACATATCGGGACTTCACCCCCTTCACTAAACTGGGCAAGGGTGGGGCCAGCACGTGATGCTTTCAGCCCGTGGGCTGTGAGTTTGATACCCCTACCTCAGCTGATCTACCAGCTGCAGTCTTATTTGGACAGAGATAACTTGTCTTCAATTAGCCAACATGTCTCTCTTGCATTTCAGCAACACACAGCATGAAACTTTGATAAATCCAACCAAAACTGCTATTAACTATCATAAATAAATCTGAAATAAAAAAGCCCTCTTTGTTGTATTTTACGCACTTTGTATGCTTTAGCTTGTCGTTATTTGGTGGATTAAACAAGCAAGAAACAAAAAGAATTAGTCTCAAGATATTATTTCAGGGAGGAAAACAACCCTGTTGTCTCAAATCAGTAGTCCCAATTAGATGAATGTACTGTTTGTGATCAAACATAACAAAAGCAAAGTCAATCAAAGACAATAAACAAAGTTAAAATTTTTACTATTCCTTCTCTCACAGGCAACCAAGTCAGTTTTGGTTTGACCAGTCAGAAAATCAGAAAGATAATAACATCTTCTGGAGAATGTTTTAAATTACTAGGAATTAAAAATATTGGAATGTACTATTATATAATTTATAATATGAATTCCTCTAGGTTTGTATTCAATTGTTTCATTCTGTAGTGCTCCTCAAAGTAGTTAAATCATAATGGAGGCCAACAAAATAATATGGAATGCAAAGCAAAATTAAAATAAGATTTGAATGTTAAATTACTTTACTAGCTTATCTATCCAAACAGTCCCCATAGCTTATTGTTGCTTTGAACCCAAGAATTGGAAAAATTGTAATTGAGGTATATATAGATGTTAAACAGTCCACTGTGGCTATTATGACAGAATCTTTTTCACAGTCATTTCTAGAAATAAGAAAAGAAAAAATAATAAATCAGATTAAATTTTCCAACAGGCAATACTACGTATGAAAATTGTCAGTTGTGTCAGAACTCTCATCACTGGTCTAATTTTAAATGTGAATTAATATATCCTTAAGGTTATGATACACTTCATAGAGGTAGCAGATGAAATTTTACATTTTATTTTATTAGGCCAATTGACTTAGGTAATTGTATTAGTTAGCAGGATCAGGAGATCGCCAAAAATGTTAGAGTTGTAGGCTAGACTGGGAAGTAAAGAAAAAAAAAGAGAACGATGATAGAAGATACTAGCAAAATAAGATGACTTTACATTAAATGTACAGGTTGCCATAAAGAAGCAAAAAAACCTAACTTTGTTTAAATTCTTTCTTTTCACTTAGGAGTGATTAAAAATGATTTTGACTTTACTGACATAAACAACATTTCCATATGTTAAACACTGGGTTAAGGTATACAAAATCAGACTACATTATACTTATTTTTATGGATTGTGGCTTGAATATGGTATATGTCCTCCAAACGCTAAAGAAAGGGAGAAGAAACACTGGGTGGCTGCATCAAGCCACGTACATGGATTTTTTAGGACTGTGAACTATTAAAAACATTAAAAATAAAAATGAAGTAAAAAAATACAGTGAACCCCATTAGCTGTCATCTTTATGTTATGTCCCTGACGAGCATTTTGTGCAATTATTATAAGAGATTATAAGATTCAAGTTAAAATCACAAATGTTTCTAAAATCAAGAAAAGAAATGGTTTACTATGATGCTATAGATACAACACCCCTAATTTAAAGATACTTATAAAAGTAGAACCTTAAATATTAGATTATACAACTTATTTATGAATAAATTTATTAAAAGCATGCATATTAAGTGTTCTATATATACTGTATATAGTATATGTAGGTGTATGATGTCTCTCTCTTTCTAACACTGTTAAGGTGTAACTTGGTGAGATCCTAAGAATTAAAGAACTCATTCTTCTGTAAGGTAACAGCAGTTGAAAAAAATAATCACATCTTTCCTAATGATGTTAGGGATCTGGTGCACAACTAGGAAGCAAATGACTAAATGAAGAGTTACAAAAGGTAGGTAACAGGTAGAACTCATATAAAATCTGATGCTGGAGTGTGAAATTATGGCCCTGCATAGGCTGTTGGATTATACTTTCTATTATTTCTGATGATTGATCATACCAGTTGTCAACAATGAAGCCTTGAGTTCAACAATACCTAGAGCATCACTCACTGTTAAGTGCTACTTCCAATCCATTTATTTATTTATTTATTTTATTGTTCAATTTTATATACCGCTCCCCTTTCCCAACGGGACTCGGGGCGGTTTACAGCCAAATAAAATACAATCAAATACAATATTTAAATTCAATTAAAAATATTAAATAAGTGGCTAAAGAATAAAACAGACTATGAAGTTAAAAAGTTAAAACCGTTTAAAATCAATTAAAAACCTTACCAATAACTCTAGGCCAGACCGGCTTGATGGAATAGGTGGATCTTCAGCACGTGCCGGAAGACTAATAGGTCAGGGATGGTCCTCATCTCCGGGGATAATTTGTTCCAGAGGGAGGGTGCTCCCATAGAGAAGGCCCGCACCCTCGGGGTCGCTAGCCGGCACCATCCAGCCGGTGGTACCCCAAGGAGGCCCGCTCTATGGGAGCGCACTGGCTGACGGGAGACTGATGGTGGCAGTAGGTGGTCCCGTAAGTACCCAAGTCCCAAGCCATGGAGCGCTTTAAAGATGACCACTAACATCTTGAATCGCACCCGGAAGGCCACCGGGAGCCAATGCAGCTCGCGCAGAAGTGGTGTAACATGGGAGTTCTGAGGAGCCCCCAAAACCACCCGCGCGGCCGCATTCTGCACCAACTGGAGCTTCCGGATGCTCTTCAAGGGGAGCCCCATGTAGAGAGCATTGCAATAGTATAGACGGGATGTGCCTAGTTAACCATTAGTTAATGTTAGTAACACTAATACATTCCCAGATTCTCTAAATAAAGTATAATAAGCAAAGAAATTACAAAATTGTTTACATAATTCAGCACTTATAGATGTTGTCTTGAGATACATAGGATCTCATTCGTAGAGCTCCATGTAGATGTCAGAGTTTCTGAGTACCCCACAAATACTTCCCACCCCTCTATGCATGGCTTCTAGCAGCTTCAATAGGTAAAAATTATGAATAACTCTTTTCTGAAACTGAATGCAATGGTTAGAGAACTAGAAGTTTAGATCAGGCTCAATAAAATAATTAACTCTTAAAAATAGCTAGAAATTTAATGAGAAATTGGAATATACTTGCATCAGGAGTGAAGAGATAAAATAGCCCTTGAATAGCTCCTGGGACAGTCAATGCATAAATAAGGAATGCAGTTAAAGTTATATATAGAAAAGAGATTGAAATATAAATTGCCTGCAAAGAGAGGAAAAGCAGAAGGAAATCATTCAAATGGATCAACATTATAGATGTCCTCATTAATGTTCCCATCACAGTCCAGTCCAGCCATGTTATTCACACTGTGGACCAACTTTCTGCCAACACACAAATCAAACTGCCAAAATCTGGATGCTGTACCAATGAATTTTTTTAACAACAAAATAATGAAGTGCTGTGGACCCAATAAATGGAATGCTGGGGGAATTAACATGGGCTGTAGGGAATCTACCATTTCCCCCTTCCCTTCTGGGGGAAATCAGAATCTCCTAAGTTACATCCCTATGTAATTATTGCAGTGGATGAATTGGGGTATGTGACTGACCATACCTGAGAAAGAACTTATGCAGGGTCAGGATCAGTTATTATTGGGCTAGTTGGCTAATAAAAAAACCATCTGGGAAAAAGACACTCCTCACCTTTCCAGTTGATTCAATTCCTTGAACTGTACAGAGGTACACAATGATCCAGGAATTGGCCAAAGATACAACCAACCACCAAAGAACAGGGCCAGTCTGATGTTCAGCGTGTATCTGTACCAAAAGTAATTGGATTCAGAGCTATGATCACACATTCTTTGATGAGGTCTAAAATAAGGGACACATGAAATAGTGTCTTAGAAGTACTAATCATTCACATTGTTTCATGAATTCAAAAAGGAAGTGCTTAAAAGTTTTTTTCAATAAATCCCTTACATATTAGTTATAAGGTTAGTTAATACACCACATATATATAATATTAGTCACATATTAATTATACACAGCATGCCAACAACAACTAAGTAATGTGAATGAAACATTTAGAATTAGAAACATTTGAAAGTGACGTTTTGAATTCAAAATGTCCCATTACAGGTCCTCAAAAACAAGTTTCACATTTACAACAGGCTGTTTTTATCATTTTGGAAATGCGTGCCATGCTTAAAATACTGTTTCAAGCTCCAAAACCAAAATGGTCAAAAGAAACCATTTGTAATTAAAAGCAACTGCTTCCCTTCAAATAATTTGAATTCATGATGTTTTGTAAACCCCCATTAGTCATCGTGCCAAGCAGGACCTCTTTCCAACATTCTTTTCTACAATGCCGTTCACTTCTTGTTATTAGAACTAGTGTTGTTATTTTTAAAGATGTTGGAGCTGCATTTTATCATAACTTCCTAAGTACTATCACATATTTCCTGTGACAAACATGTTTTCCAGTGATCAAATGGCAAATCTCAAAACCCAGACAGGCACAATAATGGGATGTGAGAATGATCTTGAGTTACATGAGAAAGAGATGCAACAAAGAAACAGGTAAGAGAAATCTGAGTCCAGATTTATTTATTTAAATCTAGTTTGAGGAAACATCTCAAACTTGACTTTTCCTGTTGTTTTTTTTGTAGATAAAGGCTGGTGGGGGTGGGGGTGGGGGTGGGGGTGGGGGGGGCATTTTAAGATTTGGAAGATTCTGTTACTGTAACTCTGTAATAAAAGTAGTTTTAATATCCATAGCTTTTGGTTTCCAAGCCTGGTCTACCTCAAAGTTTAATACAGGTACTTTTAGCATTATTTCTTCTTTTTCCCCCTATTCTAAAGAACTTCTTCAGTGCATCAGCACTTCAAACCTATTTTGTCAACGACATGACTGATATAGGAAGGGATATATCTTTTTCTTGTTGCTTGAATCATAATCATTTCACAGCCAATTTAGGACAAAGGCAGTCTGATAATGGTAAATGAACCACCTTAGCCAATTGCCTCCCATGAGCCCCATCTGCAATTTATGGCTTGCTATTTTATTAGCATCTAAAAGTTTATTATTTGCTTGAACAAGGACAAGAGAGATCAGAATAAACATTTATGATCGGGCTAAGATTATCATGGCAATAAAACTGAGGAAAAATCCAGATTAATGTTGAGATTAAAAAGGAGAAAGGCACCCTTAGTGAATATATGATTTCAAAAAAGTGAAGTTTTGTTTTCTTAGCCTCAAGAATAATAGACATACAGTAGATGGATAGTGTGCTGGATGGAAGAGACTAATCTTAGGGAGAAAGAGGATAACAAATTTAAATAAGGTTATGAAGGAAAATTACTTTTCAATGACAGCAAAAATCAGAGTAGTCAAGCAATGGTCTGTCTAAGGATAATGTATGGTGATGAAAGCTGGACATGTAGAAAGAATGGGGCAAAGAAGATAAACACCCTCAGTATAGAAATGGTTGCTAAGAGTGATGCCACTGCCTACAAGAGGAGCATATCAACTAGTCCAAGATCAAATGAAGGCTGACTGTTCAATATGGTCAGCAAGTAGAACTCATGTACTTTGCATGTGTGATGCAAATGGATGATGGACTAAACAATTATTAAATTGGCAAGGTTGAGGGAAGTAGAAGACAATGGATAAAGTGAATGGATAGGATCAAACAACTTATTGGAATATCCTTTGAAGTAGTACGAGTTCTTATCAACAGCAGATTTAACATATCCACAGTTATTTATTAGATATGAAGAAATTTTAAATGAAAAGGGTGAACTCAAAACAGAGCAAGAATTAGAGTTACAAGGGATAAATATAAGTTGGTATTCATATTTGCAAATACATACAAGGTATGAAAAAGACATTAAGATGGCTTGGTTTTATAAGGAATTGACTGAATTGGATAAAATCCTAACAGGCACTGAAGATTGATCAAAAAACTATATGGTTATTTATTAGGAGTGAAATTAGAGGAAGAACAAGTAAAAGAATCAATGATTGTGTGGGGGGAAAAACTTTGGATATGGAATAGACTTGGATAAATGGCAGATATTATGGTCTAGAAACTATAAATTAACTATGTCAACAGCCTATAAAGAGAATTTGTATAAGACGTTTTAAAGGTGGAATCTATCCCCAACGAGAATTGCCAAGATGTTTAAAGATAAGTTGACAAAATGCTGGAAATCTCAGAAGTCGCCAGGATCATACTACCATATGTGGTGGACATGCACAGAAGCCAAAAAGTATTGGACTCGAATACATATGTGGCTGAAGAAAATGATAAAACAGCCTATAGACTTAAAACCAGAGACATTTTTATTGAGAATTTTGCCTGAGGGTTACAATAAAGAATTAACTTATTTGATTATCAATATATTAACAGCAGCTAGGATTGTATTTGCACAAAATTGGAAAAATGAGAAAATTCCGATGGATGAGAAAATAATTAAGAAAATAATGGAATGTATAGAAATGAGTAGATTGACAATTACAATTAGAGAATAAGAAGAAAAAGATTATTATAAAATTTGGAATTTATTTTATGAATGTCTGGATAGAAGAGTAAGAAATTGAAACAGTAAACATAGTATAATATATCATTACTGATAAACGGATGAGTTAGAGCAAGAAAATGAATATGGAATATATCATTGAAAATCAATAATTACAATGTTAAGGATAATATAATAAGTCATATAAAATATTGATTAGAATGACTATAAACATATATAACTAATATACTATATGTATGATAATGTTATTATGTGCACAAAGAGATATGTACCCAACTGACACACTGTTGAACAGAAAGGTTTTATTTGTTTGTTTTTGTTGTTATAAAAATAAAAAACTTTTTATTTAAAAAAAACAGGTTTAAGAAAGTGAATATTGCCCATATAGACCCTAGGAAGTGAAGCAGATTGGATGGTTGCAATTAGGCTCAAATTATAAATACATTTGATATTTTGTTCATAGATTCTATTTAATTGACAAAAAAAAAACATGGGCATGAATCTTTGCCTTCCTTTAGAATCTTCTGCAACATTGCAGAGACAATCAGTAATGTAGGATTCCATGCTTACTGTTCAGTTTTGTCTAAGGGTGCATTCTTCTGATCTGGAAATAAATATACTTCAATTCACAGGTCAAAAGGCATATAGAAAAGTGACCTGTGCGAACATCAATTTATCTCAAATCTCTCATAAAACATACTTCAATCAGTGACTTTGTATATGCCAAGGAAGAAAAAGGACACATTTACCACCGTATTACATTTGTGACAAATGTATAGCTTAATTATCTCTAGAGAAGCTATAATCTTATGCATTCCTACCTGAGAATAGAACACTTTTGATCTAGGGAGATTTACACCTGCGCTAAAATGCAAAACAGCCATTATTTACTGAGGTATGCGGAGATGTATGCAAATTGTTACATGTTGCATGAGTGCAGGGGGATGCTATCCACTTTAATTTTGGAACAAATTGGAATATATGGCTCTTTAAACCTTCCTTACAGTAGATGGGGCTGTAAAAGATCTCTCACCCGAATTTGAACATAAAGAAGTCGGCTTAAAGAAATAATTTGAAGCATGTCTTCTTCAGCTGGATCTGTATGAAAACTATCCTTTTTAGGGCTTGGAAGATGTGATGTGTACCAAAGGAAAAAGTAACAGCAAAAAATAATTCATTGTGCATTGTGGGATACCTCAACTATGATCCTATTTCTATTTCTGTTCTAGGATGGTATCAAAGGTGTAAAAAGCTGCTCAATGTTATGGATCTAAGACAACTTGCCCCAACCAACTCACCTCAGCCAACTTGCCACAAGACAACTTCTGCAGCTACTTCGCCATGGGACAACTTGCCATGGGACAATTCAGTGCAGGATAACTCAAGAGAGGGACAAGTGAATTGCAGGAGGCCTAGTTGTCAGAATTCTAATTAAATCATAGTCTTACCTTACATTTGAAACTTCTCAAGTTAGAAATCCTTGAGGCTGGAGTCAGCCAGAGCATGGAGTCTTGGAAGCCCATCAGCCAAGCTGTGAGCAAGCTTGGCATGCCTGGGTAGTCTCTGCATGGATCCAGGCTGAGGGCACGTTGAATCTGCATGACAAGGCCTGCCATTGCTGCTTCTTTCTGGGACACCTGCTGTGAGGGCCAGCTACTGTGCTGACATTCGGCTACCACTCCTGCACCTCCAGGGTCACCAAATACACAGGGCTAGGAGGGGAAGTGGTGAGCTCAGGGCTCTTCAATGGCTTTGTTTTAAAAGGGATTGCAGATTTCTGCCAGGCTATTTACTCAACCAGAAAAAAAAATCCTAATTGGTCCAGTGGTATTTTCCCAGCCAGTCAAGGAAGGGTATCTTGGGGATTCCTGTGACCAGGCAGTTTGCTCCACCACAAGGAGTACCAGGATGTCAGCAGAGCAACTGGCCATCTCAGCAGATGTGCCAGGAAGAAGTGGCAATGGCAGGCTTCCTCTTGTGGGTGCACTGCTCCCTTAGTCTGGATCCATACAAGGACTACCCAGGCATGCTACGCTTGATCCAAAGCTTGGCCAACGGTCCGCTAGGGCTTTTCACTCTGGCTCACCCAAGCCTTGAGGATTTCTTACTTGACAAAATTCAAACCTAAAGCCAGACAAGGCCTGCTGCAATTCACTTGTCCTCTGTTGAAGTAGTTAGCAAGTTAGTTGAGCTAGTTGCAGTGAATTGGCTAGGATGAGATGGTCAGGGTGAATTGGCTATGGTGAATTGTACCACCCCATCAATTTCTATAAAGGCAAAGTCTTTACTACCTCTGATCAGCATCTTTTCCTTGTCCAAATTTTATATAGACAAGACGAGAGCCATCCATAAAGTGTGCAGAGAAAAGCTATTTAAAGTCCATTGTGACAGAACATGAAGAAAAACTGTATTTGAGCTACCATCTTCTTTTGAGTGATAAATGACATTTGTTGAGGATCTGAGGCCTTGATTGGAAGTCTGCATTAGAAGTCCTTAGGCTTTTCAGATAGTGGACAGACTTGCCAAATTTTGACATCTTGTCACTTAATCATATTCTTAAAAAATGGCTGCCCCAAAATGGCAGACCAATTACCAAAAGTTGCCTGCCTTTAGTTTCCTTCTCCCAATAATACCTACCTACCATCTTGATCCAAGTGTGTCCACAGGAAAGGTATAAAAAAAAGTCAGGAGAGCAGCTACAACATGTGATTGAAATCCTGTCTCTCTTTAAGTGCATCACAATACATATCCAAAAAGGCTAGGACTTTGTTTGCAAAATCATCTTGCCCTTTTTGACTTTACCAAAGAATCCCAAAAACCTGCTTTTCTTTTTTCTTTTTCTTTCCTGTGAAGCCAGGCTCAATTCTAAACAAACTGTAGGTGGTGGGTACCCACCATTTTAACTTTCAAAATATCCTCTGTGGTTTATGATAGATCTAAAAGCATTTGGGAGTAATAGGAAAATGGGGGAAGCTTTTTGCTGCTATTTGCTAACTTGCTGCTTTAATTTCTCATTCAATTTAATTTTTAAATCAAGTGGGACATGGACAGCCCAGCAGGCACCAAGGATATGTTGCTGATTACATTGATCGGTGTACTATGCTGGGTACTAATGCTACAGAGTCAGCAAACTTTGTAGCGAATAATTATAGCTATTAGGCAAAATTAAGTACATTTGATTAAGCTAATCACACACTGTACACAAACTGTTGGTATCAGGAGTCATTCCCCTCCCTTTTTTAAACTTATCCAAGACATAGTCTTCTCCCCAACACCACCTCTCCCTCATAGACATGTGCTTTCTCTTATACAATCTAGTAAAAATTTGTCTTCATTGTGGAGTCAACCATTGTGGAGGGGACCACTGTTGGTCTGTGAGAAAATTTTGGTGGTCTGCAGAGAAATGTCCACCCCAAAACACTCCCCCCAAAGCAATTAATCCAGGCTGCATGGGAACACAAGGCTGCACTGCTCATATGGCCCCCTCACCCGCTTGCCCCCACCCTTCAGCCGAGTGCAAACCTTACCTTGAGTAGACCGATGCGAGCTGGAACTGGAAGGTAAGACCAATGGCAGCGGAGAGAAATCCACCCTGGGGTGGCTTGCTGATGTTGGTGGAAAATCGGTCCCATATTCAAGAGCTGCCCTTTGATCATCCCGGAGCAACTCCTCCAGTCCATTGCAGGCCAGTGCACCCGGGTGGAGGAGCAGCTGCTCCGGGATGAGCAAACGGCCAGTCCTGTGACTACTGCAATTCTGGAATATGGGACTGACTTTCCTTCTAACATCAGCAAGCCACCGTCAGTAAGAATTCATATTAGTGATCTGCAGGATTTGAAATTATGAGTTTGGTGATCCCTGAGGTGCAAAAGGTTGGTGAACCCTGGTCTATACAGCTGTGTCAGTACAAGACAAGAGAGGACAAGTGCAGGACTCCTTCAGATATGGCAAGTTATGGAATAGAATAGAATAGAATAGAATAGAATACTTTATTGGCCAAGTGTGATTGGACACACAAGGAATTTGTCTTGGTGTAAATACTCTCAGTATACATAAAGAAGGAACATTCGTTAAGAATCAAGAATCATAATGTACAACACTTAATGATAGTCATAGGGTACAATCAACATCAAATCATACTAGGAAACAGAGGATACAAGCAACAAAGTTATAGTCACAAGTGGGAGGGGATGGGTGATAAGGAGTGATGAGAAGATTAACAGTAGTAGTAGTGTACACTTTGTAAATAGTTGAACAGTGTTGAGGGAATTATTAGTTTAGCAGAGTGATGGCTTTCGGGAAAAAACTGTTCTTGTGTCTAGTTGTTCTGGTGTGCAGGGCTCTATAGCGTCGTTTTGAGGGAAGGAGTTATAGTATTGATGTCATGGATACATGTAACGTATCTCAGCTGCTAATGAATGAAAACAATTAAAATATATAGAAAATACACCCACTCATTTTGATGGCGTCATTCGGGCAGATGCTCCAAGGCAAGGGTTCTTTGAAAGAGTTTCCCAGGTACCACAACACCCAGACAATAATCATATTATAATACGTGCCTACTATGAATGATATCATCATGCAAGCATAGCCTATGGAACAAGCAAGCATAGAGAAAAGCAGCACCAACAAATGGGAATTGGAGGGAAATCTAAAGGCATATTGCAAAAGTCTAATTCATACTCCTGTTCCCAACAAAGAGAGTTACAACTGTAATATAATAAGTGTATATGAGCTTAATGTGTAGAAATAAATTGTGCATTTCCCTACTCAAGTGAAAGGAGAGGAAAACGTCCGGTGATTTTAGCTTTTGTCAGAGTATTACTGCTTTTAAGATCAGAGGTTTCTCTTTCTAATCAAGGATGTTATTGAGAAATTGGTTTTGATCTGCCCTGTCCAGTCAGGTATGGTCAACATGGGAATCAGGAAAGCAGGATGCACTTGTAAAAGGATATGTTATAAATGACAAGTACAGCATTAAGGAAAGATTTGCAGGAGTGGGAGAGCTGTCACAGATACTTTTTCCTCACCTGATTTGTAGGCACACATAATGCTATTAATGGGCTCAGTGCAAGCAACTTAGTTTAAGTCATCATACACAATTCCTGCTTGATGATTGATGGATTAAGCTTCAAGGCCTCCCAACAACTATAGTTCCCTGGCTGGCACAAAAATGTATCAAAATATTTTATTAAAAAGTATTTTTTAATGTAATAGTAGACAACATAACAATGGGGTTTAAAAAAAATAACAGCAGCAATAATGATGACAGTTAATATTGTACAAAATTACAATAATAAAAATTGTAGTGTAACAGTGAAGTTTTAGCAACACTGCAAGGGTTTTTTTTAATGTTTGGAAACAAAAAAGATGCTAAGAAAATCACAATGTCCATCCAAGTACATTAATTTAAGAAAGTATTGTTTGGGCGTGCATTGCCCTCCCCTCTCTCTCTCTCCAACTTTTCATGATTTCTGCAAATCATTTTTTTTAATTTTGTAACATCATTTTCATTTTTAATACTTTCCCCTAGTATGCTATTTTAATTTTGTTAGGATGCAGAATTGAAAAAAATAGGGAACTGCAAATATTGAATGATAGCAAAGTATTAGTTCTTATATTTGCTGACAAATGTGAAAGTACTGAATGCTAGGTAAAGTTGAAGTAAAAATGAGATTAACAAAAAGTGTGGAACACACTGCTCTTTATTAGAAAGGAAATTTCTTCACTTTGGAAGCCATAGAACTTCCATTTCTATCAATGGGTAAGCAAGTTAAATATTCTTTTTCTCTTAATTTGTAAATTGTTATATTTCTGGATTCTTAGGAAGTCCCTAAGTATGTGGACAATGCTTTCTTAATTTTGGGTGCTTTCATTTCAAAATCCACTGGCACTCACATATTTGAGTTTGCTATTGTAGGGAATTTTGTATGATAACATCTCTTCTTTCCCATGTGTGAAGCCCAGGCATTTGTAGGAATGTGCAATACCGAAAACAAGCCATAACCTTCCAATTCCTCCTAGATAGAGTGAAATATGACTCCAGACTCCAATGCTGCCTTTCCTCAAGAACTGTCCAGTAGCTAGTTCAAGATGAAATATTGGGATTCCTTCAAACACCAGAGCAATGGCATACGGAATCAAGAATGCACCTAAAAGTAGATCAGCCAAACACAGATAAGCAACAGCTTTGTCTACTTTTACTTTTTAATTAACATGTTTTGTTGTACTGCTTATAGTATCTCAATATACAAACCTGTATCATTTAGCATGGTATTTAGTATCTGGTATAGTATAAATTTCCCATCTCTCTCGTATTAAAAAATATACCAGAATTACCAGAAAAGCTCTTCTGTTTTTTTCTCTTATTCGCAATAAACCCAACACCACATATATTGTAGCTATTACTTGTTTTTTGAATGATTGCTTTTGAATTGTTCTCTATCACACATACCCTTGCTTTAAGATACCTATATAGTCAATTTTGATAAAAAGAGAATGGCTACATCATTTTCATATAAAAGAATATATTTGGGACAATTCTCAAAAAAATGGTGGCACAAAGTCCAGATTGGCAAAAACCTCAACTATATCATTAATGTAAAGATTGAACTGCAAGAGGGCAAGTATATGTCCTTCCTTTACTCCTTTATAGACTGGTAAATGCCCAATTAAGTCCCCATTGCTATTACCCTTGATGTGTCTGATAATGTGTTGTACATATTTTTAAAACCTGATTAACTTTGAGGTGAAGCAATCAACTGTTGAGGCTGCTAATTTTCCCCAGAGTTTTTCTCAGTGAATGGAATCAAATGCTGTTTTTAAAATCTGAAAAGGCAACACAGAGAGGCACAAAGTCCAGTGCACACCTTAAAATAATTTAACTGTATTAAGATTCAAGGCATACAAATGCATGAGCATTTGTCTTTTTCTTTTGCAAAAATGAAAAAAGGCCTTCAATTGGAAAAAAAATAAATCACTGAATGCATTCAGCCATTCAATCCAGACTGTAAAGCCAAATCAATCAGTAACCATGGATGATGAACATATTCTCATGGAAAGCTAATTCAAGTTGGGCAATGAAAGCAGCAAATACTCACAAATGACGAATTTTACATGTGGGTTATTCAGTAACAGAAAAAAATGTTGAATGTTAGGTACAGTTGAAGTAGAATTGGGATTAACAGAAAATGTGGAACAGACTGCTATTTGTTAGGAAGGAAACAGCAAAAATGTTTCCCATTTCAGTCCAAAGGCTTTGTGACTTGGGCCCTATTAAAGTCTGTTTTTGCTGCAAGTTAAAATTCCTGTTTACCATACCATATTTTATTATTTTTTTAAAAAAAAACCTAGCATGGCATATATTTAGTTTCCTCATCCTGTAAGATGGAGAAACCGTTGAGAAACAGTTATTGCTGTAATTCGTATCTTCATTTTTATGCCTAAGAAATTGATTGATTGATTGATTATGTACCATTAAATTGTTTTTGACTTACTCTTCCTATCTTGCTTCTTCATAGTCCACATAAATAATATGTTCTATTGCTTAAATAATAAAAAAAAGTGTGCGGTTCAGTGTTAAGACCATAGAAGGGAGACCAAGGAGAGAATGACTTCCCTTCAGAGTGTGAGTAGAATGGTGTGAAAGGATATGTGGACACAATAAACAAAGCCATTTATTGTTCATGCTGATATTAATCTAAAAGAGTAGTATCCTCTTAGCCTAAACAATAACAAGAGGTCATTCCACTAAGTTTATCACAAGCATTCCGATGTAAGGGTCATATTGTTCATTTTATCATCCCTTCCATTGGGCAACAAACCAAATATATATAAGTAGTTGCCTTGTTTTGCTCAGGGCTCTTTTGCAGTATTTTAAATGAGGGGCTCAGTGATCCCTACAACTGGTGCATAACAATAAAAATATTTTTTTGTTACAACTGTCTCCAAACAGCTTGGTTTCTTATCTAAACCAAGCATTATTCTCACAACACCCATCAATGATTGTACAGAATTTTTTGAGGTTCCTGTATATATATATGTATTTTATACATTTCTGCAACTCTGGACTGAAGATACATCCATTTTCTAATTTCAGGAATAATGTTACTCTTTGCAGAAACATTTTCTTTCACAATCTTATAGAACACCCATTTGTACAAGGATTTCACATATTGTTCCTTCAATCTAAACTGATACGTGTCTGGTATCAGTGATTTCATGCAAATAACACAAGAACCTTTTCAGAGAACATTTGTTAAATTTTATATGCACTTAAAGGTCCAATCCTAGTTTTGACCAAAAAAAGCTAAATTAGGCTTCAAAAATCCAAACGAGCAGAACACAGCAGCAAAAAAGAATCGTAAAATGCTAGCTTTGCTACCCTCTTATGATCATCCAGATTTTTGCAGATTTGGTGGCCCTACTAAATATTTCTTTTTTTCATATTAGAAGTGTATGCAGTTTAAATTTCTGTTATGCTTTAATGATTTCTACAAACTGCCCTGAATTTGAAAATCACATTTCTGCTGCCAGAAATAAATATCACACAGAATCAGAATAGCACTATCAACTCTGCAGAATTCCAAACAACATCCAGATGGTACCAAAGAGCTATAGAAAATCATCTGGATAGCTTTAAGGTTATTTTGATAATAAATCCTCAGTTGAAGAAAAACAAAATCCATTTCTCCAAAGAACCCAAAATAGTTTTAGATTTATTTTTGGAATGTACACTTTACTCAATCTCATTTATGATCAACAGATTTATTTTAAACACTAAAGCACATAACTGGTATATATATATATATATATATATTTGTTTTCGGAGATTTTCGCGGGTATTTGTATGTGGATCTTTGGTTCTTCGGGTTTTCTCCCGCGTAGAATTGGAAATATCTATGCGACGTTTCGATGAAGTCTCATTCATCATCTTCAGGCTTGTGTCTTCGGCCTTGCGAAGACACAAGCCTGAAGATGATAAATGAGACTTCATCGAAACGTCGCCTAGATATTTCCAATTCTACGCGGGAGAAAACCCGAAGAACCAAAGATCTATATATATATATATTTAAAAAGAGCAAGGGTGTTTCTACTATATGCTATTTTGAAGTCAAATGAGTTCTAGCAGGAATTGAGAGAAACTGAGTTTTTACTACTGCCCAAGGAATCCTTAATCTTGGAAGATAAGGCATCCCTTAAAACTCTTCTATTGAGACCTTTATGACTACAGATGCTGCCTGGAACATTAAGAGATCTGAAAAGCTACTTTCTGGGAAGATAAGATTGCTCGGGAAATGGAGACTACTGAAGAATAAAAAAGAATGATAACTGTCTTTGCTGACGTTACTGACACATGAACATATTAAAAGATAAGAGCAGAACAGTGGAAGTGCAGACAGAACTTTATAACCTTGCTGAAAAGCAGCTGAGGCTTTGATTTTCACATAAGGACTGGTCAGCCTCTATGAGAGATCAAAGCCATTGCAAGACAGAATAGAATCATCTTTATTTTACCAGGAGGAATTTTGGGGGAAAGGCCAAAATTAAAGAGTTTGGGGATATCTTGAAACTTTAAAATTGCCCTGTTTGAGTTCTACCTGAGAACTGCAATAAAAAAAAGCTTAGAGAATATTACCAAAATCAGCAGCGGAAATGGTGATGGTTCAGCATATCATCCATGCTAACATCATGCTCTTTGAGATTTTTTCTTTAACTATTAAGGTAACCCAGCCAGCAAAAGGATTTACTTGTGAAGATAATGGCACTATTATATTTCAGGTCTTGGCTTAATAAACTGTCTAATGTTATATTAGAGTACAATAAATCCATCCATATCCATGAGTTTATTGTGGAGATTTCATAAATGCCATTAGCACATGGTTCACATTGGCTCTCATAAGCCATCCTCAGCACAAATGTAGAAGGACCCTCCATTTTCCTATTTTACAACCAAGACCCCTTAGCTACCTTTTTCCAGAAGACCAAATATTCCAATAGATCACTTTGACCCAATTCTAGATAAAAATTCTAGATAAAAAGCCTTTAAAGCCTGTCTCAGTTTAAAGATAGCTTCTGATGTGCAAGTTAAAATTCTCATAGGTCACAGTCCCTTCCCCCAACACACTGACCTGAGTGGATGCTGTACTTAGAAAAACTAGATTAAATCTACATTTAACTTGCTCACTAGTAGTAACAGCTAGCAGGTAAATCCTCTCATCTTTAATCAAGTCATAGAAAGATCTTACCTGTGAATCTCTCTGATATTTAGCATATTTAACATTTTCTTAATAAGTATATCTTCAGGATTAATTTTTGGTACAGGTAGTCCTTGACTTGCAAACAGTTCATTTATTGAGTGCCCAAAGTTACAACAGCACTGAAAAAAGTGGTTTATGACCATTTTCACATTTGCAGCATCACCATGGTTATGTGATCAAAATTCAGAAGGTTGGCAACTAACTCGTACTTATGACAGTTGCAGTGTCCCTGGGTCATGATCATCTTCTGTAATCTTCTGACAAGCAAACTCAATGGGGAAGCCAGATTCACTCAACAATCATGCTAACTTACCAACTTAACAGATTCTCTTAACAACTGTGGCAAGAAAGGTCATAAACATGGGGCAAAACTCAAGAAATGTCTCACATAGCAACAAAAATATTGGACTCAATTTTGGTCGTAAGGTGAGGAATACCTGTATTTGATTCTTCTGCTATTCAACCCCTAACTGACAACACTAAAGGGATTTCAGGTGCCCCTAGAAACTGAAAGAATGCAGAAAAAAAGCTTTATGAAATAAAGCTGCTTTTCATACCAGACAGCCTGCCCAGCCCCCACATCATCCTACAATTCACACATTTGGCCAACCTTATGAAGAAGCATTTTAATGCAATAATTACATTAAATATTACCAATAACAAGATTTCTATAACTATAGAAAAGTGAGAACTATATTTCTATAACTATAGAAAATAGCAAATCTATACCACTTTGTTATTTTGTGTCATCAGCAGATATGTAGTAGTAGTAGTAATAGTTTGCCACAAGACCACAATAGCCCACTCAATCACTCGAAGTAAGTACTTAAAACACTATATTCTCAGACAAATAAAAAATTGTGTGAGCAATTGAGTTGTAATCTAATACAGTATGAGTTGCTTCCATTCTACCATGCAAACTACTTTATGGGATTCAGTATCAGCTCATATACTTCTGCCTTCCAAAAATCGTAACTACTGTCTCTCTTCAGTATCAGCCATCCTAAGACATCTGTCCCAATCTATATAATGAAAAGAGAAACACTGGGTCTCTTAAGACCTGTGGAAACTACATGGAAAGCATTTATTATTTTTCTTTCTCTCTCTCTCCAATGTACAGTCCACCACAAGATTGAAATCCCATAGGCCAACCTGGAAAACAGCTGTTCACTTAACTTCTACCCAGTTTAACCCTGAGAATGCCGGAGAGACAAATTGTCCAAGGTATCTTCTTGTGGCCTGACCATTAGTGAAGCCGCTACAAAATCACCTGTTTTTGGCCTGCCTTGCTTTGTCTGGTTGAAATTGAACAAAATTAGGTGTGAAGAAGTGTCTCTGCCCTGTATCAGTGGGGATAGGAAGATTGTCCTTGTTGCGATTGTGGTGCTTATATGCAAAAATAAAAAATTATTAAGCATATTGTGTTTAATTGGTCATGTCATGACGTGCATTTTCTAGTTTCCTAGAAGATCTGCACAAAGCAACGCCAGAGGCAATTGCCTGGATAGCTGAATTGGACATCTAATTATAAGGCCATTGCTATACCTCTGTTTGCATATAATTATCCCGGATTGTGTGTATATGTTTACTTCTCTTTAATCATCTCCTAATGTTCACCATAGTTGAGTTTCACCTATTTGAAATATGTTTAGATGTTGCAGGAATAACCTTAGGTAGTTCTATTGTGGAAAAAAAACAACATAAATGTGGATAATCTTGCAGAATATCAAAAGTGTGAGCCAGTGTATGGGAATTGGATAGTTAGGTAGCAATTGTGAGCTGTCCCCTTAAGGGAATGCATCATGGTAAATATAGTTAAGGTATCCTGAGAAATGTAGTCCATGTCACATGACCACATCTGTAATCCTAATTGACCCTCAATGGGTTGGGGGAGTTTTCCTCACTCTTGGCTGAACTCATGGACTCGTGGTAACTGTTCTACTTCTATCGCTACAAGATGAGGGAAAAAGGATAGAAGATAACTATCTTTTTACCTACAAGACAGATATGCAAAGGATTGGTCATTAAAGAAGAACTTCATCACAAATGTGAGTTATGAGGATACCTGATGAACCAATAAAAGTACTTTGTTATGGACATTTTGTTGAGTTTATTTATCTGCATCTGTACAAAAGACAAATCTACCACTGTACAGAATACAAAACATGTGATGTCATAAACCTATTCCATATTAAAATGTGGCAGAGACTTTTGGTTGTTTTGAATAATAGCTTCAAAATCTAATTGAAATCTACAAATCCACTGCAATCATAGTTCCAACTCATGGAAGTCAAAGAAGTTATGGTTAGCATAGAGACACAAGCAATTCAAACATGGGCATGGCAAAGAGAAGGCTACCTCCACAAATGTATGTTTTCATTTGCTTACTTTGGGCACATCTTGAACTAGAGTCTAGCCTTTGTTCAGCAGTTTTTTTTTCAGCTGAAATAGACAAAGCTGTTCCTGAATTTTTCACAACTTTTTTAAAAAGAAGAATAAAACATTGATTGGCCAGTCCCAATTCATGTTAATAGGGGACAAGAGGTTCAGTCCTCAGCCACCATTTGTGGATGCCACAGGATTTGGTACTTTCTTGGCTCCTTTTTAATATCTACATGAAACCATTGGGTGAGATCATCCAACACCATGTGATGAGTTATCATTGATATGCTGATGGTACACAACTCTAAATCTCCATCCCTGGTGATCCAAGCAATGCTGTGACTGCCCTTTCTCAGTGCCTGTGTCAACTCATAAAACATTTTGTATACATGTTTTATAGTTGTCAACAAAAAGAAGGGGGGAATTTCAAAGAGCAGGCAGGAATGTGGAATCGAAAGTACATTCCATTCTTATTTTCCTCAAAGACTGATTAGATGACTGAAGCTTCTGCCATGCAAAAATCTAACTGGAGAGCATGGTTGATGACTCTTGGCTATGGACGTGTTTCGTTGGATATACACCCAGAGGGGTGAGGTGGGGAAGCAGGGTCAAGGGTGACAGTGAATTACATATCTCAGAGTTGACTACGCCCAGGCAAATGCCGGAATGTTAACTTCTAATAAATCTTGTTTAGTTTTGAGAATGTGGCTCTAGGCTCATGATTTAATTGGCGTAACTGCCGGAATCCTGACAGCCTGGAGGCTGTAAAGTGTCTGGATGGGAGACAACAGTCTTAAGCTGAACACAGGCAAGATGGAGTGGCTGGGTCTACAAGGCATCTCTGGATCCAGTGGTTTATCATCGTTAACTCTGGTTGGGGTTGCACTAACCCAGGCAAATTTGGTGCGCAACTGAGGAGTCCTGCTGGAAGATCCTGTAAGAAGACCTCATCATCATTCCATCAGTCTCTTGGTGTGTTTTTAGTGCAGTTTTTAATGATATTTTAATGTTGGTTTGTTTTAATCTGTCCACATTTTAACTATTTTTCACTTGTTTCTATAATTTGTAAGCACTCCAAGGGGTCACCTTGTAAGGGAGATGGGTGACACAGTAAAAAATAAATAAATAGCTTTTTTGTGCAAGTATAATTTCTTTAATAATATATTATTTGAACATAAAACTTGTATCTGTGCTAAAAGGTGGGGCTCAGAGGGAGAGAAAACAGTACATCTTTGACATCTGTATTACCCATTTTCTAATGCAGCAAACGCTGTTAGAATGAGAATATATCAGTTCCCATGTAGGCTCTGAAACAACTCTGATCAAAAGAGGGAGACATCTATGTTTTACCACCTTACACTGAAAGTCTTTGCACGCCAAATCTTTGGAGACAGCTATGCTGTATTCTTCAGCTCCCCATTTATTGATATTTCTGATATGGCATTGACCAAATCTCTCTGTACAGGATCTTCTCCCTTGAAGTAATTTCGGATAGCTTTGTATAGGGCATAGCCAGGGATAACCAAGCTAGGGACTCCTGCAAGGATTACAATGATGGCATAAACCCAGTCAGGATAATTCACTGACTTTGATTTTGGGAAGTTCTCCTGTGATAAAAAGAAAGAGAAAAAGATAAGTAATTGCAAGACAGGGAAGTAAGAATCTTAGATACATTCACGTTAGAAACACTGAATAAGCAATATACTTCTTGACAAGAAATCCTTACATTATTATTGAAGATAATAGAATAGAACATACCCATACAGTACATTTCAAGAATTGGGAATAATTAATTATTCCTTGGGAACTTAAAAAGTACACTATGACTTCATTATCCAAACATTAAAAACTTCAATGCCTATCAGAAGGATCTTTCTTTTTTGACAAAAAAGAATTAATAACAAAATCTTCAAAACCTTTTGAAAAAAATCTAGAGTCAAATTTCAAATATGGCACAGAAGGGAGTATATACAGAGAAAACATAATAGGCATAGTGCAGACAAAATTCTCCAGAGTCCATTCACATTATTCGTAGTCAAGGATATAATATTCACTCAGCCTGAAGATTGAGATGCCTGTAACTGCAGTTTGAAGCTTGGAGGAACATGATTATTAAGAACTAGTTTTTATACATATATTTATTATTTTTAGGTTAAACAGATGATTGCAACTTGAGCTGGGAAACAGCAGTTGCACAGAAATTAATGTGAAATTAACTTTTAAGAGAATTCCTTATATCCACCGAGTATGATCATTTCCGCTCTTGTATTTTCTCAGTGATCTCTGCAAGAGTTATATTTTGCCCCTCTGAATCATTATCCAAGCAGAATGGATTATATTAAGTTTATTCTTTCATAGATGAAACATTATATTATATTACATTATATTACTCTTTCCATTGCCTGTATATTGCACGAATCAAAAAGAGGGCTGTGAAAATATTTACAGACCTCTCACATCCCGGACATAAACTGTTTCAACTCCTTCCCTCAAAACGACGCTATAGAGCAGTGCACACCAGAACAACTAGACACAAGAACAGTTTTTTTCCCGAAAGCCATCACTCTGCTAAACAAATAATTCCCTCAACATTGTTCAACTATTACAAAGTCTGCACTGCTATTACTGCTAATATTCTCATCACTCCTTATCACCCATCCCCTCCCACTTGTGATTGTAGGACTGTAACTTTGTCCCTTATATCCTTACGATTTATATTGACTGTTTCCTAGTATGATTTGATTGTTGATTGAACCCTATAATTATCATTAAGTGTTGTATGTTATGATTCTTGATTCTTAACGAATGTATCTTTTCTTTATGTATACTGAGAGTATTTACACCAAGACAAATTCCTTGTGTGTCCAATCACACTTGGCCAATAAAGTATTCTATTCTGTTCTGTTCTATTCTATTCTAACAATGAATAGAAAGAAATAGAAATATCAAACAAACATCCAAGTATGGCTAAGTACAATTTTATGGAGAATATATTTTTGTGAATTTTCTGATCCTTGGTTGAAAAGACATGTCCATATTATAGAATGTCTAGCAGAGGAGCAAGAACCTGGAATTTCACCATCAGCACTATTAAAAGTATACATCCGAATTTCTCGAACTGTTCTCAATTATTCTTCAGTTTGAATCAGCCACAGGCAGAGACCTGTGCATCAGTCTATTCTGCTCAGTTATTGTCTTGCTGGTTGGCAACAAGGATTTAGAAAAGATTCTTTTCCCATAAACTTTTGATTGAGGAAACCAGATATTGAACCTGGGATATTTTGCATGCAAGTCACATTTTTTATAATTGAGACAAAGATTTTCTTCCATTTTTTCCCATTCTCCCAAAACTATTGTTACATATATTTCTTCAATTGTTTTTTTTAAATTCCTGTAATAATTCTAAGATGTCCCACAAAGACAACTGAGTTTTCTTGCAGTGTAGACATACTTCAATAAAAGTACAAGTGTCAAACTTTTGCTTCCAACTAGCAATTAGTCACATTAAAACAGCTAATTCATTTCCCTGGGGATAAACATTTCTTTTGCTTATTTTTCTTTGCAAAAATCTCCAACAAATAGTAAAACATGAAAAATGACAAGCTTCTGATATCAGATGCAATTTGGAACATGTTTCCTTGAACACATATACTTACATAACTGGGGTCCCAGGTGATATATTCTAAATTTTCACTCACTTTCACCACAAAGTAAAAAAGGAAGATAATTAACATGATGATGGGGCTGATAACCCTCCAGGTGGCTTGCCAAAAAATATTGGGTTTGTGCCCAATCATGAACTTAATGTCATCATTAAATCTGGTAATGAAAAGAGAAAGGAAAATTATGAGCCTGAGAACCTGCTCATGTCACACAGAGTGTAGTGGTTTTCAACCACATTCAGATGATGCTCAGTTGACTGTAGCAAAATTTAGTGCTGTATCTGTATGTTTAGCCCTTAGTCAAGGGTAGTTCTCAGCTCATTTTAAGAAATTAGAAACCTTCCTAATCTCTTGGGTTAAGAAATGATAAAAAATTTTCAGAGTTGATAACAGATATATCCAGGTCCTAACTAAAAGGAAACTTAAAGGGATAGGTGGGATTACTACTATTCTGAAACTAAATTCCATGTATGGAAATTTAACCCCAAGCATAAAGGTTATAAATAAAACCCCACATTAAACAGTACAATGTACATTGGTAGTTTCTGGAGTTTTGTTTTGTTTTTTAAATTTGCCTAGAATAAATAGAGGTCAATATTTATTGATTTTTTTAAGGTTAAAAGTAGTGCACATACATTCTCTTATATTTTTAAATTACTGATTTTTTCTTTTTTTAAGGATGGGAAAAAACGTGATTTGCTTAAGCTTATCATGAAAGTTCCCAATTATTGATTGCCTAATAAAAAGATGGTTTATACCTTTTTGGGAGCTATATCTTACCTGTCTATCCCATATATGTAGACAACTGAAAACATCTCACAAAAGGCTATTATCAACAAGGGAATGGATCCAGCAAAGCTATCAAAAAGAGCCAACCAATAGTTACCGGATCTCAGCACAAAAATAATGGCAATCAAAAAAGATCCCAAACAAATCAGACCTGTAAACAAATAAACAAAAAAAGCAGAAGGATAATGACATTTTGTCAATATATGAATTACATTCCACGTTTCAAGCAAGGGGATAGGTACATAGAACAAGTCCTTTTAATCAGTGTTGACACACATTATTTTCTAGTCTAGGTTGCTCTTCAAACCCATCACCTTGTCCCTAGGAGCAGGCACAAAACCAAGGAATAGTCATCAAATTGAAAGATTGCTGCTTTCTGAATTTACCTCATCAGATAGAAAGATCCAGCTCAAAAGAGTTAATACGCAAAAGTGAACTCATCATCCATCAGTGGCATTCAGCAGCTATGTATTTGATTTCTCTTTTCTCAATCTACTGCTTAAGAATTAAGTTTTTGAGCAAGTAGCAAATTGACTGTGCAGTTACCATCTTATCTTTAAAACCTTGATTATTATTCATACTGAAGCTAAACTTCATATCTCTTTAAAAATGTCCATAGACCTGCAAGCTACCCAGGTTGCAACCAGGGCAAACTATCAGCTCCATTCCCGGTTATATAACCATTTTCAATTTACCTGTAATAACTTCTTTAGGCCATTTTTTAGGTATAACTCTGAGATCTTGCAAGGGTACCAGCACACCTTCCATATTCCCAAACATAGATGATAAACCCAAGCAGAACAGCATGATAAAAAAGAGGATTGACCAGAGTGGAGAAATGGGCATTTTGGTGATGGCTTCAGTGAAGACAATAAATGCTAAACCAGTTCCTTCTACTCCCTATGTAGAATTTCAAATTAGAAAAAAAGATGTATAATACATTAGGCTACTGCAGTACTCGTTTTCAAATATATTTATTGCCTATTAATATATATCTATATTAAATTAGTCCGCATTTAAATCTATATAATTTTCTTCCTCTGGATGCAGAGGGGATTGTAAATAGTTAAAACAAACAAACAACATTATCATCCTAATTTTTTTGTCTAGTTCATTGTTTTATTGGCTTAGCTCTTTTCCTCCCTAGCTTTCCCATTGTTCTATTTAGATTACAAATGGTTTGGCAGTGGAGTCTTGTCTTTAATGTATAAATAAAAATATGATACGCAATCATTCTACTCCAGCCTGGCTCTTCCTATGTTCTTCATTGCATAAAAATATTCCATCTTTTTTACACAGCTGGGCAGTCGATGGAAATTGCTATTAATCTTTGTTAATTCAAGTCTAATCCCCATTTAACAAAGGTTGGCTAAAATGAAAAATCAGTTTGCTTTATTTATTGTTTTGACCTAAATCCTTTCTTTCTATCTTTAGAACACACAAGGCCCATTGGATCATGGTCTGCATTTTCTGGATTAGCATTAACCATGCAAAATGCACAGTTTACAGGGGCAACATTTAAATATCTATTGCTAAATTGGTGAGTAAGAAAGAGATGGAAAAAATGAAATATAATTCATAGAAAACATAATACGTTTGAAAATTCTAAGCATAAGTAGATTAAAAACTAACCAATAAATTATGTTTTAAAACCCCAAATTCCTCATACATTCTATCAATTTTTAAAAATGTAATTTTAAGTGACATTAATGCTTCCTATCATTCTTCTAACCCAGCAAATATATATATTTATACATTTATCCCTATATATAGTGATAATATATAGTCCTATATTATCAGCTTACATCAGTTAGAAATGCGTCCAAGTTACAGGTTTCAAACTTCAGGGTTGAAAAGATTTCTGGCTCTGTTGTGTTATACCAAGCTTGCATCTCCAGAAAATTGTTCTCGGTTATGTTACCATCGGACAAATCAAATGCATTCATCAAAATGAGAATGTTTCTGCAAAAGATAAAACAAAATAGGCCAAAAAAATGTTCAGTTATAATCTGGGTCACAGTGAAACAAATAGTTGCAGTTGCCATTTCTCTTATAACATTGAGCAAGATTAAGGGTAAAAGTTTCCATTTGGTCTAATCTATCAATAAATATGAACAATATTCTTAAAGTTTTGATATCTACTGCTAGAGACAGCCCTCCCCAATTTCACCATCCATTCCGTACCATATTGTACTATTAATTGTTGCTGTAGTTGGTGGTAATATAGACTAATAACCCTCTTTCAATCAGCAATAATATACTAACTAGGAAGTAAGCACAACTTACCTGTTATAGCAATCATCATATCTTTCTGTTGCTCTGAATCCAATGATTGAATATATGACTGTAGCTGCATAAACAGATGTGAAGCCATTTACCACAGAAATGATCACAGCATCCTTTTCACAATTATTGCTATAAACAAAAACAAGGAAGGCAGATGACTTTTCATAATAGTTTCCAAATGTTAGTCTGTCTATCTATCTATCTATCTATCTATCTATCTATCTATCTATCTATCTATCTATCTATCTATAATTTATTGGCCACCCATCTTACTGCAGGGTAATTCTGGACAGCTTACAATATTAAAAAATAAAACTATATAAATAGAATGATTCAAAACTTTAAGACACAAAATGTAAAATACAAAATACAAGTTAAAAGATGAAGAGGAAGGAAATAGGACGGGCAGGGGGAGAGTTGAGATCTGATATTAATCTATAAACCATCTCCAACATGAAGCCCTTTATTTGGAGCTCCAAGCCAACCAGCAGAGCCAGTCTACTGAAGGAATTGATAAGTGGATCCCTTTACTAGAGTAAGAACTATTTTTTTAAAGCTAAGAAAAAAATATAGAAAAAAGTTTATACAAAGCTGATGGCTGGGTCAAGAAGATGTCATATAGATTTGGGATTAAACTCAAGGGCAAGTGACATACACACACACACCCCCTTGGAATAGTCATGAAAGAAAGGCAGAAAGAAAGAAAAGCTCTCTTAATTCTTCCCACTTGCATGAAAAGGGTAGAATTTGCTACTAGAGGCCAAAATAACACCAAATACGGATAGCTTTAAAAAAAGGATATGTGTATTTACCAAAAGTAATAAAGTAATAGTAATAAAGTATAAATAATAAATAAAGTATAAATAATAATAAAATAATAAAGTAATAAAGGAGCATATATGTGTCAGGATCAGGAGCAAGAGGTCTCAAATCCCAATTGGTAAAGAACCTTTACAAGAGAACATTATTGGGCTCATCTACTCTTTGGGATTTCTTCTAAACATCCATTTTGGAAAATCTAGGCTGTTCTAAATAACTTCTTGGTCTGGGTCAGCAGACATAGTTTCTTAGATTCTTATGATTAATAAGATTGAGAACCTCGTTTTTTGTCTCACCAAAAACATCCTTTCAAATTATATCCCTAATCCATTCTCAATGTATGTTATTTAAAAAAAAAAAAGAATTAGTCCCTTTTTGAATAATAGCAACTTACTGAATTGAATTATAACTAGAGAATGAGATGAGTCCCCCAAAGGCAAGAGAAAAAGAATAGAATACTTGGGCTCCAGCATCTAGCCAGGTGACGGGGTTAGCCAATTCGGTCACCTGAGAAAGAAGAAGGAGAAAAAAGGTTTTAAAACTTAAGCCACAGGACATCCGTAGAGAAAAGCACATTGTATAGACATGGTGCCTTTGAGCATGCAATGTATTCATTTACAAGAATTTGTGGAAGGGGAATCTCTCGCCCTCCACCGCACCATTGGGACTATCTTATTCTATCTAGAACATGGCCAAAGATCAAGAAACAGATAATTGTTGGGTACCAATCTATCTATCACCTGTAGATATTGGATAAGCAGCATAGTTTGGACAGGCAGGCAAAAGAAAGCATTTTGGCATCGGTAAACACAGTTGCTTAAGCCGAAGTTTGCCAATATAATCTTTCCTTTTAAAAATGAACGTATTGGCTATTCCCACCCATTTCTGTCAATGTGGTCCTCCAGGGAGAGAGAAAAGGATCTTTCCCAGGTCTTTTATTCTCGTCCCCTTTTTTAAAGCTAGATATAGCAAGATTTGAACTAATTACATGCAAGTTGTATTTATTTCTACTAAGCTGTCATCTTTCTTGGGTTTCTATAAAGATACAGACATTCTTAGGAACCCCAAGTGCCAGACCTTACCAATAATTTCATTTCTGTGCAAATACTTTCCTGGAAATATATTTCATTTCTTGATTTAACATGCATTTGTAGCAGATAGACACAGTTTGATGGGATGGGCCACAATTAAATAATTCCTGAGGGTTGCAGGAATTTATCTGGTAATTAAAGGATCACTTGAAGAGGCAACATTGAAATTAGGGCCCTAGATTGTTTTACAGAGGGAGGGAGCTAAGGTAGGAATGAAAACAAGAAATCCCAGGGAGACAGTTTGCTGTCAACCCTTTTTAATCATTCCTC
Organism: Bungarus multicinctus; assembly: GCA_023653725.1. Classification (NCBI taxonomy): domain Eukaryota; kingdom Metazoa; phylum Chordata; class Lepidosauria; order Squamata; family Elapidae; genus Bungarus; species Bungarus multicinctus. Next base: position 9,658,844 of record CM042846.1, read on the forward strand.
TGACTTACTATTGAAATGTAAGTTTTGGCAGTGTGAAAAATTGGCACTTTGAATATCCCTCATGTGTGTGAGACAGACAGCGGGGAAGGAGAGGGAGAGAGAGGGAGGGAGAGAATAAAACAATAACAGCATGCACATTCCAACAAATGGCTATTTCCTATTAGAACTTGGGGAAAAAAACCTAATAAATTGTATGAATTATGTGTATAAGATTTCTTGCAGGGATCAAAGTAACTTCATATTTGTGTATGTTTTTTTTTTCTAATTTCTGTGCAACTTGACTCAGAAAGACAGGCTGAGCTTAGCTTCACAAAATAATTAACCGCGTTCCATTCATTAGTTATCTTAGGTCAGCTGAAAGAGCATTCCAATCCCAGTTCTGAGCTACCTTTTTATAAAAATTGTCTGAAGTTTGCCAAAGCAAAAGCTGCACAGATGAAGCTTGCCCTTTATAAGGGAGGAAAGATGTTCCTTCAACATGCAAATGTCCCAATAATATTATTAAGCCAGGGAACATTGACCTACAATATTTCTCTTATTTAAAGGACTGATAATAGTTTAAAAAAACCCAGTGCAAAATGTATTAGAATTGGAATTATCACAGCTCTTTTGATGTTAAGAAAATAACATTTTTTATTTTCTTGAAATATGAAAGTAATTAATACTTACATTTGGTGTAAACAGAAAGACAATACCATTGGTAGCTCCTTTCAGAGTCAAGCCACGGATCAGGAAAATGGTCAGGACAATATATGGAAGGGTGGAAGTCACATATACTGCCTAAGGAAGATTATGTACAACTGAGAATTGTAACATCTACATCACAAAGTACTGTTCACAGGCCTACCAATAATTTCAGATTGCAAGATACAGGAGACATGGTCTTTTCAAGGAAGATCACAATAGCTCTAGAACTACCATTTGTCAACTCATAAAGCTATTGGCTCGAGGCTCATGAATTAATTAGGGCATCCATCGGAATCCTGACAGTCTTCTCGTGTTTCTATCTCAATGGACTTTAAATACCTAGGCCTGTTTTTAGAGATGTTGAAATGGTTTTTAATTGGTTACTTGCTTGACAATTTCAGAATAATTCTCTTGGTCATTTGGCTGAATTGTTTTCCTTTGCTATTTCAGTTTAATATTTTAGATACTGGCTTTAGTTTATAACAATTTATGACACGAAATATATGTCACTTAGGTCACTATGAGCCACTATCTTGCAATCTGATCTTCCTCATAAAATTGGGTTGAGGACAGACTTGTATTACGGAATGCTTCAATAATACTACAAACAATACTAGAGACCAATTATGGGCAACCTATGTATCTCCATTTAAGGCAGAACACCTATTAAATCTGAAAGTATGGATTGTTTCCAATTTTTATATTTCAACATCTGAAGTGAAAAAAATATATGGAAATATGTGGAAAATATGTTTCATATTTCAGTGAGGAATGTATTTCATGCATATTATAGATAGTCCCCAGTTTAAGAGTAAGTTCTAATTTCAAGGTCTATCCTAAAGTCAATTTTGTATGGAAGCTAGAATAGTACCATTGCATAATAGTGTATAAATAGTGTATAAATATCTCTGCACTATTATCAAGTTCAAGTGTAATGAACTTGAACTGTTGTGTATTTAACTTGAATAATTGTGTATTTAACACTAGTTTTACTACAGTAAGCTCTGTTCTTAACTCTGGGTTGTCCTTAAACCAGGTCATTCTCAAAGTGCAGATTTATAAAATATACTTCTGCAGGGGGGAGGCTATTTTCCCTAATTTGGCTCACATCTTGCTGATACCATGTAAATCAAGAACCATGTAAGGAATCATGGCTAGCAGCAACTTCTTTCCTCCCACTTATCTAGATATTACCATGGAAGGTAGGACAACTCCCACACAAATGACTTTTTTTCTGAAGTAACATCATATGCAAAATAGCTCACTGACACTGCATTATCTACAATTTCTCTACAGTTTGCAGCTCCCATGCTATGATATTCATATCTTTATTAAGAGCAGAACTGGATATTATGTGGTCAGGGAATGCTGAGACTGGGAAAATGTGTAGTGGAGATCTGGCTGGCAGCAAGAAGAACATTTTGCCATTCCTATTTATTTTTTTTCTCCAATAATTGCTCTCCCACCCACTATTGAAACTAGGCTGTTTTCCAATTTCTAAACTCAAGCTGCAAGAAAATGGCTGTGAAGGGACTTTTTGATCTGGTTTTTCTCAAAGAGGATGTCCTGGAATAATTTGCAACAGACAGAATCATAAATATCAATAGCATTTTCCCCTCTAAGCAAAAAAAGACTGAGGTACCTTTCCTGTTGTTTCAATCCCTCTGATTGTGCACATGTACAGCACTGCCCAGGCACAAATCAAGCAGAGCAAAAGCCACCATTGTACACTTCCAGGATCATCAATAGAACTGGTAATGTTTAAGGTCTCCCTGTACCAAAAATAATCCACTGGAGAGCTCTTTGCACATTCATCGATGAAATCTGAAAACAAAAAGACATTCAATTACTTGTGCCAGATTTTCTTTTTTTTAAGCAGCAGCATATGAGTTTGACAAAGAAAGAAAACAGTCACAAATTCAGATATTTTCAGATGAACTGAATTTAAAATTAGGGTTGTAAACTATTGAGCAATTCATAATTTGAACAAAGTCAACTGCATAAGTTTTAAAAGAAAAACATTTATTTTTTTGTACTTAAAATATTAGAGAACTCCTACATTTCAGGAGCCAGTATTCAACTCAATTTGCTAAAATTATACCTGACTTGAAGGTCTTCCAAAACATTAGAAGGCCTAAGAATAGGAAAATATTGGTGATGTGTTGCCTTTAGGAGATAATTTCAGATGATGGTTGCTGTTATGAAAGCACATAGAAGAGCATTTTATATTTATGTTCCAAAACATATGTGCATGATTTATGGATCTGCTTATAAATTATGAAAAAAGTCATCTTTGCATATTTTATATACCTCATTTAATGTGCCTTCTTAAGCCTCACCCTCAACTGAAGATGACAGACTAAAACAAACTGCTTCATGTAGCACAACAAAGAAGGAATATTGTGATGAAGACAGAACATATTGTTTGAACAATGAAGCAGTCTAGTACTTGTAAAGTGCTATCACCTCCTGCTTTCACCAAAGTCTACTTAAGTCTATTTGAATAGCACCATGACTTAGATGGCAGTGAAATTTGGTTGTATTTAATTCCTATCAATTGGAAAATGCCACCTTCTATACAGTGGCAGAATTTGGGAATTACCATGCCATGTGGTCATTTTCTGGACTGGAGGCAGCGATGTTTGTGGATGTATTCAGTTGAAATATATTCTCAATAATGCTAACTATTTTGGTAGTGTCACCTTAGAAATGGAAGAGAACTCACACTAGAATGCTGCTTTGGATTTTTTTTGCTAGGGGTGTTGGGGATGAGAAACATGGTTTTAGATGAGGTCAGACAGCATCTGAAAATTACATTTCTCTTTTACATAAATGGTAACTTTCCTGTTTCTATTGTACAAGGCTTGTAAGTTCCTGCACTGTATATTTTAAACCAATTATATTAGAATCAGCCAGTTTGTTATTAACTTATTAATCAATATTTCTTCTTCAAAGGAGTGCGGCATTCTATGGCCTAAGTCACGTATTTTGAATAGTATTTAATAGAAAATTAGGAAGGAAGACAGGCAATGACAAAATGACTTCCATAGTGCTGTTAATGAGCAAATATGAATTGTTGTAATAAAGCACTCGAAGAGACTTGAAAATCCCATTTTTCTTTTTTCCAGAATGTTTTTCAAAGGCATAACTCCTGTAGGACTATGTACTATGTACTGTCAATTGCACAATGTCAGTGCTTTAAAAATATTTAAGCTTATTTAGATAACTGCTTTAATTCATCAATTATGCTATCTATGTAATTGTAAAAAAACACAGTGCTGTAGCAATCTTCCTGCAGTTTTGCTTTGAAAATGCAAGACAGCAAGGCAGATCAGGTAGAAATGTATCAGAAAGATTTCAGTTGATATATTCAGGATTATGTATGTTGCAAGAAGAACATATATAATAGTTATTTATCAGAAACTTCAACCACTACTCCAAATATTACCAATAGATACTAAGTGAACATCAATATCCACCAGTCCCTTTATTCATTGTGTCAGATGAGACACATCTGAATACCAAAGTCCAGATTTAATTACCATCATGCTAAGGATTCAGCAATAGAATGATTACGTTTACTGATAATAGCATGTCTTTCATTTGGTCAGAAGTCTTGAATGTTATGGGAGGAGGGAAAATAAAATATACATTATATTTTCTCCTACTATTTCCCCAGAGAAGCCTTCTCATGATGGCTTGTCAGCTGGTATAAGCATTTCATTCATAGGGTGTACCTGTTCTGTTGTCATTAAGTGGACATTCGCTCCAGGGCAATGGCTCTTGAAAAGAGTTGAAGAAATACCACATCACCCAGGCAATAATCATATTATAGTATAGTCCCACAAGAAAGGAGACTAACATTGCTGCTATTCCTATGGGAAGAGAGGAAAAACTTGAGTCAGAGCTTATTTAGTACAATTTTAAAAAATAAGACCTGCGAGAAATCTGTGTGAATAATGTTTCATTTCGGCCCCATTCCTTGCATAGGAACTGATTAGTAAATATTCATACTATATAGAAAGATGCTGAGACATGAGTCGTTTGATGGCTTTGCATGGTGATAAAGATACAGCATATTTTCCACCATTATAACCAGTGGTATTTACAGATTTTGGATTTTTTTTTCTTAATGTTTCATTGGATTGCACAAAACAGGCTGCAGTCTCAGAATAACTATCCTGAAATATTAATACAGCAACAGGCTGTAAGTGGAACTGCAATGGAATTTAGCCCATCAAAATCTGTCCATTTTTTTTGAATATTCACTTTCTATATTTTAGCCATGCTAGAAAGCATGGAGAAGCTGCTGGAAATGGAAAACATAAAACTATTTTAATTCAATATTTTAGGTGCATTTATTTCCAGAGAACGTTAGAAAAAACAATTACTGGTTAGTGATAAGCCCTTGTTTATTTATTGTCCATTGTTGATCAGGATAAAAAATAGTTCAGTAAATGGACTGGAAATTTTAGATTAGATTCTACTTTTAATGCTATCAGGTTATTTTTTTTAATGTTATTTATCATGGTGTTATAATTCAGCAACCATTTTCTTTTGTTAAAATAGTAATTGAAATGTAGTATTTCAAATAGCTAGAAAAGCAGATAGAAATTGCTGTAAATTAAGAGGATCATATAGATAGTGTTCACCACAAAGATAAAAATAAATATTTTGTACATTAACTATAGCAAATAATTTTCCAAACTATAATAATTTAACCTGCCCCTCCATCCATTATTTCCTATGTCACCCTGTGGACTTTCTGCAGTAACAAAAAACAGAAGTGTTGGGGAAATGTTTAACAGAGGGGATACCTCATCCTTGACATGCAAGAAAAAATACAGAGCTGACTAACCATACTTCAAATATAACATTCGTAACACAACGTAAGTTTGATTAGCTTTTCTCCTTGAGTATTTGGCCAATTCTGTACTGATCATATTATTCTTCTAATGCTTATTTTCTTGTTTCAATTAAAGTTTCAAATTCACCTATTCTTTCAGTTGGTGCATCCGTGATGCTGCGGTATCAGAGCGTATTAAAAGACCTTTGTTACTTGATGAATCAAATTATTTTCAAAACTTACCTACTCCCTTCAGGGTTGGATGGATAGAACTCCAGACTCCCACGCTACCTTTTCTGAGTCTCTGTCCAATGGCAAATTCAAGATGGAGCAAAGGGATGCCTTCCAGGACAAGCAAGATGAGGAAAGGGATCATGAAGGCTCCTGTGGAATTACAATCAAAGTGAGTATGTTTTGTATAAAACTGGCCTAAAGTGGGAACCAGAATGGATTCATTGATCATGAGAAACAATGAAAGAGGCAGAAAAACAGTTTTTGTGAATTCTACTCTGAATCTTCTCTAATTTGAAAGAAAATACATTACTATCAGAAGTGGTATTCAGCACGTTCTGATCAGTTTTGGAGAACCGGTAGCGGAAATTTTGAGTAGTTCAGAGAACCTGCAAATATCACCTCTGACTGGCTTCGCCCTCATCTGTTCTCTGCCTCCCAAGTCCCAGCTGATCGGCTGGGTCTTCTTTTGTTGCCCTGCACAGGAGAACGGAGCTGGAAAGCAGGTTAGTGGGGTGGGGAGGGAATGGGATTTTGCAGTATCCTTCCCCTGGAGTAGTGAGGGAATTGAGATTTTACGGTATCCTTCGCTTGCCACATCCACCAAGCCACAAGCCATGCTCACAGAACCGGTAGTAAAAAAAATTTGAATCCCACCACTGATTTCTATGGTACTTTATAAGAACATTTGGTGCATTATATGTGCATGCAGCCTACTACAATCATGACTGTAATAATAAAAGGATCCTTCAGTTCCTCCTGAAAGACCAATATGCTGTGGAACAAATCAGAAAAAAAGGCAAGAAATAGGTCAGTGGGGTTGGGAAATATAAGAAAAAGGACATGAATTTTGCTTTTCTCTTCTTTTTTAGTAGAGTATGCATCCCCAGAGACCGTTTATGTTCTCCTCCACTTCCTGAATTTAATGCCTTTCAGGTTAGTGGAGCAGGGAAGATAGGAACTGAAACTGAGCAGTGCATTAGGTTGAAGATCGCATCTTATCTTTTTCAGCCAACTTTGTGCTGAGGAATATTCTGTATGTTTTTCTCAAGTATTCTTGTCCTATAACATACATAGCAAAGGGAAGAAGAGCGATCCATAATGTCAGCAAACATGCTCATATTCTTTACGGTCAAGTTAGAATGTTACACAGCCTTTATTGCAGTGGTGGGATTCAAAAAAATGCACTGTCAGTTCTGTGGGTGTGGTTTGGTGAGCGTGGCTTAGTGGACGTGGCAGGGGAAGGATACTGCAAAATCTCCATTTCCTCCCCACGCCTGGGGAAGATTACCACCAGTTCTCCGAACTACTCAAAATTTCCACTATCAGTTTTCCAGAACTGGTCAGAACCTGCTGAATACCACCTCTGCTTCATTGGAATGTCTCCTGATCACCCACCTCCAAAAATATATGTGATATGATGTCCATTTTAAGTATTTGCCTTGATATTCCTCAAATTCTCATTCAGGAATCACCGTTCAGGAATCGCTTGATGATTCAAGGAACTGTTTGGGTTTTTTAAATTTTAGTTAAACTTGGTGACACTGAGTACTTGAGCTAAACAATTGTGGCCTACTCATTATGATTTGTAACTGTGGCACTATTTGGATGGTAGAATAATTCTAAAGCTTCTTGATTAAGATGCCTGTTTGCTTACTAATTCATCTTCAAGGTAACACTATTAACCAGAAAACATCTGATCAAAGGATTGACATTGTGCATATGGCAATTATCCCATTTTTTTCCTGCAAAATAAACATTAGTTTTGATTTATTTTTTTCTCCTTCAAGCTACAGTAAGGGAAAAGGGTAAAAATTCATTTCCCATCTTTGTTTGATCCTATTAATTATCAGAGCTATGCCATAGGAGATGTTTTGGGAGAGATGCTTTAGATTAGAACATGTGGGAGCATGAATACAGTATCTATCTGCATCTCATTAAAGCCCAATCTGTTTCCAGGATCGAATGGATAGCTTAATGATTTCCCAACAGAACAGTATTTGTACTTTCACATTTTTTATTTAGAATTTAAATTCAGTTTCAGAATTTAATCCACAGGACAGGAAAATAAAGATGAAGTTTCAGTTTTAAAAGAAACCATATTATATCAGAAAATAAACTGAAATAATTTTTGGAACTTTTATCAAACAGAAGACAAAAACAGAAGAACATCAAAGATTATAGGCCAGTGAATACTTATTTCTCCTTTCCAGTCATCCCTTTACTAGCCCTCCCTCTTATTATTACACCGTAGGGCAGGGGGTTGTACTAGATGACCTACAAGGTCCCTTTCAACTCTGATTATCTGTTATCTGTTATCTCTTCAGCATTGTTTCTGAATTTCTTCTCTTTCAGTTCTCTATAGAAAATCTGGGTAACAAACAATTTGTGGAAAGTAAAAATGAATAAAATAAAACTAGTTATGCTGTAAACATGGGAGAAAGAAAATGGAGAACAGAAGTTAAACTGGTTGAAAAATAAATAATAAGACCAAAGTTGTATCTGTATCTTAGATTTATCACCTTTAGGGTAATGAGTTTATTTTGTTAAGTCCCTACATCAGTATCTGAAATATGATATAAATAACCCTCAAGACCTCCTGTTTAGTATTTATTCAGTATATTTCATTTGATTGGTCTCCTGCCTTTCTATTTATATGAAAATGTAAGGCATACAAAAACATCTAAAATACAAACATCACAATAATTTAAATGGTATTAAAATAATTAACAATGATGAAGTCTAGATGGTGTTGGGGAAAGTGCTCTCTAGCGTGTCTGATAAATAGGGCTCTAAAAGCAGGTAAGTGTTTAGAAGAAAATGTATATCTTATATATTATAAAATGTATATTTTAATGACTAAAAAGATTAATAAAGGATAGGATATTCCAAGAGTAGTGAGATCTTTTTAGTGTTTTAAAAGTTAATGTCACCATCACCTTAACATGTGCGCAAAAAAAAATCTGGCTCCCCCATTTTGTAAGGTTGAAGAATGGAATGGAATGGAGTAGAACAGAACAGAACAGAATATGGAATGGAATGGAATAAAATATGAAATGGAATGGAATAGAATAGAATAGAATAGAATAGAATAGAATATGGAACGGAACAGAATAGGAATAGAATAGAATATGGAATGGGAATGGAATGGAATGGAATAGAATATGGAAGGGAATGGAATGGAAGGGAATGGAATGGAATAGAATATGGAATGGAATGGAATGGAACGGAACGGAACGGAACAGAACAGAATAGGAATAGAATAGAATATGGAATGGGAATGGAATGGAATAGAATATGGAATGGAATAGAATAGAATATGGAATGGAATAGAATAGAATAGAATATGGAATGGAATGGAATGGAATAGAATATGGAATGGAATAGAATATGGAATGGAATAGAATAGAATATGGAATGGAATGGAATATGGAATGGAATAGAATATGGAATGGAATGGAATATGGAATGGAATGGAATAGAATATGGAATGGAATAGAATATGGAATGGAATAGAATAGAATAGAATAGAATAGAATAGAATAGAATAGAATAGAATAGAATAGAATAGAGCTGGAAGGGAGGTCTTCTAGTCCAGCCCCCTGCTCAAGCAGGAGAAGTTACAGTATATCATCTCAGACAAAGTATATTGAATTTATGTTAAATGTTGTTAATGGAATATACCTAAACTTTGTTAGAATATTTTTCAACATCCACTTGTCTAGAGCAGCGGTCTCCAACCTTTCTGGAGCCAGGGACTGGTTTTGTGGAAGGAAAAGGTTTCCATGGACTGGGTGAGGGAGTGGGATGGTTTCATGTGCAGCGTAGAATAGTTGGAAGGAACCTTGAAGGTCTTCTAGTTTAACCCCTACTCAGGCAGGAAAACTGCTTGAGCAGAGGGTTGGAAACACTCCAGGTAAATGGTATAACAAAAAAGGCTAAGGTGTAAATAAATGTTATGATATCCAATCAGCCCAGGAATAATCACATATGGCACAGTAGTTAAAGTTGTACAAGCATACTCTTTGCCACAATTGCCATTGGGAAATGCAGGAACAACTCAAGATCAAAAAGTATTCCCAAATAATGCACTTACATTGTTTTGGGAGTACATATTCATGCATCACATATTCAAGCATGCACCTTTTTACACATGTTTAGAGATCTACAAAGTTTTTTTCAAACATCCACCAAAATAATAGAACTAATATTACTAAGTCAGTTTCTAAACTTCTAAAAATAATGTTGATTTTCCAGTTAGAACATATTCTGAATTCATCTCTATTCTTGGTACAATGAAATTCAATGCTGCAGTCCAACCATAAAGATGTTATGCCAAAGGGATAGATGAAACACATGCCTACAATTGTTGATGAAAATGAACAACTTCTTGTTCCACAGGGCAATTTTTATTTTCTCATGTTTGCAAGTCACAAAGTCACATTTTCACCTGTTTATAGATATGAATGAAAGAGGGGGAAGAAAGAGAGAGAAATTGGAAGGAAGTTGTGACTGACTCTTGATTTTCTAAGAATTCCTAGAATGGATCTTTGTATGTTAAAAGTCACTTATAAAACCCCATGCAGTGAATTTAGCCAATTTCATTCTCCATAAAATAAAATGGTACAAAACCACCTTATGCTTCTCTCTCTCTCTCTTTTCTAAGATCATAGCACTGAAGATGTCTCACAGGCAGGCAATGAGATGGGTGCAAATGAAAAGCCAGTTTCAGAGAACTCCTACAACTGCATCTCTCAATCTCCCAAGAAACAAGATAACAAGTTCCCTTAAACCCTGACTTTATTTTATTTTATTTTATTGCCATTGTGATAGATACATGGTCAAAAATGTATGATTACCATGTAAATAGTTTCCATCAAATCAATGTTAATTTTGGGGATTGAAGGGATCAAAAAGATAGGCCGAAAAATAACCATTCTCCTTCTCTCTACTTTTCAGTTCTTTTCTCCATGTTGATCACAGTTGTCTGATGTTTTGATCTTGCTTCCCCTGATTGGTGAACTCTGTTATTTCTTTATCCCCCTTTGACCAGTGAAAAGAAATGAAGCTTCCCAGTTTTACCACTTTTTTTTTGGGGGGGGGGGGTCACTTGAGATAGAAAACCGAATTCTCATCAATTCTACCTGTGAGATAAATGCCTTTTAAAGAAAGCAGCTTTTTAAAACTGTACTGTCAGTGAAGTGTAATATCATTAAAAAAAATGTCTGTGGAGGACAGTGATTAGAAAGGCCAGGCATTTCTGCAACAACAGATAATAACCAGCAAAAAGTATGACTTCAGCAACAGAGTGGTCAACGCCTGGAATGCACTACCTGACTCTATTGTTACATCTTCTAACCCCAACTCCTTTAACCTCAAACTATACACTATTGAACTCACCCCATTCCTAAGAGGTCTGTAAGGGGCATGCATAAGTGCACCATTGTGCCTACCGTCCCTGTCCTATTGTCCCCATTTATTCATACCCATTTCGTATATTCTTACTCATGTTTGTTGACTAATAAATAAATAAAATAAAACTAAGGGATGTGTTTGTCTACAATGAAATGAAGCACAGTAGGCAAATCAAATAGCACCAATTGAGCTGGCAAAAGGCAAAAAATGCTACTTTTGATTTCTGACAGGAAAATAAAATTGCTGGAGATTGTCTTTAGCTTGGTTGATGGCAATTAAAGGCCAAGACTGTTGGGTGAGGGAAGGGTAAGCTAAGACATCTCCAAAGGAATAGAGACAACAATGTGGCTAAGACCAACAAGCCAAAGACGGAGCTGGTCCAACGGAACCTCTCTAGAAAAGGAGAGGATAAGAGATTGCCCAGTTTTGCTTCAGATGGCTGTTCCTCACAATGAGATCACAAAACAGTGGTTGACTCCCAGGTTTGAGCACCGGGAGGCAAGGAAAGATATCAAATTCTGACCAGTGGAAGAACCTTCAAGGACAGTGGATACGTCTAAACTCACTTCCTTAATACTTTTGCAATTCTGATTATTTAAAAGTTAAAAGAGGTCTCCCAAGCAATTAGGCTGAAAAACTATCTGGTGAGTAAACTGCACCTCAAGTAGAGGACAAAATAACCAACAGTTTAAATAATTCAAAGAATATAAAATAAATGACATATCAATAAATACAAATTTAATTTTAAAAAGTTTTAAATGAGTTAAAGGACCAGACAAATTTGAAATATTAGGATTTTTGCTAAGATATAATAATTAAATAAACAAAACAATATAAACTGCTTAATCTATTAACAAAGAGATGATGGCTTGAAATTTGAAAATAAGAAAGAAAGAAATTTCAGATTTTCTGATTATAGAAATGGAACAGTAGAGAGGACTACAGTTTCTGATAGAAAAGGAAGGAAGGAAGGCAAGCAGGCAGGCAGGCTCTATTTTAAAAGGCAGGAAAGAAAACAGCATGGAAGAAATTAAAGACTGACAAGATGAAAAGGTGAAATAAATTGCAGCTGATTGTAAAAATATAGGCAAATAAAGTATTGTGGATTATAAAACAGAGATGGCAGGCGGAGTGGAAATATAAATGATAAGCCAAGAAGTAAAAAAATGACCCAGGCAAGGATTTATCACTGGATTTACAAAAGAGGCTTCCAAAGTCTTGAAGAAATGTTTGTGATGTGAGAAAGTAAGTTTGTATGGAGATTCAATCCTATGACAGAACTTAATGGATTAAAGGTCTAGATGGTTAGCAGCAAAAGAAAGGAATATAAAGTTGTTTAAACAGTGTTAAAATAAGAAATGTTTCTATAAATTTCTGGAAAAACTTTATGGGCTTTTTATTGATAATTTGCACTGTACAAATGTCCTGTATGTAATTGCATGAGGTTAATTGACATAACTGATATAAAAGTACTAATGATGCAATTATACGAACAACATAAAATGATGCAAATGTTGTAAAGTATATCAATTGCTCACAATGGGCATGAAGTCCACAGTAAATGTTCTCTGTTGTATACAAAGTCCATTTGAATGAAGATCCTGACAACTCAGGCTATTTGTATCTTCAAATGTCAGGTTGATCAGAACTATTCTGAACTGATTTTTTTTTTAAAAAAAAATAGAAATTACAGCATAAATTCACTTTAAAATATTTCATTAATCTTACTTGACTGCAAACCATAAATAAATAAATAAAATAAAATGCCTTGATATCCTGAATGAAAGCTTCCAAAATGCTGGGTTATAGTTTGAAATAAGAGCATACAGGTTCAGTGAGGGAGCAGCCAATTTTTATATGCATAACCTAAGCAAGCAAATACTTGTGCAAAACCAGTCCTAAAGTCTCAGGTGTTTTTTTTTTTAATTATCAAATGAAAGCTAAGTTACTGCCAAGATTCTCTTTCAAGCACTACCATTCCCAAATTTTGCCAAACAACATGGTTTAAGCCACACCCATTGTGATTCCCATGAAACTGTGCCAGCTACCGGAAAGACTGAAATTGGCATCCAATTTCTGTCCCGTTGAACTGGGAAAGCCCATTGATCTCTATCTTGCCAATCTAGCCAAAAAAAAAGATAGGGAAGAGACGAACGGCAGGGAGAATTCTTTCCATTTCTGGAAACAAAACATAATATTTAATTAAAATAGCGAGCATTCATTTTCAATGTTAATATATACTCAAAACTCACGTTATACTGATACTAGTACTAATTTGTTTGCAAATATTTTATTTACTGATTTGGTTTATACTTCACTGCCTTTCTGAGTACTTAGATGGAAGAAAATTTGAAAACCAAATGGAACAAAAATTACAAAAACACATTAAAAAAGCTGACTGCAAAAATTGAAGTGCATTTATTATTAAGATTAACACATACATCCCCAAGTTTATTAGAACAAATATGTTTGCCATCTGAAGAAAATCTAACATCCTCCTTTTGTTTTTTTCAAAGAAAAGATCTGATTCCATCGATAATGGTTGCTGTTCTCCCTGCCTTCAAGTTATCTTCCCCACTGGTGACTATATGGACAATTTTACTTTGCACTATTTTTTAGAAGGTTTTTTTTTCCCCACTGCCTTTTTGAGGGGGCTGAAAGAGAGTGACTGGCAGAAAGTGATCTGTCTGGCTTCATGCCTTAGACATGGTCTCTCAGTTTCTAGCCCAATGCTTTTAATCACTATATCAATAGAGCTTTGACACTGTTGGAGATAGAAATAATTTGTAGTTATGGAGCCATCTGTAAACTATATTCAACTCCATTCTATTGAACTGCAAACAGATGGAAAGAAAGGGCACAACAGCTGGCCAAGCACTAATGGATTTGAAAAAGCAAGAAATATGAAGCAGACATAATGAGCAGAAATATTCCAGAAGATGGATACGCTATTAGTGTTTTTCATAGTACAGAAGGAGATTCATTTGATCTTAAAATATTATAAATAATATTATAAAGTTATCTCTCATCCCAAGATATTGAAACTGATCATAAACTTTTTAGAGTTACATAGTTGGATGCAATAAAGATGTTATGCCAAAGGGATAGATGAAACACATGCCTACAATTGTTGATGAAAATGAACAACTTCTTGTTTCACAGGGCAATTTTTATTTTCTCATGTTTGCAAGTCACAAAGTAACATTTTTGCCCGTTTATAGACATGAATGAAAGAGGGGAAGAAAGAGAGAGAATTGGAAGGAAGTTGTGGCTGACTCTTGATTTTCTAAGAATTCCTAGAATGGATCTTTGTATGTTAAAAGTCACTGATAAAACCCCATGCAGTGAATTTAGCTGATTTCATTCTCAGTAAAATAAACGGTACAAAACCATCTTATGCTTCTCTCGCTGTCTTTTCCAAGATCATAGCACTGAAGATGTCTCATAGGCAGGCAATGAGATGGGTGCAAATGAAAAGCCAGTTTCAGAGAACTCCTACAACTACATCTCTCAATCTCCCAAGAAACAAGGTAACAAGTCCTCTTAAACCCTGACTTTATTATTATTTTGCCATTGTGATAGACACAGTGATACATGGTCAAAAATGTTTGATTACCATGTAAATAGTTTCCATCAAATCAATGTTAATTTTGAGGATTGAAGGGATCAAAAACATACCTCCTCCGTGGCTCTGGCAGAGATAGGGGAAGCGCCATACATTGCCCAAACCTACACAAAACCCGATACAGGTGAGCATGTATTGTGCTTTATTGTCCCATTTGGGTCTTGAATCTGCTTCTGTGGTCTCTATTGTTTCTAGTTCCTTGTGAGAAGGTATTCTCAAATCCAGACCACGATTTGGCAGCTGAAGTTTCACCATGGCTGGACCGTTCTTGTACACAAATCTGCCACAGGTTCTGGGCTAGACAAAAAAAGGAAGTCTTAGCTGCCAGCTTCCACTCTTTATAGTGAACCTTTGACACCAAGCACATTGGTGCTGTCTTGGGGCAGGAAAGAAGCGTCAGCAACTCATTTGATTAACCAAGGTTACTCTGAGACTTATTAATGTCTTATCTGCCAAAGCTCCAGCTGAAGACAGAGATTGCTTGGTATCAAAGCTGAGAAAAGTAGCAATTCACAGGGTAATTTGCTGCAAGGTACATTAAGCAGCATGTTTAAATAGGATTTGCTTTTCTTTCTTGCGTCTTTATGTTTGACCCTCATTAACACTACATAGAGAGAAGAAAATTACTTTGGCAGAATTAAAGCTCATAAACTGCAGTATCTCATCCCAGACTGATTTTTTTTTCCTGTTTTTATGTGCATCTATAGTATACACAAATCATATTGGGACATTTAGAAATCTTAGAAGTTCTACCACCTCTTAGAATAGATAAAACAATATGCAAGTAGTATGAAAGTGTATGTGTGAGAGAGAGAGAGAGAGACAGAGTATGTGTATACCCCCACCGCCTTTCTTGATTTTAAATGTCTTTACTTTCTTGCTTTCTCATTTCCCATCCTCACAAATGCAGCAGGCAGGAAAGAAGTGCTGTATCCACATTGAAAAGCAGCATGGGACAGAAGGTATAAATTCTGTAATGTCTAATTTAGTGAATTGGGGGATCAAATTTACAAATTGGACTTGTCCTGGATAAACTAAGGGTTATGCATCCAATTTTGCATTACGGCAAATACAGCTCCAGATTGGAATTCCATATATACTACAAAACATTCACTTCGGGCAAACTTTGATTATTTATTTATATTGTAGCATCTTTATTATTTTTTAAATATCTCCAAGTGGTATCACACCCAATACTGTTTCATCCTCCCCCTGCAACAACAACCCTGTGAGGTGGGTTGGGCTGAGAGAGAGTGATTGGTTCAAAGTCACCCAGTCAGCTTTCATGCCTAACTCTTGACTAGAACTCACAAAATACTGAACTGTCATTATTCATTCAGGTGAAGCATTTTCTTCAAAGATTTACACTTGCAAATTTAGTATTTTTCCAGGAAAAGAATATGAAATGTCTTATTCTTCCTACTCCCGGCATGTTATGATGCTGCTATTCTTTGTAAATAATATAACCTGAACTAGTAGAGAGCAACAGAGAACCTCTCATGGGAAAAGAAACAGTTATACTGTAGCAGGAAAGGCTATTTTGTGAAAAAAAAAATTCAAGCATGCCGCTAAAATGAAGACTGTGCTACAATTCTTTAGTAACTCCAGGGTGGTTTTTTTTCTTTCTTTTTAAAGAAAT
Source organism: Bungarus multicinctus (assembly GCA_023653725.1). Classification (NCBI taxonomy): domain Eukaryota; kingdom Metazoa; phylum Chordata; class Lepidosauria; order Squamata; family Elapidae; genus Bungarus; species Bungarus multicinctus. Next base: position 9,675,287 of record CM042846.1, read on the forward strand.
CTCTATCTTAAGAAAAAGAGTGGCATTTTCTCTACTAGAACTAGTCTATTAATTTATATCATTAAAGCACCATTTTTAGCCATGGTGAAGATGGTATTTTATTTTCTCATGTTAGATGCTTCTGATGGCATAGCTACTTTTTAAAAGTAAACATAATTAGAAAGCATTCCATGAGGAAACAGATTTGCAGCGGCCTAGAAGTTCCCATCTCATAGAGAAATGGAATAAAAGTGGTATTTTGAAAGGGGTAAGAATATATAGTAAATCAGCGTTGTAAGAATAAAAAACATTGAAAATAATGATCTCTATAATGAGCAATTGCCAGTGCTTGTTGTCTGAGCCCCCCCACCAAAAAAAAGAATATGCAACTAATTCTTCTTTCCAACTATCAAAATAGGTCAGAGGTTGAGCAATTACAGTAATTATAGCAATTATAGTAAAAGTATGGCTATTATATGCTTTTTATGGTTTCTTTTTGCATTAACAAGATATGAGTTTGGGCAGTGTTTGCAGCCTTGGCAATTTTGAGATGTGTAGAGTTCAATTCCCAGAATTCCCTGGCTGAAGTGGCTGGGGAATTCTGGGAGTTGGTTCATGCATCTTAAAATTGACAAGTTTGAGAAATATTAAGTTAAATGAAGCAGGAGCTTAAAGGCTCTGTGTGTTTGTCATTGGTATGTATGTAAATGGTAAGAAATTCCATGTTTAATCTTAGAATTTGGGGGTTAGTTGGCCCATGATTCTCATTTGTAGACTCAAAGGCCACTGCATGACCAACAAAGTACAGCATACACATAAACTTTATATAGATGGTCTATCTAGTAATGCTTAGTTTGGAAGCAACTGCAGACAATGCTTTTGAGAAATGAAAGTCTCAGGGATCTGGGATCTCAAACTATCATCTTGTGCTTAGCCCTCCAACTTATTTTCATACTCCACAGCAATATTAGAGTAATAAAGGAATAAACAGAATAAAAGAGTAAGGACATGTCTCTTAGCTTGGAAGGAGTACCCGCACAAAAAAGGCAGAATTGCTATGGGGATAGACTTACAGAGACCAGGAGAAAGTAAAGGAGAGCACTAGCTCATTGCCAGGTCCAAACAAAAGGAGTACCTTCTAAAAGTATCATAGTTACTCAATCATCTCATTAAGGCCAATCATTAATAAGTCTCCCTAAGAAACTAGCCAGTCAGGGCATGCAAAGAGCATCTGTACCCCTGGTCCTGCGTTAAGCCACCCTTTCAGATAGGGCATTCTTTGGATGTAACCAAAACACACACATGTACACACTCAGACTTCCTCTTTCCTAATTATTGGGGTGGCCATCAAAGGTGACTTGAAAGGCTGTGACTTGAGTCCCCAAGTATAAGACCAAATATAGTGTTCTGGTTAATGAAGAATGCTGCCAAATAAATAAGCAAAGTAAAACTATGAAAAGGGTAGCTCTGTTATGCAATGAATTTTTAATTTTTTTTAAATAAATGTATATTTAATGAAATATCATGGTGATTCTTCATTTGCCATTCATGAGAAATGTATATATAAACATATGAAAGAGCTTTGATATCATAGTCCTTGGACTAATGAAGAACTACTTCTCATGCAGAACTCTGCAGAATTATCCTTGAGGTCTCATCATAGACTGAGGTAGTGAAAGCCTGAATGCTTTCTAATGACAGAAACACATGGAGATACACAGTAAATGGTTCAATGTAAATCTAATTTCTTTTTCTATCATCCTTTGGCTTACCATTTCTTACTTCTTTTCAATGCTTTTGTATATTGTTACCTATCCCTAAAGAGATGTGTGTCACGGATATGTAGGTACTGTATACATCTCAATATAGGTGGAGCAATATCAATGGCTGGTGATCCCTTCACAATTGAGTTTAACTTTTAATAATAAATATTAAAAGATGTTATTTTAAGTATGTTTATAACAATGAAAATTCAACAAGACATCCTTAAAAATGAGCCACTGGATTTGAATGTTTATTTTTTTAAAATAATTTTAATGCTAACAATATAACTTGAATAAGAAATTTAAATGGTCAGTTTTTGTTTTTGTTAAACATTTCAGTGTAAAATAATAATATAAACAATATGCACTTATGAGATCCTAAAGCATCTTAATGCTTTTAAAATAACTGTATTAAGCCAAACAACAAACTCCTTTCTTTTGAATTTCTGTATTCCTGAAGAGGCATCTCTTATCTTTGCAGTTATAAAAGGGACTCAAGAGACTTGATCATTGCCTTCAATTTTGTTGAAGGAACAGTGAAAAGAGAATGCTGATAGGGGACAAAAAAAAAATGCACTTAGAGCATTGCTCAACACAGAACATCAACAACATTACAAAACAAAGATTTCCAAGAAGGCAGCCTGTTTTACTGCATACAAGAATGTTTGTACTATGTTTTCCTTGTAAAGCTTCTGTAATCACATCCCATCTTCATTCCTTAACTTGCAATATACACATAAACATTATTGCACCACCATACAGATACAATCCTGTCTATCACATAACTATTAAATCAACACTAATTATGCTCCTTGTAGAGGAGAAGAATTTACAGCCTATCATGTTATGAACTTCTCAAAGGTTTTTTTTTTTTTTTAAACTTCCTCTACAACAGGGGCCCCCAATCTCCAGGCTGTGGTTCACTATTGGTCCATGGCCTGTTAGGACCTGGGCCACGCAAGAGATGGACGAGCGAAACTTCATCTTGCATGTGCAGGATCTATGTTGCACATGAAATAATCACCCCCCCCCCCGGGTCCATGGAAACCCCTTTCTTCCACAAAACCAGTCCCTGGCTCCAGAAAGATTGAGGACCGCTACTCTAGACAAATGGATATTGAAAAATATTCTAACGAAGATTAAGTATATACTATTAACTACATTTAACATAAATTCAATATATCTTGTCTGAGATGGTATAACTTCTACTTGAGCAGGGGGCTGGATTAGAAGACCTCCAAGATCCCTTCCAGCTTCTATTCTATTCTATTCTAATTATCATCCATAACCTCCATCTCCGGATTGACTTGCAAGTGTAAACTGCATAGTTTAAACACCTGGGTTAACTAATGAATTTTATTGAACTAGAAAACTTGCAGCATCCTCTGTGTTAGTTTGGTTGATCTTAAAAATGTGTCAATGATTGAAAGTCTTTGAATACCCATTTTACAGTTTATGTTCTCCTCCCCTGTGTGGCTCTTTTCATATATTCTATCACTGGATTATTAAAATGATTGTGGGGGGGGGGGGAAATTTCTGGGAAAAAATATTTTCTTTTGGTGTTTTTGTAAATATTGTGCTCATCTATACACACAAAAACCTGTAACATTAAATTAACAGCCTCAAGGAATTTTAGAGTTAACATATTTCATTATCCATGGTATAGTTAAATATCTTATTGGAACCACTGGACTTTTCCTGCTATACTTTTTCTGTCACGAAAGCAAGATGTCTTCATGCTTTTTTATTTACTACCTTTTTAATAAATGAATATATAACTTTTTTTTAGTCATGGCTACTCTAAGGGAAATATCAAAGCAAGCAATACAACAATATGCAGTAACATACTGATACAAATTACAATACCCTTTCAAGTATTCCAAGAATCCTTTCTTTTTCATCTCCATTCTTTGCTCTAATCTGTTCTGTGGAGTTGACATATGTCTCTCTTGTTTATAGTTCTCTGCATTTTTTGTCCTGTTAATTTCTGTATGTTGTCCTATTAATAAGTAAGAAGTAGGAAAACTGTATGAAAGACATTTTCTAAAGAATGTGTAGGTTAACAATGTCTTTGTTAGTTTGTACAACTTAATGATTTGATAACCAGAAGGAAAAGAGGGGTTTATACTTATGGGATGCTATCTCCAAGGATCTTTTTCCAGAAATTGTTCTGATTTCTTTTGTCTATTAGAAGCTGCTTCTACAATTATAAATGGGTAATGCAATTTTACATTACACTATTTTGCAGGGCATTACCATGGTCGTGATCCTTTCGTAATTTATATTAGTTGTCACAAATGAGCAATCTATATACAAATATTCTTTAAAAATATATATAGTCTTCTATTTCCCTTTGAGGAAGGAGAATAAGTGTGTAAACCTTTATACTTTAACAAATTGAACTCAGGCAACATCGTGCCGATTTAGAGCTGAACTTAGCCAAACATTTAGATTTAATCTCCTCAGTAATTTGATGTACTATTCCATTGCTTTTAGTCCTTTATATCATTTTACTGAGTAATTTCGTAGGTTGGACTTAGAGATTTTGATCTGACCAAAGTATCCCATGAGCTACATGAAAAGGATTTTAATCCAATGGTCCCAGATTTCTCCAATATTCTAAACCACCATGCCATGCTGGTTTTAAATAATAAATAACAAGGGTTTTCACAAAGCTTGGCATTAATTATTACAATTAAGATTGGGACAGTTACTCAGTTAAAATAAGTTCCCAGTGTTTATGGCAGTCCTTTGTAGTTACCTAAAACCTTTACATTATAACCATTGGTGGAGATGACAGAGCTACAGCATGAATACTTGGTTTCTTCTGACTGATTCTGAGGGGGGAAAAAATCAAGATTTTATTATTTTTCTCTAATACGGATACAACCCCAATTTTATATTGTTCTTATATCCTCTTTTTTTACAGCCTGTTTTTCATAAAAGTTTATGTATACCTTGCAATTGTGACTAATAAGGAAGAAAGTTGAATTCATGTGTAAAGAGAAAAGAACATACAGGAACCATAGTGGCAGAGTGGTTAGAATGCAGTATTGCAGGCTAACTCTGCCCACAGGTTGGCGTTCAATCCTGATGGGGCTTGACAAAGCCTTCTATCCTTCTGAGGTTGATAAAATGAGAACCCAGATTATCTGACATTGTAAAATATCCAGAGAATGCTGTAAAGCATTTTTGAGCAGTATGTAAGTGCTATTGCTACCACTATATAGTTGCAGGCAATCCTTTACTCAGGCTGCATCTTCATGAAATCTCATTATGTACTCACAGTAAGATCACGGGATAAATGTAGGGGGAGAAACACTGGCTAGAATATGTTAGAAATTGCTAGCACAGAAATAATTTTCTTATGAAAGGTGATGTTTCTATAAATATCAACGTTCACAGACCAAATCTGAATTTATGCAATTCTGCAATACCTTCATTGGATATGTCACATCGTTTTGAAGTCCTGTCCTGCCAAATTCAGCATTTGGCTGGCTTGTATTCATAAAAATTGCATTTTCAGCCAGATTTCTGTAAAAGACAGAAATTATTACTCAATTACTCAACAAATTATGGAAAAGAAATACGCAGAAAAGAATTGTAAGCATCCATTTAGAATACCTTTTGTAAAATGTATATTTGCCAAATCAAAATTTGCAAAACAATGTTTCTTCTAAGATAATTATCTGAAAACTAAGTATACGTTCTCATCATGAATGCTCATTTTAAGCATTCAAAAGACACTTTAAGTACGGTATTCTTGAGGATCTTTCTGTTTTGTGATCATTTTGCTGTACATTAAATATGAATTCACTACTTCGAACTGGTCTTTGGTGTCTCAGTTTGTTATTGTTCTCATACTTCTTTCCAGCTTTTCATTTCACTTTATTGTCTGTGTTCCATATTATTAATAGGTTACATATACTTTAAATATTTTCAGGCAGAAGTGAATGCATCTTGAATTCATCTTGAATTTTGAACCTAACACTGAATCTTGAATCTATACTGATAGTTCTTGACTAGGTGCCATCAAGAACATTTTTAACAGTCAGTATAAACCTAATCCTAAATTAACAGTTGCTGCCCTTCTTGGAGTTGAAAATATGTGATAGCTTTCAATTTTACTTTTTTTAAAATTTCAATTTTACTTTTTTTTTGCTAAAACAAGTCAAGAATTGTAGAATTCTACTTTGTTGATATCTTCTATAATGGTTTTTAAAATTAAATTGCCATGTAGTGTTTATAATAACTATGTTTTGTTCAGTGACTGTTTTAGTTTAATCTGTCCCATGCAATAATAATTCTTTAAAAACTTCAATACATTTACTCTGTAATTTATCACAGCCAGAATTCTTACTAGGATGAGAAATATGAATTTACCAGCTCAAATGAAATACTCTGCATTTGAAGGAAATATAAAACAGCATAATTTCTCTGAATAAAATAGTATACTTTTATTTCCTTTCATGATAAAAGCATTATGCATTGAATTTCCTTTCTAAAATTAAGCATTTGAATATATGTCATGGTACAGAATGTCTTCTGAACTTCTAGTCCCACCTACTATATAGATGCAGGCTATGCTGTCTCTTATCTAACCATTGCCAGGCAGCATTTCTTGGCCAGTCTCCCAAGGCCTTTCCCATATACCATTATAGAAGGGAATTAGAGGGGTGTGTTTATGTGATGAAATAAACTTATTAATCTCTTGAACTCTTGATACCTGAGGTAATATTCTTTCCCACTATTAATAATTGGGCCTGCTCCTGGAGTCAGCAATTCCTCATACTTCCATTAATATTTGAGACTCTGATGTGGGATTGACTTAATTAAGCCACATCTATTAACTCCCTACACCTACTTTACTCTAACAGTCAGAAAAACAATGCTCCTAAAGATGCTTTAGTTTAGCTGCCTAGCATAGCCATTAAATAGATCTATTATGAGTATTAAAAACCATTTTGAGAGCAAATAGGATACAAAAAACATGTAACCAACCTGTTCACATAGTGCTGTGTATGTGAAGTTTCTAATGCGTCTTCCAGTCTTCTCTGTTTAGTAGCTGTTTCTATGTCCATGTTCTCTCTAAATTTATTTCTTTTTTTGGTCTTTAAAGATGCAACATATTGCTAAATGTATTAATTACAAATAAAGTATATTTTGGAAAATAACAACACCTGCCCAGTATATGCTAGCAGATAACAAATTTCATCCTAGGTGTTATTTGTTTAATACAATAAAAATGAAATGATTAAAAAATAAAAATGAATTTAATACATTTTAATTTGGCTCTTTATTGTCATTCTAACTAATACTATAAACAATTTTTTTCTTCCATCATGTCTAGATTCTTGGAGACTGCTTGGACAAATCTCTGCAGTTTTCTTGGCAAGGTTTTGCAGAAATGGTTTGCCATTGCCTTATTCCTAGGGCTAAACGTAAGTGACTGGCAGGGTTTCCAGTTGGCTTTGTATTCAAGGCAAGACTCACAGTCTCACAGTTTCTAGTCTGATACCTTAACCATTACACCAAATTGGCGCTCAATATTATATGTATCTTTTCACAAAACAATGTTAATATTTTTTTAACGTTTCCTCTACTTCAACTTCCAGAGTTATAACCAAACCCTCAGTGAAACAATATTTTGGTTTCTTTTCCTTAATCAGTAAGGGAAACAGTTTGTTTTCTGTTCATAGGCAGTTGTCTAGATCATAAACAATCACTTCTTCTACTCTTTACATCTTGTGAGTGTTAATATTTTGGCTTCAGTAATATATTAGATCCAGTCATCTGAAGAACTAAATAGAATTTTCTTTATTAATAATTTTAATTAAATCCTGTACTGAATGTTCTGCAAGCTAGCTACACTTCTGTTACCTTCTCACTTCTTTGCTACTGATCCCCAGCCCATGTTTTGTTTTTGAAGAAGACAAAACTTTTCTGGAATCAACCAGGAATAAGCTAAACCCTATCTTGCTTCTTTTTCAGCCCAGAACATTACAAGGTCAATGGGACTTATTCCCAATGTGCAACTAAAATTCATGTCTATTAGAACCAGTTCAAATAGTATATACATCCAAGTAAGACTAATATATAAAAGAGTTACATAAGGAAATAAGTGTGTGTCAGAGATTTATCACATTTATGGTATTAATCAAATGAAATATCTGTATGTAAATGACTACCTTGGAATTACAACATTCTGGTGGAAATGTGATAACAGATAACAGATAATCAAAATTGGAAGGGACCTTATAGGTCATCTAGTCCAATCCCCCGCCCAAGCGGGAGACCCTACACCATTTCTGACAAATGGCAGTCCAATCTCTTCTTGAAAGTCTCAAGTGATGGCGCTCCCATAACTTCCGAGGGCAAGCTGTTCCATTGGTTGATTGTTCTCACTGTCAGAAAGTTTCTCCTTATTTCCAGGTTAAATCTCTCCTTGTTCAGTTTCCATCCATTATTCCTTGTCTAGCCTACAGGAGCTTTAGAAAATAGCTTGACCCCTTCCTCTCTGTGGCAGCCCCTCAAATATTGGAAGACTGCTATCATATCTCCCCTGGTCCTTCTCTTTATTAGACTAGCCATTCCTAGTTCCTGTAACCGTTCTTCATATGTTTTAGTCTCCAGTCCCCTAATCATCCTTGCTCTTCTCTATACTTTTTCTAGAGATGATATGATCATGCTCCACCAAAAGATAAATCCATTTACATACGAAGTAGCCATATAGAGCATGACATTTGAAATTTCCTTTTCTCTGAATTTACAATGTCTAGAATTGAGGGATTGTTGTTCAAACAATAACTTAAGAGCAACAAGATGCAGAATTACAGGCATGAATTTTGTAAGGCTTCAAAAAATAACAGTCCTTATTTTTTATTGAAAAGGAACAAAGGCCTTTTGGTTTGAAAGGCAGATTTGGCATTTGAATAGGGTCTGAAGTCTATATTTCCATCATGGCTAATGTCAGACAAGAAAGTAACTGAAGTCAGAATAAAACTAAATTTGATTCAATATAATGTGTTATATCTATTAATAAAATAATCATATTAAATCCATTTGTTTTATTTTCAATATATTCAATTATATATTTCTGCCATATGAAAGTTATAATTTTAGCCATAGTTACAATTTGGCAGAAATTTGTAGACCATTTTGGAAATCCACCTAACACTTTCAGCATCTCTGATGTAGTGAATTTATTTCTAAGTACAGTCATAATCTAGATACATGTATAAACACTTTCCTCTCCCTGTTTTATTTAGCAATAGCATTTAGATTTATGTACCATTTCACAGTGCTTTATAGCCCTCTCTAATTCGTTTACAGAGTCAGCACATTGCCCCCAACAATCTGGGTCCTCATTTTACCCACCTCAGAAGAATGGAAGGCTGAGTCAACCTTGAGCCTTGTGAGATTAGAACTGCCAAATTGCAGGCAGCCAGCAGTCAGCTGAAGCAGTCTGCAGTACTGCATTCTAATCACTGCGCCACCACAACTTTAGATATGAATTTAGATATGAATTCCAATGGGCACTCATAATTTTTTTTTAAATCATCTTATATTTCAAACATTAGGAGGCAATACTCACAGAGTTACAGAAATCCCTATATTCTCCTTCATCTAAAATATACAAAACAATTGAAGATAAAATCAGCAATAGACTAACAAATTTATACATAAAATATGACACATCTGAGCTGCAAAAATATGAAGAACAAAAACTGTTACTAAATATTCTTTAGACTCCCCCTAGAAAAAAGATAATATTTATACCTTAGAAATGAACGAACATTTCAATAACTTTTATTCATAATGCACTCCTTAAAAATTAAGTTTCATTCTAAGTTCTAAGAACATTCTCAGATGAATATGAATACTATCAAGCTAAAATTTGTCTTGCATACATACGGGGGGAAAAAAGATGTGTTTATATTACAGAATCAAATTTCTATATTGACGTTTTAAATTTTCCTTTATTTTATAATAAAATGAATTTTAAAGGTTATTTTCTGGATTTGCAGGATATCTTAAGATATCCTGCAAATCCAGAAAATAACCTAAAATTCATTTTATTATAAAATGAATCATAAATATGACAGGTTATCATAGAGTGAAATAATTAATTATATTGGAATCTTAATTTAAAAATCTTGCATCATGAGAAATACTGGTGCCAAAAGAATATTAATGGGGATTGAATGACCAATTACAATTTCTTGAATTCTTCTGGGGAAATCCATTGCAATAAATGCAAATACTTATTCATATATTCATAATGAATACATTCACTATATTGTAATACTTTTTGAGATTAAAGAACTAATTTGCTATGTGATTCTGTTTTTCCCCAGTATGTTCTACAGAATGAACTGGGTAGGGTAGGACACAAAATTCAGATTCAATAACTTGTGTCAGGCTTAAGAACAGAAGATAGTTTCTGTAGAAATTTATTGTCTTGCTATGATGAAAAGCCCAGATTTGAGATTGTAATCTGTCCTATGAGAAAGAGGAATTGTTAATACACGTCATTTTAATGTCAGTTGACATGCATAGAAAATACAGTAGTATGATATATAACATTTCTTATTCTCACATAAACAAATCTTCAGCATTTTTATAGTCCTGGAATATTGAATGTGCTGGAGACAATTTTTAAAAATCTCTTTGAACTTACCTTCACATTTATTTTGCTTGCTGGAATTTAATTCGACATAAATAGTGCACACAAATGGATAAGGAGTAAGAAATTCATCACCATACATAAACTTCAAATCTGACACTCTTTCCCACTTATGTAAATCTGAATAGCATTCTTAAGATGCAATAAACTCAGTAAAAGGAATAATATGAAAAGCATACAATTATTGTTAGTATTCTATATTAAATTGGTAGCAAAATATACCAGTTATTTTGCCCCATGATAGCAAAAATAAAATGACAATGCCTACCATTAATATAAATTAGACAGAAAATTAATATTTGCATGTCCTCATTCTGCCTTACAAAAACTACTGAAGCCCATCTTATTTATTCACTGTAAAAGCATTTCAGGTAACTAAAGAAAACCAGAATCTGCTATGTGGGTAATTTAGAGAAGTAATTGAAGAATGACACACTTTAATTTTTTAACTTATGAATACGCCATGTAAGCAAGTCTCATTTCTAGTTTCCACTCTTTCAACACTCTTCCTGTTATCTTATTCCAATGGTGATTGCAAGCACCATGTACTACAACTTTTGGAGCTTGTTTTTCAAGTCAGTGTTATTAGTAGTTAATTCTGGTATAACAGTTAGGGATGGGGAAAGAACCAAATAAGAAAGGAAGTCAAGATTATTGCTACCGCAGAATCAACATTTAGGGCTCTTTCTCACAGTCGAGGTGAAATGCTATTCCCCGATCTTTAAGCTGGCACAAAATAAGCTAATTAATATTAACCTACTGTCAACTGCTATTCTGTCATCCTAACCAGAATACCTGTTTATTTATTAATAAGCATCAAAAAGTGTCACTCTTCTTAATGTGGAATGGGCATGATGGCCTGACTCAGGATGGCTGCTTCCAACAGCATTTTCTTTCCAGTTTATGTATACCTTCTGTATAGCACAGGACTAGTTCTCTTTCAAAATAGCGCTAACCTCATTAAAAAAAAATTTGCACTCTTTGTGAAATATCAAACAATTACTATGGAAAATACCATTCAGATATTATGCAGGCAGATGCCTCTAGTCTTCCCTGAAGACCAAGTCAAATTGATTATGAAGAGAAGACCCATAGTCTAGCTGGAAGAGGTCATGCTCCAAATTGCTTAAATTAGACCTCAGGACCTGGGGGAATCCCAACCCTAGGACACATCAGCAAACAAATGTTCAGAGAAGGGTGCCAGATCATATTCATAGGACAAAATATCCATAGGAGAGGGAAAATATCACTGTTAAATAGGAAAAGCAAATAATGGCTTTAAAAAGATGCCTCAAATATCGATTAGGGAAGGGGCTAAGATGATATTATGAGGATATACGGGGGGGGGGGAAATATTTGTGGAATAAAAGAGAAATTATGAAGAAATTTTGAATAGATAGAAAGAAAGTTGGCATTTTTAGATAACTTCAGTGACCATAGGAAATTGTTTTAATGGGCATATATAGATCATCTGAATGTCATTTCCACTATATTTTTACCTTAACTCAAAGTTATCTTGACTCAAAGTATTCATGGCAAACACTTCAAACCAAAACACTATATTCTTACTCTATTATAAAAACACCTTATTAGTTATTAAAAGGGCTACGTGTCTTTAAACTGACCATATTTACACTTCCTAATCAAATTATATTCTATTTGGCCAAAACTTATTCTTTTTCCTTCTCTGTACTCTGATATGTCTCGTTGATGTTGATTGTTTGCTGAGATAAATAACTCTTTTATCTGTTGATATTATTATTTATCTTTATTCCCAATGTAACTACTATAATATATCATCACAGAAATGTGTAATGTTTCCAGGTTTTCTGGATTAAAACTGTTAGCATTCCTAGTACATAGTACTGAGTATCTTGACAATACCATCAAGGGTTCCCCTCTGGATTGTGGGAAGAGTCACATATGTAGTTCTGGTGTCAGACTGGTTGTACAAATCCCATATTCAAATTATTGCACACCAATAAAAGGATACATGGAAATATGATCAAGTGTTCAGTTGTAAAAGGGCATAAATTATCAAGGTTTCCAAGTACTACTCGAATAGCATTCTGAAAGATTTAAAGAGAGATGTGAAACATTGTTAATGCTTGTAAATTTATGATAATTAAATGGACTTGTCTAGAGAGTTCCTACAAAATTGTTCTTACACTTTAGTTTAAATCTAATAATTGCCAATAGATCATCTTTCTTCTTCCTTCTCCAAAAACAGAAGGATACTCTTAACACTAACAGAGTTAAAAAGTTCAACAAACTAGATATTTGTCTGAACTCTGAACATAATAGATACCTCTGTAAAATTGGTAACATAAGGGTGTGCATAAGTGTACAATCATGCATACCATCCCTGTCCTATTGTCCCCATTTATTCGTACGGTTGCAGGAACTGGGCTTGGCTAGTCTAGTAAAGAGAAGGACCAGGGGAGACATGATAGTGGTCTTCCAATATTTGAGGAGCTGCCAGAGAGAGGAAGGGGTCAAGCTATTTTCTAAAATGCCTGTAGGCCAGACAAGGAATAATGGATGGAAACTGAACAAGGAGAGATTTAACCTGGAAATAAGGAGAAACTTTCTGACAGTGAGAATAATCAACCAATGGAACAGCTTGCCCTTGGAAGTTGTGGGAGCATCATCACTTAAGACTTTCAAGAAGAGATTGGACTGCCATTTGTCAGAAATGGTGTAGGGTCTCCCGCTTGGGCGAGGGATTGGACTAGTTGACCTACAAGGTCCCTTCCAACTCAGATTATCTGTATCTGTTAAATCTGTACCTATTTCCTGTATTCTTACTCATGTTTATACTTAAATGTATTATCTTGTAAGCAGTGGTGGGATTCAAATTTTTTTACTACCAGTTCTGTGGGCGTGGCTTGGTGGGCGTAGCAGAGGAAGGATACTGTAAAATCTCCAGTCAGACGTGGTATTTGCCGGTTCCCCAAATTACTCAAAATTTCTGCTACCGGTTCTCCAGAACTGGTCAGAACCTGCTGAATATCACCTCTGCTTGTAAGCGATTGACAAATCAAATAAATAAATAAATACTACATATTAGATACATCTCATATTACATACTGACCATACAATACCTCTCTGAACTCTGAAAATACTAAATATTTCTCTGAAATAGGTAACTTATTATAGTGATACATTAAATCTACTTGGATCTTTATCAATAGGACAATAATTAAGAGATATTAATGCAGCATTTGCGTACCATACCTGGCTTGACACAGATATTTCCAAGAGTGATTTGTAAGTTATGATTACTTATTTAAAAACAAACAAATAGCTATTCAAAGAAATTGCAGAAAATAAGATTCAAATATGGTCATTGTGTCATTGCCCATATCAAGAAATTCTGCAGTAGGTTTCATGGATTACAGAATCATTTTTTGAGTAACTCCTCCCAATGAACTCCCAAAACTTTAAGAATCAGCACAATTTGAATAAAACTAACCTTTACTAATTCCCCAAAGCAAAAAGGATTAAATCTAAATTGCACATTCACCACCTGATACTTTTTGATATAAACAAATATTTATTTCATATCTCACCTGTAGCTCCTTACTGACAATATTTTCATCAAGATTACTATTAATGCTGTGAAAAAAATGTAATAGAAGATAACTGCAGAAATCAAGAGAAATTAAATAAGTATTCAAACTGTCCTTAGTTCAGACTAAACATCCACAGTTCCCTTTGGGTATATGTATAATGCACATTTATTATTACAGTTACATGGCTGTTTATGCATTAATTTGTAATTATGAATTCATTAATTCATATTTTTCCAGCATAAACTCAAGGAAGTTATTAGAAGTTTTCCTCTTTTTGATTTACATTAGTCAATTACTTATTCTAGATAAAATTTGGGTGAAAAAGTTGTTGGCCAGATTAAAAAATACATATTCAGAATTAAAAATATTAGGTAGAATGCTGGCTGAATAGGATAACAGATGTGCTGTAAAGTTATACTTCTCTATATTTTTTGCTAATGCAATCTGGGCAATAAAGGTATGAAAACCCTATTGCTGAATATCTGTACTTACATTATTTAAGTAATTCTTACAGCACCATATGTAGCAAGCAAATGTAATTATCCCACATCACAGATGGAGGAATGAAATTGAAAGGATAACTTACCTAATGCTATAGAGTTCAGAAACAAAACTGGAATCAGAGATTTCCAGGTATACCTATTCTCTTCAACCTAAACAGAGCCTAAATATGCATTATTATTTAAAACATAATTCCTGAATTTTACATATTTGTCCTTTTTAGTTTCTGAAACAATATTTTATCTCTGCTTTGTGACTGACAAATTTGAAGAATTTTAATAGAATTATCACACTTACCTAATTGTGTTGCCATATTTGATCTTAAATTTGTATACATTCACACCGGCATGAAAAAACCTTGTCTCAGGCATTGGATATGTAAAAGATTTCAAAGATGTGTGTTCTAAAGTCCAATCTGCTAATAAATAAATAATAAGAAACAATTTTTACTTTATACTGTACATATAGTCCTTGACTTACAACAGTTCATTTAGTGATCATTCAAAGTTATAATGGCTCCGAAAAAAGTGACTTATGACCATTTTTCACACTTATGACCATTGCGGAATCCCTATGGTCACATGATCAAAATTCAGATGCTTGGCAACTGGTTTATATTTATGAAAGAAGCGGTGGTTCGACCCCTCCTCAAGAAACCGTCCTTGGATCCAACATTGCTATCCAATTATCGTCCTGTCTCCAACCTTCGCTTTGTAGCGAAGGTCATAGAGACTGTGGTGGCACGTCAGTTCCCGCAGTATCTGGATGAAGCGGATTATCTCGACCCCCTCCAATCGGGCTTCAGGCCCGGGCACAGCACTGAGACGGCGTTGGTCGCGTTGATGGATGATCTCTGGAGGGCACGGGACAGAGGCTATTCCTCTGTTCTGGTCCTTTTGGATCTATCAGCGGCTTTTGATACTGTCGACCACAGTATCCTATTGCATCGGTTGGAGGGGTTAGGGATTGGAGGCACCGTTCTTTGATGGTTCTCCTCCTTCCTCTCCGACCGTTCGCAATTTGTGTTGACGGGGGGACAGAGATCGACCCCAAGGCCCCTACTTTGTGGGGTACCTCAGGGGTCGGTGCTCTCTCCCCTACTCTTCAACATTTATATGAAGCCGCTAGGTGAGATCATCCGTGGCTTTGGGGTGGAATTTCACCAGTACGCTGATGATACTCAGCTGTACATCTCCACCCCTGACCACCCCAACGAAGCCGTCTTGGTGCTGTCCCGGTGCCTGGAGGCCGTACGGAGTTGGATGGGTCATAACAGACTTCGTCTCAACCCGACCAAAACCGAGTGGCTGTGGTTTCCTGCCCCCAGATTCAGTCAGCTTATTCCATCGCTGACCATAGGAGGAGAGACATTATCCCCTGTGGAAAGGGCACGCAACTTGGGTGTACTCCTGGACGTGCGGCTATCCTTGGATGATCATATTGCGGCCGCCACCAGGAGTGCTTTTTATCAAATTCGTCTTATCTACCAATTGCGACCCTTTCTGGATCTGGACGCACTTCGCACAGTCACCTCTGCCCTCGTCATCTCCCGCTTGGACTACTGTAATGCTCTCTACATGGGGCTCCCCTTGAAAAGTCTCCGAAGGTTACAGTTAGTTCAGAATGCAGCCGCACGGATGATCTTGGGCGCCCCTCGGGACGCCCACATAACACCTCTTCTCCGCTGCCTGCACTGGCTTCCTGTGGCCTTCCAGATTCGTTTCAAGGTGGTACTTACAGTTTTCAAAGTGCTCCATGGCTCGGGACCTGGATACTTACGGGATCGCCTGCTGCCACCAACAACCTCCCGCCGCCCAGTACGCTCCCACAGAGTTGCCTTGCTCGGGGTACCACCACTGGATCGCTGTCGTCTAGCAGCCCCGAGACTACGCGCTTTCTCTGTGGGAGCCCCATCCCTCTGGAATTGTCTCCCCCCGGATATACGAGCCATGTCAGACATCCTAACCTTCCGGCGCGCAGTTAAGACCTTGCTGTTCAAGCAAGCCGGTCTAGCCAAATAAGATCATTGGGGTTTATATTTTGTAATTTTATAGGGGTGATTCTTGGCCATCTTAATTATTTACCTGTTTTCGCTTCTGTTTTCTGTATTACCTTGTTTGTTGAGTGTACACCGCCTTGAGTCCCTTTTTGGGAGAGGGAGCGGTATAGAAGTACGAATAAATAAATAAATAAATAAATAAATAAATAAATATAATGGCTGCAGTTTTCCAGGGTCATGTGATCAGTTTTTGCGATCTTCTGACAAGCAAAGTCAATGGGGAAGCAAAATTCACTTAACAATCATGTTATTAACTTAACAAATGCAATGATTCACTTAACAACTGTGGCAAAAAAAGTTGTAAAATGGAACAAACTCACTTAACAAATGTTTCACTTAGCAACAACAATTTTGGGCTCAATTGTGGTCGTAACTCGAGGACTATCTGTATAAGAAAAGGCAACAGATTTCAAGGGCTAAAATTGCTATGCCATGCAGAATTCACAAAAACTCTGGATACTTTTGCTTTTTTCAGGGCTTCTGTACTTGAATAAAATATACAGCTACTTTAAAGAAATTAACACAACTTTTATAGAAGCTACATGGTTTTTTTCAGGCATGTGAGGAGAAAAAAGAGATATTTTAATAATAGGAGAAATGTGCTTGATTCCTGTGGGGTCCAAGTTATATTTGAAGTGTGCAGCCAGCCCCACTGTGTACTCTGCGATCTTTAGAAGTCAGGAAACATATCTTAATATCAGCAGAAGGGAAATAACACTGGCTTTTCTCCTTTCAGAACTGCCAAACCCAGAACTGCTCAACACACCTTACAATTGCATGCAAGGGCAAAGGAACATGCGATTGTCTTGCCACGGATAAACTGATGCTGTGAGATAAACATATCCAAGAAAATTATGAAACCAGATTCTTTTTTGCCCCTTGGCATCTATTCATGCCTAATGCAGAGAAACTTTGTCCGAATGCTGCCACACCTACTTAAAGGTGTTCTCTTATATCAATACTTTAAATGCTGTAAATGTATCCTCCTGTTTATGTCACATGAATCCCACCTGAACCTTCCAAACCTCTCTCAGATACAGGGTCCCAGAGTCCATCTCTGACATCACCATGCTTAAGGAAGAAAGGTTATTTTTCATTCGATGACACTGAAAATAGTTTTTAATTCACACCTCTGCCACAGGTTCTTTTAACTCACCACCAACTATACAGAATATTCTTTGGGAGAGATTGTTTGACATTAACTCAACTGTAGATTATTTTATGCACTAGTGCTGCTTTATCTTTCTGGAAGAAATTCAGGAGTTAAGTCAGCAGTTCAGTGACAAAACGTAAGACCTCTGTGCTTAGCTGGAGGACTAATCAAGGGCAAGGCTGCCCTCTTCTGGAAATTACAATCGTTATTCTTTATTCTCCAGAACAGGACTTGAAACACTAGAGCAGTGGTGGCGAACCTTTTTGGGCTCCTGTGGCAAAAATTGTGTGCGGTTAGCATGCACACACTTGCGTGCCAGCACCCAGAATGCAATGTACCCCTCACACCCTGTGCTTCCATGCGCAATCCCCCCACACACACCACCCCCTTACCTCACAGCTGATTTTTCGGCTGGTTTGAGGCCTTTTTTGGCCTCCCAGAGGCTTGGAAAAAGCCTCTGCAAGGCTTTTCAGGATGAATAATATGCCCGTTTCGTCACTTCTGATTTTACAGGAAGTGACGAAATGGGCCTATTCTCCTGAAAAGCCTTGCAGAGACTTTTTCCAAGCTTCTGGGAGGCCGAAAAAGGCCTGAAACCAGCAGAAAAATCAGCTGTGAGGCATGCACATGTTCAGTGACGTAAATTTGCCTGTGGCTCATGTGCTGGCACAAATGACTCTGCATGCCACTTGTAGCACGCATGCCATAGGTTCGCCATCACTGCACCAGAGAAACTTAAGTTGTCGTCCTTGAAGCCAAATTCATCCAAAAGTAAAATATGAACCAATCCTATAAGCTGAGGTTCATTTTCCAAGTCAATTGGAAATATTCCTACAGTAAATATTTTGGTAGTTCAAAGAACACCTCTGGATTATACTAGTAAAATTAGTAATATATTTCTTGGGTTTGGCTCATATGTAGAACAAAATTTCACATATCCATGTGGCTCTTAAACATTTTAAACTTGCCTCTTCCAGTGAGCATATTGAATCAGTTGCCTCAGTTGTCCTCCTTCAAAGAATGAAAATGCCACCCAAACATGATCTATCATGAATTCTCATAGGAAATTGACATTAATTAGAATTGACAATATTAGCTTATTCTTTTTATTTGCTATTCATCTTAGTTTACTCAAAACTGAGATATTAGAAATGTTCTTTAATAAAGTACTGCTCCATTCCCATTCCATGAAAATGTCCATACCCCTTAAATTCATGTTCCTGATTTGAATGATCAAAGGCTGATTATTCAGATTATCACTCATATAGCAAATAGTGTGTCTTTATTCATTCTGTTTACATCAGAATACAAACTATTTTTATTTATTTCTTGTGCCCATTTAATATATTTATAGACTAGTTCTATTTATATCTAGAACAGAGTTGTGTCTATTTCTAGCTACTATGTATTGATAAAGTTCTAGGAAGAAGCTGGTTAAGATGGAAATAGAGATATATTTAATAATGCATTATTGGTTGTTCAGTACACTAGCAGAAATGCTTAGGTGGTAACCACATCAATCTCTTATGGAAAGAACAAATGCTTTGTGGCACTCATTTTTCATGAATAAATAGACTTTTATGGACCACAGTCTATTTCACTAGATACCAGGTTCATAGTCTGATACAAGAATATAAAATATATGGGAGGGAAAAGAGGAATTTAAGTGCCAAGCTTTTTTTGTGATTTTTACAAAAATGTTATTTTGGACACAGTATTATAAATATTACTCATTTAATATACAAAATTGTTATTAACCCTCAATTGTGTCCTCAACATATAGGAAGGTATAGAGAGAAATTTTAAAGACAAAATATCTGGAACTGAACTAATCCTTCAAAATACATGAGCAGTAATCATAGAGTCAATCTTTTCAGTTTTTCCCATTTTTAAAAACTTACTTCCCAAGCATTTCATTTTTTAAACTGGTCGGTTTTATCTACTACAGTAGTCTATATGTGGATGAATTTTGCTCCAATTTTCATTCTAAATGACTACATGGATAAGACCATTTGACCTTCTAGGCATCGTCCCAAGTAATGGTTTTGCCATTACTTTCTTCTTGGGGCTAATAGAATATGATTGGCCCAAAAGGAAACTCAACTGCCTGTCAGTAGTCTAGATACCACATTGCCTGCCTGCCTGCATGCATGCATACATACATATCCCTCTGGATTTCTTTGATTAAACAATGTTATACCCTGGAAGCACACCTTATTTGAAGCAGCACATACCCTCCAGAATGAGCTTCCCCTCAAAGTCCAGATGGCCCCCATTCTACTGTTGTTCAGAATAAAACCTGGAATTTGGCAGGGGAAATGAGACCCCTTGCTTCACACATGCCGCATCTTTATCTTTTATTGATATTATATTTATCTTTTATTGATATTATTGTGATCTCTTTGTCTGATTGTTGTGAGCTGCTCACAGTCATTTGAGAGTCAAGCTACATATGTTTAATAAATTGTTAATAGTATTAATATTAGGGTTTGGAAGAGAATATGGTATTCATTATTTGGCAGTAGCCTAGAAAACTATCGATTTAGTAAAGATGAACCTTTGTCAATTTGTACTTTGCTTGTTTTGGGAATAACTACATATAAGCGTTTAGCATTAAATGCTAAACAACAACTAACAAACAATTAACTAACATGTTTCACATATGGTCAGAACATTCTATTATTGTTATTGTTATTGTAGACTTTATTCATTAAACATGAAACTCGGTCAACTGAACATTCAAAAATGCATCACAAATACCATTGACTGGCGCTAATGGTTGATATGGGTTGCTACCAGCGTACTAGGTATCAACCAAGTACCTTCTTAAGATGTACGATGTTTTTTGCAGTTCCGCTGGTGTTATTGCAGGAAGCTGCAATTTCTTGATGTATTGTTGTTGTTGTTATTATTATTATTAATCGCATAATCAGCCAGCTGTTCAGACTGAGTTTGGCATTTTTGTCTACCTATCGAGTCCTTACCAAGGACCTGGGATAAGCAAATCTGGATATTTGATGGTGTTACAGATATCGTTGCAGGATGGAAGCGGTTCCAACTAAAGCCCCCTTCTACAACTGACTGATGGCAAAGTTGTCAATGCCAATGGTGTTCAAGTAGTGCTCCAGTTGTTTTGGGATTGCGCCCAAGGCGCCTATTATTATTTGTACTACCCTTACTTGCCTTTGCTATAGTCGTTCTATTTCTATTTGTAGATCTTTGTATTTTGTATCTTCTCCAGTTCTTTCCCTTCTATTCTGCTGTCTCCAAGCACTGCCACATCCACTATCCAGACTTTTTTTGTCTTTCTTATTGACAACTGTTAGGTCCGGGGTGTTATGTGACAGGTGCCTGTCTGTCTGAATTCTAAAGTCCCAGAGCAATTTAACTTCTTCATTTTCTATGACCTTTTTCTATTTTATGGTCCACCAGTTCTTGCTTACAGGCAAATAATATTTCTTGCAAATCTTCCAATGCACCATTGTTGCTATTTTGTCATGCCGCTACTTGTAGTCAGTCTGTGCAATCTTCTTGTCTTATTGTCAGCTAGAAAATGTGGACTCAAAATCAACTGCTACTATTTCTTCCTTTAATTGATATGGGAAGGGGTCCTATAGTTATATGCCTCAGTTTATTTTCTGTGCAATCACATTTATAATATTTAGTTGCTAGATTAAAATTAGCTTGAGTCCAAATATTTTATTCCTCAATGTGTAAATCACTCACCCCTTAATCACTCTGAATTTAGTCTTTAATTATTCATATGCTTTGTAGAATTTGATTTGCTCCAAGTACAGATGCTCTGAACAGCTTTATGTACAGTAGGTGAACCAATTGTATTACTTACTTAACATTCCTATCATACCCTTTAACTAAAAAGTGCTTCCTAAGTGCTTACATATGAAAAGTTGTGAACCTGTTCCTGCTTTTGTGATTCGCACTTATTTAAGGAGAGCAATTATTGACTGAAGTTGTTTAACCACATTTCTGAATAATCATAAATAGAATTGGACTACAAAGCAGCAAGTCCATAAATTTTCGCTGTAGGGTAACAAACTCATTGAGACTAATATTCAAGCTTCTTCCCATCTAGAATTGCTTAATTGATAGCCGGTTATAAGATGAGAAGCTACACAAATGTTTTCAATAAGTAAAATATAAGCAAGTTATAACAATAATTACATTAGCTATAGCAACAATTGTTGCCATTTAAGGAATTTTAATAAATGTATTATTGTTTTTTTCTTTCCTAAATTTCAGCCACATACTGTGGTCATGCCAACTTCATATGAAGTATGGATGAAATTTGGCAGGTGGGCAAATGAAAATGGGAAATGAATTATTTTTTTCATGTACCTTTCCTTTTCCCCAGAAAACTAATTCTCTCTGTTTCTCTCTTTTGGAAAGCCCATTAGAAGAGAAATAGCTGAAGCAGAGAGAGTCATTTTGGTTTTAGGATGGACTATAAATAGCTGGAACCCTACAACCATTATATTAATGTGAAGAAGGTTGGAGATAACAAAGCAGGAAAAGAGGATCCTGGTATCATATGTGATCATTTGTAATAACTAACCAGATTCCGAATCAATTTGATATAATAGTGTAGGCACCAAATTAGAATCTGGAGGCCATGAATTCTATTCTTGCCTTAGGCACAAAGCCATTCAGGTGACCTTGGTCAGTCACTCTCTTTTAGGCCGGGGAGCAGGTAATAGGAAACCACTTCTGAAAATCTTACCAATAAAAATGAATGACTAGTCTTGGAATTGCCAAAGGTCAACAGTGATTCAAAGGCAACAACAACAACCCAGATATAACCAGGCCAGTTGAGAAATAGAATGCAAGTACTCTGCTAAAAGACTGAAGACAGAAAGTCAATGTTTGAATCAGGGGACATACAGAGACGCAAGAAAAGAATCAGATTTTTAGCTTTTGTAGAAATTGATTTGTGTCATCATTAAGCTTGTATCTGCAATAAAGTATCTACTCAAGCAGAGTTCTTGTCTCCCCCAAGACCTAGTTTCAGAGAAATAATTATTGCACAGGCTTTGGAGGGTCCTCTTACAACTAGTTTCAGTTATTTGACCTAATTCTATCGACTCAACTCAATTAAATTCTGTTGTTTGACCTAATTCACATTTCCACTATTACTACTTCTCATTCCTTTTCAAAAGCATTCTGAAGTGACTTCCAACAGTTTTCAAGGCCTCTAAACTTCAATGTGCTAAAAACACTATGAGGCAATCTATAAGATTGGGAAAAACAACACCCAAGCCACAGGGCATTGCTTCATTCACATTGGGCTTATTTCATGTCCAGTGGGTTTTTTTTACAAAACTGAAATGGAAGAGCTGCAAAGCTATGACCACATTATTCCTCCATTATACTTAATAGCCATGAAAAAATAGCAGCTGAACTTAAGCTTTGAATCCAAGGCAAACAGGAGAATATTCTGCCATGGGAAGGTAGCCCATCTATAATGTCTTCAATGTAGCCAGGAATATATTGGTTCCACCAACAAACAGATGCTGTGCAACAGCATGGCTGGGATTAGTGACTCATGAGCAACACAAAGTTCCACATGGAGAGCTGAAGCACTAAGTCCAATTAATGCTTCAGGTTGAACTCAGAATCCTTTTAAATAAGACTGCCCCCACTGTGGTATAGTTCAAAACACTGAGAACACAGCAACCATCCACCACCCTCCTTCCAAACTGCACAGAAAAATCAGCCTATTTCCCTTAGTACTCTATATAACGTTTGTTGCTTCAGTTAACTTTTTTTTATAAAAAAACAACAACTGTGCTGTGTAAGGAACTGTAAAGATAGCTCGATGGTGGTGAAAGGATAGCATAGCCTACAGCTGTTTTCCTGCTGGACAAGTAGTCTTCAACTTATGAGCCCAGAATTTCCATTGTAAATGAAGATGGTTATAAGTTGAGGCACTCATGTTATCAACTTGATTTTGGGACTTACTATTTTTATTATTTTGTGACGAGTGTAAATGTAGCAGTTGTAAAGGATATGCAGCAGTCATTAAGAAAGTGCCATGATCATTAAGCAAACACCACCATTATTAAGTGAATCCATTTATTTGTATGTGCATTTTTGCTGGAAATTAGCCCCAAAGGCTGGTAATAGAATGTTGGCTGTAAAGGTAAGCCAATTGCCAAGCACATATACTGCCATCAGAACTCTGGAACTGGATTTTAAGTATTTTTTGTTGGGGGGTGGAATATATTGTAAATTTGAATGGTTTCTAAGTGACTAGCTGTTAAGTGAGGACTGCCTGTATGAAGTGAGGATAATTAATTAGGCATGAGACAGGATAAGACAAGGATTACTGCCGGTGGAAACAGTCAATCGATAAGCTCCAGCATTCGTAAAGTGCAATCACCTTTGCTGTAGTTTGTCTTACTAACTGTCTGAGTGAGAATTCAAATTAGCTCTCTTAACAGGAGGCTGCCAAATCAAAGAGCCCCAGAACCAAATGGAAAGAGACATACAAGATATATATAGAATGGCTCCAGTGGCTCAAGGACTGAACTTCAAAAATAGGCAGGACCAAAGAAACATTCTGGGAGAGAGGTTCAGGAATTTTAAGTTAAATCCATAGAACTTCTGCCTAGACATCAATTATCATGTAGATGATTGTAGATTGGCCACTTAAGGTTGCAAATTAAGGATAGACCCCTTAAAAGGTTTGCTATTGCAGACTTTGACACATACAAATACACTGCATTAGAAGATCCCATATTATTCTTTCCTCTAGTCTATCCTCTATCTTCACAGGGAGAAAAAAGTTATTTTTGGCATGAAAATCTCTGCAAAACAAGATGGTGAGAAAACTTGTTCTTGAATCAGACTTGCTATGGCATAAGATATCCAACATTTAACTGTATATCTTTTTGGACTTCAGTGGTATAAAAGATAAAAACTGCATCATCTTTTCTTTTCTTGTACAACATACTGTAATTCACACTCAATTCATTGTCAATTTGCTTGAGGACAGAATGCCTTCATCCACCCACCCCCTCCCAAATTAAGCAGTGCAATGTAATGTTGAAGAGATAATATTGCTCTTAAGCTTGTAGCTATCTGTAATTCTGCAGAAAGTATGCTGAGGAAAGGGTTATAAATAATTTGTTCAGAGAGTGTTAAAAGAAGTGGCATGATAACAACATTATTGTTCACAGTACATACTCAAACTACTATTATTTCTAGTCACACATTTACAATTTTTTTGTGATTTGTCTAACAGCTGCAACACTAGTTTGGACAGAAACAGCAACTGATCAAAAGAAAATAACATAATCACTACTAATGCTTCTCCTACATTATGTTCAGCTTACACAAAAATTCTATCTGTTATCAATCAACAACTAGAAAATGTACTGCCCACATTTAGCAGATCATGACCACAAATCAGACGCCCAAGATTCCAGCCTTAATCCTTAGGTATTTGTTTTGAAAATGCCTTTGTGTTTTCCCATCAAGGGTATTTTTGTTAATGCGATTATTCATAATCAGTTTTCCATTGTAATAACACACACTGTACATTCAGAATTATGACTTCACTAGATTAAGAGGAATACAGCCACACTAAAACTAACAGAATGATATTTTTACCATCAGGAAGATGTATTTGGTTTGTATGCACTTTTCTGCTCTGGCAAGCACTCAAGATGATTAGCAACATTTAAAAAAAAAACAGAATATAACTTTTAAATATACCAATTACAATTTGCAACAAATTTAATACTAAATTCATCCAGCAGTGAAAAATATGGTGAAAGAGATCAGTCTAAATTATGAGATAGTGAGTGTGCTCTTATTTGAGAATGTTTATAAGATGGTTACTTAAGAGAGGCGATGATTTTAAATCCGGTATTCTATAAGGTATCACCATTGTTTAAAGGCGGAGACAAGGCAAGGATCATAATCAGCAAATCCGCTTATGTGGGATCCTCTTTCATGGCGAAGAACTTATTACATCAGTTACCCTCAAGCACTTAATCTATCTCTCAGGTTTTCAGCAAATGAATGAGGAATTTCACAAGGATCTGGCAGGCAGTACAAGACTCTGGTTATCCACTGGAATAAGGAAGAGATTAAGGTGCCTGACTGGATTGCAGTAAAATAATCTCTCTTGTTTTATAGCTCAATTGCAGCTCTTTGGTTTGTCAGAGAAGAAAAGCAGCTGGGAAGGTACCTAGAACGTCATTGGAAATAAACCCATCTGGAGTGTGTGACTACACACTAGTAAAAGCTCGTGTTCAGATCTATACAGGGAAGAGGTGGTATTCAGCAGATTCTGACCAGTTCTGGAGAAACGGTAGCAAAAATTTTGAGTAGTTCAGAGACTGGCAAATATCTCCTCTGACTGGAGATTTTTCAGTATCCTTCTCCTGCCACGCTCACCAAGCCACGCTCACAGAACCAGTAGTAAAAAAACTTGAATCCCACCACTGATGCAGGGAAAATGTGTGACTTTTGCCATCCTGATTGTGTCTGCAAAATGCTATCTAGCCCTCTTTAAATTCCATCTTGGGAAAAGATGTTCTCTAAGACTATCTGAAAGCCCACTGTGAAGAAATGGCTAATGGAACTGCTCAGATTCAAGAACTACAGATGCAAATAGGATGCCTGGGATTTCATATTGTGAGTGATCTAGAATCATTTTGAATTTGTAAATTTGAATTTGTAAATTCTGGAAGAACAGATAGTGACTTTGTAGTTTCAGCTCCACCATTTTCTATTTGCATCCTTGTCTCTCATGGTTGGTA
Organism: Bungarus multicinctus; assembly: GCA_023653725.1. Taxonomy (NCBI): domain Eukaryota; kingdom Metazoa; phylum Chordata; class Lepidosauria; order Squamata; family Elapidae; genus Bungarus; species Bungarus multicinctus. The sequence continues at coordinate 9,701,789 of CM042846.1, forward strand.
AGATCTCCTATGAGATGAGTTGGATTTGAATAGTAGTCAAACACATTCAAGCCCTTCTTTGAATAAGGGGGTATTTCTGTCATCTCACAATGGCATGTCTCTGCCAAGAAGATTTTACTCACTCAACTTTTTGGGTAATTTTAGATGTCTTCAGCTTTTTTAGAAAGATTTAGAGAGAATGGTAGTCCTGCAACTCCCAAGAGTCCTAGAGGAAGCTGGTTATATGGACCATTGGTAATCAGGTTTTGGACCAATGTACAGTACAGAAACAATGTTGGTCACATTTGTGGATGATCTATAAAATAACCAAGATTGAAAAGTGTAACTGGCCTGGTCCTCTGATCTTCAGTAGTTTTCTAAACTATTGACTATGATATCTCACTGGCTTATTTCTAAGGGAGTTGGGAGGGGGGAATATTTTATAGCATTTTTCCTACTTTCTGAAATGGTAAATTCAATTGTTGGAGAGAAGAGTTTTGCCAGATAATTAAAACTATCTCTTTTTATATGAATTTATATGAACTGGATCATTTGTATTCAGTTTGTTCTACTTTCTTCCCTATTTTAAATATTTTTGTCCTCTTTGTTTTTAAAGCGCACTTGTACAGTTTGTACAATTAATTTTCTGTTATCTAAGAAAATAATAGAAGGTATGTGACAATACTATGTGCCTACACAATCAGTACCCCAATGGATACCGTTACTTCAATTCTACCTATACTATTCTGCATATTTGCAAAGCCAGTTTTTCATACCTTATCTCTGAAAGAACAAAATTGCACCAAGTAAATAAGTACTTACTTGGAACCAAGTCTCACTGAATCCAGTAACTTTTGCTTCCAAGTAAACATGCTCAAGTTTAAATATATTTTCCAATATGAACTTGAGAGAGAGAGAGAGAGGGAGAGATCTTTCTGTCTCTGTCTTTCTATCTATACAGCCATCTATCTATACATCTATATATTTCAGAAAGGCAACAAGTATTGTTCTCCAATTTAGCTGAAAAGCAGCAGTGAAGGTAGAAGTTGTGAAAAAATTAATGCTGAACCTATCTTGTTTCCTGATTTTTCTTCAGCAATTGTTTTCTCTAGAATTATATGTCAATGGGAACAAATGTTAGATTTTAAAAAACATGAAAAACAGTTGCCTATAAAGTTGAAGGGTGAATTTTCTTCAAGTATATTTTGAAGCTGAAGAAGAAAAGGAGAAACAACTGATTTGAAAACACTTCAATTTCTTCTCATTAAATTTCTCTCCACATATGTGCATGTTTCTTTTCTTGAATTAGATTAGCCTTACATGAAGCTTCAAGAAAAGGAATAAAAAAATTGGTCAGAAAATACTAGCAGTTAGTTTATCCTTTCAGGGACAAATGTCTGAATCTGACATGAATGTATAAAAGAACCGACTAATGTGCAGTTGTGTCCAAATTCTGAATATTGAATTTATTTTATTAACCCTGATTAAATGGATAATGTGAACACAGTACATCCTCGCTTGATAATGTTTTTATTTTATTTTCAGAGAATGATATGGCCTCATTCAAAAAAAAGGGGCTTAAGTTTCCAATCTTAAATAGCAAATAAGAAAGGAATGTGTCCACTCCAGTTTGCTTCTGCATGTGGAATGGGAAGACGCCATCTTGCCCTTCAAAATACTTATTTGGGCTAATTTAACCCTGTCTCCGAACTGAGAGAACCACTTAAAATTTGCATACGCACACTTTAAAAACAAAAATCCTTTTCTCATCCTTGATGGGAGGGGGCAGTAAGGGCAAAGTTTTTGTGGATTGTGATGGTTGAAAACAAAAGATAGGAAGGAAAGTACTCTCCACACCTTAACCTACTTACCTTTTCCTTCTGCTGCCATCTTGGCTTTACATAAAGCCAAGTGCTCTCCTGAATTTGCAGTAAGAAACTCAGGCCTCTAAACTCAGACTTCTATACTCAACACTTTCACTGCACAGCACCCTCTGCAGGATCTGAGTAAACACTCAAAATGTCCTTTTCTTAAAACTCCTAGCAGATATTTTCCAAAACACTGCTAACAAAAGCAGCAGTCTGCATCTTAATTTGATACCAGTCATTCCACTTGAGAGAAAATTGCCCAGGCATACCTACTTTCTGTCTTAATAGAGGAAGCATTTTGTTTACCCCCATCTTCTGGGGTACATGGAATTTTGATTTTTTGCATTTAACAGTCTGATGATTTTCTAGATCTTTTGGATGAAATTGCTATTGGCCGTAGTTAGTAAATCTAGTGGGACAGAATTATAGGAACTGTAGTTTAGAGGGTACCACATTGCTTATCCCCAGGAGTGCCCCCAGAAAAGTAGGTCCAAGCTTACATTCTTGCATCTTGGTCTTACTGGGGGCAGGGATTGTGTAGTGACATCATTGCACAAACTCAGATATTGCAAATCACCTCTTATTCCTTGCTTGCTGGCAAAAAAACATACCGGCCCGCTTGTTTTCTGCTGGTAATTGCCAATTACCGGCCATGAGCAGACTGGCAGTTGTTGTCCTGATTTTGCCAGCAAGTAATAATTAAAGTCTTATATTCCTTTTCTTTTCTTTTGCTGTTCCCTGCTTGATCAAAAAAAAATAATCTGCAAATTGAGTTATGTTAATTAACTTCACTACCTGTGGTGCAGATATTCCTACCCTCTCTTACCATAATATATCTGCCTAGATACTTAGAAAACATAGAAAATCAATTTCCATAAAAAAGTTAAGTTGTTCTACAGTATGCAACCCCTTAAGCAGTGATATAAATTCTAATGCAAAACTTCAGTTTTACAAAAACCAAAACTGTTTTAGAAACTACAGAATTTCATCCTCAGTGTGATAGTATGAATACTCCTTATTTGATACTTATCGGTACCAAAATTTAGGTAATCCCCAGCTTACGATTATAATTGAGCCCAACATTTCTGTTGCTAAATGAAACATTTACTAAGTGAATTTTGCCCCATTTTATGACCCTTCTTACCACAGTTGTTATGTGAATCCCCACAGTTATTAAGTTAATAACATGGTTGTTAAGTGAATCTGGCTTCTCCATTAATTTTCTTTTGAGAAGGTTATAAAAGTTGATCACTTGACCTAGGGATACTGCAACTGTCATAAATATGACTCAATTGCCAAGTGTCCAAATTCTGATCACATGACTATAGGGATGTCACAATGGACATAAGTGTGGAAAATTGTCATCTCACTTTTTTCAATGCTATTGTAACTTTGAATGGTAACTAAACAAACTGTTGTAAGTGGAGGACTACTTGTATGCATACATTTTTCCAAGCCTTTGCAGGTTTGTTCCACCAAGAACATCAATTTCAGGGATTATGATTTTTAGTCTTTTTTTGTCCAGAAAAAGTGTAAAATTGACCCATTAAGCCAATGTATAATATAAGGCATCCATTTTGCTTTGGTCAGAAAAATATTTTTTTTAAATCTCTGCCTCCGGTGAAATTACTACAACATGTACATATTTTTGCTATTATCAGCAGCATCCCTTCCCCTCCAAATTAACTGCTACTTTTAAAAAAATATCACTTTCTAGGATTAATTCTAAACCTAGAAGTGAACTTTTCTAAAAGAAAACTGGCTCAGGAATTGCTCAGGAATCTGCACGCATGCTTCCCTTTTGTCTCAACAGCCGTCCTTTTTGTGAACTTTGATAAGTAACTAGAGCAGGTCTTTCTTCCTGAGGCATATTTTCATACATGTTTTTATTCCTATCACATCTACTTTGACCTTTACTTTAGTTGTTAAACCCTGGCCAATGTCAGAATTTTTTTTATGAAAAAAAGCACTGTTTATTCTAGCTCATTTAGTTTTTCCCTTGTCTTTTCAATATAACTTGATAACCTCTATATTTCATTGTAATGTCAATATTAAATATCCTTATTTTTTTAAAAAAGTTGTAAGTACCCTATATAGCTCTGATGCATTCTTCTGTTGCTCAAATAGCAGCCAAACGATTGCTATAATAAATAAATAGTTTCTATGAATGAACAATTTTTTAATTCTGAAGTTTCTTATCTAAATATTTCATCAACTGGGCAAAGAACCAGCACCTCTGTCCTATCTGGCATTAAACCTATTTAGAACAGTTTTGATTTATGCTCCATCTTCTCATAGCCTTATTTTATCTTAGAATCAGTTTTTCTTTTTGTAGTCCTTATTAGCAATGTTGTTACTAATAATAATAAATTAAAAATTAAGCATGCTTTGAATTCTCTGTATTGATGTATAACAGAGTTTTATACGCAAGGTCATGATTAACTGTTAATCTGTGCTCCTTATAAATTCATCTGCTATTTACTAAACTTTCTGTAAGTTTTCCAATGTTTGCCTGTCAAAAATCTTGGGCTCGTAATGCTGCATGAGAAAAATACCAATAAAGCCCTATAACATTAGTTTCTATAGCAAATCCCACACTCCCTGTGTTTGGAGCAATGTTCTTGGCTTCAGTTTCCTTGGATACTGTTTTTCTATAATAAAAATAAAAATTTATAGGTTTTCCATCAACAGAGAACAGTCAAAAACTTGCAGTGTAAAAGCATTTTCCTAGCATTTCATTGAGTTGTGCCCAAACAACTAGTTACCTCTAAGAGATGGATTAATTTTCAATGTTTTGTGGGCAATGATAATGATTCTGAGGTTTCTTTCACATATGTCGGTTACAAATTGTAGCTTAATCCACTGGAGAATCATAATGTTTCAAGATGCTTACTACAGACTCTAGAGCACATCAGTGTTGCAAAGAATCTTCTGTGAGCATAACCTAATTATAATACATGTCAGATACATAGTTGACTAACAACAATTCAGATTATAAAATATTAGAATGTCATCAAATAATGTTTTGCAGCATTTATAAAGAAACCAAAAACGATGAGATACTTTGAAGCTAACAGCATCTCATCCTGTTATATAAAGGACAGAAAACAGAATTCACTAGGAACCTATAAGGATATTATGTACAAATGCATTTCTCATAAACTTTTAGGCACTGAAAATGGAAGTTTTGAACACAGCACCATTCTTGGAATTTCCATGAGCTTCCTCGGAACTGCTCCTCTGAATATTTGCAGATCCACTTGATGTAGATTGTTATTTGCAGAAACCCATGCTAAACAAACAAGAAACTTCTATTATGGATCACACATGATATTTAGATAAGGTTTTTTTTTTTCATTTTAGGAAAAGTGTACCGTATGAATGAAACAATATATTTGTATATAAATACAGGTGCACATCAAACAACTAGTATGCTGGTATCTTCCTGCCATCTATGTAACAGTTGACTTGGTCATTCTGTAATGTGTAGCATCACTTTTTAGTTTCATGGGAAAGAAAAAGATCATTACTAATATTTCACCCAGTGAGAATGAAAAAGGGGCTTATTGTTTTTAATACATCTAATCTGCTTAATACGCTAGTTGGCAATGGTGTATAATGGTCAAGGAGAAAACTTTTAATTTTGGCACATTACTTCAGCCTGGAGTACATATCTGTGAATCCAATCAGCTTCTTAAATCAGATCTTGGCAAATGTTTCACATATCCAAGGAAACTAGTCCTGCCATGGGCAGAGAAGTATTAGACTCAAGGGATTAGAAAGTTTTTCTGACTTTAACCGTTGTCATGGACATCAGATCTAACTCATTTTTATTTAGATAAGATTGGCAGGATAAGGGGAACAGACATAGGACAGATGGAGGAGAAATATTAACCTTAACAAATCATTAGCTTCCCATGCTAAAGAGTCATATGGTGTAATGATTAAGATATTGGGCAGGCACAAGAAAGCCAGGTTCTTCTATCCACCTGCAGAAGGAGAAGCTCTCTAAGTAACTTTGAGTCAATCTCTTTCCTTCAGGCCAATCTACCTCAGAGGGTTGTTGTTGGGAAATATCGGAGAAAGCACTGTTATATGCATTGTCTCTGTCTCCCAAATGAAAAACAGGATATAAATCTAACAAATAAAAAAATAGGCATGGAAGCCTGACAAGGACTCTAGAAATGAAGAAATTACCTTGACACATTGATATCAACTTCATATCCATGGAAACTTTTAAATCATGTAGCATAAAAATTATAGAAAGGACACCAGCGCACTTTTTTTTTTTGCCAAAGACTCTCCTTCCACACTATTATTTCCTCTCAAAAACTACTGGAGAAGAGCCACAATTACTTATAATCTGGGAAATTGCATTAAAACCGGGTTGCTTTGTAAAATTATGTTTTAGTTTCCTTCTTGTTCTACTTTTACACAGTACCATTAAGCTTCCAAACATAAGTCCTAATTTTAAATTCCAGGAGAAAAGCAGGGTATAACCCTACCAAATCCAGGCTGCAGAGTGACATTTTTCTGAATCACTTTGGTATTATTTATTGACTCTCTGGAGTTTTGCATCTCATTCTTATAGCCCAAGAAAAATGCTGTAGACCCAAATGGCTATTAAGTGTTGCTCAAATAGTGTGCACAGTTATCCAATCATCAGAGTCTCTCATTATGCAATGGTTTTGGTCTGTTTGCATTTTTAAGTAAGGGTACTTTATTATCAGTTATGCTCCAATAAAAAGATCATAGCAAAGTGAAACTGAGATCCTTGGGAAAATTCTCTTCTAATCCTGTTATAAATTTTGGGATATCACTATTTTATATATGTTACAGAGCCCCTTATTATGACATCAGAAATATAAACAAGTTAAACTCACTACTAACATGGGCAACATCCTGCTCACACGCTTTCATCTTTCTTGGTGACCTCAATCTACCTCATATTAACTGGACCCTAAACGAATATAAAACTGAACCCATACATACATCCTTCTACAATGCTGTAATAAATCTGGGACTGGAACAACTAGTAACCAACAATACTAGACTTAACAACTGCCTCAATCTCATCTTCTACAATAGTTTGAATTCAATTTATGGAATACAAATTAAAGAACCCTTTTCCAACAGTGACCACAACATGATTGACTTTTGTCTCAACATACGTCCACACAAAAATCATCAGAACGATGGGATCCCCAATTATAACTTCAAAAAAGGCAACTATGACCTTATAGACAACGATCTCCCATCTCTTGATTGGCAACTTTTATTCACTGGATGCAATACTGTTGATGACCATTACAACATATTTTTACTTGAACTCAAAAGAATCATCAAACTATATGTACCAATAACAACTCCCAAAACCAGAAAAAACAAATTACCCATAACAATAAGGAAGCTTCAATCCAAAAAGAAATCACTTTGGTGGAAAAACAAATCTGGTCACGTTGCCAACTTCAAAAGACGATAAAAAAATTTATGCCACTAGATAAAGAGTAAATGCACCAATTATCACATTAAACAAGAGGAAAATCTTCTATGCACCAATTTCACCCGCACTTTCTACAATTTTGTAAACAACAAACTAAAAGACTCAAAGTCTATCCCACTCCTGAAAGGACCTAATGGTAAAGACTGCAACAATGACACTATTAAAGCCAATCTCTTTAACGCATTCTTTGGCTCAGTATTTGTAAACAGCAATGGATCATGCCCAGTATTTCCTAGTCGAACCACAGACAACTACAATGATCTAATACATATCGATTTTACAGAAGGCAATGTTGAAAAAGCAGTAATGTTGAAAAAGCAATGTTGAAAAAGCAATCTAAAACCATCTCTATCTATTGGACCAGACGGAATATGTGCCTACTTCTTAAAAACGCTATTTACTGCCATAGCCAAACCTCTAAGCATAATCTTTGAAAAATCTTTCAGGACCAGCTCCTTGCCAAACCTATGGTCACAAGCCATGGTCATCCCCATCTTCAGAAAAGGAGACCCCAACCTAGTTGAAAATTACAGACCAATCTCTTTATGTTGCGTCACTTGTAAAGTCATGGAATCAATTATCCTCCACTTAGAGACAAACAACCTACTCTCTAACAAACAATTTGTTTTCAGAAAAAAACTATCTTGTAATCTGCAACTCTTACATTGCAAAAATATATTGGCTACACAACTCGATCAGGGCAAAGCAATAGTGCAATTTACATAGACTTCTGTAAAGCCTTTGATTCAGTGGTACATGACATAAAACTAAAATCTTATGGTATCTCTGGACACCTGCATAACTGGATAGAAGCATTCCTGTCAAACAGACAACAAATGGACAAAATTGGGAGCGTCCTATCAAATTCTGTACCTGTCAACAGTGGTGTCCCCCAAGGCAGTGTTTTAGGTCCAACTCTATTCATACTCTACATAAATGACCTGTGATCATATTAAGAGCAGCTGCGTTCTCTTCGCCGATTACGTAAAGCCATTCAATACCACCGACAATACTGCTACCCTTCAAAAAGACCTCGACTATGTATCAGAATAGTCAAACAAATGGCAACTTCAAATCTCAACAGATAAATGCTCTGTGTTACATATTGGCAAAAAAAAATCAGAAAATAAAATACAAGTGAATAGTCAAGATCTTATTGATGACCCAAACTCTGTCAAGGATCTTGGAGTACTCTTCTCTAATGATCTAAGTGCTAGAACCCACTGTAACTAAATAGCCAAAAAGGCATTAAGATTTGTTAACCTACGTAGCTTTTTCTCTGGTAATATCACACTACTAACTAGAGCATACAAAACATTTGCTAGACCAATACTTGAATACAACTCATCAGACTGGAACCCGCATTACATATCTGATATTAATACAGTTGAGAAAGTCCAGAAATATTTCACAAGAAGAATTCTCCACTCCTCTACTCGTTGCAGAATACCTTATGCCACCAGACTTGAAATTCTAGACCTAAAAAACCTAGAACTAGGCTGCCTTCGGTCCGATCTAAGTGTAGTATATAAAATTATATATTGCAATGTCCTACCTGTCAATGTATACTTCAGCTTCAACCATAACAATACAAGAGCACACAACAGATACAAACTCAAGGTAAACCGCACCAAACCTGAGTGCAGCAACAGAGCGGTCAATGTCTGGAATACTCTACCTGACTCTGTGGTTTCTTCCCCAAACCCCAAAAACTTTAACCTTAGACTGTCTACTATTGACCTCACCCCTTTCCTAAGGGGCGTGCATAAGTGCACCAACATGCCTACTGTCCCTGTCCTATTTTTTCTTTTCTTTTTCTTATATGTATCCATTTCATGTATTCACAACTATGTTTATACTTATATTTGTTATCTTAATAATTGCTTGACAAAATAAATAAATAAATAAATAAATATTTGCATTCATTTACATAGCAGTGGTAGTGATTCTGTAGTGATAGCATATAACAAGCTATAAAAGTTTGTTTCTAAACAGGACATTTTAATTCTCATGTTGCATCTTAGAATCAGAGTTATCCAGTAACAGTTATTGAGATCTCTGGTTGTGAGAACAGGGAAGGAAGAGAAGCTCTACAATGAAATGCTATAACAGTAACAGGAATGCTGGAAGAGGCTTTATCCCTTACTGCCAAAGTAGGATCATCATACATATTTCTAGCATATGTTTTGTTAATTTTTTTCAGACATTTTCAAGTCATTTTGAATGGGGGAAAAAGTGAAAATACTACCATTGCCCTTTAAAAGAGAAAAGGTGACTCTGTCTATTTAAACTGTGAAAATAATTTTAACAGACTAAACAAGCTGTAGTGTGCAACCCCTAATATATCTGTTTTAATTGTAAGTTTTGAAGATATATTTATTTATTTATTATTTATTTATTAATTACATTTATATACCGCCCTTCTCCCAAGGGACTCAGGGCGGTGAACAGCTCATCTAAAAACCCCACAAAAATACAAAAGTTAAAAAGTAATTAAATATTTAAATCAGCTGCAGACTAAAATTAGGAAACCCCCCCCCACCCTTAAAAACCCAATTTAAAGTTAAAAATGGAGATCAAATTTAAAATCATTATCTCAGCCCAGGCCGGCCTGCTCAAAGAGCCAGGTCTTTAACGCGCGCCTGAAGGCCCTCAGGTCCGTGCCGGTACGAAGTTCCGGTGGCAGAGTATTCCAGAGGGCGGGGGCACCCACAGAGAAGGCCCTACTCCTTGGCGCCGCCAGACGACACATAGCGGCCGACGGCACCCGGAGCAGACCCTCCCTGTGGGAACGCACCGGCCTGTTGGAGAACGTTGGCAGAATGCGGTCCTGAAGGTAACCTGGTCCCATGCCATGGGTCGCCCTAAAGGTCAAAACTAGAACCTTAAAGCGAACCCGGAGAGCCATCGGCAACCAATGCAGCTCGCGCAGGAGAGGCGTCACATGGGCGCTACGCGACGCCCCCATAATCACCCTCGCGGCTGCATTTTGCACCAACTGGAGTCTCCGGATGCTCCCCGCAGGGAGCCCCATGTAGAGGGCATTACAATAGTCCAGGCAAGAGGTGACAAGGGCCTGAGTGACCGTGCGCAAGGCGTCCCGATCCAGAAAGGGCCGCAACCGGTAGATCCGACGGATCTGATGAAACGCCCCCCTGGAGACGGCCGCGATGTGATGTTCAAGCGACAGCCGTACATCCAGGAGGACTCCCAGGTTGCGAGCCCTCTCTGTGGGGGGCAGAACTTCCCCCCCAATAGCCAGCGAAGGTGTCAGCTGGCTATATCGGGGCGCCGGAAACCACAGCCACTCGGTCTTGGATGGGTTGAGCCGAAGCCTGTTCCCGCCCATCCAGTCCCGCACGGCCTCCAGGCACCTAGACATAGCCCCCACAGCATCGTTGGGGTGGTCCGGAGTGGAGATGTACAGCTGGGTGTCATCTGCATACAGATGACACCTCACTCCAAGACCACGGATGATCTCGCCCAGCGGCTTCATGTAAATGTTGAACAGGAGGGGAGAAAGGACCGACCCCTGAGGCACCCCACAAACCAGGGGCCTAGAGGTGGACCTCTCCCCCCCCGCCAACACGAATTGCGAACGGTCAGAGAGGAAGGAGGAGAACCATCGAAGGACGGTTCCACCAATCCCCAACCCCTCCAACCGTCGCAATAAGATACTATGGTCGATAGTATCAAAAGCCGCCGAGAGATCTAATAGGACCAGGACAGAGGAGAACCCTCTGTCACGAGCCCTCCAGAGATCATCAACCAACGCGACCAATGCCGTCTCAGTGCTATGTCCAGGCCTGAAGCCCGATTGGAACGGATCGAGGTAAATTGCTTCCTCCAGGTACTGGGGGAGCTGACGTGCCACCACACTCTCAACAACCTTCGCCACGAAGGGAAGGTTGGAGACTGGACGATAGTTGTTTAAAATAGCTGGGTCCAGGGAAGGCTTCTTGAGGAGGGGGCGCACCACCGCCGCCTTCAGGGCGGTAGGGAGCACCCCCTCTCTCAAGGAAGCGTTGACAATCCCCTGGAGCCAGCCTCGTGTCGTCTCCCTGGCGGCCGAAACCAACCAGGAAGGACACGGGTCCAATAAACAGGTGGTGGCATTCAGACCCCCCAGCAACCTGTCCACACCCTCAGCGGTCACAGGATCGAACTCCCCCCAGATAACACTCTCAAGACCTGCCCCGGACACCTCCCCCGGGACCACCCAATTGGAGTCGAGCCCCTCCCGAATCTGAGCGATTTTATCATGCAGAAATCGGGAAAACTCCTCTGCTCTACCCTGCAAGAGGTCATCCCGCGCTCTCAGTTCAAGTAGAGAGCGGGTCACTCTAAACAGGGCGGCAGGCCGATTTTCTGCCGATGCAATAAGGGCGGAGAAATACGAAGATTTCGCCGCCCCTATCGCCACAAGGTAAGTCTTAATATGAGATCTCACCTGTGTTCGGTCAGACTCAGAACGGCTCGCCCTCCAAATGCCCTCAAGACGTCTTTTTCGGCACTTCATCTCCCGTAGCTCCTCCGTATACCACGGAGCCAAATGGGATCTGTGCCGAGTCAGAGGTCGCATAGGCACAACTCGCTCCAGGGCCCCGGCGGCCAACCCCTCCCAGGTGGCCACCAGGTCTCCAGGCGAGCTGAGAGCCAGAGATTCAGGAAATGGCCCAAGCTCCCTCTGGAACCGATCCGGATCCATTAGGCGCCTGGGGCGGAACCATCTAAGTGGCTCCGCCTCCCTGCGGTGGGGGGTAGCGGAACAGAAATCCAGCCTAAGGAGGGAATGATCTGTCCATGACAAGGGTGTAATAACTAAATCCCCCCAATTACAGTCATTCAACCACTGCCCAGAGACAAAAATCAGGTCCAGCATGTGTCCTCCCATGTGAGTGGGGGCAGAAACTAACTGGGTCAGGTCCATGGCCGTCATGGAAGCCAAGAACTCCCGGACCAACCCCGAGGTTTCACCGAGCGATGGCAGGTTGAAATCCCCCATGACCAAAAGCCTAGGGGTCTCAACCGCCAGCCCGGCTATTACCTCTAGGAGTCCGGGTAGGGCCGATGAGACGTGGCAGGGAGCCAGGTACGCCATCAAAAGACCCATCTGTACCCCTTGCCCCCACTTCACAAATAGAGATTCACAGCCAGCCGTCTGAGGGACAGTGGCCTCCCTAGGACAAAGGACTTCCTTTATAAGCACCGCTACCCCACCACCCCTTCCCTGAGCCCTAGGCTGGTGAAATGCAAGGAAACCTGGTGGGCACATCTCAACCAGAGGGACACCACCCTCTGGGCCCAACCAGGTTTCGGTGACACCTACCAGATCCGCGGCCTCCTCCTGAACCAAATCGTGGATCAGGGGAGCCTTATTAACCACGGACCTGGCATTGCACAACAACAGCCGGGTATTCAGGGCCTGAGATTCCGGACAACCAGGGCTGCAGGATGGGTAATGAGGGTCGGAGCGCGCTACCGTTTGCAAACATCGGGAGCGCGATCCCCTTACCGGATATGGCCCTCTACCCCCAGCATATCTGCCTCTCCCAGTCACCGTGCTAATAAAATTGACCTTTGACATTTGAACACCTGCAGAATTATTTTGCTAATAAACATGATCAAACCCAGTACTCCGTTCTTGCAAACACAGGTGCAAAAAAGAACAGGACTGCTCCTGTTTAGCATAACAGGCTGTATCTGTTGAACCAAACACAGCATATAATTAAATCTCTCCTTCTACACAGTCATGGTGGTCTGTATCTTCCTTAAAGAAGGCAGATTGCAAGAATTGGCTATCCAGTAAGTTAAAAGTAAAGAACCATTTAGGAGGGAAAGTTATATATTTCTGTTTTAGCTACTGTTTAAATTTGTACCCGAATATATATACCCAAATGCCTATACCTCTTGAATGACTACCCATTTTGTTTCTTTCTGAATGATACACATTCCTCCTCTCCCAAAATACCAGCTGCCATGCTATAAAAAGTAACCTCTCTTTACATCAGGTTTAACTACTGATTATTTCAAACACCTGTCTGTGTATTTGATAATACATGGGGTTTTCCACTGTCTTCCAACAGTTTACTTCCCAGTAAAAATACGTGGGACATTCAAGGTTTGCATTGTAGGTTATTATGATGATGATCCTTGTGGAAAGCATAATTCTCAGTTTCCCATACAAATCTTAACTTGGTCTCAGTTCAGATTTTTTGGACAAACATGTGGATATTGAAAGAAATAATAGCAAGTGTGAGCAGGATTTCCTTCCCAACCTGAAGTGAACTGCAGCTCATTGTAACCTTTTAATAAAATGAGTTAATTTGAAAAGGTGCTATGAGACTCCTCCTGATTTTTAACTACCATAAATTAACATGGCTCTCCTCTACACTCTGTTTGGTGGGTAACTGAAATGGATTGTTGCATTGTTCAAAACAATTTCAAGAACAAATGCTTTATGGCCAGACAGCATACAAATACAGTAGTGCATATTCTACTTTCAAAGTCCTCCAAGAGCTTGTTCCTCCTCCTCCTCTCTCTCTCTCTCTCTCTCCCTCCCACTCTTTATCACTTTTTACAATCTTCTGCCATCCAATTTCTCCTTGCTGCCCTTTTCAAGGCAACTACCTCTTAAGTGCATGGAGTCAATTATCTCCCTTGTTTCTTTTAAGTCCTTCCTCATATACACTTTCTGGGGAAGTACAATAAACATTTGAGTATCTACTGTATTGTAAATAAGCAATGTAAATTGAAATAAGCACATATTCTTCTGTTGCTTATCTTAGCATTTTCCGGTTTCTATTTAGATTGTAAATATATTGGATTATATACTGTCATACCTTATTTCTCTACAGTATTCATAAATACAAACAATAGTAATAATTACTTTAAGGATTTAACTCCTTCTGTGAATCATTTCAAATATAACTATACTGGCAGGCATGTTTAACTATGGCTTGTGAAATAAACTATATATGGTAAATTGGTTCACACTAAAGCCATATACCATGAATTACAAGTCATAATTAGCTGAGTTTGCACAGGATGCCATGTGAAAATCACTTATATTAGAGCTCAAGGTACATACACATACATATCCTTGTTTCAAGGCAACCATTAGTTTCATTCCTTGCCCCCATATACCCTCAGCATGTGAATGTGAGTGTGCCTTTGAGTCAGTATTGACTCCCACAAGGATTAGCCTCCACAGTTTTCTTGGCAAAGTTTTTCAGAAGTAGTTTGCTGTTGCCTCCTTCCTAGGAAAACCCTAATCAGGAAGTTGTGTGTAAGCATTTAGGTTTGTTAATGGTTTCAGAAGGGCAATGGAAGAATATTAGCTGTTGTTACTATGAATATAAACAACTGAGAATTTTTGAGAATAAAGTTGAATAGAATTCTTGTGAAATAAAATAAAAACTCAAATTCAGGAATCCATGCATTATGATTTTCTTTTGTACTTGCATGCTATATTTCTACAGAATAATCATGTCCTTTTTAGCTTTGGTTTGAAATATCTAGCCAAACAATGACTTATCTGAAATTTATCCAAGGTCCATAGCACTTTTCCAACAATGTTTCATAAAGATATCTCAAATCATTCTTAAATCAAATGGCAGCAAAGAATATACCTCTAGAAGCATTTTCCCTAACTTCAAAGTGCCTTAGCGCTTCAGATTTCTTAGATCAAACATTCTTAGTAATCCTTTTTTGTTTATTACTAAATCTTACTACACTTGAATAATTATGACTTGCATTAAGTTTTTAGATAATTGAGAGATAACTAGGTAGGCTATAGCTCAAGACCTCAGATCGTGATCATCCAAATTGTTAATACCTTTTACCCTTCAACAGTTGGCCATCAATAAATTAAATTGCTTCTAAAATACAAATGTAATACTTCTACAGAATAACAATGGCATGAAGTCTCTTTCATATCAATGGCCTTTATTTGTTATAGATTATCTATAGCTCACAAATCACTATATTAAATAATGCAAGTACTGTAATAGTGAAATATTATGATAGCATATTATAAATATCACCTATTAAATAAATCTGAATTAGCTATTACAGAAGAATCAAGAATCATTATTGCATTACTACATATTGTTATATTTAGCAGCTAATATTGATTAATAATAATAATAATAATATTTTTTTATATACTGCTCCTCTCCCGAAGGACTCGGAGCAGTGCACAGCCATACAATTAAAACATTAAATATATAAAAGTTAAAACTAAATTAAATTAAAGACCTGGCTGAAAACAATTAAAACCTTTCCCTTAAATCCTAAAATTTGATATAAAAATTAAAATACCCAAATCTAAAATCAGCCCAAGCCGGCCTGATCAAAGAGCCAGGTTTTCAAGGCACGCCTGAAGGTCCCCAGGTCCGTGGCTGTATGTAACTCCGGAGGCAACCCATTCCAGAGGGCAGACGCCCCCACAGAGAAGGCCCTTTCCTTGGGGTCACCAGCCGGCACATAGATGCCGATGGGACCCGCAAGAGACCCTCCCTGTGGGAGCGCACCGGATGGTGAGAGGAAAATGGCAGAATGCGGTCTTGTAAATATCCTGGTCCGATGCCATGGAGCGCTTTAAAAGTTAACGCTAAAATCTTAAAGCGCACCTGAGAGGCCACTGGCAACCAATGCAGCTCGCGCAGGAGAGGCGTCACATGAGAGAACCTTGATGCCCCCATAACCACCCATGCGGCCGCATTCTGTACCAGTTGAAGCCTCTGGATGCTCCCATTCGGGAGCCCCATGTAGAGGACGTTACAGTAATCCAGTTGGGAGGTGACCAGGGCATGAGTGACTGTGCATAAGGCATCCCGATCCAGAAAGGGCCGCATCTGGCGGATCAGGCGAATCTGATAAAACACCCCCCTGGAGACGGCCGTAATGTGATCTTCCAAGGACAGCCGTACATCCAGGAGGACACCCAGATTGCGAGCCCTCTCTGAAGGGGGCAAAATCTCACCCCCAATAGCCAGCGAAGGAACTACCTGGCTATATTGGGACGCCGGAAACTACAGCCACTCAGTCTTGGAAGGGTTGAGTCAGAGCCTGTTCCTGCCCATCCAGTTCCGCACAGCCTCCAGACAACGGGACATGACCTCCATGGCATCATTGGGGTGGCTTGGGGTGGAGATGTACAGCTGAGTATCATCAGCGTACAGATGACACTTCATCCCAAAGCCACGGATGATCTCCCCCAGCTGCTTCACATAAATGTTGAACAAGAGACGAGAGAGGACCGACCCCTGAGGCACCCACAATCGAGGGGCCTAGAGGTGGACCTCTTCCCCCCTGCCAACACAAATTGCAGACGGTCGGAGAGGAAGGAGGCGAACCACCCCAACCCGGTGCCCCCAACCCCCAACTCACAAGATCGAACTCGTCCCAGATAACCATCTCAAGACTCTCCACGGTCATCTCCCCCGAGACCTCCCAATTAGAGTCCAACCCGGCCCGAATCTGAGCGATTTTATCATGCAGAAATCGAGAAAACTCTTTCGCCCTTCCCTGCAAGAGATCCTCCCGCACTCCCGGCCCAAGCAGGGAGCAGGTTACTCTAAACAGGGCGGCGGGTCGATTTTCTGCCGATGCAATAAGGGCGGAGAAGTGAGAACGCTTCACCGCCTCTATTGCCACTAGGTAGGTCCTAATATAGGACCTAACCTGTGTTCGGTCGGGCTCGGCACAACTGGCCCTCCAGGCATCCTCCAGATGTCTTTTCTGGCATTTCATCTCCCTCAGCTCCTCCATAAACCATGGAGCCGAGTGAGATCTCTGCTGGGTCAGAGGTTGCAAAGGCACAACTCGGTCCAGAGCCTCGGCAGCCAGCCTATCCCAGGCGGCTACCAAATCTGTGGCCGAGTTATGAACCAGAGTTTCAGGTAATGGCCCAAGCTCCGTCTGGAACCATTCAGGATCCATCAGGCGCCTGGGGAGGAACCATCTCCTCGGCTCCGCCTCCCTGTGGTGCGGATTGGTGGTACAGAAGTCTGGTCTAAGGAGAGAATGATCAGACCATGACAAAGGTTTAACAGTTATATCCCCTAGTCAATCATTCAGCCACTGTCCAGAGACGAAAATCAGGTCCAGTGTGTGTCCTCCCGTCCAGAAACTAATTGGGTCAGGTCCAAGGCCGTCATGGAGGCCAAGAACTCTCAGGCCACCCCAGAGGATTCACCGAGTAAAGGCAGGTTGAAGTCACCCATAACTAACAGTCTGGGTGTCTCCACCGCCAGCTCGGCTATTACCCTGAGGAGCCCGGGCAGGGCTGATGATACATAGCAGGGAGCCAGGTACGTTATCAAGAGACCCATCTGCCCACCCTGACCCCACTTCACAAAGAGGGATTCACAGCCAGCCATCTGAGGTACAGTGGCCTCCCTAGGACAGAGATCTTCCCTAATAATTACCACCACACCACCACCCCTACCCTGAGCCCTCGGCCGATGAAATGCCTGGAAACCTGGTGGGCATATCGTTACCAGGGGGAGACCCCCCTCTGGGCCCAACCAGGTTTCGGTGACCCCTGCCAGGTCCATGCCCTCATCCTGAATCAGATCAAAAATCAGGGGGGGCTTATTTATAACGGACCTGGCATTGCATAACATCAGCCAGGTGCTCAGGGCCTGAGACTCTGCACAACCAGGCCTGCAAGATGGGTCGAGAGGGTTGGAGCGCGTTACCGCTTGGAGATAGCGGGCACGCGATCCCCTAACCTGATATGGCCCTCTACCCCCACCATATCTGCCCCTCCCACTTACGGTGCCTCCTTCTGTAATAACATTCCAGATACAGTGCACTTAGATCATGTTTTTCACATTCTGCTCTCTGACACTTGTACTATAACTCCCAATCTGACTTTGAGAAAGATTAAAGAGTTGATCGCAATCTTATACACATGTATCTAGGAGTTAAGTCCAATTCAGCTCATTTAGATGTATTTCAGAAGAGACATACATAGAGTTATGTAGCTGAAAACTGATCATTATAATCCAAAAACTTTTGGGGTGGTGATTAAAGGTTAGACTGTAAATTGTAAGACCAGCAATATTTAATTATAGAATAAATTACATAGTAACCATGACTTAATATAAGCTTGATAACCCAAAACCCAAAGCCTAAAACCCCAACATAACTACTATGGTAATGTTTATGTACAATAAAAGGGAATTACAAAAACATAAAAGCACTAGCTACAAATAAATTATAAGGATATGTACTGCTGAAGGATAGCATCATTTTGCCTTTAAATCACAATGCAGACTAAGAATAAATTTGTTCCTAGAATAGGACTACTATATCTGTGCTGCAGGAATCCAAATGACCACAAGATAGCAGCATGGGCATATGTCCAGAAAACTGTGACATGCTACCATCTAGTACAGTGGTGGTCCATAAGAAAATTTTGGTGGTCAGCAAAAAAAAATTTGCATTTTTTATATTGCACTAAATCAGGGGTCCTCAAACTATGGCCCCTGGGCCAGATATATGCAATGAACATTTGTGTTGCTTCAGAGAGTGTCCCCCTTCGGAGACTTTTTGTGTGGGTCGGAGGGGGGCAGAAATTCTGACTTGGGGTCTGCTTCAGCCTCCTGGTGTGGGGCTTTGGGCAAAGGCTGGGGAGAAGTGCCACTGGTGATGAAGAGCCTTGTTCCAGTGGGACTGCATCATGGCCTGGAACTGGCTGACCATCTCAGCCCACTGAGCCTCCAGGCACCGGTATCTGGCATTGCACTCTCACAGGTCTTCCTTCTGCAAGGAAAGCCTATGCTTGAAGTCCTCAGTGAGGTGCTTCTGCTGATCTTCCTTCTCAGTCAGATCCAATTTGAACTGAGCCAGCTGTTTTGCCAACTCTTTCTTGAGGTGGCTTCTTAGTTCCAACAACTGCTTTGTGCTGGGGCCCTAAGGAGCCCGGGCGAGCAGGTGAGGAGTGGTTGGGAGGGGAGGGGTGAATAGAGGCTGGTGAGGTGCCCCTTGATGTGAGTGTCATTGAGTTGGCCACACCCATCCAGTCACATGACCACCTAGTCACGCCCACCCAGCCAGTCATTAGGCAGATCATATTAGTTATTAGGGATTTAAAATCATGAATTTAGTTGTCCCTGAGGTCCAATAGGTTGGTGATCCCTGATCTAGTAGTCATCCCCAATTTTGCAGCATAAATTAGGTATTCCCAGTTAAAATTAACAACAAAAAAGATGAGCATATCGCTATGCAGATTTCCTTAGTTCTGATATTATTAGATGGTGGGAAAGCATGAAAACATTATTGAAGAATCAAATGAGAAAAGGAAGGATAGAAAATCCTGGAAAATTATTCTTCAGGAAAATAGTGGGAATTCAAGTATGCCTCAAGGTATTTAAAATTCCTGAAGTAGAGGGTGGCTAAAATGTTTGTCTTGATAGATAGAACAAAGAGAAATGGCACTCTCTCATTGTCCTTGAATTGCTTATTGCCAGGATCATTCTAAGCTGAAACTAAAAGATTAAATCTATTCTGCAAGTATAAACAAAGACATAAAACACAAAAACATAATATGAGTTCTCATGTCCAGAAGCAACCCAAGATCATTGGAAGGAAAAATAGGACTGTGCAAAGAAAGAAGTAGGAATAGCAGTAGTCTTGTAATTCTACTGGCAGAACTACCTAATCTAAAGTTTTAAGTAGTTCTGGCAGTAGAAATGATGGCTACATTATTAATTTAAATATAAAAGTGGTATGTAAACTGGAGAAACCTGCACCTTCCCTTCAGTTATTGTTGCTAAGATCTGTATTGAGGAGCAGATTAATTTATTTAGCTTCACAGTAAAACTGAAAATAAAACTGACTGTATTATAAAATTTATCTGTTTGTATTTCGTCTTTCCCTTCCTCTCCTGCTCAGTATATAAACCTTAAATGTTTGAATTGTACAAAAAATGAATACATTCCATTCTAATTTATTTCAGAACACACTCTACATTTATTCTGGGACATAAGCAGTCAAAAATCAGATTAAAAGCAAACATTTGTTACTGATTCATTCTAGTATGCAATCGCTTACTACACAGATTAATGTACTTGTCACAATTCCTTACAAAGCCTTCTAAGTTAAATTTAAATGTAAATAATGGCAAGTGTCAGCCAAATAGTTACAAAGTGATTGCTTATGTTCCTTTGTTTCCTTTGCCTTCCAAAGTACTTTTTTAAAAGTACATTTGATAGAATGGAACAGAAGTGCTCCTCTGTGGGAGAATTCAGGCCTATGTAGCTGTTTATGAATAATATCAGAGAGGAGTTACTTGTGCTGTTTGGAGCTTTTAGGAGGCATTATTAAAATGATGGAACTTGGAAGCTTATATATGATCCTAGATAAGGATAATTCAGACAACTGGGAGTCACCACAACACTCACAGAAAGTGCTGTAAAATAAAGATATATGTGAATTATACAATAACTGAGGCAAATGCATTTGAATATGCAAGTGCATTATGGACATTTTCCAAGCAGCTATCCAGTTTCCCATCCTTCTTGGTCCAAAAGACACACCAACATTGTTTTACTTTCTGCTTTAAGTAGAAACTGCTAACAATCTACTGTACATTGACTAACAATATCACTTTACTGAAGTGCTATGATTGGGGAACCCTGTTAAAACCAACCATTATAGCTAGAACTTAGAGCTGTCAGTCTCAAAATTGGCCTTCCCTTTGTAGAAAGTTAGCACCCATCCCTCCCCTAGAAGAATGAAATATTCTAGGAAATATTAAAAAGGCAAAATATTATATTTCCCTGGTTGAAAAGGAGAAACATGTTTTTAAAGACAAAGAAGCTTCCTGCAGCTCCTTGACCCCCCTTCAGCTTCAAGGTGATGGGATTAAGACATGGCTTTCAGGACATAATAGAATTACCCATCTCACTACATGGCACCTGTTACATACGACCAAATATGGCCAAAGAGTAGAGTCGGCTAGCAGACTCCTTTCATTGGCCCAGCCACCAGCAGGAAAAATAAAGTCCCATCAATGGCTGAAGCTTTGGACAGCGCTGGCTACAAAAGCCAGCACCTGCCGCAATTGAGCAGCCTTTTTGGATTTAACTACAATAAAAACATCTTACCAGTTACTGCTGTGTCCTGCCTCTCATTCACATGTGGACCCATCTAACACTGGCGACGAGGATGGGATCCTGAACTGCAGAGAGAACAAAGGACAGCTCGTGGATTCGGACGCCATATTACCGGTCAGCGCAACCAGCCTGGCACACCATCTGATGGCAATCCTCTACAATCCAGCAAAGGAAAAATGATCCTCTTACATGGGCCATTTTAACCTGCACTTGGAAGTCAATGACTCCAAGCAGCTCCCAATGTGCAGAAAAAAGCATTGTTCCTAACTTACTACGACATCGAGATCTATGAAATGGCAGATGTTCTGGTAGCAGATGACTTACAGACTGTGTCCTGGGACGAACTACAGTGGGCCCTCAAGGGACACTACGGCCCCTCTCCTTCCTACCTAGTCAGCCGATATGATTTCTACAAGCGGAGCCAAAGAGAAGGGGAGACGGTCAATGCGTTTGTGGCAGACTTGTGGAGAATCGTGAAAAACTGCAGATTTCCCGACACTGAGGGGATGATCAGAAACCGGATCATCCTGGGGATGAAGGATCCTGCACTACAAAAGAAACTCCTGGCCGGCGAGGACGTCACCTTCAAAGAAGTCGTCGATGAGGCATAAGCCACAGAATCATCCAACAACTTGGCAGTACAGATCAGAGGAACAGGGAAGGTCCAAGCGACTATAATCAATCGCCATCCCAAACCAAGTGAATCCGCATCTGAGGCAAGCAACGACAATGATGGAGACATTTACAAACTAAAAGCCGGTAAGCCAGGCAGGAGACCAGGAAGCAGAGAGTGCGGGGGTTACGGCAGAAACCATCACCATTCAGCATGCCGATTCAAGGACACTGTTTGCTGGAGATGTGAGCGCAGAGGCCACGTCATGGAGGTATGCCGGGCCAACCAACCAGCAAACAAGGCAGACGAGCAACATCACCCACGAGACAACATGACCACCAAGGGGGGAAGGAAGAATCCTGGCGGGAAATTCAAAAGGAGAGAGGATGCCAGGGAAGAAGCCCATTTCACATTCGTGGGCTACGCACAGAGCCAGGTGAGTCATGCCGATGTCTATGAGGCCAACAAGATAATGGCTACAGTTTCCATCGAGGGAAAGCCCTGCCATATGGAGGTGGACTCGGGGTCCTACATATCTATGATATCGTGGGATACCCTCAAAAAACTCCAACCCAAGCAGCAGCGCGACCAGCTGGAGCCACAGATCATCACGTTAAGAGACTACCAGGGCTGCCGCATACTAGTTCTGGGAAGGAAGACAACCTTACTTCAGAGTATGGAACATTCTGAGGAGAACTAACACTCACCATAGTAGATCGGAACCTGCCACGTCTACTAGGAACGGAATGGTTCCAGATGCTCCAATTAAACATCGCCGAGGTTCATGCAACAGAGACACCCCCCCAACCCAACAGCAGACATCATGGAACTAGAGCAGGAATTCAGCAACGTCTTCGACGACAAACTGGGCAAGTACACAGGGACCCCCATATCAATCAACCTAGACCCCAAAATTGCCCTGGTCCTCCTTAAACCACGGCAAGTCCCGTTCGTTCTCTGGCCCAAAGTCGAAGAGCAACTAGATAAGCTAATAGCCCAAGGGGTCCTAGAACCAGTGGACCATGCCAAATGGGAGACCCCAATTGTGATCCCAGTCAAGCCAGACAGGTCAATAAGAATCTGTGCTGACTTCAAAACAACCCTGAACAAAGCCCTCCAGCAGAGTGCACACCCCATACCCATAATACAGCACCTCCTGCACTCCCTGGGCCAAGGGACTATATTCACCAAATTAGACTTGGCCCAGGCCTATCAGCAACTGCCTGTCGACAAGGCAACTGCTGAGGCATAAACCATCATCACACACCAGGGCATGTTCAAGTGTAAGTGGCTCCAGTTCGGAGTGAGCATAGCTCCTGGCCTGTTCCAAAGTATCATGGAAAGGCTGCTGTACAACATCCCAGGGGTCATACCCTACTTTGATGATGTAATCGTCTCGGCCAGCAGCAGACAAGAACTTATGAAACAGTATGGGAAGTCCTGGGGAGATTCCAAGAGGCGGGCTTGAAACTAAAGAGAAATAAATGCCACATAGCAGTCCCACAAGTGGAATTTTTGGGGTTTCTAATTGACGCTGCAGGCATCTGACCCACAAATGGAAAGCTGAAGGCAATATGGGAAGCCCCCATACCACAAAACAAAATGGAACTGCAAGCATTTTTAGGGTTGCTTAACTTTTACAATGTCTTTCTGCCACAGAAGGCAACCATCGCAGAACCCCTCCACAGGCTACTCAATAAAATGAGAAGTTGGACCTGGGGACAACGCGAGGCTGAGGCGTTCAGGAAAATAAAAAAAACATTTTAACATCTAACAGCATCCTCATCCAATACAGTGAGATGCTGCCACTTACACTAACATGCGATGCCTCCCCCTACGGCATTGGAGTGATCCTCAGCCACAAACTACCCAATGGTACTGAAGCCCCCATCGCATACTTTTCAAAGACACTGTCAAAAGCTCAAAGAAATTCAAAGACACTGTCAAAAGCTCAAAGAAATTACAGCCAGATCGACAAGGAAGCATTTGCCACAGTTGCAGGGGTCAAGCATTTCCACGAATACCTGTACGGAAGGCAATTCGACCTCATCACTGACCACAAACCCTTACTGGGCATCCTTGCTGGTGACAAACCCACACCTGTCCCCCAGGATGTTAAGATGGACAGTGTTCCTGGCCCCATACAGTTACTGCATAATCCACAGACCAGGAAAAGACATTGCCCACACCGATGCCCTCAGCCACTGTCCCCTCCCAGACCCAGCCGAAGACCCAGCGCCTTCCACTATAGTGCTGCTTATAGAGGAGGTGATGCCTGGACTGATGACATCATCAGAAATCATGAGACTCACAGCCCGCGACAAAATCATGGCGTGAATTTCAAACTGGGTGTGGAGGAGATGGCCAGAAGCAGTCAAAGGGGAGGAATACCAACCATATAAAAATAGGCAGACAGAACTGTCAGTTCTCAAGGGATATATACTGTGGGGGGATAGAGTAGTCATCCCTCCTAAGGAATAAAATACTGACAATGTTACACGAGGGCCACCCGGGGATATTCCGAATGAAAGCCTAGTTCCAAGTGGGGAGAAAGACACTGGAATCATAGAAGTTGCTTGGAAAGAAGGTTAATTGATGAACAGGATCACATACCTTGGAGCTCTTGGGCGAAGAAAAGGGAAGAAATGCTGAGAGTGCCTGGGTTTTATGCCATCTCTGGGCTTTGAACTTCCTGAGGCACAGGAAGAATATCCTGATGGTTGCTGTCAGAGGTCATAGCTAGCTTTGTAGGTTGTCTGTGCTAAGTTTGGTTGAAACTTGGTGTGTGGTGCAATGAAGGGCAATTAAATGGCTCTGCCTGAAGAAGGTAGATCTTTGTTATGTAGAATAGACTGGCCCAGGCCTTAATGGCCCATTAACAAAGTTTCTGCCTCTCTGAGTTTCTACTTCTTTTTTAGGGGAAATATTCTGCCTTTTTAATATTTCCTAGAATATTTCATTTTTCTAGAAGAGGGGTGGGTTTTAACTTCCTACATGACCCAGCAAAATTCATTTTGTTTCTTAATTAATGTCTTAATTAACAAGATCCATTCATGCTTTTAATATATTTTATATGGCTTTAAAATATATTTTAAATATAGTTTTTTTATATCGAAATTATTTTAACATATTATAATAATTTAGACAGTAATGTTATTATATGTATAAACTCCAAGTTAAGAACTATATGCAGTGTTTTAACGATTTTAAACAAAGGCATATGTCCTATATATAAACAAGAGTGCTATCTTTCAAACACAAAATAGTGTACACAGATTCCATAGTGGCAAATCAGGAATGAAAGAAGTGTTGCTGGTATCATCATCTTCACATGGAGTACTTCAAAAGATTTCACCAGCCAAGCTAGTTTTAGAAAAAGCTGCTATCTTATGTTTAAAGGTCAGGCTTAATGGCTTTTACTGCTTATTCTTCTCCTGCTCACATTTCTGTAAATCAGAACATTTCTGAGCTCTTAATTTTGTTAGAGATTGTGTCACTGGAAATAAGACAAGGTAATCTAATTTTTTTTAAAGTAATACTTTACTTCAGAAATTCTACAGCATGGTTGCTTCATTTGGTTCACACACTACATTCATACAAGTTTTCATTGCCTAGTACACATAAACCCAGTTACTTTGTCAGCTTCTGTTTTAACCTTTCAGTTTCCTTTCAATGCATCTGATCTGATCTTATATTTCCCTATCATACTATTATCACCTCATTCATTGTTGTAAGGAGTCGCCACTTATATCCTCTCTAACCATCTTGGTTCACTTACTATGGATACATGGAAGTCATTGTCTCCATGACATGCCTACACATCATAATATGATACTAGTCTGAAGCTGCCAGAGCCTAAAAACAAAGCAGAGAAGACAAAAGCCAGGAATATTATCAAAAGGATTCCTTGGTGAGATAGATTAGAAGAAAACAAATAAATAAGAATTAAAGGACAAATATCACCAGAAGCAGATAATGGAGGAAGATCCTGCATAGAAAACTGAAGCCACCGGGCTTATAAATCAAACAAAGAAAGACTTTTGGCGATAAAAATGGTCCGCCAACTCTTTGAAACATCCTGCAAGTGAATTTGGCGGCCTTGTTGAGAAGGACTTGGTAAGTAGAGATAGGTGTCAGTGAGAAAGAACAAATGTATATTGTAACCAGTAAAGTTTCGCTGTTACTTTAAATTCATTGGGTCTCCATATATTCCAAAAGAATCTGAGGTGCCTCAGGTTTGAATGCCTTGTGTGCCTCAGGTTTGAATGCCTTGTGGGCATTCTTGATTATTTCCTGGCTATTGACCAAAGCTTTGTGCGTTGTCTGCTTTAGCTGCAATTATCTGGAAATCCAAGTAGAAAGCAAGGGGCTTTTAAGATTCATGTGTACCAGTCTATGGATGCATGAGTAAGTGACTATAAACCAAACCTATTTATGCAATGGTGATGGACATGGGAGGTGGATGAACTACAGGCATCCAGGTATGATCTGTGTGATCATGGCTTGCAGTCTTCTGTTGACTTCCCAAATTGCTTTGCCAATATATTAAGTATATAAATATGTACAGATAATAACACAGTTATTGTCTCCCATCCTGAGGTAACATGCCACAGTAATCTACTGCAAGAGCATAAGTTGTGCCTGTGGTTGAGATCTGGACCAATGTGATGTTTGATATATGACTAGGTGCACAAGTTGCGTACTAGGACCTATGAGTAAGAGCAGAGCCTTGGTAACTGGCTCCTATTGTACACACCTAGGTTTCTGAAGGCTGTGATGGTGGTGTAGCTGAACCTGCTTGCAGGGAGAAAGCAGTAAGAACTGGTAAAATGACCTGCATGCTTCATACAACAAAAGCAAAAATGGAAAGGCGCCTGACACAAAAATCTGCTGGCTGCTAAGCAAGTACATTTCTCTGTCAGTGATGACAACTGTGGGACAACACCCTGTAAAGGAAATGGCAATGTGGAACAGATATAACACTTGACAGTGTGAGCTTTGTGGCATACTTCAATCCTGTGCCCTGCATGCCACAGCATGAAGTGCCTTCAAAGGAATTATCTTGTTCAACTGGGATTCATCTCTTTTCTACCATAAAGTCAAGACACCTGGAGGCTAAGGATTCTCAAGCATCTGATGCTGGGGAAGTTGAGCAAGACAGTCCCTTTGAAAGCATTTCACGCTGTAACACGCAGGGCACAGGATTGAAGAATGCCACAAAGATCACATTATCAAAGGATATATCTGCTTAATATTACCATTTAGCCTTCCATCCATGTTTCCATTGTGAGGACAAATGCCCAATGAAAGTATCCAATGGCAAGTTTAAAGTCATACTTTAGTCAGACTGAAACTTGCCATTGGGTATTTGCATGGGGCATTTGTCCTCACAATGGCAATTATTCCTGGGAATTTAAAGGATTGGCTTGGATTACTGGTAGGTGAAGATTCACATAGCTTTCAGCATGAGCAGAAAGGAGTTAGACTGCAATGTACAATATAAAGGTGGAAATGACATTACTTGTAGCTTGAGAGATGTATGACCAACCAACCATCACAACCATCACATGATTGGGAACCATCATGGACAAGAGGCTTTCATTGATAGCTCAATCTGCCTTCATGCACTCAACTACATACGTTAGATGGGAGGGGCATAGAGTGAGTTGAAAAATAATTGCACTGGTTTCTCAGTTTACATGGAACCAGTGACGCTTATAGGGAAATGCAACAGCAACTCCTAGATTTAGTGCAAAGTGATCTAGGCAGAGATGCTGAGTGTACTTTCTGCTTAAAGGGCACAGTATGTGAGTAAATAATTAGCCGCTTTTCAGTCGCCTGGCACCAGGGATGGTTATGTGGATTTGTCCTGATAGTGCATACAAAAACCCATTTATTTCCTCCCCAAGAGAGATAAAATTAAGTACCAGATTAAATGGTTTATATGTTCTCCATTCAAAAATTTGGCGACTTGATGTTTTTAAATTCTTGATTAGCTTTTTATTTAATGAACACAAGCATTATTTCCTAAACCAGGTTCTGTATCTACTGTATTGGCCAGCTGTGACTATTATTTTGTGGGAGATAGACGCAAATCTAGAACCACAATGTTGACTACTTTGCATATTAGAGAGTTGAGTCGTAACATTCAGGACAAACACTTTCAACCCTCTCTTCCCCTCTTTTTATTTATTTATTTATTTATCTATTTACTTACTTACTTACTTACTTACTTACTTACTTACCTACCTACCTACCTACTTACTTATTTGTCAATCCCTTAAAAGATAATAGGTATAAGTATAAACATAGTTATGAATGATAACTACAGTTATAATGATAACTAGTGGCATACAGAAGGAATATTGAGTACGCCTGCGTTTCTCAGAAGAGTGTAAGAAAAGATGCACAGACGTTGCCGGTAACCAATATGAAGAGAAAGGCACTTCTTTCTCTTCCCGCCTTTCCATTTTGGAGAAACAGCCCTTTTGTGCGAGGCGCCTCTATTGCCTGACTGATAGCAAAAGAGGGCGGCAAACAAGGTTTGTTGCCCGGGCAGCCGCTCTTTAGGGGCGGGGAGGAGAGGCGGAGAAAAGGGAAGAAAGAGCCGCCCTCGCCGCTCTTCCTGCCACAACTACCCAGGAGGGGGTAGGCGGCGGGTTGTGGTTGTGCGAGGCGACTCTGGATCTGTCCAAGTGATTTAGCCACAGGCTGGCGCTCCGGTAGAAAAAGCGCTACTATGCCCACCAACTTCACGGTGGTGCCGGTGGAGGCGCCCGCTGGCGGCAACGAGGCCCCGAATGCCCAAGAGGTATTGCAGCAGCCGGAGCGATTAGACGAGTCAGCCAATGAGAATAGTAAAAGCCAGGGCTGCGCTGGTGCCCACGACCGGCAACCGCAACAAAATGAGAGTGGCAGCGTGGAGCGCGGGAGCCAAGGTGAGTGGCCGAGTCTCCGGCTGGGATGAGAACCGACGAGCACATGAGTCACAAAGAGTTGCCCGGGAAGAAAGGGAAGGGTGGGGCGCGCGTGTGCTGAGGTTAAGTCCCTTCTGTCCGGGCGCCTATTTGTGTGAGTACGGGGGCTGTGTGGGGGGAATAATTTCAGCTCCATTTCCTCCTCCCCGACGTGTGGATTTTTTTGAGGTGGTGCCTGGTTGGAGGAAGCTCCGCTTAGTTGTTTTTTTGCAGCAAGCATGCAAGTTTGGGGCAACTCTTCCCCAAACCGCTAATGAAGAAACATAAAAGGTTATGCGGAGGAAACCTGTGAAGTGATTGAGCAGAGCTGTATTAAGAAGTGAATTTTTGTAGGGTTGGGACTTTGCTGTTTGTTCTTGGCAGCAGGTCCCACAGGTGGCCTTTCCTGGCAGCGGATGAAAACAAGGAGGAGTTAATGTAGGCATTCTCGGTCATTGAAGATGGGCATTTTTTTTCACTATAGGAAATTTACTAGAACAGACCTACATGATGTATTTTCTCTGTGAAGTTAATTCTCAATTAATTGGGCTCAAACCAATTTACTACGAAATAGCCATGCATCAGATTATTTCTTAAGAAAATTATTTGTGTAAGAAAAGAAGGAATTTTTTTCTTCAAGGAGAGAAAAAAGTACACAAACGATTTAAGCATGATAGGGTAGTAGGTTTATAGTATGTGCAGTTTCATTCTGTAAAGGAAATGGTAAGATTATTTCAAAATACACTAACTCCCAAATGTGTACTAATTCCAGTTTTTGCATAATACAGTATAGAGATCTATCCATCACCTGGTTGTACAATTATCTTGGACTATGGCATTTTAAATTGCAGATAGGATTTAGTATTTTGATTGATTGTTATTCTGTTGTTGGAAAATATTTTTTAATTTTTAATTAAAAAATTAGCACATGAAAAAACATCTAGGTCAGTAGTGTCAAACTCTCGGCCCGTGGGCCGGATGTGTCACGTGCTGGCCCCAGCCCCGGCCCCGCCTGGTTTAGCTAAGAGGAAAAAAGTCCCGCTACATCACATGACACCGCAGTGATGCTGCAAGTTGAACACCTCTGATCTAGGTAAATTCTGTCTCCCAAGTAATAACTTTTGAAAAATGAGATTTTAGCATGGAGTGGCCTCAGTTATGCCAAGTTCAACATTCTGTGCTAATTGTATAAATCAGTAATGAAACATATTGTATAAATCAAAGATAAAGGATTAGGTAAACTTTGCACCCACTTACTGTAAAAGGAGTTTAGATTCACTAGTAAAAGGGAGGTGAATGACATACAGGAGGATAAATGTAAAAGTAATTTTAAAAGTTCCTTTGATGGGGAAAGGCAGGGGAAGAGAAAAATACTACAATAGAAATAGGGCTGCATATGAATTAGTTTAAATTTGGGGCTTTAGCGTTGGTTTGTAATAATGGTAGAGTGGTAATATAATAAAAATACAGGGCTCTCTTTGTGCTATATGCCATAGACAGCTAATCCTATTTCATCAGATTGCAAAAATACTTCACTAGTAATTTGCATCACAACAACATACTGTACTTCAAATGTATATTGTGAGCCTGTCACCTGGCTGATCCTTTGTTAGGTTGGTACTGTATCTAGGTCATAAGGTACTGTACCTTAAGTCATAGAAGGAAAGGGATAGTGTCTGGATGTTATATTTTAGGAAATAATTTCTAGAGGTAATTATGTTGCAGCATAGAAAGTAAAGTAAGTCACACTTTCAGTATTGATATTTTCATAATGGCATATGCTTTTGTGAATTCATAACTTTCATTTTATAAGATGTAGGAAGTATTATCAGATAGGTCTGATGTGTGTGTGTGTCTGTTTATCAGGCATATCTGAATATTCCATAAGTTTCATGTCTGATCTATTTACAATTTAATTTCCTTATATATGAAGGAAATGTGTGTGTTTGTTTATATATATATATATATATATATATATATATATATATATATATGTATATATGTATGTATGTATGTATGTATGTATGTATGTATGTATGTATGTATGTATGTAAACAATGAGAAGGAAATTAAGTGGTAAATAATTAGATCAGACATAAAATTTACGGGATATTCAGATAGGCCTGTTTTTAAATAGTGACTATTCACAAGCAGTCATTGAGAATAACTTGTATGTTCTTATTTTAACTACTTATCTAGTGTGATAGAAATCCATTGTCAGGTATTTTGTAATTTGTATCATATAAGAGCTACTATTGTTGCAATTGCAAACTTTAAAAATTATAAATGATTTAAAATTTGTTGGCAGGAAGTATGAAAGGTAGAAGGAATCATGAAAGCATTTGTCTAAGAACATTCAGAATTATGTTGTTAAGAATAATTGTCCATGTAAGAAAACAATTCACAAAAATACAGAATCTTAGGTCATAAAAGTAAAATCTATAGGCACCTTATGATATAAAACTATCTGATTATACTAGTTTTCAGCAGCACCTGATAGATGCTTAATTAATGCTTTATGTTAAAAGTACCTGGAGACAGTGGAGAGAAGGCAATGAAGATGACCATAATCTTGCAAAACATATCCTATAAAGAAAGATGGAAAAGAGAATTCTTGTTACAGAACATCAGATAATTCTTGAAATCTTTGGAGGGCTAAAAAGATACAGTAATTACAAAATTAAGAGAACCTGAATGACCAGTAGAATAAATTTGAGAGTAGAAATCAGATTTGTAGTGGTTGCTTCCACCCACCCTTTTTGAAGGATTTTAAGAATGGGTTAGTCATTTGTGGCTTTTGAGCATTTGATACTATTCTGGTACACTGAATTGTTGCTTTTGCATTCTAAGATCTACATAATTATAGTGGTTGGTTTCTTTTCTTTCTGGTTTTCTCTTTTTTAAAAAGAACCTCGGTACAGATTATGACGATTTGCAAACTTTTTGTGTGTGTTTAAAGCTAGCAAATTGAAGAAATGCCCTCTGGTTAATGAGCAAACAAATTTAATCTACCATATTAATTGAAAAAAATAGTACTTGAAAAAATAGATTTTCCAAAATAGGATCAAATGTGTTGCTTGAAATTTCCTTTTTGTTGTTAGGAATATAGGGCTAAATAAATGGCTTAAAAGTACTGAAGAAACTTATGACGATCACGTAGTGATCCAAGATAAAGCTGGGGTTGAAATCCAAATAATTTCAGGACCACATTGACGGAGATATATGCAGGTAGCCCTCTGGACAGGGATATATACAGGTAACTGTAATGGAGCCTGCCCAATATGATCAAAAATTGTAACGGTTGTAAAATGAATTGGTCACATAACTAATCTGATTTTACCATGATTTTTGCCACAATCATTAAGTGAACACTGTTGTCATTAAGCAAAGCCATTGTTCACTACGTCACAGTTTTGCAAAAAATTATAAGTGCCAGTTTTCAGCAAAACTTTGCAAAACCATATTACTGGTCATATTGTGGTTACATGACCAGAAATATGGTTGTGTTGATGAGTAATTGAAGTGTGGTCATAACTTTGAATAGTTGCTAAGCAGACAGTTGTAAGTCAAGGGCTACATATCTCTTCCTGAGACAGTACTACTTCAGAATGCAGGTGAGTGATTAGATGTTTAAAGCCTCTTGTTAAAGCATCTTAAATTATGTGTCAGCGATAAGAAGTCTTACAGAGCTTTCTAGTCTGTTCAGGAGGTAATTTTTTAGGTAGAGTTGTTTTACTGCAGAGAAGATTCTATAATAGAATCTTATAACTGCAATTCAAGTGACACAGTCCTGGAACGATTGCCACAAATTATTGCTGTACATTTACTATCATTCCAGTAATGGACAGCATAAAAATGGAAAGTTCAGAAACACAAGAACGCATCTGGTACAGTTTACAAAGGCAGGAAAAAAAAATACACGAGAACAACATTGAGCCCACTCAATAACAGTGGAATCCGTCAATTAGATCTTTAGCACTAAACATAAATTCTCAGTTAAATGGAAACTAGAAAAAGCATTTTTCCCCAATCTCATTAGCCATTATCTCTTAGAATCTTAATATGTTTCCTTTATAGCAAAACTTCATGATTCGGCAGACATGAATTTAAAAGTGTTTCAATCATTTGAAAGTGAAAATTGCGTTAGTCATAGAACAGAAACAATGTGTGACAAAGGATAATCAACTCCTTTCCCAAACCCAGCATTTCTCCTATGAGCTGCTCAGAGCATCCAGAGATTGGGTGGTTCAGTCTTCATTCTGATAGGCTGAACTTAAAATTCCGGAACGCTCCTCCTCCTCCACGTGACTCCTCCATAGCGTTCCCCAGTTTTAGCTCAGCCTCGTCAGAATAGGTTGTGTTAGTGTTTTCTGTTCGAAACAGGTGGATTCTTTATTCTTATTTCCTCAAATTTTCCTTTCTGTGTTTTCTCATTTTATCCCTTTGTCCTTTATTCTTAGTCTAGAGTGATTTTTTGTTGCCTTTGGTTTTTCCCTTTTCCTTTTGGATTTCGGTTTGCTTTTAAAAAAAGGAGAGAGCAGAGAGCCCTCCGTTCTCCCGAAGGGAGCTTCGGGGTTTGCTTTGTATTTTGGGAAGCGCCTACTGCACCCCGAATTTTAGGGTTCGATTGGGAACGTCGTTTCCAGCCCCCCCCTCCACTGGTCCCCCCCGCCGCTTGATTGCGCAACGCTTTGAAACGGCGTGGCAAGAGATTCTTCTTTATTAATTCCCCCGAATGCCGTTTTTCAAGAGGGAGTGAGGCGCAATCGTCTTTTACCTCGTTTTCCTGCCGATTAGAGCCAAGGGGATAGAAAATCTCCATTGCAGGGCAGGATTGTTGCTGCTGGTGTGTGCGCGCGCGCCAAAAGTCGGTCGGCTGCCATTTTGGACACAGGAGACCACATGACCACATAGCTGATAAAAAAAAACATTGACTATGTGGCATATTTACTGCTCTCTGGGGACTTTTCAAGGCAAGAGTCCACAAACGTATAGACATCTGTTGATTTCACTAATATTGTCTGTTGGCTAACACAGTCATTCCCAGCAGCACAACAGCGAGCACCTAAGGCCTGAGTCAGCCTGTGTAATAACGCTGTTGAGGGCCCCTATTCAATAAGGCCCTGTTGGCATTCTTAATTTGGCTAATCAGTAATTTATTAATTTATATAAAAATAAAAAATAAAATTAAAAACAAAATAAAAATAAATATTGTTCTGTATGTAAATAGTTGAACAAACCTTGATTTCTTCTTATATTTATATATTAAAAAAAATACAAAACAAACAAACAAACCAAAACAAACAAGAGGAATATATTGTTGTCAGGGCACCCTGCCCCTTCTGGGTCAGGTCCCTGGGCATGCCAACTGCCATATTTGTCTATCTCTATACAAATTATATATATATATAATTATAAATATATATAATTATATATATATATATATACACATACACACACACATACATACATACATACATACATACACACACATACTGGTTTTACTTATTAAGACTATAAAATGGCAGAGGATAGCGGTTCCCACCCATCTACCTCTCGAGGCAATTCCAAATCCAAATCTAAGAATGTGGGGGGTATTTCCAAAGCTTCTGAAAGAGATGCCAGAAGGCGCCATAGGGCCCCAGAAAAGCAAATAGATAAATGTGCACAAGAGGCACGTAGATCTTCTCAACACCCTTCTCCACTCAGTCCAGGTCCCTCCTCAGCTGCACACCCTCCCCCCCTAGATATTTCTCTTCCATCCAGGCACAGCCGAGACTCATTGGGGCAAGAGGCCCAGCCATCCGACTCGCCATCCACAAGGCGAGTTCCTGAGGCCACATTCACTCCGACTGCAGCGAGGCTTCGCCAGGATACTTCTCTCCCAGAGGAGGTGCCTGATCAAATGAAAACATGGATGGAAATGGCCATCAGGCAGGGAATCGCAGCCGGCTTACAGCATGCAATTATGACCAGACATCAGTCTGCACCTGTTGATCCTGATGCTCAGTCGGTTCATTCTATGGTCAGGTCGGAACAGCACTGTGACCAGGTACTTCCACCAGGGTAATTTCATATGCAGGTCCCACAGGGGGAGGATCAAGAGATGGAGGCAGAGGAGCTGCTCCAAATACAAAGAGCAAAGTGATTTAGAATCACTTCATGATAGCGACCATTCTTTATCTGAGCCAGATTTTTTGGAAGGAGGGATGTCTGAGGACGAGGGGCTCACCCCTGACCAACCTACTTTTACTGGCCTGTTTCAGCCACAACTATTTAAATCACTCCTCTTCAAAGCAAAAAACACGGCAGGCCTAGATACAGCAATCCCCCCTATCTCTTCACCAGAGGAGGGGCCTCAAGATCTCTTTTTTAATCAGCCCACTGTTCAGGCAGATGTGATTCCGGTCCCTCACATGTTCATGGACCTAGTTCAGAAACAGTTAATCTCCCCTGCAACATGTCCGGCTCTTACGGGATATGATAGGAAATTCGGGGTACCTAAAATTGTTAAATACTCCGGAAGTCGATGATCCCATAGTTGGGCTAGCATCTTCTTCCTCTGTTCCCAGCGAGGCACTCGAGGCCTTAAGGCCGGAAGACAAAAGGGCTGAACTAGTCTTGCGCAAAGCCCATCAGTCAGATGCATGGGCCATCAGAGCAGCCACGGCTGCTTTCTTTTTTAACCAGGCTTCTCTTAGATGGCTCAAGCAGCTCCGATATTAGAGCTCACCAGGACATAGCTAAGCTTACAGCAGCTGCAGAATTTTCTGCAGATGCAACCTTTCATTCAGTCAAGTTCTCCACCAGGGCTATAGCATCGCATGTCTCAGCGAGACGCCTGCTTTGGCTTAAACATTGGCAGGCAGACATCAAACATAAATCCAAGCTGGCTTCAGCTCCCCTAGTGGAAGATAAATTATTTGGTCCGTCCCTCGATCCGCTCCTCATCGAAACCCGGATTAAGAAGAAGATATTACCTTCTCTTTTTTGAAAATCAGACCCCAGGTACCTCCAGTCCTTTCGGAGAGACTCAATCAGACCCTATTTTCAGGGTTTATTTCAATCCAGAATGCACAAACCCCAATATTTCCGATCAGGACAAACCCAAGACAGGGCGGATCCCGGGGACAGGTACCAGAAGGGCGGTCATTCCAGAAGGTCCTTTCGAGCCACCGGCAACAGATCTTTCAGGCGCCCACGCTGACTACGTGGACCCTAATCCCATAGGTGGTCGCCTTAAATTATACGCAGACCGCTGGGACTCTTCCACGTCCGACGCCTGGATACGTGACACTGTAAGGTTTGGTTTAGCACTAGAGTTTCAGTCCACCCCCTCAGATTTCTTCACGGCATCCCCTGTGTCCAAAAATCCGATCAAGCGTAATCTTATGGATGCAGCTATTCAGCATCTTTTAGGTATATGGGCCATTCAACCAGTGCCCGGTGATCAAAAGGGGCGTGGTTTTTATTCTCTTCTCTTTGTAGTCCCAAAATGTTCAGGAGGGTGGAGAGCGATTTTAGATTTGAAACGCCTTAATAAGTTTTTGGTCTATCTCAGATTCAAAATGCACACTTTACAATCCATTCTTTCCGGTATCAGGGAGGGAGACGTCCTCACCTCCATTGATCTCACAGAGGCCTACTTACATATTCCCATTAGACCGTCTCATCAGAAATTTTTAAGATTCTGTTATAATAACCAGCATTTTGAATATTTAGCTCTCCCCTTCGGATTAGCTTCTGCCCCCAGAACCTTCACCAAGGTTCTAGCAGCCCTGGCTGCTCATCTCCGCAGTGTCCCGATCAGACTGCAGTGTTACCTTGATGACATTCTAATTTTGTCATCTTCCGCACATCAAGCAATCAGCAATACTCAGACCACTTTAAGCATTTTGCAGGCACATGGGTTTTCCATTGACTGGGAAAAGAGTCAACTGACTCCTTCTACCAGATTACTACACTTAGGGGCCATCATAGATACACGGGCAGGTAGAGTTTATCTTTCCAAAGACAGACAGAAAAGTATATAGCAACTAGTACAGCAGGTCAGGTCACAAAAGAGGGTTTCTCTTGCTGATCTTTCAAAACTCCTAGGTAAAATGAATTCATGTATCTCTATTATCCCTTGGGCTCACTTTCACTCCAGATCTCTTCAGTGGTTCCTACTACTGTTCCAACAATCTGGTCAAAGCAACTCCAGAAACAAGGTCAAGGTTCCAACACAGGTACTCACTTCACTTCTCTGGTGGTCCAGGCCAGCAACAAGAGCCCCACAGAGTCACCATCACCACCGACGCCAGCATGCTGGGATGGGGAGCTCATCTTCAATTGTCCACAGCTCAGGGCCATTGGTCTGCAAAAGAACAGTCTC
The DNA here is from genome assembly GCA_023653725.1 of Bungarus multicinctus. NCBI lineage: Eukaryota > Metazoa > Chordata > Lepidosauria > Squamata > Elapidae > Bungarus > Bungarus multicinctus. Next base: position 9,739,211 of record CM042846.1, read on the forward strand.
ACAATATCAACTGGCTGGAGCTTCGGGCAATACACCTGGCCCTTCGTTCATTTCTACCTCAGGTACGCAACCAGCACATCCTAGTTTTAACAGACAACACAACAGCCAAGGCACACGTAAACAAGCAAGGGGGCACTCAGTCCAAACATCTTATGAAGGAGGCGGAACGTCTCTGTTGTTGGGGAGAGAACAATTTACTCTCCATCAGGGCAGAACATATCTCGGGAATTTGCAACACCCAAGCAATTTGGCTAAGCAGGGCCACCCTAGATCAGACAGAATGGCGTCTTCATCCGTCACTCTTTCAAGAGGCAGTCAGGTTATTCGGCCTGCCGGTGGTCGACTTATTCGCATCCCCTCTCAACGCCCAACTCCTGAGATTCGTTTCCAGATACCCCTCTCAGGGAGCAGAGGATTTCAACGCGCTTCGCTGCCAGTGGCCACCAGGGCTCCTATATGCATTCCCTCCTCTTCCTCTGATTCCCAGAGTCATCAGGAAGATGCTCAAAGAAAAGGCAGAACTGATTCTGGTAGCTCCCTATTGGCCCAGAAGGCCTTGGTTTGCAGACCTTTCTTGCCTGTCGGCATTGAAACCATGGAAGATTCCTCCGGACAGGATCGTCCTGACCCAGGGTCCTTTCCAACACCCGGACCCTCAATGGTTCCAATTGACCGTTTGGAGGTTGAGCGGACGCGTTTAAGCAGCAAGAATGTATCTAATAGGGTTATTTCCACCATTCAAGCTGCGAGACATCCCTCAACTACTCGCATTTACAATGCCACGTGGTCCATATTTGCTAAATGGTGTACCAAGTTGCACATTGACTCCAGATCCCCTTCAATAGCTCAAATCTTAGATTTCTTACAAGATGGTCTTGACAGGGGGCTTTCCCCCAATACTCTGAGGAGACAAGTATCCGCCTTGTCTTCGGTCATCGATTATGAGGGATTACCCTCTCTTTCTCATCATCCTCTTATACGCGCTTTCCTTAGAGGTGCCACTAATCTGCGGCCCCCACCAGTTCATCGTTATCCCACCTGGGATCTTAATAAGGTGCTCTTAGCTGTTAGCAAGCCTTCTTTTGAGCCGATCCGAGCCACATCTCTTCAATTCCTCACATATAAGGTTGTTTTCCTGGTGGCCATCACTTCAGCTCGTCGAATCTCGGAATTAGCTTTCTTATCGGTCAAGCATGACCTTTGCGTTTTCCACGCAGATAGGGTCGTTCTCCGACCAGATCCTACATTCATTCCAAAGATTAACTCAGCTTTCCATAGGGCTCAGGAGCTAATTCTACCTAATTTCTGTCCACATCCTTCCCAAGGGTTAGAATGACAGTGGAACAAGCTGGACGTTAGACGAGCTTTACGAGCATATATCCATTGCACATCATCATTCAGAAAGATCAAAGCTTTATTTGTTGCTTTTCTGCCCCGCAGTCAAGGCAGCAAGGCATCCTCTCTCACCATTGGTCATTGGTTACGTGCGACCATAGCCAAAGCTTATCAAGTACAGGCTCTAGCTGTGCCCAGGGGCATAACAGCTCACTCCACAAGGAGTGCAGCAACCACAGCGGCTTGGGCCCCCCAAGCCCCAATTACTGATATTTGTCGAGCCGCCACATGGGCGTCACCTTCCCCTTTTATTAAGCATTATAAAATAGATGTTTTTGCATCAGCTGATGCTTCCTTTGGTAGAAGAGTTTTACAACGGGTCTTAGACGACCGGGAGAGACTCCAGAACCACACGGGATCCCACCAGTAGGACAGGCCAAGCTTTGGTATGTCCAATCTCTGGATGCTCTGAGTAGCTCGTAGGAGAATAGGCGTTGGTTCTTACCTGATACGCCGGTTCTCTTCGAGCTGCGAAGAGCATCCAGCCCCTCCCTGACCTTTCTGTTTTCTGTTTCTTCCGTCTGGGGGAGGTTTTTTCTGTTTCGGCCAGGTTTATGTTGTAGTTCCCAGGGAGCGACAACTGCTTTCTCCTATGTTCTTCGCCAAAACTGGGGAATGCTATGGAGGAGTCACGTGGAGGAGGAGGAGCGTTCCAGAATTTTAAGCTCAGCCTATCAGAATGAAGACTGAACCATCCAATCTCTGGATGCTCTTCGCAGCTCAAAGAGAACCGGTGTATCAGGTAAGAACCAACGCCTATTTTCTTTCAACTGTAATTGTTGCTGGAACTTAAGGAAGAAGGTATAAAAGAAAATGGATGGTTAGACTAAAATGTAAGAGTAGGGAATATATGTATATCATGTTTACCTGTATACTCTTTATTTCAAAAATTGAATTTATCGGGATATCTCTGTTTGAGCCTAACTTCTGTACAATATCACAAATGTTAATTGAAAATTGCAAATATGAAGGACTGATTCTGAAATATTTGCATTAAGAACAATAAATTATTCAGCAATTTCATTCACTACTTGTTTTGTTCAGCTACTCCTCTGTTTCATATCACTTCCTTCCTTGTTCTCCTTACTCTGCTTTTCTTTTCCCAACCTTTGTTTCTTTTCCTTTTTTTATCTCTAGGATTTCCTTCCTGTGGTAATTCCTAATTTATGGATTATAATCAGATCCATTTGCTTTCTCCTTTCTTATATCTTATATCATATAGCCTTGAAAGAGGCAGTGGTGAGGCCGTTCCTCAAGAAACCATCCCTGGACCCAACATTATTATCTAATTATCGTCCGGTCTCCAACCTTCGCTTTGTGGTGAAGGCTGTTGAGAGTGTGGTGGCACAACAGCTCCCTCAGCACCTGGATGAAGCTGTCTATTTAGATCCGCTCCAATCGGGTTTCAGGCCCGGGTACAGCACGGAGACGGCGTTGGTTGTGTTGGTGGATGATCTCTGGAGGGCCTGTGACAGGGGTTGTTCCTCTGTCTTGGTCCTGTTAGATCTCTCAGCGGCTTTTGATACTGTTGACCACAGTATCCTATTGCAGCGGTTGAGGGGGTTGGGAGTGGGAAGCACCGTGTTACGGTGGTTCTCCTCCTTCCTCTCTGACCGCTCGCAATTTGTGTTGGCAGGGAGGCAGAGGTTGACCCCTCTGCCTTGATTTGTGGGGTGCCTCAGGGGTCTGTGCTCTCGCCCCTGCTGTTCAACATTTATGTGAAGCCGCTGGGTGAGATCATCCATGATTTTGAGGTAGAGTTCCACCAGTATGCTGATGACACTTAGTTATACATTTCTACTCCAGGCCACCCCAACGAAGCCATTGGAGTGATGACCCAGTGCCTGGAAGCCATGCGGAGCTGGATGGGTCTTAACAGGCTTCAATTCAACCCAACCAAGACCGAGTGGCTGTGGTTTCCTGCACCCAGATACAGCCAGCTCATTCCATCGCTGGCTGCGGGAAGAGAATTTTTGACCCCCACGGAGAGGGCACGCAATCTTGGTGTCCTCCTGGATGTACGGCTGTTGTTAGAAGATCATATAATGGCCGTCGCCAGGGGGGCTTTTTGTCAGGTCCGTCGGATCTACCAATTGTGGCCTTTTCTGGATCGGGACGTACTTCGCACAGTCACTTCTTCCCTCGTCGTCTCCTCTCTAGACTATTGCAATGCTCTTTACATGGGGCTCCCCTTGAAGAGCATCCGGAGGCTCCAGCTGGTGCAGAATGTGGCCACGCGGGTGATTCTGGGGGCTTCTCGGAGCTCCCACATTACACCGCTCCTGCGCGAGCTGCATTGGCTTCCGGTGGCCTTCCGGGTGCGATTCAAGGTGTTGGTGATCATCTTTAAAGCGCTCCATGGCTTGGGACCCGGTACTTACAGGACCGCCTGCTGCCACCATCGGCCTCCCGCCGACCAGTGCACTCTCACAGGGTGGGCCTCCTCGGAGTGCCATCAGCTGGGTGATGCCGACTGGCGGCCCTGAGGGTGCGGGCCTTCTCTGCAGGAGCACCCTCCCTTTGGAATGAGTTACCCCCGGAGATGCGGACTATCCCTGACCTGCAAACCTTCCGGCGCGCATTGAAGACCCATCTTTTCTAGCAAGCCAGTCTGACCTAGTATCATTGGAATGGTTGTAACTTTTGTAATTTTTTACCCTGTTTTAGTGTTTTATTACAGTTTTAATTTTCTAGCCACTAATTTAATTCATTTTAATCTATTTTTAATTTTATATTTGTAATTGTATCATTTTTAGCTCGGTTGTGCATCGCTCCAAGTCCCAATTTGGGAAAGGGGGTGGTATATAAACTAAATAAATAAAAAATAAAATAAATAAATGTCAGTTGTTTGAAGTTCTGGATGCTGAATTAAAAGTTAATTCAAGTACTATAACCTAAACTCTTCATATATTTTATGATAAATTAGTCTCAATAAAGTACTGTCTAACTTTGAATTCTATTAAAAGTCATTTGTCTCATCTGTCTTTTGATTCAACTATATTTGACTTCATAGAGTGTTTCACTTAAAAATTTTAAAGATACTTCAGGTCTGAATATTTTTCTGAGAATGATAAAAATTGTATAAAGCAAGATGATCTGATTTGTAGGTCCATGTTTACTGTATTTAAGAAATGTATGGAAATAGGAAGAATAAGTTGCAGACTTCTCCCAAACAGTATTTCTAGGGATAAAAATATTGAATATTAGCAAGAATGTGTGAAACTATATATTTTCCCTCTTGAATTCCCAAACCTTCTTTTACAATTCTTAATGTGTTCATTTAAGTCTTGGGCTCATGTGAAAAATAATTTCAGTGCACGTGTATGTTGAGTGGTTTATATTTTAGAACACATGCAGACAAAGTGTAATATATCTGACAGGCAGTGGGAGAAAGAAAAATTAATGGGACATTTGTGGCAAAACTGAGAGATATACATAGACTGAGTTGGAAAGAAGAGTCTGTTTTAATTTCTGTGAATAACTTCATTTATGACAGCAATCCAAAGTTCTCTTCTCAGACTTTGAAGCATTTTAAAACAAGAATTCAACTTCCAAGAAATCGCGGCAGAACAGAAAGGTGGTAAGGAGAAAGAAAAAAAGTTTTTTTCTCCTATGATTTTTAGCTTTTACAAAAGCTATTCCCCCTTCCATTGCAATTAATTGGTTTGTCTAAATTTCCTTAGGAGAAGGGCAAGAATTACAATTCTCTCCCCTATCTCTGCAAATCAATTTATTTGCATTCTTAAGGTGCACTCCCTGGGGTGGTATCATGTTGGGATGAAGTTGTTATATAAAATAGTTGGAAATTGCTTGTAAATAATTCAGGTAAGTAGGAACATTTTCAAGAATAGAATATTTACTCATTTCCTGAGTAAATAAATTGAAGTAATGCTTGTAGTTTTTTAGGACGGGGTGATGAAATGGATTAGACGTACTATATATAAGTACTGTATAGCTTTGTTTGGTCAGATCAGTGGTCCATCTTTTCATAGAATCATAGAATATACAAGGTTTCTTTAGGCTGCGGATCCAAATTGCTGATCAATGCAGGATTCCAAATTAAAGCACCTCTGATAATAATATCCCTTCCCAATTCTTTATTAGTAAGACATTCAGATACTCTGAGCAGATGAACAGATACTCCTGTTCATTTGTTATATCTAGTCATTAATAGACCTGTAATCTTTTAAAGCTACCTAGGCCTATAATAATCATAACTCTGTATGGAAGAAAATGTCACAAATTTATGGTATGCATATGAAATACTGCCTTCAATTTCCCCCCCTCAAAATATATTGTTTAGGTATTTTTCCCCTCAGCCTTTGTTTAGGTTATGCATAATTTAAATTGTATTTCTTCTTAGAGGGTTCTTAACTTATAATGCAGAGTAAGCTGTAACTTAAAATTATTTGTTACCTAACAACTTGAAACATACTTGTTACCTAATAGTTTTAGACATACTCACATAGTTCACCGGTTTTCTTATCAGTTGTTCCTCTTTCTGTCTGCTGATGTATTTTTTAGTACTTGTAAGTATGAAATATATGTGTATATTTACTAATTGCACTGTTCTACAGTTTTTAATAATGTAATCAAATTTTTCTGACAGGATTGTTTTTACAACAGTGGGTGTAATATATAAATTGCTGTTCAACAATTAATGAAAATGTTCTTTAGGTATAAAATTCTTCATATACAGGCAAAGCAAAGGTAGAACATTCGGTTCAAGGCTTTTTCTTGATTCTTGTGAATAGTTTATGTAGAGGAAAATGAAATTGTTTGATCCATCTGTACCAGGGGTCTTCACACTTGACAGCTTTAAGACTTGTGGATCAACTCCCAGAATTCCACCTCCAGTCATGTTAGCTCAGGAATTCTGGGAGTTGAAGCCAACAAGACTTAAACTTGCCAAGTTTGAAGACCTTGATCTATACAGTTATTTCATATGGGAATGAAATGTTGTAATCAGTTACGTGAGGGCTACATGCAGTCTAATTATGTGTCACATGTTTATTTACTTATTTGAAGACAGAATAATTTATCATGATTTAACAGAAGAAATGGCTGTACCAAAAAGGATAAATATATACAGGAGGTCCTCGACTTACAGCTGTGCATTTGTTCAAAGTTACAACTGCCTTGGAAAATTTATTTGTAACCTGTCCTCACACTTAACATTTGTCACACTATCCCCATGGTCATTGTGATTGCAATTTGGGCACTTAGCAACTGGCCTGGATTTATGACTGGTTACAGGGTTCTGCAATTACATGATTCCAACTGCCTGGGCCAGTTTCCAACAAGAAACATCACTTGGGGAAGCTGGAATCACTTTGCGATCATAGTAAAAATGGTCATAAAATTGGTCCTAGTCATATATTGGTTCACTTTACAACTTTATTGACTTATGATTAAAATTTTGGGCTCAGTCGTGGTTGTAAATCAAGGACTAAGTATAAAATAACCTCCAATTTGGTATTCCTTTCCAAATTAAAATAGACTTCTAATTCCCAGACTCTATGGAGTTCAGATTTACAGTTAAGTGCTGTGTTGTATTTCTTACTTCAGTTTTCTTACTGCTGTTTTGTTCTGAAAAGTTAAAACTTTCACTATTACATTTCACATCACAGAAAGACTCATTGGTCACAACTTCCTAGTTGGCCAAGAAAAACAAGCATGCTGTATGCATGTGTTTTTTATTGACACTCCTTATATTCCCCCAAACGAAAGAAGAATGCTGAAATTAATTTTCCTCATAAAAGTTTTATAAATATTTGGATAATTACTTTATGCGTGGCTGTTGTAATTTTCTCTATATAAAGCTGCCCCTAAAAACTATCTGGAAGCTGCAACTAGTCCAGAATGCAGGAGCATAGGCAATTATGAACCTGTTACATCATGTCTGTATAATAGCTTTGTTCTATGGTCTGCACTGATTACCAGTATGCTTCCAAGTGCAAGCAGTTTTCACCAATAGGTTTTCACCCTTTGGGCCTAGGGGCTGATTATCTTCCATTGTTTCAATGGAACAGAATATCTGCAGTTCAGGGTTTAACTGTGGTTCTTGGTTGGGGTTGTCAAAGTTGGTAGTTTGCTTGCAGACATTTCATTGCCCAACTAGGTAATAACTCACACTGTTACCTAGTTAGGTAATAGTAATATCTGCAAGCGAACTACTGAGCTCAGAGATCATCAAGAACTGTCTTATGTTCTATGGTTTCTGCTTGATTGGTACAATGAACCACAAAAGGCTCCAGACCCTTCCATTAAGCAATGCCATCTGAAGGGACCTAAATCCTGCCTGATCTATTACAGCACCTGCCCTTTGGAATAGTATTCCCTTTAAATTACATTCCCAATTTGGTTGAGGTTTTAGGCCAACTTAATACTGTGGTCAGAGCAAAAACTTAAAAAATGATTGCATGGAACAATTATCTCTTTTAGTCAAAACTGATACCATCATATAATACAAGGTGTCTGGCAAGCATGTCTACCTAGGAAAAAGTTTGAAGAACTCTTTTCAGTGGCAATCCATTTCTAGGCAGCCTGATAATTACAGATTTTTTTTAAAGTTATTAAGGACTCAAGGTTGATCATTCCAACTAAAACTGTGAAAGTTATTCCACCCTCAACTTTTCCCATTGTATTATTGATTGCAGGATCATGATGCAGTATGTTGATGATACTCAGCTCTATATCTTCTTATGACTATAACTTTATCGTTTGTATCTTATGATTTATGTTGATTGCTTTTATTAGTATCCTATTATGATTTGTTGATTGCTTACTTAGTAACCTATGACTATCACCGAATATTGTATCTGATGATTTACGATAGTTGTATTTTATGATTATGATCATGACCTATTATTTGTGGCTGAATCATTGCGGTTGTTAAGTTAGTAACACTTTTGTTAAGTGAATATAGTTTTCCCAATGACTTTACTTGACAGAAGGTCGCAAAGTATTATCAAAGGACCCAGTTGCTAAGTGTCTGGATTTTGATCATGTGACCATGGCAATGTTGCAACAGACAGTAAGTGTGAAAAAAAACTTTTTCAGTGTTCTTGTAATTTTGAATGGTCACTAAACGAATGGCTGTAAGTCGAGGACTGTCTATATCTAGAAACATTTTTTCTTTTTTATACTCCATTTCCAGCTGAAATGGTACCTGTGCTTCTCCTTAGCAGATGTGTGAATGCTAACTCTTCTAAATACGTCTCCTCCTTTTGGACTGTGTCAGGAAGCTTGCAAAATTCTGGCTTTCTTTGCTGCAAGAGTCTTTGTTTCTTCTGCCTTTTCCTATAACTGAACCTTAAATAAAATGAATCACTTGTTGACTTCCCTCATTTAACCTGATGCTCACTTAGTCAGTTAGCAATTGTTTGTGTTTACTCTGCCACTACCACTGAAGTTGTTAAATTATAACACAATTGTTAAGTTAATCTGGTTTCCCTATTGACTTTGCTTGTCAGAAGGTTACACAATATGATCACATGACCCTGGGACACAGCAGCCATCATAAACATGAATCAGTTGCTAAGCATCTGAATTTTGATCATGTGACCCATGGGGATGTTGCAATGGTCATAAATGTGAAGAAAAAAAATCTGTGCCATTATAACTATGAACGATGACTAAACGAACTGTCGTAAATTGAGAACTACATGTACTTTGAATCTGTAGAAGAAAAGTATGGATGCAGTGGTTTCCCTTATTTGAAAAGGATCTCTGTCTTTCTATTTAAAAAACTACACATAACAGTACTTAAATTCAAAACTGACAGTTTTTGACCATTCCGTGTGAGATTGTAAATGTGTTTAGAATGTTTTGTTCTGATTTATGTAATTCTTATTAAATAGGTACTATTGAGTTAAAAATTTCTTGCTTTTGGTGTATTTTGTTTATTATCTTTGGCTAAATCTCACCAGCAGCCTTTAAAATCAGCCAGTTACCGAGGAGATAAATTGGAATTATGAAATTTGCCTGGAACAGAAGAGAAGTGGAAATTTGAAATTATGATTCTCTAGGGAATTTTATACTGAATTTTTGTTTGTTTAATATAATTTCTTTCACTTCTTAAGAGGCTCTTCAAATAATATTTTGGAAGGTAGCAAAGTAACAGAAACTTTGTAATATTGTAAAATAGCCATTTTCACATACTAAATGAGTTCAATCACCCTGCTACTTTGCTAAACAAAAAAGATAACATACTAGCATATTCAAGCAGCTGATCAACAGATTTACAGTGCACTTCAGCTGAGTAATTGGTTTGTGTGTCATGCTATACATAGGATGTTTAATATATTAATATGGCCTCAGGATATGGTAGGATCTAATTGGTCTTTGCCTCTCTTTAATAATCTTGGGAGAAGGCAAAAGCAAACCACTTTCGTAATACTGTCTAATCAATATGGGTGTAGCCACCTGGAGTTGACGTAAAGTTATTCAGAATTTGAAATTGTTATTTGTGTGGAATAAGGTGGTTCTCTAGTGAATTTATACTTGTTTTTAATACAATTTGTTCCACATCCACATTCCACATCAAAATGAATTTTAATGTGGAGAAAAGCAAAGTTTTACATTTAGGCAGGAAAAATCAAGGGTATAAGTACAGATTAGATGAGACCTGGCTCAAAAACAATAACTGTAAGAGAGACCTTGGAATCCTAAGTGGATGATTATTTGAATATGAGCCAGCAATGTGCAGCAGCAGCTAAAAATCCTGGATTGTATAAACAGGCATAGAATCAAGATCATGTGAAGTATTACAAAACCCTAGTAAGACCACACCTGGAATATTGCAACCAATTTTGGTCACTCCACTACAAAAAAGTTGTTGAGATTTTGGAAAAAGTTCAGAGAAGAGCAGCTAAGATTATCAAAGGCCTGGAGACTAAACCATATGAAAAACAGCTGCAGATTTTGGGTCTGGCTAAAGAAAAGAATTAGGGATGACATGATAGCAGTATTTGAGAGGCTTCCACAAAGTGGAGGTCAAATTATTCTCCAAAGCACCAGTGGGCAGGACAAGAAATAATGGTTGAAAACTTATCAAAGAGAGAAGCTACCTGGACTTAAGGAGAAACTTCCTAACAGTAAGGACAATTAACCAGTGGAACAGCTTACCTTCAGAAATCATGGGTGCTCCATCACTGGAGGCTTTTAAGAAGAGACGGGACAGTCACTTGTCTGAGATTGTATAGGTTCTCCTGCTTGGTCAAGAAGCTGGAATAGAAGACCTCCAAGGTTCCTTCCAGCTTCTATTCTATCCCCTATCCAATCCTACCCTATTACACTTCTGAAATACTTTCAAATAGGTATAGCCATCAAGAGTTGAATCAACTTGATACAAACATAATTCCCCCTCCTTTTTTACTGTCATAAGGAATTATTCCAGATACATTGAAGGTTTTGGACTAGTTTGTTTTTTTTAAATTTAGGATTACATTATTAGAGGACTAACATTTGGAAGCAGTTTTATAACAGCCATGGTGGCATTCTGGTTAGAATGCAGTATTGCCAGCTAACTCTGCATTCCATTGCCAGGAGTTCGATCCTGACCAGTTCGAGGTTGATTCAGCCCTCCATCCTGCCAAGGTCAGTAAAATGAGGACCTAGATTGTTGTGGGCAACATGCTGACTGTAAACCGCTTAGAGAGGGCTGTGAAGCACTGTGAAGTGGTATGTAAGACCTATTGCTATAATAGATTATGTTATAGCTTGTCAGTCTTACATTAATAATTGTAATTCATAAGATTTTGTTGGCAAAAATATTCAACTGGATGGTTTACTGTCACCCATAAATTAATCTATTGACTAGTGTTTCAGTTAGAATGATTAGTGAGAATTCCAAGATCATATTGAATGTGAAAGTCCATGCTTTTAATATATTTGGAAGAAATCCATTTTTACCTAATCATATAAAAGCTACATCACCCCTAGTTAAAATCTTTTAACTACAATATTTAAATCTTTTCAAGATTAAATATAATTTCAAAAATCAGGATTTTTTAACATAAATACTGAATTAATTGTTCAAAATCTATCTCATTTTGCAATGAATTTTAATTTTTTTTATGTACTAGAACGTTCCATTTATTAGATACTTGCCAGTTGCATGAATCCTATCTTCCTATATTAAACTGATAAAGCAGTTCTACAAAAATGAAAATCAATGTAGATATCTTTATTAGACATACTGGCTTGTATTAAAATGATGGTATTGCCTACCATACACGTTAGTCCTCAATTTATGACCATTATATTTTTTTATCTTACCTTTATTATTAATAGCTAACATTTATTTTTAATAACTAACTTCAAGTGGCAAGCATATATAATACACCTATTTTTCTTATAACAGCAACTCCATTCAAGTGAGTTGAGCTTCAGAAAGCATCTGGATCTCTGGTTCCACATCCCCATTTCCATCCCAACTTAATCCATTTACCTTTTCCATAGATCTCCTTCAGGAAGTAGCCTCTCTGCCATGCACGGAAAACATGCCATCCTCAATTCCAGAAATTTTTCTCTGGTAGTATCACACTATTAATAGAGCATACAAAACATTTGCTAGACCAATACTCAAATACAGCTCATCAGTCTGGAACCCACATTATGTATCTGATATTAGTACAGTTGAGAAAGTCCAGAAATATTTCACAAGAAGAGTTCTCCACTCCTCTACTCATTATAAAATACCTTATGCCACCAGACTTGAAATTCTAGATCTAGAAAACCTTGAGTTACGCCGTCTTCGGTCTGATCTAAGTATGGTATATAAAATCATACATTGCAATGACTTACCTGTCAATGAATATTTCAGCTTCAACCATAACAACGCAAGAGCACACAATAGATACAAACTCAAGGTTAACTGCACCAAACTTGATTGCAGGAAATACGACTTCAGCAACAGAGTGGTCAGTGTCTGGAATACTCTACCTGACTCTGTGGTTTCTTCCCCAAACCCCAAAAACTTTAACCTTAGACTGTCTACTATTGACCTCATCCCTTTCCTAAGAGGTCTGTAGGGGGCATGCATAAGCACACCAACGTGCCTATCGTCCCTGTCCTATTGTTTCTTTTATTTTTCTTATATGTACCCATTTCATGTATTCATAACTATGTATATACTTATACCTATTATCTTGTAAGTGATTGAGAAATCAAATGAAATAATAAATAAATTATGAAAGGTGCCTTCTTTAGGGATGGCACCACAGTCTTTATTTTCTACAGGGAGGCTGAGATGTGGAGCCGCTAACTCTCCTTCCCGAAGAAAATCTCCCCTCCCATCCCAATTGGAGTGGGGGAGGCTCTGGGAGGCTTGAGTAAGTCAGGTGTGAGCTGGAGAAGTGCTACATGTGGGCCTGAACCTGTACTATGCTTCCCAGGGCCTTCCCCACCCTTGCGGCACCGCATGCTTCATTTAAGACCCACTTGGTTGTTTCACTGTAACAGGAGAGCAAGTATTGGGGTTGCTAAGCAAGGCAATCACATGGTTGCCTCATTTAATGACTGTCACTACTTGTGACTGTAATGAGCAGACTCCATTATGATTGTAAGTCAAGCACTCCCTGTAGTAATAATATTACCAGCACAGAGATTAACTTTAGGTATGCAAAAAATCACTTGGAGTCTTAAACTCTGTTGTTTTAGATGTATTCATTTTTTTTCCTGACTTCCTTGAATCTTTTAATTTTTTTTAAATAAGAAAAATATTTTGTAATATTTAATTCCTCGATTGAAACAATCCAGCAATTGTTAATTGTGTGTGTGTGTAGGTCTTGAAGACTGTCTGAACAAGCCCTTACAGTTTTCTTGGCAGGGTTTTTCTGAAGTGCTTTCACCTTGCCATTTCCTAGGGTTAACAGAAAGTGACTAGGTGAAGGTCATCAAGTTGGTTTTGTGCCTAAAGCAGGATTTGCACTCACAGTCTCCCGGTTTCTAGCCTAATGCTTTCACTACTTCAATAAAATTATCAGTATATCAAATAGCATCCAATAAAATCACAAAGTATATTTAACAATCTTGAGAAGAAAAATAGGGCCTGACTGTAATCCTTTGGCTGTATCTGTGAGAATTCCAGAGCTGTCTGATTGGCTTTAGTTGAAGACCAATGTTGACTAGACTTGATAGATCAGAGTTATTAATCAGGAAAGCAATTTTGTCGCTGTTCAATGCATGAAAATACTAATATAATACTATAAATACCTTGAAAACTAGCATGTTAAGAATAGCAGCAGATTTATTTATCTGGATTTGATCAGCAATAAACATTAATTCTGGTGACCTTTATTCTGACAAAGACAGCTAGAAATAACCTGTTCATAACAAAAAAACAATTAGTTAATGATCTCATATACAAAGGATCTAGCTTTGCCTTCTGAGTCATATTACCCAGAAAAGCTACTTTTATGATAATAATTGATATCAGATGTTCCATTAAATAGAATTACCTCTATCTTTTTCAATAGGAACATTTTGAATATAGTAGAAAAATAGTAGTGAAGTTTGTGTTCATATCAAACAGAAGTTAAACACAATTTGAGATTCACACATTTTCTGATTTATGATAATAAGTGTTTTTTAGATTCACATATTATAATAAGACGTGTTTTTCTTAACAATTGCCTCTTGAGTAAGTTGGAGTGGTAATATATAAATTTTCCAGTATAACATAACCATATTGCTTAAAATTGAAATATTATACACATTATATTCTTAAACACCTTTTATAAATAATAAACCATTCATTCATTCATGCATTCATTCATTCCAAATATGTAATTCTGAATGGGTAACCATAATTAAAAATGAGATAAAAACAATGCAGCGAAATAATAAATAACATTTAGTAGCCGAGAAAAAAACACATCCAACATCAAGTAGTGTAGCAACGATAAGAGCCCAGGACCCCATAGGGTCCAGACGTGGCAGCACAACCTGGTCTTCAGGTCCTTATGAATGGCCAGCAGGGTTGAGGTGCACCTGATCTTCAGGGGAATGATATTCCAGAGAGCAGGTTCTGTGACAGAAAAGGGTTCTTCCTACCCCTTAACAGATGGGCCCTGGGCTAAGCTCTCCTGCTTTAAAATGTATATATAAAGTGGTTGGTTCATAAAAGTATGATTGGTATATTAAATTGAAAATATAGTTTATCCGCATACTAATGATACATTTGTTGTGGGGTTTACTTTAAATTCGATTATTTTTATGGTAGATGTAAAAACCACAGACTGATGAATTGTAAGATATGCAACATGTCTACATTTTTGTCATTTTGTAGAAGTAAGCAGACAAAAAGTCAAGAGTATAAATAGAAGAAATTGTCAAAATTGGAGTGAAACAAGGTCATGTGTCCTGAATTACATCCTCCAGTTATGAAAGTCACTTTTTAGAGAACTAAATCTAAGAACACAGTTTGCCACATGGAATGTTGTTTAACCAGTCACAACCTGTGGACTGGTGATTTGAATCAGGGTTTCCCTTTATTCTGACTAAACCTTCTAGTCTTGCTTGAATGTATTGTGACCTACTGAGCTGAATATAAGAAGACCCAGCAAGTGCTTTGTAAATGGCTTGTTTAAACAATGTTTAAATAAAACAGTGAGGGATGGAGCTTGCTCATCAAATGCTCGAGAGACATAAATAGCTCTCCATATCTGACACAATGGGCCACAAATTATGCAGAACTATTTCAATGAATGTTCAAAACAATGGTTGATATGAATGTAACATTTAATACAAAAATACAAATGGTCATATTTAAGGCGATGCTTTGGGAGTTCATTGTATGCTTAAGTGTGCTGAACATTGTGTCCTGAATTATGCACAGTAGAAGCTAATATTTTATATAACAGTTGGATGGCTGGAAAAGATGTGACATGTGCAGATTAGGTTTCAGAAAATGATGCTATTTGCAGAAGGAATGTCTAATATTGTAATCTCAGCTATCCCACTCTAACATTTGTACTTTATTGGTATTGCCTAAATACAGGGTGCTTAGATGGCAGATGGAGAAATCAAATCCCAGCTTACATAGCAATTGTACCATCTGTAATGTCAACTTTTGCTCCCTCCCCCTCTCCAAAATTTGTTTCTATATTACGTTATTGTAATGTCTGTCTTTCTATCAGCTTGGAATCGGGGCTGAATATCAATCTATCTCTTTAAAAAAAGTACTTCTCTATGGCAATAGATTTGTAGTGATTGTCATGAATATGCCCTGTGCACAGGGTCTCAGATTCTGGACCAGTATTTTCATATAAGATATGAAAATATTGGATATTAAGGTTGAAATAAACCTCTCCAGAGACATAAGCCACATATTAAAGGCATTTCCAAATTGTTAATGCTAGGTTGCACAGTTAGAATTCCGAGGTCATATTATGAGTGCTACTGCAAAATGGTCATCACACGGGTGCTTGCTTATTTCCTAAAGCATATGCAAAGCCAGTTACAAAAAACTCCTATTTATCAGAAAGTAAAACTAATGGAAATGATCCTTACTGCTTACCTCTGTCTTCTTATAATGCTTATAAATATAAATCCTTATATTGACCCATAACTTTGTCTTTTTTCATAGATTGTTAGGCACATTTAGAAGTAAGGCATCATGCCACAATTATATTCTGTCTCTATTTCCTAGGAATACTTGTGGGATTTTGGAAATAAAGACAGGCTAGGATTTTAATTACAATATGTGAGCATCTCATAAAGCATGTTTAGGTCAGGTAGAACATGCATCTAACAAAACAGAAATCCTGTGAGGGCATTAACATTTTGTCTTATCCCTTCTCTCCCTCCTTCCTTCCTGTAATTTTGTTTTTCAGTCAGATCCATAAAGTTCCAACTGCTGCTTCTCCCCCTGATGTTTACTTAAAAAATAACTACACTTGGATCTTTACTGGGAAAAAAATGGCTAACGAATAAATGAAAATGCTAGCAAGAAAAGCATACAATTCTCTATCCTGTGGTTCATATGCTTAAATTGTAGCCTTTTGAAACAACATTTGTTTTTCTAATTTTTATTGAAAAAATTAGGAAAACAAGGTACATAATACATGTTTGTATTTACTGGGTTGTTTGCTTCTCATTTTAGGAAGCATGGGCTAGAATAAGGTATATTGGGATAGCAAGTATCCAAACCCTTTTACAGGAAACTTTTTGTATATTTAGTTAAGCATGTGGTGGTGCATTTGTTCATTTACTGATCTGTTTCTTAATAGGTTTCAAATAAAGTGTGCCTACTTTCTTAAAAACTGGAAAATATTGGTCAGGTCTGGCAAGTTTCTTTCAACTGAGTTATTTTTGAATGAGAAGCTCAGTGCTATACACATATACTCAGGTGTAATTTGTACTGAATTCAAATTAAAATACACTTGAAGAACAATTTTATGTCTATTATACATGAACAACTATTATTTGATTATGAAACAAAGGAAATGCAGAATATGTACTGTATGTGTGAGGAAGAAATATAGGTGTGATATTACTAAATATTTGTATTTTTAAGTAAGTTGGATTGGCTATAGCAGTGATGGCAAACCTTTCCGCCTTTGCGCCAAAAGTGCGTGTGTGCACCAGTATCCATAAGGCAATGCATGTGAGGCACCCCACGCCCCTGCACATGCGTGCACGACCCCCTGTGTGCGCACCGCACATCTCTGCGTATGCGTGTGTGAACCCCCACGTGTGATGTGCATTTATGTGCATGTGTGTGCGTCTCCTGCGTATGCCCCACCCCCGCACATGCGCAGCAGATACCTGACAATCCACTGGCAGGTGGGCAGCGTGCGCGCCTGTGCAGTGGACCTACTCTGGGGCGACGGATCGTGTGCCAGTGGAGATGGCTCTGTGTGCCATTGGTTTGCCATCACAGGGCTATAGGTTCTAAAAATTGAAGGTCTTTTTTTGGAAGACTCTGGGATCTGGAGAAGCTGATCCACAAATATTATCTCTGCATGAACACTTATTTACCAACATGTATGAATTATTGAAATAAAAATAGGATTGCTAGATGTTGTCTTTTCAGAAAAAGTTTCTCCATGGAAATATAGAAGAAACTCAATGGAAGCCTTTTTAAAGATAGTGCTTGAGGGGAAAAAGCCAACCAATGACTAGCTAGAACAATGCTGTGGATTACATTTGGCTCAGAGACATTTGGTTCCACAAGCATGTCTTACAGGATAGTATTGTATTTCTATACAAGGATAATTTAAATCATAATTCTTTATTGAGAATTAAGTTTCCCTGTGTGTATTTGGAGTCACTTTTAAGTTCCAATGGAATTCTGTTTTCAGACAAATATTGGAAATAATCAGTTTCTAGAAGGCATATTCGTTTCACTGTTAATCTTTGCAATCAGCATTGGTTATTCAGTCACATTTGTAGCTAAACATTTAACGCACAAATCCCTATATAGTCTAATTAAGAATGGGTTCCTGCAAATGATACCACATACATGATTATGTAATGACACAAACTTAGCCAATGCATACCTGATGAAATTAATGATGGTGCAGTGTTTACATTATGTTTTTACATCATGTTTGTCACTTGTCACCCCTCCTGGGCAGTCATCCATGCAAGTGTTTCAAAACAGTGGACTTAAGGAGACTCCCTAAAATTATTAATATTCAGAAATGTAACATTGATAAAGAATTGTTGGAACCCTAACCCTTATGAGTGGGACTTTCCAAGAATAACTTGGATATAAAATCACCTTATCAGGATTCTGCTATTTCACCCTAAATGTAATAGTTGGTCTCTCTAGAGGGAGGGAGGGAGGGAGAGAGAGAGAGAGAGAGAGAGAGGTAGATATAGATAGATAGATAGAAAAAGTCCTTGCAACACACAGTATTTGCATGCCAATATTTCAAAAGAAAATTTGTAGCTATTGCAGAATTTTCATATTTAGGCCTTTAATAAACCTGTGTATAATCAGACCATTCAGATGTCAGTCTTCAGAACTGTAGTTTTGCTCTGCTTACCATACTCTATGGAATTATTTATTTAGCATATAGTAACTGTCTATTGAAAGGTGTATACATGTTTCATATTGATTCATATGCAATAATATGTGGCCTTTGATCGCTGGTAGCTTTAGATTTTAGTTTTATTCACAACTTAAACTTATACCACTGGCAGTTGAGGTCTCTTGGCAGCTTACAATATCGTTCCTTATGTTTGTCCCTCATTGTTGCAGGGTTTGCTTGTTTTATGTAGTTAATGCATGATGAGACAAGGTATTTTAATTTTCAATTGTTTGTTGCAGAACTAGCTGATTTGGGCCAAGAGAATGGTTTACTCAAGATAGCCTAGATGGCTTTCCTGTCTTAAAAAGATTAAAGTTCCCCTCGCACATACGTGCTAGTCGTTTCTGGCTCTAGCGGGAGATGCTCATCTCCGTTACAAAGCTGAAGAGCCAGCGATGTCCAAAGACATCTCCATGGTCATGTGGCTGGCATGACTATATGCCAAAGGCACATGGAATGCTGTTACCTTCCCACCAAAGTGTTCCCTATTTTTCTACTTGCATTTTTACATGCTTTCGAACTGATAGGTTGGCAGAAGCTGGGACAAGTAACAGGAGTTCAGTCTGTTACACGGTACTAGGGATTTGAACCGCCACACTGCCAGCCTTTCTGATCGACAAGCTCAGTGTTTAAGCCACTGAGCCACCGCATCCCTTTCCCTGTTTTAAGGGAGGACAATTACCTGAGTTTCCAGGCTCCCACTCCATTACCTTAACCACTCCATTCTATGAACTGTGCCTCAGTAGTTTACATAAAAAATAAAATCAAATTAAAACCTTGGGTACTTAACCAATTTGAAACTCTGATTATGAATAATTAGTATTACTATGTTTTAGCTGTGAAGTTAGAGCCAAACTTGGGAGGAAGCATATTCCAAAGAAGTGGAGCAGATAAAGAAAAGCCTTGCCCCAAATCTCTGTGAGCGAAATCTGCAACAACAGTACTCAGTTTAACTCTAAACCAGCCAGATCAGACAGAAATAACTAGGTATGGCTATTGGGGGGCGGGGGGGAATGCTGTGGCTAAATGCTGTGAAAACTCTGTGGCTTGGCATATCTTTCTCACATGTATCTGTTTAGACACTTAGGTCATTGAGATCCTGTTCCATATATTCCTCTAGACAAAGGACTTTTGACTAAGACGAGAGCTTTGTACTCCATGACGTTCCACGGAACATTGCTTAGTGTAATATATACATTGTCATTTTAGTGCTAGAGGAAGACATCCCTCTTTTAGATTTTAATGGTTTGGGAATAATAATTCTGGTGTGCGTGTTTCTATGTGTCTTTTGCCAGTTACTATTCATAGTCCACTCAGACATTTGCTGTTGGGCAAACTGGATGCACAATAATTGCATGCATTAGACTGCAACTTCACTGAACATGGCAATTGCAGGATGTGAAGAGTAGTTTTGTAGGCAGCTGGAAGGCAGGTAATAACTTGAAGAAAATCAAATGGCAGATTTAGTGATTGGTTAAATCTCTGCAGCTACAAAAAAAATCCTTCTAAATTTCCTGTAAGATGTACTGTCTGTTAAGAATATCTCACCTCAACCTGTAAATGTTTTATAAAGGATGTTCCCTCTGTTACTGTTGGAGCAGTTCAAATTAAAAACAATGCAATTACACTTGAGGATTTGAGGAGTAAAATTTAGTGTGGTAAGCTACTGGTAGATGAATTGCCCACTGTCTATATAATCTGACATTTCCTGCCTTTATATGCACAAGAATTGCTTGCCTAATGAGCATAGTTTATTTAATGAGACACCTGCGGTAAACATCATGTTCATCCTATGTGTAATTGAAGACTTTCTACCTGGTGGCATTTGATGATAGAGATGTAGGCTTTATCCTTACTGTTATGTTTTTGGCTTTATCACTGATGAGCATCCCTCTCAGTTTAATCTGTTGGAGAGAATTGACACTGCACTGCAGCTTGGCTTTAGATCACATGCATACTTTAAACTGCATGAAGCTCTGATGACTTGCTTCAGAATTAATCCAGCACTATTGAGAGGCAGGATTTGAGGTCTTGTACAAAACGAGAGTGCAACTGTCAGCTTTCTGCTCTTTCGCTTTTTAACCTTTGGAGTGTTACCTTTCTGGTTATGAATGTGCAAGATTATGAAGAAGGAGGTGCCCCAAATTCAGGTGAGTCTTGCTTTTTAAGAGAGAGAGAGAGAGAAGAGAGGGAAGGAGGAGGAGATAGAGAAAGAGAGCGAAGGAGAGAGAGAAAGAGAAAGAAAGAAAGAGTAAAGTCTTTTCTAATCTATTAGTTGTTCCTTTTTTTAGTGAAAAGTTTGCTGAAATCATATACACTTATTCAGAAGGTGCATTTTCTTTACATTTCATCAAGTTTAATTTGTAATATTGAGTTGGAATTTCATGGCAACATATTATGAAAACACGTTCCTAAAATACATAATGTCATAGTCCTCTGTTACTCAAGGCATAATGTGCTTTTTTCAGAATTTTGGTACAATGTCGGTAAACAAGCCCATATTTACTGATAATTAAATGTGCATTTATAATATTTTGGATTAAGTAAAATAGATATCTTTGGATTTCATAAATGGAAGCAAGGCACTGTGCTTAGGAGAGTCATAGTTGAATTATATTTGATTGCTTTGATCACTGGTAATAAAAAATTAGTTCAAATGGAAAAAAGCAAAATGTTGTGGTTAAAATTAATTCCAGATTCTTTTTTCTTTTTGAATGTGCTGCTTTCTTTTCTGACTGACAACCTTCTTCTTTAGATGCTTTGTTGGAGGGCTCCGTAAGCATACAAAATACCATGTGTCTGGGAAGTACTGGATCAGGTTGCAAAAGTTCTGTTATTGTTGTTTCGTAAAATTCTATTTTCTTATTAGAGATGTTCATATTTAGTTAATAACTAAAGTGCAGATTTTTCATCTCCTGAAATCCAAGAAAATTCCTTAAAGTTTGTAATCTTACATTTTATTCATGTTTTTGATGATATAATTCTTAACTGTTCCATGATGTTAGGCTAAATTTCAGCATTAAGCCTATAGTTCTATTGTGCTGTGGTAAGATATCTCAAGGGAAGCGCAACATGTAACTTGATAGTAGAGTATGCGATTTGCCTGTATGATTCTTTGGGTTTTATTTTTGAATAATTATCTAACACTCTGGAAAATCTGGATTGGTTTAACTAGCAGCTTCTGGTTAGCATAGAAACCTAGCATTAACGTAATGTTAATTGAAATTAAAAGTACTCGTTTTTAGTATTGCTTCACATTTGAAAAATAAATACTTTTCATTTCATTTCAAATGTATGATGAATTATTAAAATACATTCCTGCCCATTAAAAACAGAAGACTAAAGAAAGTATTTATGTGCATATTATTTCAGTGTGTATTGAATCTTTAGCTGATTCTCTAGAATATTTTCATTATAACAATTATATGCTGGAATTATTTTTATATGGTTTTTTTATTAGGTTAGTAGTGAACTTTGAGTTGAAGTTCTGCTTATAAAAAGCAGGGTGTTTATTGTTGAGCTTTAGAGCTTCACCCTATGGTTCCCATACTATATGTCATGATACCTTGGGATGTTCCAGCAAACTCACAGGGGGTGCCACAAGATATTTTAAAATGTCAAGGGAAACACTCCACATCTATCAGATACCACACAAACTATTTAAGGTAGTTCACACTTTCGGCCTAGTGCTTCTTGAAAAAAATTACTGAAGCGACTAAGGATGCCTTCAACCAAGAAAGTTTTGAAAACCTTTGGCCTGATGTATTCTGGAGTTAATGAGCAGGAAAAAATAAAATCATTGGTTTTTAAAGTATAGGGAAGTGTGTTATCAATACACATCACACTATAAAGTATTTGAGTTAATTAGATTTCAGTGGATGCATTGGTGTTGAATAGTATATGATCAAAACTAAGGAGAAGTAAATCTGTTTATTATTATTATAAAAATATAATTGACAAACACTTTGAAAAAAGTGCTTTTAATCCATAAAAGTTTCAAAGTGTTTGTCAATTATATTTTTTCTACTATCTTTTGAGACACATGGATACTGCCCATTTATTTGCCAATAATGGATTAGGATGAGAAATGAATTTTAGGCCGCTCTTTATATCCACAGCAAAGCTGCTGCTTCAGTAAGATCTCCTAGTCATATTCAGTGCTGCACAATGTAATATCAGAAAAGTTCAATGAAAAAAAATCATTTTTGGAACAAGTAAAGTAAAATTGTTTCATTAATAAAATATCTCTGATCCTTGCTCTGGTTATGCTGGTTATGCCAAATAAGAAGCGCACCACTGTAGTTGATTATAGGAGGTGTGATTGTTCTCTGAAGAATGTAAGATATTTAGGACTGTTTGAATAGCAACTGTCAGGACAGGCAAGCTAACAACTAATCTGTGGTATTGTTCTTAGAGTGAATCTAGTAGGATAGCTGGCATAGCTATCATGTAATAACAGCTACATTTGTAGAAACAGCACAAGTGAGAAAGACAGATATAAACTATTGGTGTTACACTGAGGAAACAACTGGGAAATGGTTTGCTTGAGTAAAAACAATAGCATAAAGATTTTAAATAGTACAAGTTGAGCAAGAGCTGCCAATTAAAGATTGATCTTCATAGTTTTGTTCACAAAGTAATTCCAGAAACTAGGTAGAATATTCAATGATGAATTCAGTCATTTTTATAAAAATATGGTAGGTCGGTATTATTCTCATTTTAGACATGGGAAGTTTTACTTGAGACAATACAAAAATCATATGGTGGCTTCCCTGATAAGTTGATGTGCAAGATTTTAAATGAAATTTCCCAATACCATTTTGATTTTGGCAAAAAAATATTTGGCTACGTATTTGAATCAGGGACAGGAATCTTGTGCCATTTCCCCAGGTATCTCCCCTGCTATTTATTTATTTCCCATCTTTATCATTTTTACAAATAACTCAAAGCAGCAAACTTATCTTCCTCCTATTTCCCCCATAACAACAACCTTGTGAGGTGGGTTGGGCTGAGAGAGAGTGACTGGCTGTGAAATAATTTGCTATGAAAATGAGGAAAAAATGTTGATTACATGGTATCTACTATTCTTTTTCATAGCTAATAATACCATAGCTAATAACATTATCACAATGAATATTTTCTACAAAGAAAAGAGCATTGGGGATTATCCCCCCAGGAATGTTTCCTTCAGCCAAATTAGGAATGTAGTCACAGTCCCTATATCTTGAATAGTGAAATACGTCAACAGCAACTCTATTTGTTGTTGTTTGGTTGCTAAGTTATGTCCAACTCTTTGCGACCCCATGGACCATAGCATGCCAGGCTTCCTTCCTCCACTGCTTTTCTCAGAGTTTGCCCAAATTCACATTTATCACATCAATGACACTATTTAACCATCTCTGCCTTCCCCTTTTTCATTTGCCTTGAATCTTTCTCAACATTGGTCTTTCCCAGTGAGTCTTCTCTTCTCATTTGGTAACCAAAGTATTTGAGTTTCAGCTTCAATATCTGTCTATCCAAAGAAAGTCAGGGTTGATTTCCTTTAGTATTGACTGGTTTGATCTCCTTGCAGTCTGATGGACTCTCAAAAGTCTTCTCCCACGCCACAATTCGAAGGCAATACACTGGTTTGAAATTTGAAAGCAAATCTGTAAGAAGTCTCTTAAAATGTAGTTAATTAATTGAGTAATTTGGAGGATTGTGTTGGAGTTTGTAAAGAAGTTAATATCACAGAACTATTAGGATAGGGTTGATACATTTCTTAATTTGATTGTCATTATTGCTTTCTCATGCATTTATTTAGTATAAGAAAGGACATTTTGGTAGTTTAGGATATGCAACATATGTCTAATGCTAATACTAGATCCAATTATTGTTCACTTCTTGTTCAAGTAGAAATTATAAGAATACGAAAAATGCATCAACGGGGGAACTTATAAATAAACTTCCAGTGAGAATTCATGGTGAACTGGACATCCCTGAAGGAATGATGACAGTATTGCAACAGAGATTAGGCATTGGTTCTTACCTGATACGCCGGTTCTCTTCAAGCTGCGAAGAGCATCCAGAGATGGGTGGTTCAGTCTTCATTCTGATAGGCTGAGCTTAAACTTCGGAACGCTCCTCCTCCTCCACGGGACTCCTCCCTAGTGTTCCCCAGTTTTGGCGAAGATCATAAGAGAAAGCAGGTTTCGCTTCCTTGGAACTAAAATTTACCTTGGCCGAAACAGGACCCTGCCAGATGGAGAGAAACAGAAAGGTTAGGGTGGGGCTGGATGCTCTTCGCAGCTCGAAGAGAACCGGCATATCAGGTAAGAACCAACGCCTATTCTCCTACGAGCTGCTCAGAGCATCCAGAGATGGGACATACCAAATCTTGGCCTGTCCTACGGGTGGGATCCCGTCTGGCCCTGGATCCTCTCCCGGTCCTCCAGGACTCGTTGTAAAACTCTTCTACCAAAGGAAGGGTCAGCAGACGCAAACACATCAATTTTATAATGCCTGATAAAAGGGGAAGATGATGCCCATGTTGCGGCTCGACAAATATCAGTGATTGGGACTTGAGTGGCCCAAGCCGCTGAGGTTGCTGCACTTCTCGTGGAGTGAGCTGTTATGCCCCTGGGCACTGCCAGAGCCTGGACTTGATAAGCTTTGGCTATGGTCGCTTGTAACCAATGACCAATGGTGGGTGAGTATCCTGACTGTGGGATAGAAAACCAACGAATAAAGCTTCGGTCTTTCTGAATGATCCTGTGCGATGGATGTATATTCGTAAAGCTCTTCTAACATCCAGCTTATGCCACTGTCATTCTAACCCTTGGGAAGGTTGCGGACAGAAATTTGGTAGAATTAACTCTTGTGCCCTGTGAAAAGCAGTGTTAATCTTTGGAATGAATGTAGAGTCCGGTCGGAGAGCAACCCTATCTGCGTGGAAAACACAAATTCGACGAGCTGAAGTTATAGCTACCAGCAAAACTACCTTATACGTGAGGAATTGAAGAGATGTGGATTGTATCAGTTCGAAAGGAGGCTTAGTAAGGGCTAAGAGCACCTTATTAAGATCCCAGGTAGAATAACGGTGAACCGGTGGTGGTCGTAAATTTGTAGCTCTTTTAAGAAAGGCGCAAATAAATGGATGATGAGAGAGAGAGTATAATCCTTCATAATTGATGACTGAAGACAAGGCAGAGACTTGTCTCCTCAGCGTATTGGGTGAGAGCTCCCTGTAGAGACCATCCTGCAAAAAATCTAAGATTTGAGCTACTGAAGGAGACCTGGAATCGTCTTGGTACGTTTTGACTTGGTACACCATTTTGTGAATATGGACCATGTGGCATTGTAAATGTGAGTGGTTGAGGGACACCTTGTAGCTTGAATGGTGGAAATAACTCTGTTAGATAGGTTATTGCTGCTTAAACGCGTCCGCTCAACCTCCAGATGGTCAAGTGGAACCATTGAGGGTCCGGATGTTGGAGAGGACCCTGGGTTAGGATGATCCTGTCCAGGGGCAACACTGCCATGGCGGCAACACTGACAGGTAGCAGAGGTCTGCAAACCAAGGCCTTCTGGGCCAGTATGGGGCCACCAGAATCAGTTCTGCCTTTTCGTCAAGCATCTTCCTGATGACTCTGGGAGTCAGAGGAAGAGGGGGGAATGCATATAGGAGCCCTGGTGGCCACTGGCAGCGAAGCACGTTGAAATCCTCCGCTTCATGTGAGGGGTATCTGGAAAGGAATCTCGGGAATTGTGCGTTGAGAGGGGATGCAAATAAGTCGACTACCGGTAGACCGAATAACCTGACTGCCTCTTGAAAGAGGGTCGGATGAAGACGCCATTCCGTCTGGTCCACCGTGGCCCTGCTTAGCCAATCTGCCTGGGTGCTGCAAATGCCTGATATATGTTCCGCCCTGATGGAGAGTAGACTGTTCTCTCTCCAGCGACAGAGACATTCCGCCTCCTTCATAAGATGTTTTGACTGAGTGCCCCCCTGCTTGTTTACGTGTGCCTTGGCTGTAGTGTTGTCTGTTAAAACTAGGACATTTTGGTTGCGTACCTGAGGTAGGAATGAACAAAGGGCCAGGTGTATCGCTCGAAGCTCCAGCCAGTTGATATTGTTTGACTGTTCTTTGGCGGACCAGCGATCCTGTGCTGTGGACAATTGAAGACGAGCTCCCCATCTCAGCAAGCTGACTTCGGTGGTGATGATGACCCTGTGGGGCTCTTTGAAGAGGCAACCTTTGTTTGTTGCTGGCCTGGACCACCAGAGAAGTGAAGTGAGAACCTGTGTTGGAACCTTGACCTTGTGTCTGGAGTTGCTTTGACCTGATCGCTGGAATGGTAGTAGGAACCATTGAAGAGATCTGGAGTGGAAGCGAGCCCAAGGGATAATAGATATACATGAAATTATCTTACTGAGGAGTTTTGAAAGATCAGCAAGGGAAACCCTCTTTTTTGACCTGAAATGTTGCACTAGTTGCTGTATACTTTTCTGTCTATCTTTGGAAAGGTAAACTTTACCTGCCCGTGTATCTATGATAGCCCTAGATTGGTGGAAGGAGTCAATTGACTCTTTTTCCAGTTAATCGAGAAACCATGTAACTGCAGAACCTGTAGTGTGGTCTGGGTATCTCTGACTGCTTGAGTGGATGATGACAAAATTAAGATGTCATCAAGGTAACACTGCAGTCTGATCGATACACTGCGGAGATGGGCGGTCAGGGCTGCTAGGACCTTGGTGAAGGTTCTGGGGGCAGAGGCTAATCCGAACGGGAGGGCCAAATATTCAAAATAATGGTTATTATAACAGAATCTTAAAAATTTACGATGGGATGGTCTGATGGGAATATGCAAATAGGCCTCCGTTAAATCTATGGAGATAAGAACGTCTCCCTCCCTGATACCAGAAAGAATGGATTGCAAAGTATGCATTTTGAATCTGCGATAAACCAAAAACCGGTTAAGGCATTTCAAATCTAAGATTGCTCTCCACCCTCCTGAACTTTTAGGAACAACAAAGAGAAGAGAATAAAATCCACGCCCCCTTTGGCCCCTGGAAACCGGTTGAATAGCCCTAAAAGATGCTGAATAGCTGTATCCATAAGACTACGTTTGGCCGGATTCCTGGAAAACGGGAATGCCATGAAGAAATCTTGGGGGCAGACTGAAACTCTAGTGCCAAACCAAACCTTATAATGTCTCTTACTCAGGAGTCAGATGTAGAAGAATCCCAGCGGTCCGCGTATAACTGAAGGCGGAAGGGATTAGGGTCCCCATAGTTAGTGTGGGCGCCTGAAAGTTCTGTTACCGGTGGTCCGGAAGGACCTTCTGGGCTGACCGCCCCTCCGGTATCTATCACCGGGATCCGCCCTGTCTTGAGGCTATCCTGATCGAAAAAATTGGGGCTTGTGGATTCTGGATTGGAATGGAGTCTGAAAATAGGGTCTGAATGAACCCCTCCGAAAGGACTGGGGGAATCTGGGGTCTGACTTGCGAAAAAGGGAAGGTAAAATTTTTTTCTTGCTCCGGGTTTCAATGAGTAGCGGATCGAGAGAGGAGCCGAATAATTTATCTCCCGCTAGAGGAGTCGAGGCCAACTTGGACTTGTGTTTGATGTCTGCCTGCCAATGTTTGAGCCAAAGCAAGTGTCTCGCTGAGACATGTGATGCGATGGCCCTAGTGGAAAACTTGACTGCATGGAAGGTTGCGTCTGCAGGAAATTCTGTGGCCGCTGTAAGCTTAGCTATGTCCTGGTGAGCTCTGATATTAGAGCTCTGGACGTGCTCCTGGAGCTGCTTGAACCATCTAAGAGAAGCCTGGTTAAAGAAAGAAGCAGCCGTGACTGCTCGGATGGCCCATGCGTCTGACTGATGGGCTTTCCGCAAGGCTAGTTCAGCCCTTTTGTCTTCTGGTCTTAAGGCCTCAAGGGCCTCACTAGGAACAGAGGAAGAAGATGCTAGCCCAACAATGGGGTCATCCACTTCCGGAATATTCAACAATTTTAAATACTCCAGAGCCAGATTAAAGAACTTTCTATCATATCCCGTGGGAGCCGGGCATGTTGCAGGGGAAAGTAATCGTTTCTGTACTAGGTCTGTGAACCGGAATTACATCAGCCTGAACTGTGGGTTGATTAAAAAAGAGATCTTGAGGCCCCTCCTCTGGTTAAGAGACAGAGAGGGTCGCTGCGTCTAGGTGTGCCGTGTTTTTTGCTTTGAAGAGGAGCGATTTAAACAGTTGTGGCTGAAACAGGCCAGTAAAAGTAGGTTGGTCAGGGGTAAGCCCCTCGTCCTCAGACATCCCTCTTTCCAAAAAATCCGGCTCAGATAAAGAATGGTCACTGTCCTGTGGGGATTCTAAATCGCTGTGTTCCAAATGCTGCATTTGGAGCAGTTCCTGTGCCTCCATCTCCTGCCCCCCCCAATGGACCCTGTATGGGAAAATCCCCTGGTGGAAGTACCTGTTCATAGTGTTGTTCCGACCTGACCAGGGAATGAACCGATTGGGCGTCAAATTCAGTAGGTGCAGGCTGTTGTCTGGACATGACTGCATGCTGCAAACCGGCTGTGATACCCTGCCGGATGGCCATTTCCATCTAGGTTCTGATTTGATCAGGCACCTCCTCAGGAAGAGAGGTATCCTGTCGAAGCCCCGCTGCAGTTGGGGTGAATGTGGCCTCAGGAGCCCGCCTTGTAGTTGGCGAATCTGATGGCTGGGCCTGTTGCCCTAATGAGTCTCGGTTGTACCTGGATGGAAGAGAGATATCTGGGGAGGGGGGTGAGCAGATGTGGAAGGACGTGGACTGAGTGGAGAAGGGTGTTGAGAAGTCCTATGTGCCTCTCATGCATATTTATCAATTTGTTTTTCTAGTGCCCTATGGCGCCGTCTGGCATCTCTTTCAGAGGCTTTGGAAATACCCCCCACATGTTTAGATTTGGATTTGGATTTTCCTCTAGAGGTAGATGTGTGAGAACCGCTACCCACTGCCATTTTTTATTTTTAAGAACAGTAAATAGATACATAATTGAATGGATATAGAAAATATGGCGGTTGGCACGCCCAGGGACCTAACCCAAAAAGGGGCAGGGCGCCCTGAAAAGATATATTCCCCTTGTTTGTTATTTTTTTTTAAATATATAAATATATAGAAAGAAATAAAGGCTTGATTCGAAAACTATTTACACACACAACAAAATATGAGTTTGATAAACAAAGTCAATATTATTCAAATTAGCCAAATCAAGAACGCCAACAGGGCCTTGGTAGATAAGGGGCCCTCAACAGCGTGACTGCACAGGCTGACTCAGGCCCTAGGTGCTCGCTGTTGTGCTGCTGGGAAAGGACTGTGAGTGTTAGCCAACAGATAATAGTAAGAATATCGAGAAAAGAAATATTACTTAGGACTCTTGCCTTGAAGGTTCTCAGAGAGCAGTAAATACGCCACACAGTCAGTATCAGAACAATGTCTATGCAATACACAACGCGGCCATGCGGTCTCCTGCAGCCAAAATGGCGCCCGACCAAATTTTGGCCCGCGCGCTCACCAGCAGCAAAGTCCTGCCTTGCAATGGGGATCAGGCAAATCCTGTCCCCTTAAGCCCCAACGGCAGGAAAATGAGCAAAAGAATGCAGTTGCGCCTTATCACTCCTAAGAGAAACGGCATTCAGGGGAAAAAATTGAGTAAAAACTTGCCACGCTGTTTGAAATCGTGGTGCGATCGAGCGGCGGAGGTTGCGGGGGGGAGGGGGCAGAAAACAATGTTCCCAACAAACCCCCCACAATTCGGGGCGCAGCAGGCGCTTCCCGAAACGTTCAGGGGAACTCCGACGCTCCCGTCGGGAGAACGGAGGGCTCTCTGCTCTCTCTCTTTTTTATTTTTATTATTATTATTTTTTGGTGGGGAGGCAAAACCGAAATCCAAACAGAAAAAAACCAAAGGAAATTTCAAGAAAGGGTATGGAAAGCAAGGGATGAAAACGAGAGTCAAGGAAAGAACTTGAAGAATAAGAATAGAATAAAATAAATCACCTGTTTCGACCAGAAACACTAAGCACAACCTATTCTGACGAGGCTGAGTTAAAACTGGGGAACGCTAGAGAGGAGTCCCGTGGAGGTGGAGGAGCGTTCTGAAGTTTAAGCTCAGCTTATCAGAATGAAGACTGAACCACCCATCTCTGGATGCTCTGAGCAGCTCATAGGAGAACTGTGGTTTCACAATGAATTCTGGCTGAAACAGTCTCTCCAGAAAAGAAGAGATTATTTACTCTGGACATCTCTATTTATGACTAGACTGCAGGAACTGAATTTTTTGTGATCAGCTCATGAGTTCAGCAGCTGGGAGTCAAGGGATTTCTATCAAGCTCACAGCTGTAATGCAGCCTATATATGGACATAAGGACCATACAAGCCTCATTTTATAAACACGTTTGGATATAACTAATTTACACCTAAAGAAAGAGCAACAGGATCTTGAGCAGCAGGATAAGAAAATTTCACTTGGTAAGCCAACGTTCTTTCTGGATTATAAAGGAATAACATTTTAAAAACTTAAAAAATTTTTAGCAACAAGCTTAACAAGGAGTAGATATAAGAAAATTTAAAACAGATAAAGGGGATAATTATTTTGAAATATTTTTTTTTGATGCAGGTACTTTTGAATAGATTGGAATTAAGATAGACAAATGAACAGGACCTTTGTGGGAATATTTTTAGTTTATTATTAAAGAGTACAGATTATTGATTTTACAAAACAAAACATAATGGTAATATGAGCCAGATTGTGATGCTGACTATAACGCTGAGTGTAAGATGGAGATGCTGACAGTTTTGCTGACTGTAAAAAAGGGGAAGCTTGCTTTTCTCTTTTCCTTGTTTGAAACACTTTCATTTTTGGATTATTATATCATAATGTTAACTACCAGAAAGCAGCAAAAATAGTAGAGGGGAGGAAAGGATTGCTGGAGCAAACTGCAGAGACAAATTATTTATTTATTTATTTATTTATTAAATAATTTTATATACCGCCCTTCTCCCGAAGGATTCAGAGCGATGAACAGCCAACTGAAATATATATAAATTACAAATACAAATACAATTAAAAGAGAATTAAATTATAGGCTGCCATTTAAAAATTTAAAAACCCCGATTAAAAATAAGCTAAAATTTTCATTCCCCAACCAATCAATTCTAAAACCCCTTATTTAAAAGCCCATTTGAAGTCAGCTCAGGCCGGCCTGCTCAAAGAGCCAGGTTTTCAGATCACGTCTGAACGCCCTCAGGTCAGTGGTTGTCCATAGCCCCGGGGGCAGCCCATTCCAAAGGGTAGGTGCCCCCACAGAGAAGGCCCTATTCCTTGGGGTCACTAGGCGGCACATAGATGCCGTCGGGACCCGAAGGAGACCCTCTCTGGGAGCGCACCGGTCGGTGGGAGACTACTGGCAGAATGCGGTCTTGTAAATATCCTGGTCCGATGCCATGGAGCACTTTAAAGGCCAAAACCAATACTTTAAAGTGAACCCAAAAGGCTACCGGTAACCAATGCAGCTCGCGCAGGAGAGGCGTCACATGGGAATATCTCGACGCCCCCATAACCACCCGCACGGCCGCATTTTGCACCAGTTGGAGCCTCCGGGTGCTCCCCGCAGGGAGCCCCATGTAGAGGGCATTACAGTAGTCCAGGCGGGAGGTGACCAGGGTGTGGGTGACCATGCATAAGGCGTCTCGATCAAGAAAGGGCCACATCTGGCGTATCAGGCGAACCTGATAAAAAGCCCCCCTGGAGACGGCCGTGATGTGATCTTCCAAAGACAGCCGTACATCCAGGAGGACACCAAGATTGCGAGCCCCTTCTGTGGGGGTCAAGATCTCATCCCCAATGGCCAGTGACAGAGTCAGCTGACTATATCGGGCCGCCGGAAACCACAGCCACTCAGTCTTGGAAGAGTTGAGTCGAAGCCTGTTCCCGCCCATCCAGTTCCACACAGCCTCCAGGCAGCGGGACATGACCTCCACAGCATCGTTGGGTGGTTTGGGGTGGAGATGTAAAGCTGAGTGTCATCAGCATAGAGATGACATTTCACCCCAAAACCATGGATGATCTCTCCCAGCGGCTTCACATAAATTTGAACAGAAGAGGGGAGAGGACCGACCCCTGAGGCACCCCACAAACGAGGGGCCTAGGGGTGGACCTCTTCCCCCCCGTCAACACAAATTGCGAGCGGTCCGAGAGGAAGGAGGAGAACCACCACAAAACGGTGCCTCCAATTCCCAACCCCTCCAACCGCCGCAATAGGATACTATGATCGATAGTATCAAAAGCCGCTGATAGATCTAATAGGACCAGGACAGAGGAATAACCTCTGTCACGGGCCCTCCAGAGATCATCGACCAATGCGACCAATGCTGTTTCGGTACTGTACCTGGGCCTGAAGCCCGATTGGAACGGATCTAGGTAGACTGCTTCCTCCAGGTACTGAGGGAGCTGACGCGCCACCACACTCTCAACAACCTTCGCTAGAAAGGGGAGGTTGGAGACAGGACGATAGTTATTTAAAAGAGCTGGATCCAGGGAAGGCTTCTTGAGGAGGGGTCGCACCACCGCCGTTTTCAGGGCAGTAGGAAAGAGCCCCCTCCGTCAACGAAGCATTGACAATCCCCCGGAGCTAGCCTCGTGTCACCTCCCTGGAGGTAGAAACCAACCAGGAATTACACAATTTTTATTCAGAAAATTCTGAGGAACTGGTTAGTAAGTTAGCTGAATCACTTGATCTCAAATTAACTAAATCAATTGATACTAAATTGATAACTTTTGAGAAAAGGGTGGATAAAAAACTTGTAAAGGTAAAAAGGAAATGAAAAAAGAAATTTAAGTCTCAGTGCAAGAAGCATTTAATGGAAAAGAAATAAAAGGGAACCTAAATGTCCGAATTACTGTGATATAATAGGGTTTGTCAAGAAAATGAAAAGAAAATTAAGAGAAGTTCTGGTGCCAAAAGATTATTGATCAATGATTTTTTATTTACTGTTATTAGAAAGATTTAAAGTAACAAAAGAGTTCATGGTTTTGGACATTGTGAGACTGAGTTTGAAACTGAATTGTGTAGTGAATTTTGCTGAAATGTATAAACTTCTAATAAAGTTTGAAGCAAGAGCAAGTGAAAGAATGTATAAAACTTAATATTTTGGTTATAACATGTAGAAAGAACAATGGGAAAAAATATGGTCGAAAACATTAATATTTGTACTATGTTATAATGTTAAGATTTTTTTATAAATGATGAATTATTGATAGATTTTATCAGAGAAATTTTCTAAAATATATAAAAACACTTCAGATTTATGTTATAAATGTGAACACAAGAAGGGACATTTTATCATGTTTGATGGACATGTAAAACTAGTAAACTTTGGATTCCAATATATACACAGATTCAGAGGATTTTAAAGATTAATATACTATTGAGACCAGAGATGTGTCTTTCAGGATTTATTCTAATTCAATGTTTGTAAATGCCATAGTATTAATAAGATTTATAAAACATCATATATATTGCACAGTTGGGTAAGCTTTCATGAAGTTTCAAATACTGTGAAATTTTGCACACATTCCTCTTAGTTATTTTCCATCTTGTTAAGAAGAGGCTTTCAAGCTAGTGAGCGCTTATAACATCAAAAGCTTATGTCATCTAAATGTATTAAGACCATAATGCCTAACAGGTCTATCTATACACAAATCCCAAAGAAAGAAGATATTAGTGAGTGTACAAGCCATAATATCATATTCTTACTTTCACTTCCTAGCAAAATAAATGCTTAAGATAACCGAGAATGCAAATTAGAAACCTGTGTGGAAAGGGAGATATTAGATATTGAAGCTGGCTTTAGAAGAGGCTGAGGATCGGAAGGCATTATTGCTGATCCATGCTGGATAATTGAGAAATTCAAAAAATACCCAAAGAATCAGTGTGTGCTTCTTTGATTACAGAAAGTCCTTTGATTATCCAGTACTGTCAGGATAATGGATTATACTTAGATGGCCCAAGATCACTGAGTTGGCTTCATGCTAAAGGTGTGAGTAAAACTCAGTCTCCCAGGTTTTAGTCTGATGCCTTAATCACTACACCAGACTGGCAAACACATGTCACGATTATACAAATCAAATTATGAAGAATAAATTAAACCTATTGCATCTGGAACCATATCCAATCTTTCACTTTAGCACTCTCTACTGCTAAAGAATTAGTTCAAATTGGTAAGATTTTATTGAGTTAAGTCTGTTATATGCACCCACTTTCTAAAATCACATAAGGAGCTGCTAATCTTGTTTTTCCTTGTCAGACCTGGGGAACAACCAATCTGTTAAATTTTATACTTCAGGAAATATCATTGTTTAAGATAATGATTTTTACTTTCACCAAGGCATATATATTCCTTTCAAATTATCTGATCTTGCAGTGTCTATGCTAATATCTACAATACTTTTATATGCTTTCTACTAGAAAAAAATCTCTCAAAGTGTGCTTTGGTGCCAAGAATAACTATGTAAAAAGTAAATCTGATGAAAATTTATTTCTAATTAGAAACTATTCTTAGTTTATAATATTATATGTGGATTTCTGCTTCAGTCAAAATGTGGGTTCTCTTATCTATAGAATCAAAGCAGTAGTCATGTAAAAGAAATTTGAATCTGAACAGAAATGTAATTTAAGAAAATGTTGACCCTATCTAGTTATCACAAAGATAAAAGGAGAGAGGAAGTATATTCAGGCTTGCAAGTGTCTGTTGCTGTAACTTTACAATTCATACCTTGGATTTCCTTGTCTGGTCTACCTTGAAGAGCTGATTGTTGTTAAAAAATAAGGAAGAAAGCTTACTGAATTATCTCACACTTCTTAGACACAAAAAACTCAAAAAAATTAAAGGGTTGATAACCAGCGATATAATCATGTGCCCAAGCCGTTGCTGCTGAGAAATTACCAAGTAAATTATCTGTAAAAATATTTCTCCTCACTCTCCCCACCCCCATATACTTTATACTTAATAAAGCATTAATTGGTTACTGGGTGAACAGTAGTAGATGTGTGTAGTATATGCATGCAGGACTTTGCCTTTAGGGTTGTATCCCTATTTTTGTATAATATACTGCACCATTAATTAAGTTTGGAACTTATATTATTGTTTCATTTTTAATTTTTAAGCTATATTATGGTTACTTTGTTTTATATGCATACAGAAGTATATAACAGTTATACTATTAGATGTTTGATTCCATCAGGCCTTAGTCAGAAACTGATTTGATTTGTTTAGTACCTTGCTCTGCATGTAGTGTGATAGATCTTGATATTCAGAAAAGGGGCAGGAATTGAAAATAACAATTCTTGTCTACTGAGAAAGCCCTAGCTGATTTTTGATTTTCATTTGAACAGTAGATTGTTAGGAATAGTTGAAGGGCACCACCAGGATGCTTGGTGTATATAAGTGTAGTGTTTTTTGAGCTATATTCATTCAAGCTTAATAATAACAGCCATTGTTTAAGACTTTGACCAATATTAATTTGAGACATAATGTGTGATGAAATGTCAGTATTGTTGCCTGACTCAGAGAACATTTCAGGTAAATTTCAGCCAAATTAATTGAGTAGATTTTATGGAAAGGGAAGAGTATGGTTTAAAGGAAGATGATTCAACCGTGTTATTTGGGAGATGAAGCTTAAATTTCTGGAATTTCTTCATTTTATTCATTTAATTTTCTGTGCCATTGCTGAAAACTCTATTAGTATCTCATGGAACTTCAGGGTCTGATTTTAATTCTGTGTGTAATTCTTTTTAATTTGGTTTATTGTTGCTAAGTACAATGTTTAGTCTTTTCCTACTTTTGCATTTGAGGCAGTGGTAATTTGCTAATAGTTTATTGTCTCTTAACATTTCTTTAGTATCTTTTAGTACTTTATAAATGCAACATTTAGTCATCTGGAGGTACTGAAAACGGGATCTGTCACCCAGGCCAATCAGCGCTTCCTCAGCCCTGTAAACAGAACTACGTAATCATTTAAAAATTTAAAACATATGTATACTAGCTGAATTACAGCAAAGGAGAACTTATAAACTAAATAATTATCTATAGAATATAATAGTATTCTCCCTTCCCCTTTTAAATTAATATGTTGAAATAACAAAATGGTAGAAATTTTGGCACTCAGCTCAGAGATTCTAAAAAAATATTTAAAATCCATTTCATTATTAAAAACAATATATTCTGTGTGTGTGTTTATTCTAATGCTGAGCACTAAATGTATAATGTTTGTAACTTCTTTGTCCACTTACTGAAATTATATCTTTGCATATTTTTTTCTTTTTTTATCTTTTTCACTTTCTCTTTTTAAAGAAAAGATCATCATCAATAAAAATGGTTAAAAAAACATTCCTCAGCATACATTACTTCCAGATATGACAGATGGACAATGGAAATTTTTGGAATCCCAAATCCATACCTGAAACAGTTTAAATTTGTCTCATTTGTGTGTGTGAGTCTGTGTCTGTGTCTGTGTGTGTGTGTTTTAAAATTTTGATGCTTTCTGACTCTTAACTGTCCCAATTTTTTTTCTTTTGATTCTTTATATATTTAGTTAGATCAAAGTACCTGATGTTTTTCCATTTAATTCAATCATGTTGTAATTTTTTTATTTATCAAATTTATACCTGCCTCATTTTCCAGACATTTTACATTTTGCAACAGTTAAATGCAAAATGAGCATTTGAAGCAACCCTACATCCAAAGTGAGGCTAAAGCAAATAAAATTATAAAATGTATAAATCAACCAAACTAGATATCATCTACCATAGCCCCTTCAGAATACTGAAAATAAATTACACCTAGCTTACTGTTCATGTGATACACAGATAGTCCCTTGTTAGTATGGAAAATTACTTGAATATAAGGAAAACTGATCCTTTCCTTTTCATATAGTTTGCTGTGTGATGCATATGCTGGAAAAAGAAGCTAATCTCAGATTATTGATGTGAGAGAAAGCAAGTGCATTAAATAAAATTTTGTTCTTTTAAAAATCACACTGCAAAGCTGGAAATTTTTGCCCTTTCTTCTGATGTTAATTTTTGCCCTTTCTTCTGGTGCTTCCAATTGTGGGGAATCAAGTTTAATACTCCAGTAGAAGAGAATATATAAAGCTCAAGTTTGAACTATGGGGTTCTTGGTATTTTTTGTGCTCAGTTGTTTGCTTGTAGAAGTTTCATTATTCAACTAGGTAATATCAGGGTTAGCTGGGTTGCTCCTTGGTTGCCTAGTACACAATAGCTTGCTCTGGCAGTTTAGGTATAGGTGTGATTTTCTTCTTGGTAGTTTCTTGATTAGGGTATTATTTTCTGCTTGATCGTTTGATGTTAACCCTTCCTTTTCTGAATATTGGCTGCTGGAGAGGATGTATTTTGATCTTGTTCTTTTCTTAGCTTTTTATTGTCTCTTTTGAATGCTGTGAAAATATAATTTATTTCTATGTGCCCGTTGACGACTGATTTGTCTGAATTCCAATCTTCTAGGAATTCTCTAGAATTTTTTGGATTTAGCTTTAGGTTTAGCTTTGGATTTAGGTTTAAGGACGCGGTGGCTCAGTGGCTTGTCGATCAGAAGGTTGGCAGTTCAGCGGTTCGAATCCCTAGCGCTGCATAACAGAATGAGCTCCCATTACTTGTCCCAGCTTCTGCCAACCTAGCAGTTGGAAAGCACATAAAAATGCAAGTAGAAAAATAGGGACCACTTTAGTGGGAAGGTAACAGTGCTCCGTGAACCTTCAGTGTTTAGTCGTGCCACCCACATGGCCACAGAGATGTCTTCGGACAATGCTGGCTCTTTGGCTTAGAAAAAGAGACCACCCCCTAGAGCTGGAAACGACTAGCATGCATGTGCGGGGGAACCTTTACTTTTTTAGGTATAACTGATATTGAGTCTATCCATATGTTGAGAGATTAAGGAGTTTATATTGTGTCTTCTGGCTTCAAATTGGTGTTCATGAATGTACATGGGGGCTATTACAGTCCTTACGCTGTGTGCTGTAGATTTCTGTTTTTTCGTGAGCTGCTGGATCTTTTGGTTTACTTAAGAGGTTTGGAAGGCTAGTTGGTTTGTCTGCTATGATTGTAATACTTTGTTGGTTGTTTCTGATGTGTTTTTGACTGATATTCTTATCTTTTTATAACTTGTGTTGTGCTGTAGTGAGTT
Organism: Bungarus multicinctus; assembly: GCA_023653725.1. NCBI lineage: Eukaryota > Metazoa > Chordata > Lepidosauria > Squamata > Elapidae > Bungarus > Bungarus multicinctus. Next base: position 9,777,878 of record CM042846.1, read on the forward strand.
GTAAAGCACTTTTTGATAAAGCTGGGTGGGCATCCATTTCATTGGAGGATGTTGTTTCAGAGGTCTGTGTCCTTTTTCTGGTGTTCTGGATTACTGTATATATGTATGGTGTTATCTAAAGCTCCCAGAAAAAAAAAATCTTGAAAAATGACATCAGCCAGTTAAATAGAGTAATAAATAGATTTAATAAAGAATCAAAAGGTTCTTTAAATTTGGGGGGAGGAATACTAATTTGTTGTGAAACAATCTGTTCTAGTCGGGTAGTCAAGGAAAAGGGCTGTGTGAGGAAAATAGATCTGATATCTGCCTATGAGTTTAATAAGTTATATTGAACTTTATGTGAATAGATTTCTATTTCAACACTGAGCTTTTTCCTCTTTTCCCTCTCTAATGTGTTTCAGATTTGCTTTGTTCTTCATGTATCTCCAAAGTGCTGTGACATATTTAACAGTTGTAGAGTTAGTTGGAAAAGGAAAAAAGAATGTATATCACTAGAATGACAAAAAAAAAAAGGGATTAGATGTCATTATTAATTCCAACTAGGATAGAATTGTGCAATTTGTGCAATACCCAATCTGGTTTTGGGGCAGATGATTTTATATACACACTGTGAATATACAGTACATAACACTTCTGCCTCTTGTTTTCCCAGGAAAATCAACCTTGTGGGTAAGTTAGTTACAGACTTATAAGAAAATTCACCAGATTGGACCGTTGGGTGTATAGAAGCTGCATTTAAATATAAACTTAACAAGGTGGTTGAGAGATAGACATCTTGAATAAGTTTGTTAATAATGTATCTCTTAAATCTATCATCCCCTAATGAAATGGTGCAATTTATGTTGGGAATCATTTATAGCACCACATATTGTTCAAAGGTGTTGAAGGCCCTAATTAATTTATCTAATTAAATATAATTATTTTGCCAACCCTTTGCTCTTTGTTAAGATCTCCTATCTCATGAATCAGCTCTTCTCTGTACACAGGGCATTTCTGAAACTATCTAGTACTCTGGTTAAGGAACTTTCTATTCTTTTCCTTCTCTTTGCCAGATGTATTTGCTACCTCTGTTCATGCTCTCATGAATGGAACATTTTCCTACTCATTATTCACCTTTGTCTCAATATTTGAATGCAGTATCCCTCTGCAATTAAATATGGGGAAACTCAGAACAACTTCAGTAAATTTCCATCCGGATATGGAGCAAATCCAGACATGCTTAAAGCTGCTATGCCATAACCCTTTAACCTTCTGGAATCTTTGTGCCCTTCTATCAATAGTGTTTTTTCTTGTTTATAATTATAGTTCCAATACTGTGATCACAATAATTTCTGATTATTTTCTGAAGTTTAAATAGCCAGATTTTTCTCTCTGTACTTATTGCACTGGAACATCTTATTGCATGGAGGAAAAATTGCAATGTTGAGCTGATATGTTTAATATCTTACTTCATATAGATATTTTTTTCCTTTGTCAGAAACAGGCTCACATTCTCTGTTCTTCCAGATTCAAGTTGCTGTCTCAGCACTGTCTTGCATTCATTTATTTATATATAACAATAAAACTTGTGACATGTATAGGTAGAGTTTGAGTTACAAAACAGTTCATTTAGTGACTGTTCAGTTATAACGGCATTGAAAAAAGTGATTTATGATTGGTTTTCACACTTACGATTGTTGCAGCCATCTCCATGGTCGCCTGATCAAAATTCAGACACTTGACAACCGACTTATATTTATGACGAGTGCAGCGTCCTTGTCTCATGGCAAGCAAAGTCAATGGGTCACTTAACAATAATGTTCCTAATTTAACATCTGTAATTCACCTAACTGTTGAAAGGTTGCAAAATGGGGCAAAAGTCACTCGTCTCGTTTAGAAACAGAAATTTTGGGTTTAATCATGGTCATAAGTTGAGGGCTACCTGTATATTAGTTTGTAATTTCTGATCCCTGATTATTTTTATGAACTTCTAAGAGACATTGGCCCCTGTATTTCCCAAAGAATATCCTTATTTGGCTTTCAAATGAGCAATGATTGTGGCTTCCCATTTTAAAGTTAGTTGCTGATCACTCTACTGCATTATCATTCTGGTTTTTTTTTCTTTCATGGCTAAATGTTATTTAACTAATAATATTTAATTTAGAATTCCTTTGATGTAGCTTCTGTGATCTTTTATGCTCGTTTGTACAAATTTCTATTACGATTTTAGCACAAAGCCTGAAGGATGTTCACAATTTTATACAAAGAGCAAATGTTATTTAAATTATTAAATTAAATTATTTAAATTTCACCCTCAAATGTATTATTGTTTTATCAATCAGTGTGATGGGGAGCTGGGTATAAAAAACAGTATTTCTTGATAACCAAGCTGGTTAGTGGTTTTTAGTTTAATATAGAAATGTAATTTCCAGTATAGTTTACTTTTGCACATGCTGTATGTAGTAAGTGCTATCTTTAGAAAAGTTCTTTATCTTGCATCACCAATACAAATGGGCTAATAAGGATTTCCTTTTCTGAGGACTTGTAATGCTGAGGATTTCTGAAATAAGATTTATAGGCTTCTCAGGGATAAGCTTGCTAGAACTGGAGGTCAATAGTGTCTGTGCTGTTGGTATTTTATGATGCCTAGTCCAGGTGTTAATAGATCAGGAAGTTGGGAACATTTATTTGTAAGAAAGGAGCTTACTTTTTTTTTTCTATTACAAAAAATTAAACAGTTCATTGCTAATTCATTCAAATTGGCTCTTCCCATCTGTTTTCACAATTCATAATCATATTTAGCATTCTAATGAAGCTAATATTAACACAATAAAGTATTGTATGCAATGCTTTCATGCATGATGCTAAAATGGCACCAAAATTTAAATATAAAGAGGGTAGTTAAAATATTTTCTGGATTTGATATAGAAGTTGGAGAAGCAATTTAAGGGGGTGTCAGAATTGCACTGTGGTCCCCAGTCATTTGGGAAGAAGGATCTGTAAGGAGATTTTGCCACCTTTGCAAGACCACATCTCTATATTCTTACCATTTATCTGTGGTGAAGTAGTCTTCAAAATGATGATAAATTCATAGCAATAATATTAAGTACTATGTCACTGAGAAAGTATATGTCCTATCGATTCCATTTTCAGATGGACAGGCATAGGACTCGAGCATTGCCATAGAACCAGAGACCCTTCAGTAAAAATAAGCACTCCATTTTTCATGACAGTGGAACCTGAGGGAAACGTTAAAACATTTCAGGCTGGTCGTACATTTGTTGGAGCAACTCGCTTCTCTTGTTCCACAGTATTTGGAAATTAAAAAGATGTCAAATGCTACACAGTGAGAAATGATAAAATAGGAGAAGAGGTAGGACAGAACTTAAGCTGAATTTTCAGATAATAAAAGTGGTGTTTGAAGAAAGAAAGGTATCAGGCTATTTCCGTCTCATACTCTTCTGTCTATTAAATATTAAGGTCTAGAATGTTGACTTGAATACAGCAAATAAAAAAGGTTAAACAAGTATGAAATGCTGTACTAAAGGTTAAAGCTGTATAAAAAGGAACTGTTTTCTATCAAAGGTCATCAGTGCAATGTTTTGTAAACCGCTTTGGTGAGAGAAAAATAATTATTAGAGAACAAACCCAGTTTGGTGTTCCAATTAACATTCACCCCGCTAATTGGTGGATGTGTTGCAATGTATTTGGTAGAAGGGTTTTTTTGGGGGGAAGAGGAGGATAGGGATGAGAACACCATTGTTTTGAAAAGAGTATATATTATTAAATAACCTGTAAACTGCAACAAAACAAATACAGGTTTTGTCTTGCCTATTTTTAAATCCTAAACATATAGCTTACTAATGCTTTTAAATCTTCATTGCAATGACTCATGACATGAACAGGCAAACATTTGAAGTGTTTTTATTGCTTCGCAGTTAGCCTAAATTAATGTCTAAATACACAAGGGTTTTCTTTCTGCAATAGCTGTAAATTTGCAGAAAAGTAGATAATTGCTTCCTTCTATTCTGTTTTTTTTTTTTTTTTTATGATTCAGGTTGAAAGTCTGACTTGCATGGAAGTTTTTACATAAACGGAAAGTATAATTAAGTTACCAGCCATGGTGGCCTCTGTCATATGCAGCATTTAGATCAATGGTCCTCAGCCTTTCCAGTTTGGCGGCCCAGCCTGCTGCAGGGAAAGGGATGTATGAGTGGTAGATATGTGAGAGCACAGCTCCATTTGTGTGAGTGGCACTGCGCCCTTCATTCATATGAATGGAATTCAAGTGGAGGGTGCTTGTGCTTGCACATGATTCCTTGCCTGCCACTTGTGTGACTGGAGCTTCACACATATGCTTGCCCATTTCTCCATGGCCCAGTTTCGAACAGGCCATGGCCCAGTACTGGGCCGCGTCCCCAGGGTTGGGGACCCCTGATTTAGATTATGCTTCCAGTGTAGCCAAATATTAACAAGCAGTCTTGGGTTATTCCATGGAAGACCAGAGATCTAATTTAAAGTCTGCTTTGCAAGCCAATATCGCACCAGTTGGAAAGTACATAAAATACTCTGACTCTCAGGATACCTAATATAGAAAAAAAGTAGGAATTAATTGTGCATTCTGCAGTTGAGCTGGTAAAAGAGTGAAAAATAATAGAACATGGAGTTAGGTTTTAATAATTGCTTACTGTACTTGTTTTACATGTACTTTCTTATAACTTGCCCTATATCTTTAAATATCTGAGTTGATTAGTCCAAAAATACAACAAAATGAAATTAAAAAATATTTTAAAATGCATCACTTCCAGGTCATGCACATCACTATCAAATCTGTGTAACTCTGTAATTTAACAAATTAAGGCCCCAACATAAAAATCTACCTTCTTTGTGAAAAACCCAGCCTCAAGTCCTCTAATTATTTCATTCAGTGGCTGATGGACCCTATAGTTCCCCATAGTCTGACAGCTGTTTGTCTAAGCAGAATTATCCCAGCATCCTCCTTTGGGCCTGTTCTTTTATAAGGTGAAATATCTGTCTATATTTACAGATCATCATAGCCAGACATCTTACCTGTAGGAATAGGGAACAAGCATGTTATGCTTCAATTTGTCATTAAAAATGTGTGATTTAATTGCTTCTAAGTGTCTTTGTTGTCCCTTGATAGGTGATGGGGTCCCACGGGAAAGTAGCCCATTCATCAATAATTCAAGTTTGGAGAGAGGAAGACTCTATGAAGGAAAAAATATGGCACTCTTTGAGGTAATATTAATGATTAATTTCAACAAATCCTTGTTACTACTAATACATTTTAAGTGTGCTAGTTGTTTGTTTAAAATCCATTGATAGTTTGCATAACACAGATGACTGAGTCAGTCACTTCCTGGTCACCTTACTTATTCTGTGCATCACAAAATCACCAATAATCCAGACCAGTGGTCACCAACCAGTGGGCCGGAGACCACTGGTGGTCTGTGAGAAAATTTTGGTGGTCAGCAGAGAAATGGCACCTCCCCAAAGGAATTAATCCAGGCTGCATGGGAATGCAAGGCTGTGCTGCCCACATGGCCTGCAAGAACACAAGTCTTACGTCACTTGTATTGCGAACGAGGTAGTGAGGGGGGGGGGAGGGTGGACCGGGGGAACTTGCCCCATTCGCTCCATATGGCTGGCCTGGCCACTGGGTTGCTTCTTTCCACTTCTTTCTTCTTGTGCTTTTGGCTGCATACAAGGAAAGCAGCAAAAGTCTTTCTTTCTCTCCTCCAATCTCCGCCAGAAATGATTCTTTGGGACCCTGCAAGGCATCCTGCTCCAAGAGGCTGCACCGGCGCGACAAGTCTCACAAAGACTCATTTCTAGCGGAATTTGGGGGAGAGAAAGAAAGAATTCTGCTGCTTCTGCTGCTTTCCTTGCATGAAGCCAAAAATCTCCCTCCCTCCCACTGAGAACGGAGCTGGAGACAGTATCCTGCCATCCCAAATAAAGAATGATCAATGAGTAGGAAAATGGGGTGGGGAATTTTCCTGCAGACTTTTTTTGGGATTTTCCCAAGGTCTCTGGTCTGCGGGATATAAAATTATGAGTTTGGTGGTCCCTGAGGTCCAAAAGGTTGGCGACCCCTGATCCAGACAACATTCTCTAAGACTTCTAGCTGACACAAAGGAAAGTGAGAAATGTTCACATCCTGCATTTTATTTTTTATTAAAGCTAAAAAATAATGGAACCAAACACCACAATTTACCTATTCCAACAATTGTATTCTTTTTTAACACAATAAAAGAAAAGAGAAATAGACCTCTTTGAAAGTTCTGTTTTCCACAGGGCTGTAAAGAACATAATCTCTCTGTCACAAGAAATAAGGAACATTACTTGCTAAGCTTCTATGATTTCCCACTAGCAAATAAGTACTTCACAGTTAGCCTAAATTAATGTCTAAATACACATTTGACAGCTGACAATTTTTTTAAAAAGGTTACTTATTCGTACTCACCTGCATGACACTTCATTGCCCCATTTCCTAATGTTCTTGACTATCCAAAATAATAGCCACAAAATATATCACAATGAAACATTACTTTCTAACATAAAATTTATTTTTCTTTTATTATATCTGTGTTACTTGCATTAATCAAAACAAAAAGTGGTTTCCTCATTCAGTTGGTATACAAAAATTTACTTTTTGTGATGCAGTCCCCAAAGTCTACCTAAAATTATGGTTTCCTATAAATGTTGCCGCAAAAGATTGGTATTGTAGTTCCATAGCCGCAAGGAAATGTCTTATGCTGTCTTCTAATGATGTTTTGTGTGTCTGTGTGTGGGATAAGTGTTTATAAATCTACATTTTTTTTCCTGCTGCATAATCTCCATGCTTCTTGTTATCACAAATTGTAATACAGCACATCTGGAGAAAGGAGACTGAGATGGTATTTTTCAAGCTCAATAATTGAATAATCTGTATTTTGGGGCCATGCAATGTTTATTTTAAAAAAAGCTCAAAAAACTTACCTGTTGGTTATTTTACATTAATTGGCTGTTTATAACAACTTTAAATATGCAATTAGTTTTGGGCTAAAATGTGCTCTTCTCTTGCCTATTACTATCTTTCAAAATTTCAACAGGAAGAAATGGATAGCAACCCCATGGTATCATCTCTTCTTAACAAATTAGCCAATTATACCAATGTTACTCAGGGAGTGGTAGAGCATGAAGAAGATGAAGACGCCAAGCGGAAGGAAATTAAGGTACAAAATGCACCCTCCATTCTCTATACAATCATCATTTCCATGAGTTGGATATAGCGATGGCCTTGAATATTAGCAATATTAGTTCCCGATCAATGAACCCTAGAAATTTTGATGCTTTTCTTTTGTCAGATTGCAGTCACACAAGCTAAGAACTAAGTGAGGAAGATTTGTACAACAGAACCTTCTTTCAAAGAAATAACATGTATAAATTGTAGCATGCACATAAACGTTCTTAACATCAAGATTCTGCTAAGAGTTCAGTAATTTTCAGTTTTGCTAAAAATATTTAGGGAAGGGTTTCATTGAATCACAGCAACTAAGTTAACAGCACAGAAAATAATGAAAACAACAAAGCAAATATGAAGGAACATAAAAGTGTGTGATATCTAGATGCTCTGGGATACACATTATATGCTTACACTATTCCAGAGCATCTAGTGTAACAAATAAATAGAAGATAATGAAAAAAGCAAAAGAAAATATAGAAGCATGTGAGTAGAATGTATATGTAATCTTCATGAGAAATACAAAAAACTTAATGTGTTGTGGCCTTTGATAAATAGTCTTTTTTCAAAAAGATTATCTTAATTTTACATGTTATCTGATTTTTAGGCTCCACGTATGGGTACTTTCATTGGTGTATATTTACCCTGTCTACAAAATATTTTGGGAGTTATTCTATTTCTGCGACTGACATGGATTGTGGGAACAGCAGGAGTTCTTGAATCATTCATTATCGTATTCATATGCTGTGCTGGTGTAAGTATAATATTTGATTTCTTTGATAGTTGTTGAACTGTATTGGTGCATTCTAATTTTCTGTTCTGTCTTGATAATTTTACAAATAGCTGGACAGGCTATTTATAGCAAATAAGGCTTGTAGTAATAGAGGTGCACTGTTCTGTTCCCATGTAGGCATATTCCTTAGAAGCGGCACTATTGACAGGCTAAAACAGTATCACATGTGTTAAATGAAATCCATCTACTTGTTTTATTTATTTCTAGAATGAAAAAAACTCACTGTTTTAGATCAGAAAATCTTGTGAGTAAGCCCTTTTCCTAACTAGAATTCAGTCCAAATGCAATAGTTGTTTAAGAACAGAAAGTTGGAAGCTGTTTGATGAAAATAAATAAACAAGACTATACTAAAGTAGATCGTACAGTTATAAAAATTTCCTCTGACTCACTGTAGTTCTGTTTGCTAAAATAGTGGCCCTGAGTTTCTTGAGCTGCATATAAAAGTTAGAGGTTTCATTGGTAGCACCCGTACCTAGACAGATTTAACCAGTAGAAGTCTCTTAGAGATCTCTGGACCACTCCAAGAAATAATTATAGAAGCAATATTTATTCTAGATATTTCAGATATGATATCTGAAATACCAAGGAGCCCTGGTGGCGCATGTTGTGGTTTGCCGGCAGCCTGTGCAGATGGCAGCAGAATTGGACAGTGGGGAAGAACGGGGACCAGTCCGGGAGTCTGGGGAAGACTCGGACGAGGGTCCTGTATCCGATGCAGAAATGGCCAGGGACCATCCGGGGGTTGTGTGCTGACTCCAAAGCCACCAGAGTCTGGCAGCAGCGAGGCAGAGGAACAAGGGGAGCCTGTTCCCAGTGCGTGTGTGCGCAGAGCTGCTAGAAGGCAAGAGCGGCTAAGACAAAAGGGATGACTCGGGAGTAAGGCTTGGAGGTGATTGCCCCTTCCATAAGGTATAAAGAAATGCAAAGGTAGAAAAACCTTTGCAGGAAGCAAAGACATTTGGATTCAAGCTTGAAGCTCTGTGTGGACTTTGTACTTGGTTGATTTTTTTCCCCAATTAATTTGGCATTTTAGTTGTTGGCAGCAATTCAAAAGAGATAAAGGTGGGTGCTTATTCTGTTTGGGACTAATTACAGGCTAGGAATGAACATAATTCCCAGCGTTGAAATAAAACAAGAGTTATTTTGACTAAGCGTGTACTTAATTACGGTCTCAGGAAGCCTTGTTCAGAACAGTGCAATGGTTAGAATGCAGTATTGCAGGAAAATTCTTTTCACAGCCTGGAGTTCAATCCTGATGGGGCTCAAGATTCATTCAGCCTTCCAGTCTTCTAAGGTCAGTAAAATGAGGACCCAGATTGTTGGGGGCTGATATTGTAAACTGCCCAGAGTGTTGTAAAGCACTAGATGGCGGTACATAAGTCTAAGTGCTATTGCTATTGCCATTGGTATTGGGGGAAAATCCTAAGGCATTGTGATCTCTCCATGTTTGACTTCCAAGGATAACTTGGAATCATTGTTCAGATAGATCTAGTGCATGGGTGTCAAACTCACAGCATCACATTGGCATCAGGTGATGAATTGTGATGTTTTCCCCTTCATGGAGCTGGGATGGGAGTGGCCTGCATGCGATGTATCCAGCCTGCAGGCTGCCAGTTTGATACCCCGATCTAGTGGATAAAAACAATTTGATACTCCGATCTAGTGGATATTAAATATTTAAAACTATAACTATACTATAAAATTATATTAAATTTAAAAATAATGTTCAATTCCCCCCCGTCCCCAAATTCATTTCCATTCAATGACTAGAAATGATTTAAAATAATATTTCCAAAAATCTGCTGCAAATTGTCTAGCAAGTTTGCATGTTAACCAATTGTTGGGGTTTATAACTACTTTGTCTGGAAAAAAATGTATTTTGTGAGTTGATGATTGGGATCTGGGAAGTCAAATAAATACCATGTCTTGCTTTTGACTAGTGGGAAAAATAGCCCCATTGTTCTTTCTGTTGATATCATACATTTAGAACATAACATTATACCAATTACTTTTAAATTTCATTAGGGTTTTGTAATATACCTGAATTTAATTTTTTATAAATTCAGTATATTCAAAATAGATACTGGTAATAATTATTAATCTGCCTAACTTGCAGTAAGATCATGAAGCTTTAATTTTGCTCTCTCATTTTATCCTTGATATTGACACTGTGCAACTGAAACCCTTATTTTCTCTGGAGGTAATTCATCCACAGAGATAATAAATAGGATATGAAGACAAAGGAAACTCTTTCTGAACAGCTGATTGACTTGATTTATTTCCAATTGTTCTTGCTTCAAATAGCAACATTTCTTAGAGGCTTATGGACTCTGAGTTATTTCCGATGTTGAGAGCCAATAGATACCTGTAGTGCGTAATTTGGGCTAAACCTGCAAATGGGTCACCTTCAGAATTAAATTTCTAGCCAAAATTACTCTGAGCAGCTTCACAAAGTTAAATGAATAACATTACACAAAAAATAGAATACATGAAAACAATCCCCATATGAGGAAATCCACACCAACATCCTAACCGTAGCCTGAGAAAAAAGCCCATCTTAAAAAAGATTTCTCATAAATGACCATCGTAGGGGTCATAGAGATAGTGGCTGAATAAGAGCAGGTGCAGCAAGAAAAATACTCTGAAGACTAGCTAGATAACATTGTTTTGTCAGTGGGTCCAACCAGGCTGGCCAAATCAAGCTGGAATGCATAAGATGGGCAGACAATATAGGAGACAAGCAGTCTCTTAAAATAGCAAGGGCTTCATATGTATCAACCCTTCAAGTAGGCCAGATCAGAAAACTGAAGACTACTGGAATTCTAAAAGTCTATGGAAATTCTCAGTCATCCAGGTCATTGTTGTCCCAAAGGTGCTTTTACAGGAGGCAACTGGAGTTTCTTGTTTTTTTCTTTGAAGACGTTTTATTTGTCATCTGAAGCAAAACATATTCAAAGAGAAAATGAAGAAGTCCAGTTACCTGCTGAAAAAGCACTTTTGGAACTATTGGAATTCTACTTTATTGTTGAAAGATATAATAAAATAATGAAAACTTGATAAATTCTTAATCTCCACACTTATACCAAGAGAATCAAGATGTGGCAATCTTGAGTTTCTTTCTCATTCCCCCTCCTTCCTTTCCAGGCTAAACTGGTACTCAGGTAATGGTTGTTGAATGCCTAATTCAAGGTCATCTCCATCTACAGTAGGTGATAATCAGCATGTTGAATTACAATCAGAAGCCAGTTTGTATCCAATGCAACTCTCACAGCAGAGATATTATATCGGCATGATGGGGCTTGTCCATCTCTGGTTGTGCTGCTCTGATTATTCAGCAATAGCTTCCAAGTGACCTTCAAGGGCAAATCCATTGCGCTAGAAGGCATTGTAATAACCCATCCACAAAATAATTAAGAGATGAAAAACTCCACTATATTGTTCAATCTTTTTGTACATTTACACATCTAAAGATTTGAACAAGGCTTTCTTACATTGGTTTCTCTTTACTGCTCTGTGCTTCAAAATGAAGGAATAGTTACAATCTATATAAATAACTAGAAAGGAGAAGACATAAATAATGTATAGTATTTCTTCTTATAACATGAATATAGTGACTGAGCCCTTTCCAGACAAATAGTCAATAACGTTTTTAAAAATATGTTACTATAAAAAGTATTCCTGGATGTGTCGCCGCCTGGATCTTGCTGTCTTGGTGAAGAATGTAAGTTTCTACTGTTCTGTACTATTCTATTTATATGATTTTTGCTTTTTATAAAATTGAATATTGCTTTTCACGGTGCAGCTGAGTGAATCCTTTTATATCTTGCAAAGTCATAATTCTTTACTTCTTAATAACTTTTATTATCATCATTTGTTTTTCTAGACTATGCTGACTGCAATATCAATGAGTGCGATAGCAACAAATGGTGTAGTTCCAGGTAATAACAAAATATAATTATGTTTTAAAATATTTCATGCACTTTATAAACAGTCCTCCATTACTGGTGAAATATTGATCACTGTGATTAAATGAGACTTATGGAAGGTAGGGAGGAAGGAATTGCTTAACATATAATGTAAGATAATAATGCTTTCATGCAGAAAATTGTATTCGTGAGAAAACACAAAAAATGAAAACTTGGCCTGATTTATTCCTGTTCTTGTCTGTTTGCTAAGACATAATGAATGGAACAAACAAGACAGGCCATGCAAAGGATAAGATAATGCCAACTTTCCTTTAATAACTACAGTGCAGCTTCTGCCAGATAAGTCTTTTTGGAGAGGGGTACAGTGATATATGAGGCCTCCCCTTTGTTCTTCAAATAGCAACAGAAAAAAGCCAAAACTAACTTGAGAAATATCCTACCTACTTATCAGATAGCAGCAGATAACCAATTAGGCACATGCCTTTGAGAGAATAGGTAGAATTCCAGTGCCAAAATAATAAAGACCAGGCATTTACTTCAGAGTCTGTTTTACTTCAGAAGAAAAACGACTTGGTTTTGAAGAGAATGTACTCGGAGAAGTAAAATTGATCTTTCTTCTAACAGAGGAGGGGATGGAATATTACATTAAAAGGATCTTTAATAATCTGGATTTATAATGTACATTACCATTGAACTTAATCCCTGACTATTACTTATCTGTTTATTTTTAAAAATAATCTCTGTATCCCCTTTCTCTATAAAAAGTTTATTAATAGCCATTTAATCATTCTAGTGTAAAATAATGGAAAAGAAATTGAAATATAAATAGCTGAAATAGAATTGTTAACAAGGGTTAATGGGTTAGGAAGGGGGTCAGAGTAAGAGGGAATTTAAAATATCTAAAACATTGGAGTCTCAGTACTGCAAAAGAGAGTCATTTCATAGCCTACTTTATAATAGAAAAGTGATAATCCACAATATGGAACATAAAAGAGCAGGATCTTCCCACAAAAATCCTAACTATCTGTGGAGTCACCAGTGGATGTTCTTTAAGGAAACATCCAGGTGATATAAAACTCTACTCTAGTATCAAAATTTTGATTGTAGCTTGATACCAAATAGGTAGCTGGTGAAGATATTTTAGTGCAGCTGTAAAGGGCATGTAAAAAGCAGCCCAATCCAATACTTTACCACTACAGTTGCCTTACTTGTAGGTTTCAAACCACTTTCAAGGGTGACCTCAGTAGACCACATTATTGTAATTTTGAAGTCACCTCTATATGGTAGTCTTTGGGACTATCTTTGTTCAGGAGAGGGTACTAGCCTATTAATATTAGACATTTCTGACCATAAAAACAATCTCCAGCGACAGTCTGCACTACCAGAATGCAAAGCTGTTCATTTAAGAGGGAATCAAACATCCCCAGAGCAGATTTGTGTTTATTTTTTAGAGTAGGGATATCCTTCTATCAGATACCTTTAATGTACACTGCTGTCATCTTACTAGGAATCAGCTTAGTTTCTTGACCTCCAGCAACCCACCACCCTATTCAAGCATTAGTTTAGATTAGACATTGTCTTTCTTGATTTGCAGTATTACAGAAAAATTGGTTTTCATTACAGTGTGGTGACCTTTTTCCAAATCTAATGACATCTATAAACATGCAATGAAAGAAATTAATTATTTTGTGTTTTTCTGTGAATTTACAAGAAACATATTAATGTCATAAGAATTTACCTTAATATGAAGTACAGTTAATCTTTCCTTACTTGTTTACCATTGCTTCCAGCTTCAGTTACCCCTACGGCCCTGTATTCCCCAGGATCTGCCTCTTGCTGCTCACCTTCAGAAATTTTTCTCCTGCTCTTGACACACTCATGTAGCCTCTTCTGGGCCGCTGCAGGCCTTCTTGCCGAGGCTACCTTGCTGGATATGTCTGTCAGCAGCTGGAGAAAAACGGTGAAGGTAAGTGGGGCGCAACACAACCTGGAGAGTGCATGGCAGTCGGGCAGTTGGGGCTTTGGAATAGTATTGGCATAGTGGGGTGATTAAGATGGCATTTCTCAGTAGCAGTGGTGGCAGCTGGCTGAGATTGCTAAAGACCCTGGGCCTCTATTTTAAACCCTGCCCTGCCACCAATGAGATTAGAGGTGATGGTGAGTGGCTTCCAGTGGCGCTTCCATCAATGACAGATCAGAGACCATGATCATGCACAGCATTGATCCGTGTTTACCTTGTCGGAGGTTCCCAAACAGGATTGGATCCACCTCAGAGGGATGGGGAAAGAGGGGGAAACCGCCAGCTGGGTCGAGGGGAGCTGCATCTCCCCTGCATCTTCCCTTTGGCATATTCCCCTTGAAGACAGGAGTAAGCGGCAATCTTTAATGGCTGCCCTGAAGACGGGAAGCCATTCGGGAAATAAGATCGTGCTGGAGCAGAGAAGAAGCAGGCAGCATGGGGACCAGGCAAACTAGGTGACATATGGACACTAAAATACCCCGGAATTAAGCTAAAAAGAAACCTTAAGAAAGAAAGATAGTAAAAGCGGCGACCAGAGAAAGTGAAAAAAATTGACAGCTGAAAGTGGCTTTGAACTTTGAAAGGGAGCTAAATTCAAGGAGGAAGCCAGAAGAAAATACTTGTTTAAATTGGATAAATATATGATTTTGGCACTAAATAGGCATAATTAAAAGCTGAACTTGAATGTGTCAAAAAAGAAAAAGAAAGAACAGTAATTGATAATTGGACTTATTGGGTTTCTGAAATTTAAAAGCCCTAAACAGGAAAAGTAAGTGGGGGGGGGGGAGAGTGGAACTTGGACATAACAGAGAGCGCCACCTAAAAAAGAAAATTTTAATGACTTTAAAAACGCCTGGTTCTTATAGAAGTGGAATTTGATACAAAATAAGTAAAATAATAGTATTTGCTTTTTAGTTCTATTATAAAGATATTGTATGTGATACAATTTATTTTTAAGCGCAAGGTATCATTCTGTATATTAGCCATGAGTGGTATGATTGGGTATGTAATATTTAAAAAGGGGGAAACAGCCTAAAACGGCTAGGCAGGAAAGGTTGTAAAATTGGACAAAATTCACTGAACATCTGTCTCGCTCAGAAACCAAAACTTTGGGTTTAATAATGGTCGTAAGTTGAGGGCTACCTGTAGTAAATATTTTATATTGCTAGAAAGTTACGTTAGAATTAATTTACATTAATAACTCTTTTGGGAGACAATTCAGTGTGGTGATTAAGGCATTAGACTAGAAACCAAGAGTCCATGTATTCTTGTCCCACCTTACGTATGAAGCCAACTAGACTACCTTCAGCCAATCACACTTTCTCAGCCCTAGAAAGGAGACAATAGCCAAGAAAATTTCAAGGACTAATCCAGGATTCAAAATTGATTTGAGGATGCAAAAATAAATAGTTTTAAAGACAGTAGATTCATCTAAGCCTCCCTCCTTGAAGCATTGGCGTCATATTATCTGTACATGGGGTATGCATTCTCACATATAGGATAGCCTTTGAAATAGCTACACAAGTCCTCCAAAGAATGCATCTGCTTTCTTTGAGGGAATACTTCTAATCTGTTTGGTGGAATATCCCTTCAGAATGCATTGCAAGCTTTAGTATTTTCCACCATTGTTAAGCAGTGCTAAAATATTGCACTTAGTCTTTCAAATCAGATTGACTTTTTGGCATACTTCATCTGATTTAGTGTCCCAAATAGTTAAGCAAGACAAATTTGCTTTGAAAACGGTTAATGTGTTCTATACCACGTTAATTTGTGTCTTTTCCATTTTAATTTCACAGCTGGTGGTTCGTACTATATGATCTCACGGTCATTAGGGCCAGAGTTTGGTGGAGCTGTGGGACTTTGCTTTTACTTGGGCACAACTTTTGCAGGAGCTATGTATATTCTTGGCACAATTGAAATTCTACTGGTAGGTCTTTTATTTAAGGTTATGTTTTCCTTAAGAGTATTAAGAATATAGTTTTCTTACGTAATAAATACCTTACTCCCCTTTTCAATGTAGGGGTTGCTAACTATAGCAGAAACAATCCTGAAGATTCCAACCTGCCCAATATGTGCCTAGGCATATGCGCATGTGCATGTATATATCCAACGGGCAGAGCGAAGAAACCCCTTTATTTTGTTTGAATTAATAACAATTGTAAAATGAGTTACCCCATTTACACAATTAATTGTTCCTCATCTGCATATAGCAATCATTCTTTCTTTATAAATAGAAAGACCATGTTTCCATACATAGAAACACTGAACGCACACAATCCATCCCTCTGTCCAGTAAAAATAGCAAAGAAGAAATAAGGCAGGATAGAGCGCTTGGTACAAGAAAAGTGTAAATGGCATTGGGATATGAAACAAAGACAAAGGAATAAAACTGGGTGGAGATGAGTCAAGGTGGAGAAGTTAAATAAGGAAGAACAAAAGGCAAGGGAAAAGCCCCATTTAGGCAAAAACATTGAGCAAGAGCCACTCCCGAGCACTATCTAATCCTCAGCATAATTTGCTCTGTGCAGCATTCTTTCATTTTCATCAGTTGCTTCTCTTCTCACATGTGTCTCCTCAATTTATAAGAAATTATTTGGGGAGAAAATTAACCTTCCTGTTTCATTTATTATATGGTCTTCGGCCATAATTAATTGAACTGAACCAAAGGTCAACCAGCTATTTATTTTTTCTTTATTAAATTTTATGTGCTACTCATCTCACTGTCCAAAGTGACTCTGTTGAAATGACAGAGTTATCAGTTATCTCCTTTTTATTTTAAAAATTACATTTTAGTCTATGATCTTGTTGTTGATTCTTAATGCAGTGATTTTAATTATTTATGCTTTGGAACTTTGTATTAAAATGATATTCAATATTTGTCTTACAGAAATATATTTCTCCTAATGCTGCTATTTTTCATGGAAGCGAGGAGGCCACATTAAACAATATGAGAGTGTATGGGACGTGCATCGTTGCTCTGATGGCAATAGTTGTTTTTGTGGGAGTCAAATATGTCAATAAGCTTGCATTAGTCTTCTTGGCTTGTGTAATCCTTTCAATTATGGCTATTTATGCAGGGGTTATTAAAACTGCATTTCATCCTCCGGACTTTCCGTAAGTGCATCACTACATTTAAATATCAATGGTAGTTATAATATTTTAATCTTGTTAAAAGGTTTAAAAAAAGTGCAGTAGCAAATAATGCTAGTGATGCTTGCATTAGATCAGGTCAAGACCTTGAAACATGTCAAAAAGTCATCCTAGGTTTTCTGAAATGATTCTGCTCAGGTGTATCCATGAATGGGAGAGAACATTGTTGCAAAAGAGTTTCAAAGTCTGATTTCCACGTTTTCTGATTCTTCAGGTCTTTGAACCACTAATTGAGCAGATGTTTATTCAGTAGCCTGCATAATAATAATTAATTAAATTGTTGTGATTTGAGCTTTCATAAAGATACACAAAGAAATGTGATTGGGGTTTTTAGAATACAGTCATCTTTGTAAAAGGAATTTAAATGAAGTTGCTTGCCTATCTGTGGTAAAGCCTCACATTTCAGTTTTCTAAAATTATTCTGAATTTACCTTGAATCAACATGTACTATAACTTTGTTTTGGATAGATTCTACAAAATAATGCAGAGCACTCATTTGTCCTCGTCTGCATTATTTTGAATGTACAGAACTTTAAATGGACTAGAACATAGAATGCACACATTGTTAACTGGCTAAAGATAAAACTGTATTTCCATTTGCTTGAATACAAGTATATCTGTGGGATCTGGGACCTTAATTTATTAAGATCTCAGTTCACATAGAGAAGGATATTTGCTTCTGACTCTGAGAATACATCTGTTCATCCGATGTCCTAGATACACATCTAGGGACATTTGGGAAGTATAGGTTGTGAAACATTGTGTACGTTTATGTTTTGGTAAAAGCTCAAAGACGGCAAGTATTTCTCTTGTTGTTGTCAACATTTTAATTTCTATTGCAATTCCTCTAAGCATATGATAGTGCTACCCACACTGATAGCTTTCTCAGTCTACTTCCTAATCTCTTATGTTTTTCACAGATCATAAATGATCTTCAATCATTTTACACATTTCAGTTTGTGGAAAAATAGTTCCCTTAATACCTGATACTTTACTACCTAAATAATAACCCAAATTATAGACAATTACACTGGGAAGAGGTCAAAGTATCTGTGCACGCCCACTCATACAGACAACCAGAAGCAGCTTTCAAAGCAGCCACACCAGCCTTGTACACAATGCTGTTGCTTTAGTGATTCCAAAGAGGTACACCATACTTTACATCTCAATTTTAAGAAAGACCTCTTTTGAAACCTTTGTTCAACCCAAGTAAAGAAATGTGAACACCTGTATGTGTGCCGATTCAAATCAGTATTGGCTCCTGGCAACTATTTGGACTACTGCCTCCCGTTTTCTTGACAACATGTTCTGAAGTGGTTTGCCATTGCCTGTTTCCTAGGGCTGAGAGAGAGGGAGAATTGGCTGAAGGCTACCTAGCAGGCTTTATGCCTAAATTGAGATTAGAATTTACAGGCTTCGGGTTTCGTGCCTTACCATACACCAAATTGGCTCTCTATGAACACTTACATATCCTTTTCACCTACAGTACATCCATTTAAAATAAAACAGCAACAGTTGCAAAAGTTACTTCATTTCTAGCCCCCCTCTCTCCTTTCCTTTGTTTCTTTTTTTAAAAACTTTCCAATAGCATTCTTTTGAAAAATATTTTGATGCCACATGACATTAATAAAAAGAAATTTAAGATTATTGAGATTGTTTCCTTTATGAGCACAGCTGTTAATATAAGCTAGAAGTGGGATATAGATGTCAACAATGGTTTAAGATTTATTATCCTTAATTTGTCTTTTTAATAATGAAAAGTGCCCTTTAAATTATTTGTTTAATTATATTTTCTAGTATATGTCTTCTTGGAAACCGTACTCTAGCAAAAGATAAGGATTTTCCCTGTGCTAAACATATTGAAACAAACAACATAACAGTAACTACCCAATTGTGGAAATGGTTTTGTGGCAATAATCCCAACTTAAATGCTACTTGTGATGACTATTTTCGGTTAAATAATGTCACAGAAATCCAAGGTATTCCTGGAATTAAAAGTGGAGTCTTATTTGGTGAGTCTGGAATTCCAGTGGAAATGATTTGGGGAATTTAAAAAAATATTACTAGTGATTTTCAACTGATAATAAGAATTTTGTCAATATGATCACTACAAATTGTTAATTTAAGAGAGTCCCAAAACAAATAGCAGCCTTTGTTTAACCCCTTTTCTCTGTCTATTTAACTGTGAATTCCTGTTTTATTTGTTGCATATGTTCACCTGCTTTATGTTTCTGTTTTGATTTGTCCTAGCTGTACATGATATTTTTCCACAGTTTCAGTGGGGTATTGGTTACGTCCATCATATCATTTTTGTGAAGTAGATATTTTTTCCCCCAGACATAGAGAAAACTTTGTAATTGGTAAGTGTGGGACAGAATGAGTACTGAGAATAAGTTTAAAGATTTTTGCATCAGGACTGGTTTATTTATTTTTTAAAAAAGGGTTGTGAGTGAACTAAACCATTGTTTTTTCCATGGCAGATAATTTGTGGAGCAGCTATTCAGACAAAGGAACAATTGTGGAAAAACAGGATCTTCCTTCTGTTCCTGTTTTAGCTGAAGATGAACAAGTCTATTACATTTATACAGATATCATGACTTATTTCACCATGCTAGTAGGGATTTATTTTCCTTCTGTGACAGGTATTGTTTCATCCTTTCTGCCTCCTATAAGAAAATGTAGTTATTATAAATTATTTATCTAAAATTTTGTTGACGTGCATTTCTAGGTCTTAATCTCACACAATGACATACGTAAAAATAAATGGCAGTATAGATAATTGGTGATGGAGTGTAGTAGGCTCGATTCCCAGGAAGAGAGGGAATGCATTCAGAGGCATAAAAGGTAGCTCAATCCAGATATTTTATGTGAGAAAAAGAGGGTGAGGACAACCCCTCCCTAATAGTTTTCAGAGTATATGCTTGATATAAATAGCAGAGTGCTTCAATTTGTCAAGAGTTTGGATCAAGAAAGAATTCTGCTTGGAAGAACTGCCATGTGTCTTTCCTCCTTTTTGAACCTGACACAATCAGTACAGAACTGGAGAAGCCATTGGGATGAGAAGTGAAACATCTTCAAGGAAAAAACAAAGCCTACTTGCCCTTTGAAAAAAGGGACTTGGGGGATAAAGTTGGAAATTATGACTACTGATACATTTTTATGAATACTTTAAAAGTGCCAAATTGAAAAATTCAGAACCCATGACAGTGGATCAGAGTTATGATATTATTGTACTTTCACATTTCATACCTGATGAGGTTATTTGCAAGGAAAACAACAGAAAGGGATATCAAAGGTAATTTCCAAGAGAAATAGGCGCCACCACCTAATACAGCCTGTTAAAACAATACTGTACTGCAACCATATAATCCATTTCTCCTGAAACAGTTGTAGTAGAACCACATATTTTAGCACCTTGAATTAATTCTAGAATGCTAGCATCAAGAAAGAAACATTAGAGACTTTATTCAGTAGACTTTATTCAGTATGTGTTTAGATTCAAGGAGAGCAGCCCCCCATCCCCTTCACCCCTGAATCTATTTTTACCAGGCTGGAAAATCAGTCATCAAATATAGTCTTTGTAAGTCTCACCTCTGTACAACTTCTGTATACATCTTTGAGTAACACAAATACTGGTGGCTGAGAAGAACAGTTTCTTCATTGACAGCACAAACTCTAGCACACCAGCAAACACCTTTGCATGCAACCAAATCTTTTTGACATATTTCAGGTCAATATACTCATTCAGATCCTGGTTAGTTGCTATTTTTTATTTTTGTCTCCTTCACTGCCCAAGAATTCAGTATAGCAATAACTTCAACACATAGGGACTCTCACCAAAACTGTCTCTGAGAGAGATGGGCGGTTCTTAAATACAATAAATAAGTTTTTGAAATTGGGAGTTGCAATAAATTTTATTGCATTACTTTCCACTTCTCCCCATCTTTTTCTTATATTTTGTAATAAGCAATTTGGCCATCTCTTTATTACTTTAAAGAGTGTATGGCTTATTTGTAATAGCCTTCCTCCATAATAGTTTACAATCTACAACATATACAAACCGTTTCTCTCAAAGTGGGGTTTTCAGCATGTGTTACTTGGTATCCTTGCTGTGCTTTACTCCAAAAGATAGGTAGCTTTTAGTAGCAAAATGTTTCCTTTTTTGCAAAATAATGCCCAAAATGAAGTAGTGTAATTAAAAATGAAGACTTTTCCCTCAATATTCTCTTCCCCAATTAAAAAAAATATTTTCAGCTGCATTTTCTGCTTGCTGCATATTATCACATGCTTTGTTGCTTGAAATACCGATTTTCCCAAATGCTGATCCAAATCCAGGAGAGTTCCTCACCCTGTCCTTGTTGACTGGTGTCTCTAGAATTTAAATCTCAAGCAAGCCAGTATTAATTTCTTTTACCATTCAGCTCTAGAAAGCTAATGCAAATTTAACAGGAAGCTCCTTCTGAAAAGTCCCTAATAATGTTTAAACCCTCTAAGGGGACAGAATTATTTTGCATAGAACAGTAAGTAAACTGTCTATATATATAGATAAAATGTTCCACTCTCTTACCAAGTTGGAGAGTGTTTTGTGCTTTCTGTTCCTATTAAGAATAAATACTGTACTTGTATTTAAGAAAAAAGCAGCTGCACATCCAGACTTTATTTCTTGAGCACATTTAACCCCAACAATTCTAAACTGTCTCTCTTTTGGTTAACCTTCCTAACTATTTTACTTTTGGCCTAGAAATTTTTGGGAGTTTTACAGAAGATTCTGTGGAATAGAACTTAGCTCTATATTATGCTATCTTCAAGTAGTTTTCACTTATTCATCCATGTCGCCTGCACTGTCAAATAGTACAGAAAAAGAACGTGATAGCATTATTAATAATTGTCTTCTGTCCATGGAGTAGGTTTGTTATATATCTCATAATTTCATATAGGCAAAACATGTTCTAGAAATTAGCGTGCATGTTGGATTACTGAAAAAATTCTGCTTATTTTAAATTCACCTGGGTAATTCCTGAAAAAACTTTGCTGTTCATCATATAATCTATGTTCACTAATTGAGACATTAGTGCTTTTCCACTGTCTTCAGTTTTACTGTCCCTGATTTGAAATATAATCTAATTAATCTAATTAAAAAGGAAACGTTAAACTTAGTAATGAAAATATCTGATCATGCTTTATGCCACAGTAGAAATTAAATTGGAAATTTGTCAGTGGCTCTTACTCTGCCTTAAAATGTGGCTTCTGTGTTCCTTTGATTTCCCTGAGTAATGAAAGAGGGTATCTGAATGTGTTCCCTCATGTAAAAGATACTGTTGAAATGTCATATGGTCATCGTGGTCACACATTCTTAACAATAAATTGTCTGAAATATCTCCAGTAATAGACAATTTGAACTCTTGCACTGTCATCTTATATATCATTGTTTATGGTTAATTAAGGTACATTTCAGTTTCAGCCTTTGGCATATGTGTGCATATTATTCAGAAATTAATCGTTCTTCAATGGTAAACAAATACTCCCACTGAAAAAATATTCCTGTTGGCCATCCGTTAAGTTGAATAAGAGGATTCTTGCTTGTATATTTGGTGGCAGTTTTAATATAAGAGTTATAAGGAATTTGTAGTCATGTACAATACAAGCAAAATTGTTTCTCTCCAGTGGATTTCAGCAAATTGATTGATTGTTTGGTGGTATTAAGTAGACCCTCATTCTGCTTGTACTTCCAAGGGTTAAATAGGCAAAAGTACAACTACCTTTATTAAAAAAACATAATTTCCTGAGTGCTAAATTTGTATTTTATGGGGCTTTTTGCATCTGCTTTGGGTTCAGACTATATAATCCTTTGTTTTATAGTCATCTGTTACAATCAATAAGCATATCCTCTAACAAAATATGAATGTGTATAAATAGAAAATAATTTAGGAGTCAAGTAAGTAACTGAATTCTATTTTTACAGAGAGAAAACAACAGAGATGGCCTATTCATAAGTAAAACGAACACACTTGCGGGATCATTGATTTTTATTCTTTTTATATTGTGGTTTTTATTGTTTGTAAGCCTCCTAAAGTCACTGAGAGTGAATGAGCGGCCATATAAATCCAATAAATAAATAAATAAATAAACCAACTAACCAACGACGAAGAATAGAAAACACACCTGTCTTGATACCCTTCTACATATTGAAAAATAATTATTCTCCTTCTACTTTCCCAAATCTTGTTTATTTACTTTCCTGTTTTCTGATAATCTGTATTTGAAATTAATTTTAAATCATAATTGGTCATTGTCTAATTTTCTCAATGAATGAATGTGAATGTGGGTTAAGCATAGTTTGTTGCTGTTTACATAAACATTTAACTTAGTGAATTCACTTGAGTTCAAATGATGAACTAAATAAGAGTTCCTTAATGACTGTGTTCCTTAATGACATTTTTAATGGATTATGTTGTCCTTGTGTTTAGGTATTATGGCAGGTTCAAATCGGTCTGGAGATCTTCGGGATGCTCAGAAATCTATTCCAACTGGAACAATTTTAGCCATCTCAACAACATCATTTATCTGTATCCTTTTTATGCAATTTCAAAAACATCCGAACTTTATTTCTGTATTTAATACATATACTAAAATATAATTAGCCATCTGTACTGTATATACTCCAAAGCAAATAACTAATACAGTATGTTACAACAAATTTTAGTTTTTGCAAAATTGTAAATGTTTCATTTAAGTTTTAGATTTTTATTTATGTAAAAATCTAAAATTAGCGTTAACCAGACTATGAGCTGAAATCATTTACATCTCTGTGAATAAGAATGAATAAACTTATTATTTGACATACATACTTTGTCTCATAAGTAAAAAAATCAATAAAATGTAAGATAAGACTGATAAGTTACATTAAATAGATACCAGATCTACACTAGAAGGATTTAATGTATATTGTGAGATTATAAGAAAAAATCCTATTAGCACATTACAAATAGTTGTTGTTAGCCAGCAGCAGGTGCAGATGGCTTAGGAGAGCGATGACTCAGATGAGGGCCCAGGACCATTAGGGAGTGGACTGCTGCCTTCAAAGATTGTGGGGGCTGGCAGCAATGATGAGGAGGTTCCTGAGGAGCCTGTGTTAAGTGCGCATGAGCGCAGGATTGCTTGGAGAAAGAGCAGTTACAACAGCACGGGCGACTCGGGAGTAAGGCTGCAAGGTAATGCCCCCTCCTTCAAGAAGATAAAAGCCAGCTGTGAAACTAACCTTCTTTGCAGAAGGCAAAAATGTTTTGAAACTCCAGCCTTGTGGACATTCCAGTATCCTGAGTTTGTATTTGAATAATCTTACTTTGCAAATTATTTCTTGTCTGTTATCTTTTGGCAAGTCTTGCACAGTTTGGCAAGACTTGTGCTTATCACAGCTGATTATTTTGTAAAAGCATTACAAGTTTTCTGTTTCTTTTGGATTGTGTTTGATTTGTTGAAAAAGGGCGTGGGTCAGAACAATAGTACAGTTTTGAAATGTTATGTGGAAAAGGGCTTTCCTTGCATATTTTTATTTTATGTATGTGTGAAAACAATAGATAGCTAAACACAAAAGTGATAATTTCTGTGATAGAATTAGATACTCAACTCTTCTCAATACAATTATTGTTTTCTTCAAAATGTTTCATAATCCTGGTGTACGCAGAGTATTAAAGAACACTTCTCCCAATTTTGTTTGCTTTAAAGTTCCTTGAATCATATTTCACAGATCTTTCCTGTATAATTCTTTTTGGAGCCTGCATAGAAGGCGTGGTTTTGAGAGACAAGTATGTAGAAAGACCTTTTCTCCAATTCTTTTTAAAATCTATGTATTTAAAATTAGGATATAATATAACTGAATGAATGTGTGGAATGAGAAAATAAAATACTAGAGAACTCAAAAGCAGCTTTTATTTGGGGGGGAAGGGGGAGAAACAGATGTCTTTCCTCAGCTGCATTTTTGTTTTTCATAAGAAATGTGTGTATGCCCATACCTCTACATTTTTCTGAAAGGAGTTTTTTTTTTTAAATTGAGTTAGTTATTTTGTGTGTATAATTTATTTAGCTCTCCTTGTTTGTTTAATGTTGCATGTGTTCTTTCCCACAAGATTTGGACAAGCAGTTAATGGAAACCTAGTGATTGGTACGTTGGCATGGCCCTCTCCATGGGTTATTGTAATTGGTTCATTCTTTTCCACATGTGGTGCTGGTCTTCAGAGTCTCACTGGTGCCCCCCGGCTACTGCAAGCAATTGCAAGAGATGGCATTGTTCCATTTCTTCAGGTGAATTTCGTTAGTTTGTTTTTTATTGTTTTTACATCTTTGCTGTAAAAGGAATCCATTTGTTGGATATTTTATTCATTTGTTTAACTGTAGTTTTGCTCCAGTTCTGCGGATGGTGGTATCTAGATTTATTGAGAGGTTTCTAAGGTAGTCATAGCCTGTAAGAGAAAATGACATTCAAGCCTTATGATGCAGGAGAAGATCTGATATCATATCAGGTTGAGATTACTGGATCACATGATAATCAAAGGAGGAGAGCCATAACAGCCTCTGGTTGCAAGAAAATCATGAATTTCCATCCCACTTTTCTCCCTCACACTATATTAAGTAGCCCCCCCTCCCCTCCCCAAAGAGGGAGTTGTGAAAAGATGGATGATTGATCATGGACCTACAGGAAAAATGTCTTCATGGTCTACCTCTTCCTTGGGAAGCAGAGCACCCTGTTCAATTTGGCTTTGCTTAATTTCCATATCCTGAAGAATGCCATATTTCTATTCTCCTGTATCAATTGGAATTTCAAATGGAACACATTGCGGCTATTGTGTTAAGCCAGCCATTGATTGTGACACCTTCTTGCTACTGAAAAGCACAACCAAACTTCTTTAGATAAAGTTTGTGGAGAGGAGATGGGGCTAAGAACCAGACGATATACATATATATATATATATATATATATATATATATGTATGTATCTTTGGTTCTTCGGGTTTTCTCCCGCGTAGAGTTGGAAATATCTAGGCGACGTTTCGATGAAGTCTCATTCATCATCTTCAGGCTTGTGTCTTCGGCCTTGTGCTTCTCAGAGTGACAAGGCTGAAGACACAAGCCTGAAGATGATGAATGAGACTTCATCGAAACGTCGCCTACATATTTCCAACTCTACCCGGGAGAAAAGCCGAAGAACCAAAGATCCACATACAAATACCCGCGAAAATCTCTGAAAACATATATATATATATATATCTTACATAGATTGCGCTAAAGAATTAACTGATGGTTGCCTGTTCAGAGCAGCAATCCTTACAGACCGATTTGACCTCATTTCACCTGCTGTGGCTTACAGAGCAATTCAGCTGAGCTAAATAAAGCAGGGGACAGTACAATAAGTCTGTTGCTGCTGCTCGCTAACTATAACTGCAGCAACAGTTGCTGCTGTCATATTTGCCTGTTGCAAAGGGTATTCTTTTCATCACATTACCATCAGAATGGCAACGTATGTACATTGTATAGGTCACAATCTATGCTAGCCACAACCACACTGGAGCTGTTATTCCCAGACAAGTGAAGAAATTATGCTAAAATTAGAAGGGTGGGTGGGAGGAAAGATCAAGGCAAATCAAGTATGTATCATTAAATTGAGTCATTTTCTCTGTTTTTATGCATGTGGGATAAGACACCAAAGTGAAATTTTTCAGGCTCGTGATATAGGGATCAAATTTAGTGAAAGTGAATTACTGATTTCCCATTGTAAAATTGCAGTTATCAGATTGATCTACAATACTGAGCTTTTCCTGCAGTTTATTGACTATTTTCAGTAGAATAGAGGTTATTATAAGTAGCTGGAAACCTAGTTTAACATTTACTAGATTTGAGCCACAAAAATCTGGACAACTGCAGTGAAAATTAGTTTTTAGTATCTCTTTGGATAATCAATAAATATCCAGAATTTTACAACCCAAATCTTGCAGTCCTAATCTGTTATACAATACACATGTCTCCTTTTCATTCTCTGAGCCTAATTTTATTCAGTATTTATAAGTCTGATAAAGTATGTGTTGTTTAATAATGGACTAACTGCTACAAGAATTACCAAAGTATGGGAATGTTAGACCCCCGGAGAGAAGTTGCAGTTGTTTGGAAAGCATAGAACCATGTTGACAATGCTCCTCCTTTGAGTGGGATACACAGCCCCAAATTCCTGCAGTTTTGCCCAGACAAGTCCACGGAGGAAGTAGGAAATGGATTCTATGAAGATTGACAAGCCTGTAAGTCTGACAGTCAGTTAACATCATCCACCAACAACAGCGCTTTTATTTGGTTATATATTTATTGGGGAATTGACACAAAGTACTTTAGTCTTAGAGATATACAGTATCACCAAATTTAAAAATAACTGGACTACTGAAGAATCCAAAACTGGCTTTAGCTCTCATGATATGCTAATAGTTTACAGCCTCATTGACTTTCATCTATAACATGCTAACCAAGTCAAGCAAATTACTTTATATGTTCAAAATATTCTGTGATAATAATAATACCGGCAATCCTTGAGTTATAACAGTTCACTTAGTGATAGTTCAAAGTTACACGCTAACATCTTCCCAAGTATTTACAACATTGTTCCAAAATTACAAATATTGTAGCACCACAGCAGTCATTCATTCTTGCGAACAACCGCAGAGGCCTGCCTATCCCTCTCACTGCTCCCCACAATTGCTTCCCTCCCTCCCATCCTGCCATGCCAGACTCACTTACCATACAGAGATCTATCTCCACTCTGCCATGTTTTCTTTACTACCTGCATATTTTAGTGCTCGCTTTTGCTAGCCATTTGTGCATTTTACCTGAGCCTCATTGCACCTCCCTTGCAACACTTCCTTCACACACCCCTGCATGCCCTCTCCATACCACGCTTTTGAACATCTTTCCCCATGCTTAGTGTGTGCCTCACTTGCACACACCTATGCATTCTGTCCTGTGCCTCCCTTGTCCCTTTGTGCATCCCTCTGGCAGCAGCCACATATCTGCCTGCTGGCCTGCTTGTGAACTGCCTGGGATTTGCAATTTCCTGCTGGCTTCTTTGCTGACTTGATTGTGGGAAATATTGATCATGGAACTCAGTTAACAATGGCAACTGGGGTTACAGGTATAGCCATCACTTAGCGATGGAAAATTGAGTCCTAATTGCCATTTTAAGTCTACCAGTATTCCAAAAATGATATGCCAATCTAAGCTTGAAATATATATATATTTGTTTTGAATTAAGCTGTTTCAAATTTGTGACTTTCAAAAATTATAGAAGACAATTTACTGCAGTTGATAATTATATTTGAACTGAGTATATTGTATCTTTTCAGTAAAACACAATTATGTTTTTTTAAGGTGTTTGGTCATGGGAAAGCAAATGGAGAACCTACATGGGCTTTGCTCCTCACAGCATTTATTTGTGAGATTGGAATTCTTATTGCTTCTTTGGATAGTGTGGCTCCAATACTCTCCATGTACGTATGTCTATGTAGATTTTAACATGTTTGTCTTGCAATTTATCTTAAAATCGATTAAAAATTGCAGTCTTACTTTTAGTAAGCACTCCGGCAAAGTTGGGTATCAAGTCATAAGGAGTTTCCAGAGACACTATCAAAAAGGCAAAATTAATAGGACAACTTTAAAAGGAATAGAATTGCTTTAATAAATCCCGAAACTGAAGAATACTAGACAAAATAAAATATTTTAAGGAGTCATTCTTACATAAAAAGAAGACTACTGAAATAACAGATACAAGAGATAGTATGATGCTCAGTTACATCAAAACGATAGATAATAAATAATTTTATATTAAAAAAACAATATCAGACAGTAACAATTGGGTAGGCAGATTGGGAAAAAAAAGAAAATGAAAGATGGATTAAATATTTCTCCTGAAATTTAACACAAATTCTCAATTGCATTTGTAACAATATATACACTGGTGATGAGTTGAGAATATTACTCTGAGAAAATAAGAGAAACTGCACCTTGTACATGGTCTGGGACTACTAACCGAGCACTCACTCCACTTATAATATGTCATTCAATCAGACATTTCCCATCTGCAGCCAGTAAGATGACACAGAGCCAAAATTGTTGGGAGAAGTGCTTATATGAAAAAAAAAAGATATGCGTTTAATACTAGGTCTGTGCTCACAAATCTCCTGGTCACTGTTTGCCCTTTGAATCTGGATGGTAGCACTGCACTACCAAGCACTCTTATTGCGTACATTTTCAGTCATTTTGCATGGCATGAGGTTGCAACACGTTTATAACCCCACAATAGGAAGAGCACCCAAAGGCTCCAACTGGTGCAGAATGCGGCTGCGCGGGTGGTTTTGGGGGCTTCTCGAAGCTCTCATGTTACGCCACTCTTGCGCGAGCTGCATTGGCTCCCGGTGGTCTTTTGGGTGCATTTCAAGATGTTAGTTACCATCTTTAAAATGCTCCCTGGCTTGGGACCTGGGTATTTACGGGACCACCTACTGCCACCATCGATCTCCCGTCGGCCAGTGCGCTCCCATAGAGTGGGTCTCCTCGGGGTGCCATCGGCTGGACGGCTGGCGACCCTGAGGCTGCGGGCCTTCTCGTTGGGGGCACCCTCCCTCTGGAATGAATTACCCCCAGAGATGAGGATCATCCCTGACCTTTTGACCTTCCGGCGCACGTTGAAAACTCATTTATTTTATCAAGCCGGTCTGGCCTAGGGTTTTATAGGGTTTTAAATTTGGTTTTAATTGGCTTTAGTCCTTATTTTTAAACCCTTGTCTCATTTTTATTATTCAGCCACGATATTTAATTTTTTTAATTGTTTTTAATTATTGTGTTGTTATTGTGTTTTTTAATGGCTGTACACCGCCCCAAGTCCCGCAGGGAGAGGAGGCGGTATATAAATCTAATAAATAAAAAATAAATAAAAGAAAGAAAGAAAGAAAGAAAGAAAGAAAGAAAGAAAGAAAGAAAGAAAGAAAGAAAGAAAGAAATGTAGGTTTCCTGTTTAGGGTGGCCGTGAAGGAGGAGAAGATTCCTACTTTAAAGGTGATATGTCCAGGTTGTGTGTATCTGTTTAGACTTTCCCCACAGAATTAGATTCAGGAAAAAGTTTCCTGTCTCTCTTACTGACAAAGATCACTACCAGCCTTTTACTTTTTTCATTAGTGAGCATCAAACTCATAAAACACAAAATTGGGATAGGCATTATAGTATATTATGGAACAATGCCCTTTGTATTTAATGTTGTGAAGTGTAATATAGAATCACACACTGTCAAGACTTGTCTCTTTTTTAATACCACAAAATTCAGTTTTTGTCTTCGTCTGAAAGGAGCCTTTGCTTTTTTGAAACTGCAGAAAGGCAACAAATCACATGTCTCATCACTGAATTACAAAAGTTGTCTGGATTATTATACCATCAGGAATCTTTTAAGATTGCAGTTGCTATTTGTAATCTTGCTGTCTTCTTTTTCTTTCACTGGACTATCTCTGTTCCCAAGTCTTGAGTGAATAGTGCTATTCATTTAAATTATAAACATAATTTTTTCTAGGTTTTTCCTTATGTGCTATCTGTTTGTGAATTTGGCATGTGCAGTTCAGACTCTTCTCCGAACACCAAACTGGAGACCTCGTTTCAAATATTATCACTGGTACATCGTGTTCTTTACTAATTTAATTCTGGAAGCATTTGATTTATAAATTCATTGTATTTTAAGATAACATATTTTTAGTTATAAAGTATTTTTATTTGCTTATTTATTTCAACACTCTATAAGGGAATACAATTTTGTATAAGAAATAAAGGGAAGAGAGTTAATTCCCACTATTCAGAGGAGAGCAGGGAAATCGATAACAAGAACAAAGTATTATTTTTGACTGAACAGAATATAGGAATTGGAAGTATATCTCACTGCACAAATTAGAGTTTAAATAGACTTCACATATACAATTTCACTTATAAACGTTCCTAAAAAATTTATAGACTTATTTTTATTTTTAGATTTCTAATGTACCGTATTTTCCGGCGTATAAGACGACCGGGCGTATAAGACGACCCCAGATTTTCGGTTGTCTTTTTTCAAAGTCATCTGATACACCAGAAAATACGGGTATTCAAAATTAAGCTGCAAGGATTTGTAAATGCTTCTCCTTCCTTCGCGCTCGCATCAGCCGACCGTACAACCTTCTTCCTCCGGCCCCAGGGCGGCTCTCTCGGTCTCTCTCCCACACACACGGAAGACGACCAGGCCTCCCGCGGAGGAGGAGGGAGGAGGAGGAGCATCTCCCGGCGACGCCCGTAATATTTTCCGGCGTATAAGACGACCCGGCGTATAAGACGACCCCGGATTTTCGGTTGTCTTTTTTTGGTTTCAAAAGTCGTCTTATTCGCCGGAAAATACGGTATACTCTAGTAAATTGATAATCTAGTAGTGGGTTGCACTGGAAATTTAGTACAGAGCATTTATGTATGAATTTAACTGAATGTAACTGGTCTTATAAAACCACAGTGAATGAAATCATCTTTGATTGGTATGGTATAATTTTAACCCTTGTAAATTAGATTAAAACAAATGATACAGATTAGCATCACCCCTAATTTATAACAACAACAACAACAATATATAGTACTGGAAATCTGATTCATTTAATAGTAACCAAGCAAAAGACAGCTTTTTTTAATAGAAGGAACACATCCTATTCTGCACCCAAGGCCTAATGAATTAGCCAGGATTTAATGATTTTTTTTTTTAAGCAGAAGGGAGGCTTCCATGTAGACATTTGGGGGAATGCTGCTCCTTAAAATAGGAATAGCATTTGAGAAGGTCCATTTGTATAATTCCCAAAAATGATAGTGGAGCAAAGGACATATAACATTGAAATCATGTTACTTAGGATTATTATACATTACCTTGAGTTCCTTGATAAAAGCCAAGCATTAGTAATATGATTTGCATTATTCTGTTAAG
The DNA here is from genome assembly GCA_023653725.1 of Bungarus multicinctus. Lineage (NCBI taxonomy): Eukaryota > Metazoa > Chordata > Lepidosauria > Squamata > Elapidae > Bungarus > Bungarus multicinctus. The sequence goes on from CM042846.1 coordinate 9,809,999, forward strand.
TATGTATATTGAATGCTGTTAGTTTAGAAACTCTTGTCATTGTGTTAGATTAAGTAGAACATATACATAAATATGACCAACTAAGAATATGTTTCCTTTCAGGACTCTTTCATTCTTAGGAATGAGTTTGTGTCTTGCTTTGATGTTTATTTGCTCTTGGTACTATGCCTTGGTTGCCATGCTAATTGCAGGATGTATTTATAAATACATAGAATTCAGAGGGTAAGCATACATATTTATTTCTTGTTTTGATTAAAAACATTCATACACTTGGGGGAAAGTAATTTTTATGACATAAATGCACAACATTTAATTAAAATTGTTGTTTACAATACATGTAATTTATTATTTAATTTTGTTTTAACATTCTTTTTAAAAAGACACCAATTAATATCTTTATTCCATATGCATTTTTAGATGTTTTGTACTTTTATTTTAAGAAAAGAAACTAATGCTGAACATTATATTACTCGGAATATGTAAAAAATGGATTACATATAGTAGGAAATAAGCAAGTTAATACTCACTGGATGCTTTAAAATATAAATCATGGATTCCTTACCTATGTTGCCTTGTGCTTTTGCAGTTTGTAATGCAGCGTATCTGATGAAGATCAGGTTGTTACCCTGATCTGTAGATACATTTTACCATGCACCCACTAATTAATTACTACATGGGCTCATAAAGTAAAATAAATAATAAAATTGATTGATTAAAAATATGGGAATTAGTTGTTTCATGATTGGGGGAAAAGCTAGTTATTCAAATATTTCTACTTTGGGGGATTGGGTTTATTCAAGTTTCAGTGTATTCAAAAACAAAGGTGAAGTCCAACCAAGACTTTTGAAATGAATGTACAATTGTGGTTTATGCCATGACCATTTATTTTGAGGAAATGTCAATGTTGTATTTTATATGTAAAATATAGGTATAGATTTCAAATATTAGTTGTGTTATTTATACTTAAAAGGACCTGATTATCCATTCTGGTTACTCTGTAATCCACTAAATAAATAGTATTTCTTTTGGAAGAGGATTTAAAGATGGTGAAACAGACTGCAGATATTAAATGCATTATATTATATGCAGTTTCAAGCAGTTTACCAATTTTGCATTCATGGACGTTTATTCATGTGAATTCACATTTGTTATATGTCAATAATTGCCAGTTGATAGCACTCAAGGAAATTACTTGTCTAAAATAAAATATAATGTATAAACTTGTGCCCCTGTCCCCCCTTTATATTGTCTACTGTATTGAAACAAAATAGAATCTCTGTAAATTCTCCTTTTAAGAGCTGAAAAAGAATGGGGAGATGGAATCCGAGGTTTGTCCTTAAATGCTGCTCGTTATGCTCTACTTCGAGTTGACCATGGTCACCCTCACACCAAAAATTGGAGGTAAGAGTACATTTAATATTTAACACATCAAATCCTATTTTCAGTTATCTGGGAGTAAACACAACAGGGAGAGCCACCTGTAAATTGTAATGCAAATATATTGAAAGTAAAACCTATAATATTGGGAAATGCTGTGTTATTGTATTGGAAAATTATGATCTTGAAGAGGCATCCTCTACAGTTTATTTTTATATTATGTACTTCAGGCCTCAAGTCTTGGTACTACTGAATTTGGATTCAGAACAGTTAGTAAAACATCCTCGGCTGCTTTCTTTTACTTGTCAATTGAAAGCTGGAAAAGGATTGACCATTGTGGGATCTGTACTCCCAGGAACGTATCTTGATAAATACGCAGAAACTGAAAGAGCTGAAGAGGTATGTATATATATGAACACCAAGAAAATAAGGATAGTAAGACTTCATATTTGCTTTCTAGCATCACGAAACTGCTAGTGGAAATTCCTGCTTTTTATGCCTAGCAAAAGCTTTTACAATATTCAAAGAATCAAGTCTATTTTGTAATTTATATGAACACTTATTTGATTCAGATGTTTCTCTAGTCATTGCTATATGAAAGATTGAGAGTTAGTGCAGATAAGATATTCATAAGAAACAATTTCTTTTATTCTTTGAACTTTTATCATCTTTATTTTACTTCCTCTTCCAATGAAAGTATCTCCCTTTTTACAACATTTATATTTATAAAATACGTGTATATTTATATTTGAGATTGCCCATAATAATACTGTGCATAATAATCCTGACTCTGTAACTCTGTAGTCAACATCTGAAGGTGATTAAAAGCCAGTCAAGAAAGGGTTATCCTTTATGTAACTTCAATATAATACTAATACATTTGGTGCTGAGGTAAAAGGTAGAAGTATATTTGTTGGTTTACTTAATAATTTATTTATATAGCCACCCATCTCAGAATCACAATAACATCAATAAGTAACCATAACTAACATAAAAGAAAATATATGTATATCAGATTTACAAATTGACCAATTATATTTTCTTCATTGGATATTCACTTTTAGTGGAAAATTGAACACTGAACCTTTTGTAAAATAGATGGCAGCACTTGTAGAAGGATACTTGTAACAGGGATATTTCTTTCATTTGCTCTGTCAAGAATACATATCATTATAAGTTTCTGACTTTAATAACAATAAAATGTATTGGTTGATCAATCTTATCGCTATATGGGAAACATCGCCTCTTAACCAGATAGTAGGAGTTCCAATAGTACAGAAAAGAGAGCAACAAACAATAGGTTGCTGTTCAGTGAACAGCATCACCCAGTTCAAGTTGGTCACTATATATTAAGAGGAAAGATTTGTTGTAAGTCTGGTTTTTAATTTTTCTACATTTGTTAATTCTTAACCAACCACATAGATAATTTTTGGCAGGGTGTTCTGTTTCCAACGTTGTACTTCAGTATATCCAGTATTGAACTTGTAATCGAATCCATCTATCTTGCTGTTGATAAAGGAAGATAGATATTACAGCTGAAAGTTATCAATGCAATCCAAGTCATTGGAAAAGAGAACAAAAACAAGAGATCATGGTTTATAGGAGATCCTGACCTACCTAACAAATATAGTAGAAGATTCTTTGTGCTTCAGAGGTTTTTCACTTATGTATTCTGCTCTCACTTCACAATCAGAAGGCTGTGAGTTCTATCCTAAGTAGAGGCTGATAAACTTGAGATTATTTGAAGCAAAATGCTTAGAGAAATGTACTTTATTCTCAGCTTGTATGAAGTCAGCATTGACTTAATTGTAGAATCCTCTAAATATTTAACAAGATAGTGACACTCAGAACTCTATTTGGAATACTTTCAGGAAAAGAGAATGGTTCAGCAGTTTGTAAATGATTGCTTATATAAATTTTTAATCCTGCTGTTTGATTATTTTAAAAGCAATGTAGCAGTTCAGTGCTGTAGCAGTTCCTAAAATTAGATGATATTTTGAAATTGTGCTTTGCTTTTCAAAATTAAGAGAAACTGTATACATGGAAGAATGAACTTCACCTGAGAAAAGAATAAGCACGAGGAACATTTCAGCAGTAATTTCTGAACCCTGGCTAAGATTAAGTAACTTAATTACAAGTATCAATATAATTTATTTTGCATACATAATTATGGAATCAACAAGACACTTTTAAAATGAGGAAAAGCTATAGTCCATGCAATTTTCCTAATATTAAAAACTGTGCTATTAATTTATATTTATTTCTGGAAATACAAAAGGAGATTGCACAAGTAAAGTTAATTACACCTAGACCTCTCCCGTTTTCTTACTCATTGAAATGGCTAAATTTGCATCCTGTTTAAGAAGTAAATTCAATTTCCAGGTAACAAAGGTGATAATTGGTCCATCAGTAATTTATTTCCTGATTTTTAGATCTTTAAATGTTTTTATTTAGCCTATGACTTCTTTCCTTCTGATTTAGCCAGATCACTTGTTCATGTAAAGTTTTTTTTTCCAAGGATACCGTAGTTTCATAATTAGACTGGCATTCACAAAAGCTTACTCAAGAAACTTATTAATCTTAAAATGCATTAAGATTCTTCATACTTTTTATTGTTTACCCTAATTTGTATTTTTCCCCCTAAAGAATATTCGATCTTCAATGGGAACAGAAAAAACGAAAGGATTTTGCCAAATCATAGTGTCCCCCAGTGTTAGAGATGGAATATCTCATTTGATTCAATCTGCTGGTCTTGGGGGGATGAAACATAATACTGTTTTGATGGCATGGCCCCAATCCTGGAAGCAGACAGATAATAGATTCTCTTGGAAAAACTTTGTTGGTATGTGTTTTTTAAAATTGATACGAGTAGATTGAGAATTTATATTTATTGAATTGACTGTTACAATGTTGAAAGTTTCAAAGAGAACTGTATTCTGCAATTGATGGCTTGATAGCAGAGTGAATGAATTTCACAGACAGTAATTAATGGTTGGAATATAATCCACTTGAAAGTATACAAATTTATCCATCTGCGTTTGCTCTGTTACTGAGTTAAACTCCTACTTAAAGAAGCATTCAAAAATGAGACTCCCATCTCTAGTCTCTGTGATTCATACACAGAATTCTTGATAAATCTTACCACCTACCCTTCCATACAGTTGAATGTCTTGGTCAATTATAATATATTTCTCGTTCTTTTGAGGGTTATCTGATTCATAAGAGTGACTATCAGTACCATTTCAGTGAGTGCGAATTTTAAACTTCTTTTTACGCCAACAAATGCAAACTTCACAGTGATAAGGACTATTTTGATCATCTTGGAAGTGTTCCTTACATGCATGTTACCTTAGCATCAGGTTCAAATCTCTCCATCTTTGGAATCTTTCCATCAAGATCCATCTATCAACAAGCTGTAAATTGATGTTTAGTTACAGGAAAACCTTACTGAAGGGGCAATTATTTCTTTGGTACAGGTTGTCACCACTGACATGCTAATTTCTGAGTGGGAGGCACATCTTTAATACATATATGGATCTTGGTCTCCATCATAAGTATCTCAGTACCCTGTCAGTGAAATGATTGGCAGTTCATCAGCCTTCTGGGATCTAAACACAGGGGTGGGATTCTACCAGTTCACACCTATTCACTAGAACCGGTTGTTAACATGCTAAGCAGTTCGGAGAACCGGTTGTTAGAAGAAATTACTGTCCTAATCCTATAAGGAAGGCAGGAAGGAAACATTCTGGTGTTGCTTACAGAAACTGCCTCTCCGTTAACCCTTATTACATTCTTGGCAGGACTAGACTTCCTGTCTCAGGAACTTCTTTGGAGTTTTTTTCTCACCTTTGTTGGTACTTTGCTTGCGTGGAGTAACCATTCAAAGTTACAATGGCACTGAAAAAAGTGACTTATGACCATTTTTCGCATTTATGACTGTTGCAACATCCCCACAGTCATGAGAGGCCAGACGAGGAGATGCGTGCCTCGATGTGAGTGATATATAGTTGTCCACACACCCAGCCAACAACATGACCATCAATTCATGTCCACCCAGTCACATGACCACCAAGCCACGCCCACCACCTAAGCCATGCCCACAGAACCGTTTGTTAAAAATTTGAATCCCACCACTGGCTAAACAGCTCAAATTATATCAGGTGATGCCAAGAACATGTTACTAAATCCACTCCACTTTTAAACCTCACATTTCCCATTAGGCATTTTATCTGTATGATTTTTATTACTGCAATCTACATGCTGAATACAGCCATGATCGTGTAACACCAAAGCAATCTACTTTCCCTGCAGCACACTCAAAGTTGGTGACAGAGGCAGAACTATTAGGATTTTTTATTCTCATGGAATGAATCTTTTCTGGTACCTTCTCCAGCTTAGTCCTCTGCTACCAGGGTCCTTGCAAAAATCTGCAAAGAATTAGCCAGTTGTATCCTCATTATCATGTGGTAGGCTCAGCAGTTCAGACTGCAGCTAACTTGCTGTGAGAATATCTTTATGTCCTGAGATAACCTGCTACCCACTACTGTTCTACTATCTTTTCCCTTACAGCTTGAAGGATTTGGCCATAACTTCCCTTCAGGTTCACATAGATAGTCCTCCTAGCTTCTTGGAAGCCTTGCCTAAGAACTTGTTATGCAGCTAAGTACAGATCCTTTGCAGATTATGCAAGAAAGGAATAAATTCAGTTCCCTTTGGTATCTTTCCTTTTGGGTTTTCCTTTATTTCCAAAGCAGTGTGGCTTGGTTTTCACTTCTATAAACATACTTCTTTCTTTTGCCCTCTGGTATATACTATTTAACTCTTTTCTAATGCATTTTAAAGAATTTTAGGATATTTATTTATTTATGTTTATCAAATATCAGCTCCTGTTTGGGATCTTTCCCTGATTCTAATGTTAAAGCCATTTCAACAGCGGGTGACTGGTCCAAATCATCTTTTTTCATGGAAAATTGTATTCTTAGTAGCAGTTAATTTAACTTACTGAGAAATGTATTTCATAGGTTGAGATTCATCCTTATTCTTCATAAAATAAAATAAACCCTTTCACAGATCTCTAAACAACGTTTTTCACAGAACTCCTGAAACCTCTTCCTCACATTCTATTTAGAAGGTGAATCATGCCTACTTTCCCCCTCAACATTACCCCAACAGTCATTGCATTCCCTTGGTATTCCAAGAGTTGCTTTCTGTGTCACAAAGTTACATCTTTACAAAATGATTAGCATTTGTTTTGGGCTTATCAAGGTCCCTCCAAGGGATTGAGGTTTTCTTCTCAAAATCTTTTCATGTAGAAAGTTGCAGACATCAAACTTTGTTTTGATCTAGCTAAACAACAAGTATCTTCCTCAGAACTTTGATCACTTTAAGGCCACATGTGTCATGACATAATTACAACATCAGAATTATGCAGGCCCAGTATTCCACTTTTATTCTTCATTATGGACATTCATGAAGAATTGAAGACCTATGCTTTGTTTGGCCACCTTATGAGCACCAGATTCTCTACTGGATAACAAGTTATGTACATTATCTATATGTATATAGAACTGCTTATTCATACAATCCATTGTCTAATTCTGTTTAGCATTGAGTAACTTCAGCATTCCTCTAAGATTACCAAGGATTTAGTGGAAACTGCACCTGGTTATATATGCTGCATTATAGGTGTGGTTTCTAACAAAAAATCCCATAAGTTATAGAATATTGCAAATAGGCTCTGGTGTATTCATCTAACCATTCATAAATGACTACTTTGAGAAGTGGACTTACAGCTGCATATGTTGATTCTTGTTAAGCTCCTTAAACACTACTTACCCAAGTAATTATCTAAATTTCTTTTCAGAGCAATTTTTGTCCATTATTGATGATCCTGTCAAATATTTTTGATATGACATTCACTTGAACAAAGAAAAGTCATTTAAGTAATTGTCAGGTATATAAAATGGGTATATAAAACATCTGCTTGTTATAATTTTAAAATTAAAATTTAAAATGTAAAACATCAAGGTACTATTTTCTATTTAGATTTGGAGCTGTAGTTCAAGGTTCTCTGAAATGCTTCCCATGAATTAAAAGTAAAACTCTCAAATACCAATTACCATTTTTGTTTCAGACACTGTACGAGAAACAACAGCTGCACAGCAAGCTCTGCTAGTTGCTAAAAACATAGACTTGTTTCCAGGGAATCAGGAACGGTTTAGTGAGGGCAACATAGATATATGGTGGATTGTTCATGACGGTGGCATGCTGATGTTGCTTCCTTTCCTCCTGAAACAACATAAGGTGGTAGCATTTATTTTACTTGGGAAACTTTGCAAAGATTGGGATGTATTGCTATTGACATATAAAAAGGTAACATTATTTCAGACTCATAGTGTTCTAAAAATAACAACAAAAACAAGATCAAAGAGAGACAAGAAATTAAACTATAAGCTATACATAGCCCATAATTGATGAGAGGCACCCAAGATAGGTAAATCTGAGAATGAGCTTGATGAGTGATAGTGAGAGCAACAACAAAATTTTTCTTAGGATATGTTCAAGGCAAGAAAGAGTATGTACAGCTTTTTACTGAAGACAGCAAAATGCTAGCATATATATCAGCACAGATTTATCAAAAACAAGTCTTGCCAGGCTAACTTTATCTCAGTTTTTGATTGCGTAACTTCCATAATAGATTGTGGTTAAACATTATCCCTGAAAAACATTCAATAAAATAACCTCTGACATTCTAATTAGCAACCAAATTAGGGTAGGCTAGACACATGACACCTAAGTAAACGCAGCTGACTTGAAGATTAAAAAGTGTGCTCCTCAGTGGTTCCTCATCTATCTGGTGTGAGGTATCAGTTGTGGTTCCATAAGATGCAGGTCTGGCCTCTCCCTTCTTCAACATTTTAAATTAATAACTTGAACGAAGAGATGGCTTCTTCATGAGATTTACCAAGGATTCAAAGTTTGGTGGGATAATACCCTAGAACAGGACTATCAAATTCCCAGCTGGCATGCTGGCCACGCCCATGCCCAGTTTAGCGAAAGGGAAAAAAGTCCCAATGTGTCATGTGATGCTTCTGTGATGACATGAGTTTGACACCCCTACCCTAGAAGAAGAAAACTAAATGATATTCTAGATTGGATTATTCTCTGCTATCAGCTTGCATCTAGTGATTGTCCAGATTTTTGTAGTTTAAAACTGGTAGACCTAAATGCAACGTGACACATTTTGGCATAGCACTATTAGCTTAATTCACATAATAGTTCACATGAACATTAGGCAGCAGGTGTACAATATTTAGTTGCTTGATGAACTAAATCAAATTGTTAATGTTCCAGCATTTCTCACTATTGGACACGGTAACTGGGAACCTCTTCAAAATACGTTTCAACAACTCTGGAGGCTTTATATTGTGCACTTATCCACCAACATTTCTTTAACAATAATTCATTGGATAAGTTATTGTGTTCTGATCTACAATATGAACTGCTAAGCCACACTATCTGTGTTCATTTATGCTAAAAACTAACTATATTATGTATATTATGTATATTTGAAAATATTACATGTACAGTGCTATATCTTTTCATAAATATCAGGAGCCTCCAGTTAAAAACAATCTCCCAGCAACAGCTGTAGTGGTCAAATTAATTGCATTTTTTAGCTACAGTGTAATTTTCTGTTTATAGGTGTGGAGAAAATGTAGAATGCGCATCTTCACTGTAGCTCAGATGGATGACAATAGTATTCAGATGAAAAGTGATCTTCAGATGTTTTTATACCACCTTCGAATTAAAGCTGAAGTAGAAGTTGTTGAAATGGTAAGGACTATCAGTTACCAATTAATGAATTTATGAAGTGCACAATTTCAACTGAAAAAGTTGAAATTGAAAAGTGATTTCCGCAAATCAGTGGGAGGCTTTAGTCATCTTGGAATAAGTCCTTTTGGAGAAAGCGGGCAAATTCAGATTTCAAGTTTTAATTCCTGTGTGGGAGGAGTCTTTTTGAACTTCATAGTAGATCCTAAAGAGTACTTAGGATGAATTTTCTCAGCTAAATCTGTCTGAACTTCATTTTCTCAGCATCAGATTTTAGAGTAAGTTTGTAAGAGAATTTGTGCTTCAAGCAAACTTCTCTCACCTATTTCTATCTCCTGCCCCTTCTCAATTTCAGCCAAAGCTGTGGTGCACTAAAACAGCTGGCACTTTGTCAATCTAGACCCACTGGAAGAGAACAGTAAAACCAATCAAACAACTGTGTAACAACAGAATACGTCACAGTGTATATAAAGAATCCCATTCAATGTAACTTTGCACCTGTCTTTTCCAGCTGTCAGTGGGTTCGCACTCCTTTTCCTTATCTACTCCACAGCTAGGAAAGGAATTCTTAATAAAGGAATCTAGCTTGCTAAAAGTAGTGAGTGGGTGTGACTAACAAAGCAGGGAACAACCTTGCTCCCAAATTCAGATGAATGCAATATTTAAGTCAGGGTACATGCAAAATATGCTATTTGGCGTTCCCAAAATAAATAAACCTAAACTTTAAGAGAGAAAAATCTAAGCTGAGAAAATTTGATAGTTGGTACTGATGCTCATCAAAATGGTACACAAACTTTCATTTTATACATAAATCCTTTGAATTTAGCTAATTTAATCGAATAAAAGTCATGAAATGGGTACATTTCTAATAAAGACTTCATTGATTATCATGATGAAATATAGGATGATATATCCTGCATTTTAGTGGCTTTCGTGATGACTTCATTGAAAAAAGTCATATTAAATATAAAATGGGAGCTGTTCAATTTATAATGTTTGACTTCAAAAGTTGAAAACAGCTTTTTGATGGCCAGGATCCACATATAGCAATCTGTAGTTGCCTAGAAGCTGCTGTTAGTAGTGAAATAATAGAGTGGGTGGAATCATGATTTTTGGGGAAGGGAGCTGTCTTTGTTTTTGAACTATTGTTAAATGCATTTCTGGACTTATTTCTGTGTATTTATTATCCCATAATTATAGACATCTGTGCCACTGACTTAATAATGCATTGACAAGATGTTACTTTAGGTTCTTTCCTTTTCAAGGCAACTTAAACTATTGCCCTTCAGACTTTTGTAAACTACAACTTCCAGCATCCCATAGCATTGGTTGGAGGACTGCAGATTTCCCGTCACTGTTAAAGTCCACATAACCATTCTCCATCAGCATATCTATTACAAGACAAGATTTTGTTAAAATGAAAAAAAAATGTACATCACGACATGACCATGCAAGTGATATCCCTTACATACTTGTGGTCACATCCCAAGTACAAAAGGGTCAGAGTTTGCATTACAATGCACGGGATGCCCATTTCTGTATTGGCTCTTATTTTATAATATAAAAACATGCTTAAACCAATGTAACATGCTTTAAAACTGACACATGTAAATAAATCTGATTTGAAGCACAGGTGGTCCTTATTTAACAACAACATATTCTGTGACCATTCAAACTTGTGGCAGCACTGAACGAGTGGTAGTTACAACAGATCTTTGACATTCTGGCCAGCCTCATGGCCATGTGGTCACTATTTGCAAACTTCACCACTGGCTTCTGACCCAGTAAAGCCAATGGAGAAGCCAGTAGGAGGTCATTAATGAAAATGTTGGGACTATTGTTGCTAAGTGACAAGATCTCATGACATCATGCTTTATGGCTGTCTTGCTTAGCAATGGAAATTCTGGTCCATTGTTATCCATCCAGTTGTTATTAACTTAAAGCTAGGTGTACAAATTTTGCCAAGAGTTACAGTATGTTATAAAACAGGGATATCAAACTCAAGGTCCAGGGGCCAGATGTGGCCTGCAAGGTGCTTAGATCTGGCCCATGGGGCTGCCCTGGAAACAGCGAAGGACCAGCCCATGGTGCCTATGCCAGCGAAAATGGAGCTCAGGAGGGCTGTGAGAGACCCTCCTGAGCTCCGTTTTCCCTGGCAGAGGGTTGCAGAAGGCTGTCGCAGCTGAAAATGGAGCTCTCCAGCCTGTTATTGCTGGCAGAATGCTCGGGCGACCACGGAAGCCCACAACTCAAGTGATGTTGAGCTGGTCACACCCACTTTGGCCACGCCCACTAGGACCCCCTGAGGTCAAACACAACCCTGACGTGGCCCTCAATGAAATTTACACCCCTGCTATAAAATGAGAGGTTATGCTTGGAATTTTAATATAGCTAATACTTACTTGTTTTTACAGTTTGAAAATGATATTTCAGCTTTTACATATGAGAAGACTCTTGTGATGGAGCAGAGATCTCAGATGCTAAAACAAATGCAACTTTCAAAGAATGAAAGGGAGAGGGAGGTAATGAATTTTCTTTTAAGTTTGACAATAGCATTTTAGTTAATGAGAACATTATTTCTGGATATTCCGGCAAACAGAGGTTAACCTTTTATGAATGACAAGTGTGACAAGTCCATCTCAATTATTTCAGTAAAGAGAAGCAGTTAATCATTCAACATGTAGTTTGGAATAAATAGAAATGTCTGAGCATAGTTTCTATCAGGATTTAATTTGATTTTCTTTGGAATAAGTTCATTACTTTTTCAGTAATACTAAATTGTTGATGTTAAGAATCTTAAAACTTTGACTGATGGCTAAAGTAGTATGCTATTGAGAATATCCCAGAGTAGGACTTCATTTTTCATATTATTTCTTTTCAGCCTTTTTAAAACAATGCCATTATTTCAAATTAATATACTGATGTTTCTCTTTCATGTTTTAAAACTATCATTCTTTGTTTCTCTTTATTGAGACATTTTACAAATTTTAAAAACCTTTATACTTTTGGGAGGAAACCCTTTTTTCTTATATGTATCCATTCCATATATTCATAACTGTGTTTATACTTACACCTGTTATCTTATAGTCGCTTGACAAAATAAAATAAATAAATAAATAAAAATAAATAAATAAATAATTTGCAACTTTATGAATATGTTCAGAATATTGGACTCCGATCTTTAAATTCATGTCATGTTAGTGCAGACTTTACGTTCTGCTTAGCATCTCTACTAGTTTGTTTTTTCTCCAGCAAGACTGAGATTTTTGTCAGTTATCTCACACATTCTCCATTGCAAATTTTAAGAATAAAGGGATCAATTTGACTAAACTGGCAATGAAAAGGGAGTGCTGTTTTTAATCTAAGACTGCCATTCTTTAATCCATGTTTTAATTTTGCTAGATTACATTTTCTCTCCTCTTTGTTTGCAGAAATATGTTTAAAAACTAAACTGTAAAATTCTGTTTTTTTTAATTATGTGGAACATTAATCCTGTTGATCATATGCAATAAGTTTCTTTGCTATGATGTTTTATATCTTAAACAGATAACACCACTAGTTTAAAATACCTGGAGAATATGTTTTTAGTTTTGGCTTTCCCTTTATTGGTATCACATTCATCTAAGTGATCAACTGAGCCCTAAGATGAAAATAAAATACAAAAATGCTTTGAAGCCATACCATATCCCTCTTGGTAAAACTCTAGTGTATGATTACTCATTTTCTTATATTAAACCTTAATTTAAAAAAGTGTTTTCTTCTTCTTTTTTTAAACCACTCAATATTTGGCTGCCTATAGAAATAATTGCATTGGATTTTATCCCTTTTTGATAAATTGGTGTAAATAATGTGCCCGTGAATGGATGTGAACAAGATTATGTTGCAGAGCTGATGTTTAAATGTGCTGTGCTTTATTTCTTTTGATTAAACATTGTATTTCATTAGCTAATGCAGTATCCTTTTTCTATATGCTGGTTGTGCTGGGTGGCCTTCCTGTCTCAGATTCAGAGCATCACTGACGAATCTCGTAGCTCAATCAGAAGAAAGAGCCGCTCTAACCCACAGTGTATTGGCCAAGGGGTAGACAGTCTGCTACCTAACGATATTCAGGAAGAAGAGGTAGAAGATACCCACCTAGTTGTTCCCTTCCCATCACAACACTTCTAGTGTCTCTCTAAACCATAACTGTACTAATTATTGCCACTGCCTGTTTTTCTAATTCTTACTAAATGATTTTAACATTACGTGCACAGAGTTCCTTTTCCACAAATACCTGGCAAAAAAGTCAATTTTTGTGAAAAAATATGTACCATTCAATAGTGCTTTTCCATAGTTAACTCTTGAATTAATATCCTGACAATCTTAACTTAATGATATTGAAGGAATAAACAAAATAGTTTGTTCTGCATAACTACATTTGTTTGAATTTGTTCTGGTAAGTGTTCATTGGCTCCATGAGTTTGTGACAGTATAAAGGGGAAAATATCTATTTGATGAATCCATTAGCTATTAATCTTTACAATAAGAAGTATCTTTATTAATGAAGATCTTTTAGAAAGGAATGTTGCACATAAATTTTACGGTACTGCGCAAACCTTATGGAATATATCCTGCATTGCCTTACCTGGACAATATACTAGAACAGATCAATTAAAAGGAAGGCTAAATAAGATGAAGTGCCCTATCAGTAGGATATTTCCATTTCTCTTGCTTAAGAATGTTAGCTATTGATATGAATGCACACTGGAAATTATTTCAGATTACTCCATTTTTATTTCAATTTCATCATGATGTAGATTTTTTTTCTGGCCATAGACAAAAGGTCACAAACATAGGCAATTTGTTTTAGTTGTCAGTGTAATTCTGTTTAAAGAGGTGGATTGAACATTTAAAACCCAGAAAGTAGGAGGAAAAGCAGGAATTTGCATAGGTATGTTCTATATTTCCCATTAGAATTCACATCACCATCTACTCTTTACTTTGTAAAATTACAAATTTTGAAATTAGAAATCTGTCCATAGATCACCTGATTAGTCTCATCTGAAATCAAATGAATTTAAACATACTTTATTGGCTACAAACTGACACTTCTCATTTCATCTTTTCTTAATTCAATAAAAGGCATTGGCTATACTTTTGTTTTTGAATTTTAAATTTCTCATTCAGAAGAAATTTGCTATAGTACAGTACATGAAAAAGTGGCACTTCAAGTGTGGGCAAATCCTTAGTTCATAGCAACATGGAATATTGTTTTTGTAGTTAACCTTTAGTAGGTTCTGTGTCAATGTTTGTTTAAAAGAATAACAAAAAATATATCCAAAGTAGGATTTAGTAGATACCATCTCCTTTCCATGTTTAATGTATTGTGCTTTAAAGCCATTGTTTCATGTGAAAGATTATCAGATCATGATGTAGCTGTCCTCTAGCATCTGAGGTAATTTATAATTCGTTTTCACCAAAACTTTAAATAATATAATTGAATGCAATGACAGGGAAATGACTAATTACTACACTTCTCATCATAACTGCATAGCACTCAATTGAAGAGTGCTCCCTTGCTTTTTTTTAAAAAAAGAACCACATTGATATACATACCTGTTTTTATTCTTTCATTAATTCATACTCTTGCCTACTAACTTATAATCCAGTTTTCAGGCTTTCATGGTACATGCTGCACTGCAGGACACTCTTGGTGATACTTTGAATATTGCCTCAGGGTAGCCTGTTCAGGTTGGTGTGGCAGAGAGAAAAGAAAAGAAATGCTATCTTCCTTCCTTCCTTCCTTCCTTCCTTCCATCCATCCATCCATCCATCCATCCAGTCAACCTCTGTACTTCTGTCTGCTACCGCTTGTGCCTTTCCCACATATTCTTGCTTGTTTGGGATGATCAAAAAGCTTTTTAAAGATCTTCAAAAAGATGTTAACCTTTGAAACCTTGCATATATTTAACATACAAATTGTACTAAGAAGAATCCACTCTGATAGAATACAGCCGGATTTTAAAATATGCATGATGTTAAGCCAAGTAGTGCCACCTAGAGGAAAAGCCAGTGATAAAGAAGGATTGATTGCACTCCTTTGCTCACTAAAAGATAGAATTACAGAAACTAGAATAAGAAGTTTAGAGTTATTTCTGACCCATGTTTCTGTGTAAAATAATTATTAGCCACCTTGATCTACCTTCTCTTTATCTATCTGAACCTCAGTCATCTTTTCTTCAGGCTGAAAATCCCAAATTTCTTCAGCCTATAATTAATTTGGCTGGCAAGCCAAACTCTTTAGCAGGGCAAGGAAGAATAATAATTTTCTTTTCTGTTTTTGAGTCCATTTTTAAATACATTTTTCTCAATAATTTTGTATAGAATTTAAATATAAAAATAACTTTTATGTGGAAATGCCCTTGAAATAAAATATAATCTAACAATTCAACAATTCGTTCTAATGAAAGAAATGAAAAATACAGTGATGAAAAAGAAGAGAAAAACAAAAGGAGCTCTTTCTGTGCATATTAAAGACTTATCCTGGATTTTAAATTTTATTTGAAAAAAGCAAACTTTCAGAAGAAAAAAGTGCTACTAATAAAAACACGCAAGATCTTAGATTTGTGTAAATACATTTATGTAAATATAAATAATTACAAATATAATTTAAGTTAAATATTGATTTATAATTGGTTAAAGTTTTTTAACAGAATGCAAAAAATATACAATACACTGTTATAAAAAACTAAAAATACCCACATGCAAAATGTATATTTAGAGAGATACATTATATGAAATAAATTGAGGCCCTGATTAATTGCAATCATCCTTGATTAGTCTACATTAATCAATTCTGCAAACTGCTGAATAGGTAAAACATATGTTTGTGTTTCCAATGCTGAACAGTAAACATTTTTTTATTTAGAGGTCAATTCCCATGTGTTTGAAATAGAATACCTAGTTATTATTCATATTGATATTATAGTTGTTGTATCAATAATGATACAACAGTAGTGATAAAATCAGTAAGAAATTACTGATTTTTAGATATACACGTCAATTTGAATTGTGTAAAAGAGGCTATATATTATTGATACTATAATACTGACTGTTCATATCATGTGACTATGACTAATAATAATAATAATTTAATAATTTTTAAATATTGTAAAGGTGTTTTATATGTGTTGGCTGTTCACCACCCCGAGTCCCTTAGGGAGAGGGGGGCGGTATATAAATTTAAATAAATAAATAAATGACAGCAACTGTCCCAATTATTTATGTGATAGGTTGGAATAGATAATATCATTTTTTCAAGATAAACATATAAACTCTTTGGAAAGCATGTATGCATGTAAGTGCAAATTATTATTTTGTCTTCTCAAAGCTATTTTGCATGGACTTTTCATCTCTATTGAAATTCATTATATGTGCATATAGTTTGTCAAGCCGCAATACTATTGGATCCTCTGCAACAACATGGAAAAATGAATTTCACACCGTTTTTAAAACCCAGATTTAGCATTTTAATTATACATTATTATATGTATAATTACCTTTCAATTGGGGAATCAAGATACCGAATGGTTATTGCAAGTTAAAAATCCAGTTTTAATTCCCAAGCAGTACATTCTATAAGAACAGACCTCTACCTGTTTTGAATTAGCTGACATGCCAAAAATGCTGATCTTTACTTTGCTTGCTTATCTTTGGCCAGGCTCAGTTAATCCATGACAGAAACACGGCATCCCATGGAACAGGAATGGTTAAATTACAGACAGCTATTGCTGTTCCAGAAAAAGTACAGATGACCTGGACAAAAGAGAAGCTTATATCTGAAAAGCATAAAAATAAAGAAGCATGTGCACCAGGCTACAAAGATATCTTCAGTATGAAACCGTAAGTAGTTACTTAAGGAACAGAAGAAATTATTAAGAATAGATGAGTTCCAGGTTTGTGAATGCTGCTCAATCACAATTTCAATGCTGAAAGTGTAAACTCTTCTATTTTCCTTTGTTGTTATGCATCCTTCTTTTCACTAACATTCTATACGATACTTCTTAATTCATAGAAGTAGGTTATGCACTTGCGCAGAGCCTCATGTGGAGTTTTCTAGAACCTACTGAGTTGGATGATTGAACCCTTCCTTGCCTTCCTCATGTTTTGTTCAACTAACTGATACAATTTCATTTTTAATTATCAGAACAGTTTTGTCCATATACAGTACATGAAATTGCTTCCCTAATAAGAGTCACAGCCTTCATTACTCACCAACTATTACATCATACAATGGATGTACCTCATGTGTCTATTTTGATCTTCTGATGTCTCCCCTATTGATCTACCTCTGTTACTGTTCTTTGGACATACAGTAGGCGCAAGACAGTTTCTCTCCTATGTTAAGAAGATCTTCCACAAGTGGTTAATTGCAGACATATTCATCTTTCTTCCAATCATATGTCCTAGCTACTGGTACCTCCATGGATGGGTTGCACACCTCTAAGCTCTCTGTATCTAAGGCATTTAGGCCAGATGTGAAACATCACAAGCATCAACCAATTTGATACTCCTTACCGACATTGTGAGTTCTCTAAGGCCTTCTCTAAAACCAAATTCTCCAGATTATGTTGGAGATTTAGGTTGGTTCCCGTGATTTAAATTTTATATTCCCGGCTTGACATTAGGGTGTCTGTCATTCCATTGTTCTAGCAATCCATAGGACAGAAAGTAACCATGTTCTTGCCATTTAACTTGGCCAAATGGAAATTGTCTCCTTCACCAATTGTTCATGTCAAATTTCACTGGGGCAATCCGAAACACAGCAAATATTTGCCCAGAAACAATACTCTCCTTTGAAATACTGGCTCTTGCACTTCAAACAGTAGAGATGGGCTCTATCTTTAATAACGCTATACTGCATTTCCATTTCATCCCTTTTCTTTTTCTTTCAACAAGAGGTTCTTGTTTTTAACTCCTTATCAAAATGTTTCACAAAAGGCCAACACATCTCTCTCCTCTGCTTCTGCCTAACCTGAAGTCTGTCTCTTTGTATGCTTTTGATCCCAAACTTTACCCCATCCACCCAAATTTGCCTTCATTCATAAAAGGTAGCTTTTTTTGGTAGCCATAATATCATTTTTACGTGTTTTTTTCACCATATATTTATTTCCTTCTGAAAGCACTGATCTTTCACTTAAATCAGAACATTATTCTGTCTAGTATTTTTCTGGTCTCTCAAACCATTGGAAAATGGTTTCCTTCTTTAATTTTTTGCTTGGACTGTACAGCACCATTTTAGTAAGATCCGTATTTATTCTTGACCATGCAAGTTCCATCTAAAGGGCATAATTCGTCTATACAGGATTTCTCCAAATGCATAATAGTATCCATCAGGCTTTGCTAAAACTGACCAAACATCTGACTGCACTTAAATAATAACATTCTTTCAGATTATTCCTTGACCAAATTGTGCTGGCTAGCTATGCAAGCCTAGCCCATTATCTTCAATCAGCACTATAAACTGGATCTATGTTCCATAGAAATGCAACTTTTGGAAGAATTGTTCTTTCTTCATTATCTTGTGATGGCTAGTTCTAGAAATTTTTGGACATAGCTCTGTGCAGGCTCATAACTTGTATTGAAGAATTGCAGCTCTAGATGAACAACCACAGACCATTAGCATTTTTTTCAATTCCTGAATTTCACATTCTTAGTACATGAAGATATGGACACTCATCAGAGGTGGTATTTAGCAGGTTCTGACCAGTTCTGGAGAACCGGTAGTGTAAATTTTGAGTAGTTCGGAGAACCGGCAAATGCCACCTCTGACTGGAGATTTTACAGTATACTTCCCCTGCCACGCCCACCAAGCCATGCCACGCCCACCAAGCCACGCTTTTTACCGGTAATAAAAAAAATTGAATCCCACTACTGACACCCATATACTTTCAGACATGCTCAATACAGTGTCTGTATTTATGTAATTCTGTATGCTTTTCATGTCTTTGCTTACTTTACAAAACATATGGTTCACATGGTATTTAAAATAAAATAACCATTGTTTGATTTAATAGCTAAGGTAGTGGCCTCAAAAGCAGGAGAATGTGAGTTCTAGGCCTCCCTTATGCATGAAAGCCAGCTGGGTGACTTTGGCTTCGTTGTCCTTCTCATCCTACCTAACTATTTGCATAGTAGTACAAATAACAAAAATCTCTACAGCCACCAGATGGTGATGTAAACTAAGTAATAACTGCACAGAAAGGCAGCACCAATCAAATGAGTAAGAAAATAAGTAGAAAAAAGCCCAGCGTTTTGATTATAAATTGAAGGACACAGTGATGCTAACATAAAATCACATTATGTTAACCGCTTATAACACTTTTTCTTAAACATGAATTACTTATTCTATTTATGAATAATAAAAGAGTTATGGAAATTGAATTTCTTGAAGGCGTAGAAGCTCTCACGTCCATAACAACTTACAACATTGCAACCTCTGTTATTTGCTTCTGCAAATTTAAGTATATTGATCTAGGAAATTAATTGTGTGTGCTTTTGGAAAGATAGTATTGCTTCCTCTGAGAAAATCAGCAGGTTTTTCATTTGTGTATTTGAAAATACATAAATATCAGGTAACAATAAAAAAGCAAGTAATTTAATTTTAAAAATTCGTATATCCAAACTCTTCAAAAATAATATGGTCAGGTAATATTTTTCTGAGGGGGACGAGAAAGAGGAGATGTTTCATGCTGCCTTGCCCCTACATCCTTCCTTTCTCACCTGGTAGCACATAGTGACTTCTCCTTTCTGAGCACAATATTTATGGTTTTTCAGGTATATAGGAGATAGTGTGGTACCATTTCAGTTTTCAAGGGAGAAAAACTCATTATGGAAGGAATATGATCCAGTTTAGGACAGACAGAAAGCAAGTTAGTTCAGAGAACCATTCTCGACATACAAAATTGGATCCAGATTTAATCATGTTAGATTTAATCTTGAGAAAATAACATTGCTTTCAAAGTGTTTGCTTTTAAGTAAGACTGAGATAATGCATAATCAAACTCATACGATATTTTAAGAACATTTGTGGTAATTTTCTGTACCTAAAGTCCACCAAAAAGATAGGTACCCATTAGAAGCTATCATGTAGCCTGAAATTTGGGGACTTGTCTCTAGAAACAAAAATAATTAACACCTTGAGAAAACAAATATACTGGTTTTTGGATCAGTCATGATTGGCTTCTTCAGAAATTTTCAGAAGTAAAAAGTATATTAAAATGCCTAGCCATATCTAGGTTTAATGGGAGTGTCAACCTTAAACAGGAGTTACTATGATAGTTTGGTTTTTAAAATATAGAAAGCTTATTATTTACACATGATTAAAAACTTGAAGTTTATTTAATTTGCTATATATTGAAAATATATGCCCATGTGTCAAGTAATACATTACATATTTGTTTCTTTTCCATGTAGAGAATGGGAACATCTGTAAGTCAAATTTGCTGCAATTTAGGTTATTTTCTTGTTTGTCCGTGCTTTCTTGTTGAATTATTAGTGCATGTATCCTTCCAATTGGCTTTGTATTACATGCTTCTTGTGTACATATATTGTGCTTTAGCATGCAAGTGAAATGGCATAGCATTCTTCTCCTGGGTTTTATTTTTTTTAAAGTCATATCTTGTCCACTTTCAATGCAAATAATATTCTAGAGCTGATGAAATTTTTGTTTGTATACATCATCTGACTTTTTCTTCATCAAAATCCCATGATGCAAAGTTTTTTTAATTAACTCATTAACCAGAATTGCACAATAGTGTTTAAATAAAAATATGTATTTATTCATAAACACATAACATCATTTCCAGATAATTTGCTAATTACATTGAAAGTATTTTTAAATTTATTTTTGTTGTTGCTGAGTGGTTTGCTAAGCCATATCATTGTTCATTTTGTAGTTATTTAAATTGTAAGTATATAGTGCTGTGTTGCGTATCTCCAGACTCCTATGTTTAAAAAAAAAACAAGAACCACAGTAGATCCTCTTATCAAAATAAGATATGTCATGTATCCAGGTATAACTATGGTGAGTGGCACATATTTTTCTTCTTACTTTCTCCATTTTTCTTTTAAAATACACTAAAGACACTTTACTGCTTTTTCCATTTTTTAAATGGATTGTCTCCTGCATTTTCTCTGAATGGGTCATCTTCTGTTTGAAAAAATATTTCCTCAGAGCACTGAAGTTCTGGTCCTGTATATTAAAAAGCAATTAAATCTTTATCCACACACATTCTTACTGTATGATACATTATTCTGATACAACAAAGGTGTTCTGTGAGCAAGTTTTGCACCCATGGATCTGATTGGCTAACAGCATAATATCCAGTTAATGTGTGTGGTGGTGGGGATGTCATTTGTGTGTGTGTGTGTATGTGTGTGTGTGTATTCAGCCAAATATATGGAAACCCATACTTTGTTCTATATAGCCATTTTGTTGAACTCGTGCAAAGGTTCCTTTGCATCTTCTGTCACTGTAAAAAAAGGTTTATTACTTGTTCCTTCAGTTTTGGCCCATAATTCTTTAAAAGAGAGAAAGTATTGTGTCTGAAGTACAAGCTACTTACATAAGTGGAAGTTCTAGCAGATGTAAACAAAATCATTCTATATGATTAGAGCAAGATTTTGAATGAAAATAATATATATTATTTTTCAGCTTCTTTATCTTAATTCCAATTAATTAATAGCAAAAGGGATAAATCTCTTTGGAATTGTTTATAGTTTACTAGTTAGATTTATCTTGACTTCATAAAAACAATCTCAGTCCATTTCATGTTTCTTATTCCCTTGGGATACTCCAATTCAGCGATTTCCTCAAAGGGTGACTGTTTAACTGTTGCATATGTTTTAATTGGAACTAAAACTGAAAATGTTAACCAAACCAAAAAATTGAGAAATGCAAGTAAGCTTGTTTTATTTACAGTTTGTATATACAAAGACTGATAAGGCTGTCCCACTCACCATTTGTGTCTTAGTGGAGAACATTAAAAATAATGTAAAAATTGATACATCGATAATAAAACACAGTAATTATATACCCTATCCTGAGCAATGTCGTGGTATAGTCAGAAGAAACAGGGCTCAGGGATCTTGCATATAAACTGACCAAGTGCTATGTAGGGCTCTATAGGTGATAGCCAGAACCTTGCATTACATGGAGTGCTTACTGGGAGCCAGTGCAGTTCATTGATGGGGATATAGGAAACATATAGAAATACATATGCCACTGGCAAGTTGCAGCTTCCATACTATCTTCAGGGGCAGCCCAAGATAAGACACAATGCAGGAATTCAATCTGGAGGTGACTAAGCCATGAATGAACATGGGCCTCCCAGTCTTGAAGCAAGTGCAATTAGTGTATAATTTGGAGTTGTGTGAAAGTCTTCCTGATCATGGCTACAAGCTGATTCTCATATGAAGAAAGATCTCCAAATGGCAAAATGGCTCCAACTGAGGTAATGCAATCCAATCCAGAACCAAAACTGGAAAATACCTAGATCCTGGCAGATTCCTAGATTCTGGAAGTCTCCAAATGCACAAGTACTCAGTCTTGCTGTGGTTAAGTCAGAGCCTATTCTTTCTCCAATTGAGAAAAAAATATTTGTAGCAATACAACCATAATTAGAGCTTACTAATGTCTACAAATTCCTACTTTTAACTCAGCTAAAGCTTGAGTTACCATTGATTTCAGGTATGTTTGTGCCCAGGCTAAAAATGTTGCTTTAAAATATTGTTATAGTAGACAATCTGATGTTCATGGCAGGACGTTAGTGGTCAATATTTATCAGAATTCAGGTAGGCCAGATATACTCAAAATATTCTGAGACTAAAATACTAAGCTCATAAAAGCCATACTGAGAGTTCTGAACCTTTTATCATATACTCAGGATAAAATGTTGCATGTTGGATGTTCAAAACAAAATTAGATTGTTTGTAAGTGTCTTGGATTACATACCGGTATTTGCTTGTTCTCAAGTCATGAGTGGCATATTTCAAATTGTTCTAATGTCAGCTAGGATGTTAATTATGATATTGTGCAAAAATAGACTATTTGCAAATAGGAATGCAAAAGAAGACCCTAATCTACCTGAGAAAACTGGAGGTTTGACAAGGGTGTAACTCCTGCTTTTGTACGCTTACTTGAAAGTGGATCCCTGGGCTCTGTCTGTGTTCCTGTGCTGAATAATGTGTGCATCATTCAAAAAGAGCCTGTTTGGTGTAGCGACTAAGCTGGACTAGAAACTTGGAGACCATGAATTCTAGTTCCACTTAGATATGAAAGCCTGGGTGACTTTGGTCCAGTCACACACTCTGAGCCCAACCCACCTCACAGGGTTATTGTTGTGAGGAAATAGGAGGAGGAAAGGGTATTAGGTACGTTCACCGTCTCAAGTTACTTAAAAGGCGAGAAAGGTAGGGTTAAAAAAAACCTAAAAAATAAGTAAAGATGTTTTGAGTTCTTGTTCCTTTGGAGCACCACGTACTTGAGGCTTTCCAAGTTCATCCCACAGGAATGCAGCTCAGTTAAAACATTCTGACAGAATGTTATGAGTGGAACTGTTTTGACCTGAGCTCCATGCTTTATTGGGTACACCCATAAGGCAAACAAAGAGCATGAAGTGTTCTATTATTTTATTCTCAGAGGAACAATTCATCTTCCTTAACTACACCAGTAGAGCAAAATTGGATGACTTCATAAATTTGGTGATGACAACTCTGCTTTCTTTGTAAAATAATTTTGGAATTCATCCCCACCCAGCCCCTCAGTTCATTTGGATTTGATACACCGTATCAAAGTATCCCTAGCTGGTTGCTACTCTGATTTACTCCATCTGGCAGGACCGAACAGTTTGGCAGCCACTAGTCAGTTTCTCATTTCTACCTCCTCCGATATACAAGGCATGGGAAGAGGGGTTTTCTTTCCTTTTTTCTCTTCTGTCTTTGAATGTTTTCGAATGGTTGAAGCCAACATTCTCAGGTTTTGAAAGAACTCCTTCAGCAACCTTAAACAATGCCTGCCTCCCAACCGCCCCAAGACCTTTGGAACAGCAGAGGTTCCCTTAATTTCTCTGGGATGACTGGATTGTCTGAATCCTGTTGGGAAGCCAAAGACGGGTGGATCAGAGAAAGTGAAATAGCACTGCAGCGGGCTTCCTTTTACTCTTACAATGGATAGGGTTGCTGTCATCAGAACATTTAATTCATGAGATTCTTGATGAGCTCTTTCCTTCTGATTCCAGTGCTCTTTTATCTCATTGAGGATGTGAGAGTCTCCATTTTAGGGAGACAGCTCAGAGAAGTGCCATCTTAATTTCCCCCCAGAAGGCCTTCCATCAGCATTGTCTTCAAAAATGCCTAAGGTGGAAATTGTAGCATTCCTTAGCTGAATTAATCATTTTCTTCAAAGCTGGAAATTGCCTCTCAGAGAAGGAAGCATTGACATTCACAAATTAGGGCTGGGTGGAGGTGTCTTCTCAAGATCTAAGTATGCACCCCAGGCATTGCTCTTTTGATTCTTTGTGTCACCAGTATCAGAGAAGATGTTCGTGAATTGGACTCAGTGGGTTCCCTGAAGCAGTACACAGATGGCATCTTGCACTGAGCAGATGGTGGAGCCCTTTTAATTATATAATTTTAATTGTGTTTATTTCTGCAATCTATGTGCCACTCCTTTTTTAGCACCTTTGATTATGTGCCATCAAGTCATTTTGAACTTCTAACAGCCACATAGATTTTCTCTAAGACAATCTGTGCCTAACCTTCTAATGATGTTCTCATCTTCACTGCAACTGAGTCCATTCACCTTGCTGCTGATCGTCCTTTCTTCCCACTGTCCCCAACATTAGAGACTTTTCTGGAGATTGAGCAACTTTCATGAATACAAAAATAAAGTTGAAAGTAAATAATAGCCCACCCCAAAACTAACAAATGCTTTTGAGAACAGCCACTTCTGCAAATTTTCTGAATGCCAATTGGGTGGAATACCATTCAAAGAGTGGGGAAGCCCAGAAAGTTATCCTCTGTTGCTTTTTAAAGTTGGCAGTCAGTTAAGGATGACTATATAGATAACTTCTCCGCTAGTTTACTGGAATGGCAGAAACAATGCAAGAAGCAGTCCTGCAGATTATCAGGTCATTGAGTTATATATATATATATTGTAAAGGTAACAATAGGTTGAATTGAAGCCACCCTGCAAGTGTTGCATCTCTCACAGTAGCAGTGTTACTCTGTGAGTACTGCTTTAGGAAACCTATTGGGTCCGTTTACTCAAGCTGCTGCATTTTAGATCCATTGTAGTTTCCAAATAGTGTTCAAGGGCAGCTCCATGCAGAATAGTTCAGTCAAGAAGTGACCAAGACATGTGCGGTGAATATTTTTTGATCCAGGAATGGCCATAATTGAGAAGGAGTTGTGCTAAGGCCTAGCCAAAGCTGCCATATGTTCCTCAAGCAAGAGTGGTGAGCTGAGGAGTTACAAATAGTTTAGCCCAGGAGAAAGTAACCCCATCCAGAAATAAAGATGCAATATCACTGGTCTTGGTTGGCTTCCAAACCCACATCCAGTGCATCTAAGGATTGAGCTTCAGACTAGTGTTTGCTATTCAGATCCTATCAGCCTCCAGATCTTTTCTGCCTCCTATACTGCATAAGTAATCTTGATCTATTAAATTGTTTAACATGCCTTCTGCCACTGGCAGGACACATGTAAAGCAATTTAATACATCAAGATTACTTATGCATTAGAAGAGGAAGAGGTCAGTCCTAATGCTTTCATTCTTCTGACATTGGCTTTGCAAACGTTAGCAAGACTCTGGTCTAATCCATATGTAAGCTACAGTAGTGGCCAAAATTATGGAAACCTTTTGGGAAAAGTGTCTCCTTACACATTTTATGCCATCACAATCAAACAGGGAGGTCTTGATTTCATCATTCTAAATAACACTGTCCCATTGTTCCTCTGTTCAGG
This sequence comes from Bungarus multicinctus, assembly GCA_023653725.1. Lineage (NCBI taxonomy): Eukaryota > Metazoa > Chordata > Lepidosauria > Squamata > Elapidae > Bungarus > Bungarus multicinctus. The sequence continues at coordinate 9,836,213 of CM042846.1, forward strand.
TAACATGGGTTTTAGCCCAGTTTAGTCTTTTCAACCTTTGTTTGAGATATAAAAAGTGGCTTTTTTCATGGAATTCTAAATTTTAGGCCAAATTCCTGCAGTCTGCACTGAACACTCCTTGCACTCAACTTCATATTGCATTGTGCCATTTCCTCTTGTATATACCCAGATGATTTTCTTCTGTCACATAGGTACAGTCTCTTAATTCTTCTGTCATCACTTGCTGTTGTGCACTTTTCCTGCCTTTACCAGTGTGGTTTTTTAGTGACTGATTCTCCTTATACCTCTTCAAAAACTTAGAAATGCCACCTTTGGTTAAGTTTCCACCAATTTTTCTTGTAATTTCTTTATAACTGTAGCCTTGTTCACTTAATAATACTATTTTACATCGCTTTCTGGGTGACCAGTCAACTCTTTGCACCATTACTTTCATTTTACTACGTTTTACAAGCTCAATAAATGAAAGAACACCAAAAAACCCAACCAACTTGATAGCGATTACATAACATTGACAAATGTCCTCCTCTCAGCTTCAATACATGACATCAGTAACTGAATCCTATTGTGATCTAATAGGCACATTGCCAAAACAAGATGATACCTGATTGGCTCTCTAAACCCTCATGTTCATTGGCTACGACCACATGAAGGAAAGCTACCTGATAACAACCTAAGCAAGTTGTGCTTCCTTTTTCTGGTTATTTGGCTATAACTTTTCATAGAATACAGATAATTGAACAAACATTGTTGCTTTACATTCTTGATTAAATTATTTTTCCATTGATACATAATTTTATGGTACTACTCCAAAACAATTGGTGTGATTAGCCATCAAACCTCAAAAATACACTTTTCCCAAAAGGTTTCCATAAGTTTGGCTACTACTGTAGGTATCAATCCACTCACTTCTCAGGGGCACCCATATGCACCCACACTTGCACATGAAGAAATTTCAGCGCAAAACTACTCACACACAACACCCAATGTAGGACCTAAAAATTTTGTGTTCAACTAATACAAAGTTTTTTATTTGGAAGGTGTTCTCCCTGGCAGATTGCAGAGCTAGTAACCTTATCAGCTAGGGAGGAACTCTGCATGTTGTTTCCAGCCTCATTTCTGACCATGCTTAATGCACAAGACAATTCTGTTTCGCATAGGACTCAAGATATATGCTGTCATTTTGTCTGCACCCAGTGTGTTCCCCCCTTAGAAGTATTGATACACTGCCTAACACTAACCAGAATTTAGCCCAGATCAAATTCTCTGTTGCAGTAAGCTTCTATTGACTATTGTAGTTGTGAATCTGCATAGTTCCCAGCTACAAGGTCCAATCTTTTGTCATTCTCTCATGACCCACTGCACAAAGGAATATTGCCATCTTGAAAGCCTTTTCCCCCAGTATGTTCAAAGCAGTAACACAGTTCTTAATCTTGCTTTTAAAAAACACTGCAAACTTAATTTCCAAGCTTCAGCTGATGCAGTCTCAAGCAGAAAAGATTTGCAACATCTAGTACTTTTTCAATAGCACATTCAGTAAAAAGATTCCACCTGGCTAATATTGCTGTGCTGTCCTAGCTAAGAATACCGTCTAGCTACTAAAGAAATTGTTTATTGAATTAACATGTATACTTAAAAAAATACTAATTGGATGTTGTTCTAGGATTCTTTTGAATCAAAGAACTGTAGGTTTATGATGTAGCAAATTCAAAACAGTTTGACCTGAACACGATTGCTTTGAATTTGAAGTGGCTTGGTTGAACTGTGATGAAAGTGTTTCAAGCTTGAAATCTGCTAATCAAAGTTAATGGGACCTTAGTGCAGCTACAGTATTTCAGTCAATAGCCAAAACATGTTGTATTTGTATGGCGTTCAAAGCATTTCTTCCAAATCATTTTTGAACTGCGCATGTCCTAATTGGTTCTGGTGCTTTGCTTTTTCAAAAAGCAGTGTAATATGAACTAGATGGAAACTTCTTTCCTAGATAAATGAAACTAAACCGAGTTTTATCATTCCCTGATAAAATCTTATACACTATAGAAAATCAAATTATTTTGTCTAGATCCAGCTAGCTCTTGTTCTAAGTCAAATAGAGATTTTCACTTTGTGAGATGTACTGCTGATTAGCAAACATTTTATTTGTTAGATTTATGAATGTTTGGCTGCCTTAATGACTTTTTCTTTCGTTATCAATGAAATGGTATTTCTAATTGTTATAGGAATGAATCAAATGTGCGAAGGATGCATACTGCTGTCAAGCTCAATGGAGTTGTGCTAAACAAGTCACAAAATGCCCAGCTGGTATTACTGAACATGCCTGGACCTCCCAAGAACAGACATGGGGACGAAAACTGTATCCTTCTTTAGAAAAAAAAAACTTTAGGCAAAGTCTAAAACTTGAGTCTAATCAATTTACAAAACAAAAATGAAAAGTTTTCATTGTAATAGATTAATATAATCATTCTTCTGGAAACTTATTGTGATATTATATGGTCAGATGAAAAGTATGACAATAGAATTGTAAGAAATAAGAAACAGGTGAACATACAAGCAGGGAAAATAATCTGTTTAATGACAACTTATTACAATCATAGATCTTCTGAACCTTTTCTTGTTTATCAAATATTTTTTACATACCTCAGAATACAGATAAACTTTCATTTGTGAAGTATGAAGGGGATCTGAATTTCTTACGTTTGTTTATATAAATGTAGGAAAGAAAATATACAGCATCAATACAAATTCTTATTTTTCGTTGTGAATATATTTTAAAAATGGCATTTTGATAATTATGGCTAAATATTGGGATTTTTTTAAAAAAACTATAAATTACAAGGGGTATATATTTCCCTCTTGTCTCAGGGAAAGTTTAACATAGCTGCATTGATGTAATCATGGAATATTCCATGATTTGTTTTCCTTTGCCTTTGTTTTCAGAGGTTAAAAGCAAACCCTGAATAGCACGTGACATGATAATATCCAGTTTCAATACTAAATTGAGAGTCAGATGAAATGTAAACTGCCCAGAGTGTTTGACTTGAGATGAGCAGTTATAGTAATTGAATAGATAGGCAGCTAGTAGGAAGAGTGAGGGGTGGAGCTGATTGTAACCTGTTAAGCATGAGGAGTTGAGTAATATTATGTTTGTTCTGGACCTTTTTAATGTTGCCTTTTTAATTGCACAAGCTGCTTTAAAATTTATTTCCACATTCAACCAGCAAAAGTAAGTAATCTTTTTGTATGAATTTCAGTTTCATGGCTGAATGTAGATTTGAAAGTTCTGTCTGACTCATGCTTAACAGATCTTCTGGGGTGCAAATTACACATTTTATGAGAAAGAATATCATAAGAGTAGTCAGATGAGTGTCATAAAGATTACATGCATTCCTTACAACCTTGACTGATTTAACACCCAGACATGGAGTTTTTGGAAGTTTTGACAGAAGGCTTGAACAGAGTGCTTTTGGTGCGAGGAGGAGGACGTGAAGTGATCACCATTTACTCCTAATGATTTTACATTAGCAAATGTTGGAGTAAACAACTTTGGGCTAGACTCATGTTTCTAGTGTGCAGAATACAACATTTACAGTTGAATACTATTCTCCCTCCTGTTTATTACATAGATGTTTAAAGTTTGTCTTTACTGAAGAAATGGGGATGTATATATTTTTATATTAATGTAGAAAACTAGGAGACTTACTTTTGTCATTCACATGAAGATGGGGCACTGAGTATGCTCATAGAACCTATATACAGAAACGTTTTGTTTTTTGATAGAGGAACACGTTTTAGTACTTTTTTAAAATAATGATGTTAAATGATGGGTTACAAGAAATAAACAAAAAGGGTGGGGTGGGGACTCCAGGAATTGTTTTAAAAATGTCTACAATTGTCATTTTACTACTGACCTTGCTGAGTTACAACCATTTTCCCCCATATCATTTCTCCTTAGTTCTGTGCTCATATTTACGTTATCAATTTGTGAAATGCCTAGCACTGTATTTTTATAGGGAAAAAAATTAGTTTAATAAAAATAATTTATTTAGTCACCACAATTATTTAACTATTTGAAAATGGCACTTCTGAGTTTTATTTATTTACCCTTAAGTTGTTTAATTGAGAAGCTGATTTGAAAAGATCATTTGCCAGTAACAGGTAAAGCAAATCAAGATTGCATTCTGTAATTCATATTCATTTGTTGAATAATCTCATGTTTTAGAAGAAAACAGTAAAAATCTAGTAAAATAAAATCAAGTTGCAGCATCAACCATTACATATATCACCATCCTTTGGATGATTCTACTAAGCAAACTGGCAGGAAAGAACAAAAGTGTATCTGGCAAATGTGCACAGCACGTCACATTTTGGTCATGGATTGGAAAGCAGTCTGAATCCTACACAGATGATCAACAGCCAAAAGGGATTTGTGTCAGTCTGCAATCACCTACTCACCCGTCTTTTGGGGTCTCCTGTACCCTTGTTGGACAAACTACTTAGCTAGGAATTAGGTGACCCAGTCCAAATCTCAGACAACATTCCCAAAATGAAAACGTGGATTAGTATATTTTTCCAGTCTGTGAGCATTGAATGGATCTAAAGTGTGGCTATTGGCAGTTGGAATCTTCTCCCATAAGTAGGTTACATACATTTTGAGACTATCCTAGAATAGTTATTTTTTTCTGAATTCCTCAAGATATTTTTCCATCCTACAACATTTTCCCATTATCTTTGTTATTGTCTTTCCAAGGACGAAAACTCAAATGATTCCTAACCTTTACTTGGTATTAATGTATCCACTATAATAGTGAACTTTGGTTTGTTGACTATTTCTGTGTCAAGACTCCACTGCAGTATTTTTAAAAATATGAAATGGGGACATAACTTTTATATATCTACTGCACATTAGTGAATTATTAAATGGAAATATTTGTAAATTACATTAGCATTTCTACAAATGTAATGGCTCATATGTTTTTATCACAGAACTAACTAATGAAAAACTTAACAATAGCTTCATTCACTATAATTTATTAACTGTTTCTCTAGTTTATTTTTGTAGCTTAAAATTGATAGTTGCTAGCCGGTCATTAGGGATAGTCTAATTACTTATTGATTGCCCATAATGAATTTCACGGTTATAGTTACACTGTGTTCCATATAACTCCATAAACATTTTAGAAAATTGTTCTTTCAAATGACCTTAATAGGCTGTTTTGAAATACAGTGCATCACTTTAGAATCATAGAGTTTAGCAAAACACTTTAGAAAGACAAAAGAATTTCAAAATGATCTGGAATAATTGTTTGCCTGAAGTAATAAAATGTTCAGAAGCATATGCTAATAGTAGAGCATACGCTTTGGGAGAAGAAAATCCCAGATTTAATTGCCATGATCCCCAGGTAGAGAAAGAAAAAGCTAATTTTTCCTCAACCAGTATTCCCATTAAAAAGGAAATACATTCCAATTCAGTTTTCCAATTGAAGATTTTTGATTAAGTCATTAAAATATACTTTTTTTCCCTCTGGGTGTTTGTCATCTAGATCAGGGGTGTCAAACTCACGGTGTCATGTCCCATTTTTCCTTTGCTAAATCGGGTGGGCGTGGCCAGTGCGTGACGCATTCAGCCTGCAGGCCGCGAGTTTGACATCCCTGGTCTAGATCTTCACTATCATACTCATTTGATCCCACTTGTTTCTCATTCTAGTATGTCATAGCTTGTTATCCCCGTTCTGGCAATGGTTGGACCTTATCTGTTTTTCTATCACTTGCTACATGGAGTCTTGTCTGTGCAAGTGACTTCTATTACTACCTGAAAGTTGTTCTAGATAAGCTGTAATATCAGTGAGAGTATCATGCTGAAAGGGAAAATTAATCATACTTTTGCAGAGATGTTTTGCTTGGTCAACCACCTGATCTTTTGAGCAGCTTTTAGAAATAATTCCTAAGGCTATAACAGTTGGCCTGCAAAGCCGATGACATTTACTTAGCAACTTCTTAATAGTATGCTGTGTTTCCAAAAATGAAAAAAAACTCAAATCTATGTGTTAGCTATTCTTCCTCTGGTAATTAGCTGACAGAAGAAAAAAATCTATTGTTAGTGGCTTATCATAAATATGGTAGATATGGATGGTTGATGGGGGGAATCAACTTGTACATAGATGAATAAACACTCCAACTGGTGAGATATTGTTTCATTCGGTGAGCTTTTTTCACGATGGGAATCCTATTTTTCAAATAGGTCCTTCTAGGGAAAGTATATCCTTGCACCCGTATACAGTGGTACCTCTACTTACGAAAGCCTCTACCTACGAAAGTTTCAGGTTACGAAACGCATCTTCGAGAAAATATCGTCTCTACCTATGAATATGTTTCAAGATACGAAAGGCTTTCTTGGAAAATGGCGCATCCGAGCTGCGCTGCCATTGGTTAACTTCCTGGCATCCCATTGGCTAGGAGGGATCTGTGCGCACGCACCGCGGCGCCGCGTTCTCAGTCTTGCGCTAGCAATCCAGCAAAGCAGGAAGTAATAACGAAGAATTACAGTTCGGGGGCTGGGAACGGATTAGGACATTTACAGGTAAAATGTGCCTCTACTTACGAAATTTTCAGGTTACGAAACAGCTTCCAGAACGAATTAATTTCGTAAGTAGAGGTACCACTGTATATCAATGGTGCTGAAGCAAAAATTTCAAGAATTCAGACTGAGCTGTAGTTGTAGTTCTGAAAATAAAAAGTGAATGTCTATGTATAAATAGCAGAAAACACTATTTCTGTTTCAACTGCTAGCATGCCTTTGGTTTTAAGGTAATTTAGGAATGCCCAGTTTTGAGGCATTAATTCTTGATACCACAAGGGATAAGACATGATCATCATCTATATTTTCAAAGAGATTATTCTGAATGGAACATTGGTCTTAGATGATGGCTCCCATATTACACTGGAATTTACAATTCCAAATATCTCTAGGGTGTTAATTTTCCTAATATTCTCATTCCAGAGGATGTTATGGTCTTACTAAAGATTATAAAATTTGTCTTGAGAGTGGTAGATGGTCTAGAAATATGCAATATAAATAAATCGGTTTACTTTTACTCTTCAATTTTGACATGTTTTATTTAGGTAGACTTTTAGTGTGAAAGAAAACAATTCATATTCCCGTTTTTAAACATAGAGGATTCATTTTCACTTTTTGGATAATTTTACACTCTTATTGTTAGGTTTTACTTGGCAACTCTATACCGGTACTTCTGTCAGAAGAGTCGACCCTGAACTTTTCTAAAGATTTTTGAAGTAGTTTATTAGAACCATCTCTCTTTCTATTAGTTTGCTTAATGCTTATTGCGTTAACTCTTATTAGTGTGAAATGTACTTAGATTAAAAAGAAACATTCTATGATGAGATGTTAAGCCTTGTAATTAACATATTATCATTATCAAGCCTAGTAAATGGGAAAATCAGCATCCTTACACTGAAGATTCTGATGTAGAGCAAAGATTTATTTTTTATTTTAAACATTTATATAGTTGCCCATCTTATACTGAACTGGGCAGCTTCCAGTCAAGAATTAGAACAATATCAGGAATAAAATAAAACCATGTTAAAACAAAATTCATGAACATTAAAAACAAAAAAACTGGCACAAAGTGAAATCTCTGACATATACAATCACCTCATCCTACCCCAGGGTTTGGAGGAAAAACAAAGACTTCAAAACTTGATGGAAGGCTAGGTAGGTTGTTGAAATTCCTGTTGAATTTCAGAGGACAAGGTGTTCATTGGACAAGGGCTGCTAACACACTTCCTAGTTCTCATACGTGCCAAAGTTTAAGGGAAGAGACTAGAAACATGTCCACCCTATCTGATAACGCAGGTGGCTGCCCTTAGGGAAAGGCAGTCCTGCAGGTAACCTAGATAGGGCTTTTTAAAGGCAATAACCAGCCCTTTGAATTGTACCCAGAAGGAATCTGGAAGCCAGTACTGCTTGTATAACAAAGGTGTTACACAGGTAAACCTAGGGCCACCTATCACTATGAGCTTGCACATTTTGAATCAGACTATGTAAGCTTTTTCTCATGTGACAATACTATCTCACCAACTCTTGCTCATCAGCTCCTCAGATTTAGGACAGAAAAGTATCTTGCTTTGAGCTGATGATGTGTTTTAACTTAGTATGCAACATCTCCATGATAACCAATTTTATATCTTGTTTTCGTAAGGACCAATTTTCATGATAATTGCACAATGAAATAAATGGTCTAATTGCTAAAGCTGTATACATTTCAAAGCTTTGATTCATATAATAAAAATCGGGGTCTGATGCATACACCAATAGCTCTTAGCTTGTACCAAATGTTTGCATATTTGTAAATATTTTTGTAGCTGGGGTGGCTGAGAACAATTTTTAAATTGCAAATGGATGTGAAGCTGTTCTTTGCCCATATTTAAAAGATGTTTTTATGCCTCAAAGGAACTGAAAAATAAGGTAATTCATGGCCCAATTGCCTTGTGTTGTGCTCTAAGCAATGTCAGTGTTTCTAGAACTGGATCTGTTGCTTAATATGAGAATCACTTCCACTCATGCAATATCATTTTAATTTAAAAGAATTCAAATATCCAAAAACCAAGGCAAGTAAAGTAAACTTTGTTTAGTTTGAATTTAATAGCTGCCCAATTCCAATGTATTTAAGACTAACCTACTCTCTTAAAATATTTCTTTGGAACGTGCAGAATTTTTGTGTTCTTCCTTTATTTCACTGGTAATCTGAAAAAGAAGTTGCAAAGGGATTCCAAAAGTTCAACTGAGCATTGGGGAAAAAGAGATGCTATAATGGATGCCAACTATGAAATTCCTACAATGTTTCAAGCAGCAGCAGGAATAGCCACACTCCATTCTTGAGAGGCCACATAGGGTTTGCCTGAACTGCTCTCTTATTTAGGAAAAAAAAAGTGGAAGAAGGAAAGATTGCTATGTTTTCAAGTCACCCCCAACCTTTCTTAATTTGTGCTACTCTTCTATTTTTATTCCTCCCCTCCTTGCTTCAGTTAAAGAGGATCAGTGGGAGTAGTGCACACTAATGTGCATATGAGTCAGAACAAGGATAATCCAACGACTTCTTTCCCTGTCTAGATGAGCAGTATTTGGCATGGGTGTCCTGATTTTAGATATGATGGGGGAACCTAGATTTTGCACTCAAACATCATTGAAAATATTGTGTATGGACCTATAGCTTCCCGTAGAACATCCTAAAGTATATCTGTCCAAGTAGGACGTTAAGTAACACCACAGAACCCAGATGGTTGTTGAAGAGAATCCATGAACATATCCTGATGTTTACTGAATTAGAAAATTATCACAGTGCTGTAATTAATTTCTGCAACATTGGCATGAAAAATGAAAATTCCTTCTTTTATGACTTGGAATATGTACATAAGGAATTATTTTTTGTCCTTTTTTATTTCATAGTTCATTCTATTCTCTAAAGCAAAAGTAACAAATCATGCAAAGACCAAAATAACCTGGGACATCTTTGATCCTTAATAAAACCTAAACTACCCACAAAATCTATGTATCGGCAGTTTGGGAAATAATTACCAACACATTCTGTCTAGCATGCTTACATATTCTTTTTTATTTGGTACCATTCTTATTTTTACAGTGTGTAGAAACATACAGTACATATGAAACTGTTTTCTCCTTATACAGTCTGTCTCTTCTGCCTTCCACTGCAGTTAAGTCACTCATCTCAATCTGGAAACACTAATCCACTTTGAAATTGTTGAACCACTGAATGCAAAGTGTAGCATTACTTCCTTATAACTACTACTTGGCTCTGAAAGTTAAATGCTATTTTACCAGGTACTTGAGAAACAAAAAAAATCATAACTTTAAACCAAAAAATATGTTGGTCATGGAAAACAGTGTCCTGAACAATATTGGGCAAGGGGCAGGAGAAAGAGCAGAAGATAAGCATATTTTTTCTATTAAATATGATTGAAAAAAAAAATTATAATGCTCAAAAAGATATGTTTATACTGAGGTAGATGAGTCTCAGAGTTTTGATAATCAAAAAGCATGAGCGTTTGGCAAAGCTCATTACAATCTGCAGAATATAGTGAATTTAAGAAAAAAAAAAGTTCGCATAATTGATATAGTCATGGAACGCTGCATGTATTGATACAAAATGTGTATAACTTGGATTACACTGTTACCAGTGTTAAAACTGTAAAATGGAAGCGGATTAAGAAACGGCACCATATGAATTATTCTGGAGCAAAGTCTTTGAGAGTTGACAGAAAACAATAACTTATTTAAAGGTCATTAACCTGGGTCATTAATGAGCACCTACTGGAGCTTCTACGGCAGCTCTGCATAAAAGCACCAATTCTGTTTTTTTGTTTTGTTTTTTACATTGCAACAAATTAAGGCAAGTTCTCTTATGAAACTGATGCAGCTAAAATGACACATTTACAAACAGGCCCTTTACAGATTTATTTTTATTTTTTCATTCAAAGGATCTCACCACACTACTGTCTGGTTACACTGTTAAGCCTCTGAAATAGAAAAGAATATACATTGGCTGAATGAACCAACAATAAGCCATTTAAACCATTGGTGGTTTGGGATACCACGGTGTACCACGGTGGCACAGTGGTACTGCAGGCCACTTCTGCTGACTGCCAGCTGATTGCAATTTGGCAGTTCGAAACTCACCAGGCTCAGAGATGACTCAGCCTTACATCCTTCCTAGATGGGTAAAATAAGGACCCAGGGGCAATATGCTGACTCTGTAAAACCACTTAGAGAGGGCTGTAAAGCACTATAAAGCACTATAAAAGTCTAATGCTATTGCTATACCATGACTCCTCCCTGTTCTCCCTTCAGAGAGACATTTATGCTGAATCCTACTGTCTTCCTAAATGAAAGGAACCCTTTCATTCATGGAATGGCCAGTCTACAGGCTACTCACTATGAGCAAGATCCTAATGATCTTTTCCAGGTGGAGCAAAGGTGAATTCCCTGAAGCTCTGACACATTCCTAACTAGAGTTCTCTCCATATTTTGTCTTGCAAAGAAATATCCGATTCTCTGCAGTTTACCATAATCAACTTTCTCCAACAAACCTATCTGGATAAAAGAGGTTCCAGGGGGTGAAACCTGTTTAGATAAAAGTATTGGGGGCGGGGAGAGAGAAAAAAGTTAATGGTTACCTGTTGATGGATTTGTTTATGCCCACAATTCACCTACTTTGTGCAACAGCCGGAAATCTCTTATAAGTCAAATAATGAGATTTACTTGTTGTAGTTGCCACTGTGTATAAAAATAAAAACAAGAAACTTGTTGAAAAAGTAGTATCATTAAATCAGGGTGGTGGTGGTGTTTCTATCACCTTTTAATGCTGAAATGTAGTACCTGTTAGGGTAAATGGCAATTTGCACGTTAAAAGGAAATTGTTTATTATTAGCAGAGAATCATCAAGTGATAAAGATACACCCATTGTATGTAAAAGAAAAGAATATATATATATATATACATATCGATCTATTCTTTTCTGTAATTTAATCCAAGCACATCTCTTTACACAAAGATTACAATTTTCCCTTGGGATTGCAGATTGTCCAGAACAGTTTATCAATCATCAGGCAAACTGTGTAGGATAGCATGTGTAGGGTAGCAAGTCTGTCACTACTGACTTTCCTGTAAAATATTAAGAAATGTTGAAAAAGTCATACAATAATTTCCTCCAACTAGGCACCCTATCAAGTACCACTTCCATAATCCATAATAAGGATGGGGATAATGTGAGTTTTAGAATAAAATACATTTTAACAACGCAAGGTAGGCAAAGAATGTCTTAACACATGCTGCTTGGTTTGGTGGGTTGGCAGATAAATCCAACTGACCAACTTGGCATGTCCAAATAGAAACCAAACCTTGGCTGGGCCCCAAACTTTCTGCAGCATGCAATACTTCAAAGTATTTTCAGGCAGTACGAAAGCCACCATTCTGCACCTCCAACATGAAAGGAATTGCTCTTTCCCTGCCATAGTGACACCACTTCACCAGCAGATGTTTGCCATTTAAGCTGGCTGCTTTAGATCCAATAGAAATGCATCCTCTTTTGTCTCTGGTTTGATCATGTTCTTCTCGGGAGGAATCATTACTTTCTCATCTGCCTGAGAAAGGTTTTTTGATCCATCCCCTTTGTCCTTCTTCACTTTGGTTATCACTTCAGTGTAGGAAATTTCTTCAGTCGCTGGTTCAGCTTCCCTACTTTCTGTTGCTGTTTCAGTGCCAGGTTCTTGGGTTCCTTGTTGATCTTCAACCCCTGGTTGCTCTTTAGTTTTCCTATACTTTTTCAAATTCTCTTTAATTGGTGCTACATTGGCAATATTTTTCTTGAACCGTATCCCAGTCTGTCTCAGCCTTTCTCCTGATTGCCTTATTCGTTCCCTTCTCTCGGGTGTTACTATTCGAGTACGAAGCCTATCCACCTTCTTGCCAAAATTTTGCCTTGTTTTCTGAAGATTCTCTCTTGAAAATGCTTTTTTGATGTTGTTGATGCGCCTTATCCCCAATTTCTTAAAACGGGCTGTTCGGCTTTCTTCGATGTAATACTCCTCATCGGAAGAGAGATCATCAGGTGGGCAGAAGGCATCTTCTGTGCTTTTCCCTTCTGTCCGGTCTTTGACAACGGTCAGAGTAGATGGACACTGAATGTCTTCCTACAAGTAAGAGCACAATGTTATGTCTCTATCACACTTCTCAAAAAATGGCTCAAAAGTGAATTTAGAAAATTCTAGATATTTGCAGCCTCAATCGTTCTATTTTATGCTAAATTTTTCAGAACATTCACAAAGATTCAATAGCATAAGGCCCAATCATTATTTTTGTTCTGCCCCATCCAAACGACTTTCTAATTGTTCATATGTTAGGGGTTAGTGCAGACCATACCATTAATAAGAAATTAACCACAGAATCATATTCTTAAACTTTATTGCTCTTTCAATAAAACAATGTTAATTACAGCACAGTTAATTATTGTTAATAACACAGAATAATCCAGATTTGAGACCAGTTTTAAACCACGGTCAAGAAATCCTGATCAGTCTTTGTAGTATAATGAGTCTTTGTATAGTAATAAATGTCAGTCACACACACACACACAAACCTTATGGGAAGTATACTTCCTTATGGGAAGTATACTTCCCATATACACACAAACCTTATGGAAAGTATACAAACAGTTTTGTCTATTCCAACCTTTGTTGTTTTCAGTACAGCTACCCTGGAAAAACTGTAGAGTTGGGACATAGAACCAAATTCAAGAATACATGGAGTGTAAAGATGGGCAAGTAATCACAATCAAAACCAAAGACACCTAATGGAGATTGTGCCCATGGAAAAAAATAAAGCAGCAAGGGTTGGAATTCTACAGGTGACATTCTAGCAGTGTCCAGATCACCAAAAGGCTGCAGATTTACTTATAAAAGAGAAATATGTCCTGAAAATATTCCGTTTGATCTCTCTATCTGAAAGAGAATCATCTTTCCCAACTAGGGAAGAGTTATACAATTCTAGATCTTGAAGAGAGATGCAAATGTGGCAGTAGAAAGACTTAGAGAAATGTATTTTAATATATTTATAAAATGGATATATTGCTTCAATGTATACACAAGGAACAGTGTACATAAAGAGCAGTTACAATGCCATGCAGGTAAACAAGTAAACATTACAGTTACTATAATATAAAAATTAACCTATCCTGCCAACAACCTTCTAAATATCACACTAACTAAATATCATACTGACAACAATCAGCCTCTCATGGCCTTCCAGAACAGCCTGGTCTATACCTAGAATTGTCTTCTAGACCAACCCCCTACCCAGATTGTCACGTCATACTAGGAAAATGGCCGTCCATTTTTTTAAAATCTTATACTGATGGAGCATCTACAACTGCAGGAAGGAGGCTGTTCCATTCCTTAATGGTTCTCACAGTCAGGCAATTCGTCAACTTTGGATCACTATAAAACTTCCATTCACTGGTTTTTCTCTTACAATCAAATGCTATACAGTGTCAGTTTAGTCTCTTCCCACTGATATCCCTTCATGTATTGGAAGACTGCTATTATGTCCCCACTGAGCATACCAAATTCCTAATTATTCAAAATTCCAAGCTCTTTACCATTCTTGTTCCTTGCACTCTTTTCCAGTTCTTCAGCACTTTTCTTTCTATTCTGACAAGAATTGGACAGTTTTCTAGGTGTGATTTGACCAACTGAACATAGAATGTACTATCACTTGCTAAAATCCTGACACTGTACTTCAATTGATGCCACTCAAGACTGCATTGGCTCTCTTGATAACTGTGGCACACTACTGCTTCATTCTTAATCTGTGGCCTGCTGGGACACCCAGATCCTGCTCCTAAGTACTGCTGCTAACCCAGATACTGCCTAACTTATACCTGTGCAACTAGGTATTCCTACCTAAATGCAGAGCCTTACACTTCACACTCATGCATCTGGCTCTGAGATTTGGAGACTAATTTGCACCAGGGAGAAGAAATAAGATATTCCCAAGGAGGGGAGCTCCCACAAAGAATGCTTGCTTCCATAACTGCTCCCATCACACCTATTATGGGGTGGCCTAGCATTTGCTCAGATTGGGCAGGTAGACTGTATTTGAGAAATGCAATAGCCTGCATGACAGTAAGATAATTGATAAGGCTGTTCTTAGTGCATCAGCTAAATCTGAGACAATGGTTTCCAACTGGTCTTCTTGCAGGACTTTGAGTCCATGAGCAGCATCAGTTATCACCTGGGTTCTGCTTGGGACCACAAGTCAACTGAAAGACAAAGTTGATACTATTCCAGAATCGCCAGGCCTTTCAAATGTAGAGACTAAGGAAGATAACATTGATAGAAACATTAAGCTTTGTTGCCAAGATTAAATATGGTTTTAATCCAGAACATCGTGTTAACGTTTTGAAATAATTCAGACAGGTATCTTCTGTCCCAAAATTAAAAGAAGTAAATCCTTGACTTGCTACCATTTATTTAATGACCATTGAAAGTTACAACAGTACTGAAAAAAGTGGCCTATAACTAGTCCTCCCACATAAAACTGTTGCAGCATCCCCATGGTCATGTGAGCAAAATGAGGGCTTGGAAACCCACATGTTTTTACAAGAGCTGCAGCAGCCCCAAGGCAAGAAATCGCCATTAACAACCTTTCCAGAAGGCTTCCAACAAACAATGGTGGAAAGTGGATTTGCTTAATGACCATGTGATTCATTTTACAACTGTGGCAAAAAAGATTTAAAATCAGCATGACTTGCTTAATGAGAGTATTGCTCAGTGATGGAAATTCAGTCCCAATTGTGACCATAAGTGAAGAACTACCTGTACAACAGAATCAAGACTTGCAAGTTTTGTTTTTATATTTACTTTCAGTAAAGGTAGTTTTAGCCTTCTGTGGAGTTGATGTTTTGGACTGAATTATTGAGTGAGACTAAAAGAACCAATAGCCACCTCATCTTTGTCAGGGTGCAACTGATCCTCTTTCTCCCCATACAGACCCTGCCATCCTCCTGCTAGCAGTTTAGAACTTCCATTGCATTCTTCATTCAACCGGCTGTGGAGATTCCCAGTCGAGTAATATAATGTCACTGATACCTGGCAGCATTCTTTCAGGGGCATCACGAAGATTTTCAGTAGGACAGGGAAAATACTGTAGCATCTTCTACTGAAGTGCTCTAAGATCCAGCCTCTCCTCATCCACCTAGTTACAACCAATCACTCAAAGAATAGAATCTTCAGAGTATGGGATCTCAGACAGCCCAAAAAGATTCTATTGAGAAATCTAGTAGAATAAGGATTGTCATACTCCTCCTACCCAAGTCCTGCCACAGGTCATCCATGAGGCTAGCCAGTATGATTTGGACTTTATAATAGAGTCTAAAACCTGATTGTCACAGGACCCACAAGAGGCTGAAGATAAATCCCATACTATTTAAATTAAGCCTCTTTCAAGGCTTCTGGAATCTTCCCCCTGCAAAGAGACATTGAGTGCAGCCTGAATGCAAAGATGTTCTGGAGATTAAGCACTATCTTCCAGCATCTGAAAATGTCAGAGAATGAACCTGGGTCTGTATTTGTACATCACGCATCCCTAGAATCTCCTAGAAGATATTCTGCACTTTAATGGAACATACAGCATCAGAAGGGAAATTTAGGAAAGGTCAGCAAATAATTCCAATTCTGAAAGATTTAGAGATATTGTCTAACATTTCACTCAAAACTTAGAGAAAAAAAATGTAATTTGCTTAGTTCAGCAGGCTCACTTCTTCCAGAGAAAAGATAACTACGTTGATCCTTGAACCATGATGAACAAGTAAGCCAGAATTCATTTGTTTCAGAAATGAATGTGACAGAAGTATAAAGTACATGACAGAATGGAGTAATGCGATAGTTTTTCTTTTTTCAAAATTAAAAGAAAAAAGAATATAGACCAAAACTATGCACCAACCTGAAAATGAGGTGGAGTTCCTTAATTATGCTTTACTGATTTTAAGTTTGAAGTAATGTTTCTTGAAACAAACCAGTGTTAAGATTAACCAGATTTGAAATTTAAATAAGAAACACCATGTCTATCCAACCCAGATTTGAAAATGTAACCTTCTTTCCCAACTTCTAGGAAAGAACAAATATGACTTGCTGTAGTTTCTTGTTGTCACTAAACATGGCTTTGCAACAAAATCCCACAAAATGGCTACTTTCAGCTAAGCAAATCATATGAACTTAATTCATACATATGCAATCACTTTAATCTTGTCTCTACTCAAAAAAATTATGCTTGGAAGCCACAATCAATTTCCAATTATCTGTAAGAGCAATGTCTCCCAAATAGAGCAGAATATAAAACTTAATACTGGCTTTTAAATCCTGATTTCTTTGGAGGCTATTAAATATAGCTCAACTAATTGCTCAACTACTGCTTCCTCCAATGATACTAAGCAACTTTTTTCAAGCCTGTCAAAATTACAACAAAGCAAAATTTAGTCTGAAGAGTTTGAACTCTTGCGCGTTATACAAAAATCTAAATAATATTTAAGTCAATGTGACGTTCAATATTCTTCTCAGTGAAGTAAGATTGTTGACCAATTGTGCAACTAAATCTCTTGAAGGAAGGAGAGAATAATCAGTTAATTGGCAACTAACTGATTTGCTGGTTTCTACCAAACTCCATATTTAATGATGATCAATCGCTTTTGGCAAAAGTGCTTTCAATATTAATCAACTCTCTCTCTGTCCACTATTCTTCTGTGTACAAATTTGCTCCTTGTGGAGTTGGGGCATCTGGGAAATGCAAACATATTGCTAAGCCTAGCTAAGCCGATCTACAATTCAGCCACTGGGCTATTTATACCCTATCTAGCAACGATTAATTCTGCTTCCTGAATATTGGATCTTACTCTGTGAAGAACAGACATAACTAGAGATGACATTTCTGAATTTCATAATCAAGACATGCTAGTATAATTCAGAGAATGAATATACATATACATAATTTATTGAGTTCCGCTGTTACAGCATCAAAGTCCATATGTGCAAGAGGCACATAAATGTACCTAAGACTAGAATTTATTGCTTTTATAAGTGAACCATACCATCCACAATAAAAATAAAAGCAAACCGTAATGCAAGATGGTATTTTTTTCCCCATACTCAAACATGACAGCCGAAGTCTCATATCTTTTATTTCAGTGCAATCACTGGAACAATCCAGCCAAAGTAAGGACTGGTAAATTTATTTTTTAATCTTTTAAGGAAGAGTTTACACAAGCATCTATAATTCTCATTTTGAAAGAAACATGAGTTCAATAGGGCTCAGCATTGCAGCAAATGAGTTGTAGCTGAAAAATATTTAGATTGGATTCTGCACACTATTTGTTTCCAGTGCAGCACATCACATTTTCACTGAATGTGAAATGTCAACTTCCTCAAAGTATTAAAAAAATTACACAAATGAAGCATTTCATGTATCTTCCAGCATTTTTAATAAACAAAACTGCAATATTTTTCCCGACTGCAATTGTTATTCTTTGAAAAGAATATAATATTCCAATGGTCAAAAGTGAAGACAGTGTAATACCTGAGGACCTTAAGGAGAAGGAAGGATCTGAATCTCTAACAGGATTTGGGATTCTTAAATACACTACTGCATTTGCAATTTCAATGCCCCTGCAACTAAGCACAATATTAATTATTTGAACAGAGGATACGAAGTCGGTGTTATGTACAAGAACACTTCGATTCGGACAGAACCATTCTGAATAACACAGGAACTGTTCACTTCTTTTCCAAATAGACTCTTTGAATTTTGCAAGGTGATTAACTATTTTCCCACCTTATTTTGAAATGTCCATTTAAGCGCCGGGATTTTGTTTTTATTTATTTTAGACAAAAAATATATATTTCTTTGGGGGGAAAAGGGAATTTGGAAGCAAACTGTTACGTGGAAAAACAGCAGAGAGATAGCGTACTTATATTAAAGGCAATCGGTTAGCAAAGAAAACACAACTCAGCTCTTAAAAGGGGGGGAAATACCGCATAATTAATGGAAGCACTACACTGTGCAAAGAATTGCTGAGGCTGAATTCTCTACTTAACCCTCTGAAAAAATAACAGGGACAACAGTCACGCCTGGAATACTAGTCATGATACCCAACTGCCTGCCTCAGATTGCCTTTCACAGATGCAACACATAGTCTTGCTGATCTACACTTAATCTTATGTTGGCTGGCTGAGAGACTTCCCGAACTAATAATAGACTGCCTGCCTTGCCACCAGTGGATTCAAGCTCCAGCACATTCAAAAGCAAAAAATCAATGCTAGAAAACCACAAAGCATAACACATTTTGAGATGGAGAGGGCTTTAAAAAAAAATGTTCTTTGGATTGTTAAGCAAACCAGAAAGTGTGAAGTTGCAATAGCAAGTAATAGCCTTTTTTTAAAAAAAAAGGATTACCTGGTAAATGACAACACGAAACTTGTTTTTCCTCAGCATTTCTTCCTGTTTGGTCTCCACCTTCTGCACGTTAACGTTCTGCTTCTCTACTCGGGCTCTCACTTCTTTGACCCGAGCACTAACTTTGCGTGTTTTCTCCAACAGCTTGTTAACTGTGTATCCTGTGTTGCCATGGGCCTGAGCCAGCTTTAAAATGTCAATCTGAATGGTTTTGATGGCATCTTCCATTTCTCTGTGGCGCTGCTCAATCCGTTTTTGACTGGCCTGCACGCTGTCTACTATGGTGGCTACCTTGTCCAGGACTCTGACAATGGTAAATGCAGCATCTTGTTCTTCTTCATCATCCGTGATGCTGCTCGACTGGCGATTTGGGTGGATTTTATCCATTTCCTGGGCTGCACGATGATCCATACTGCCCGTCTTTGGATCAGTCTACAGGAGTTGAAATATAACAGCCGTTCAAACCTCAGTGGGACAATCCTGGCACTGATGCAAGAAGGTTGCTCGACAGCTGTCTTTAAGGGAATGTTCAAAAGCAGGGTTTGAAACTCCACCCCAAGACACTTGTCAAATATTTATACCCACAAAATAGCCACGCCTGATTGTTCAAGTGCCTCCTGCAATATGAACCCTCTAAAATTGGGAAGCAGCACACTGGGAAAGGAGCATGAACTGAAAGAAGTACATTCATATAACCATCAATTTATCTGAGTTAACCTAGGAACAGTAAACAATATAGCAATCAAAGAACTAACCCATGGCCTATTAAAATCCATGTTATTTTTTTTTTTTTGTGTTCAGGTGCTAGGGAGAGGATCAATGCTTTCTAACAGACCTTTGCAATTGAAATGACATTTCCCATTTTCTTTCCAAGCACATATGTTGCTCCTTACAATGATGAATAAATGCATTTGGGACAGATTAAATAAGAAAAGAAAACATTGCATTGGCATATCTTTCCAGTTGAAATATTCAAAGCCTTTTTATTGAACAATTTATTTATTCCTACATGCAGAATTGGAAAGCCTAAAACTACATGTTAAACAGTTGGAACACACCCTAGTTACATTTTAGCTCTGAATCTTCCAAACAATTACTAACATCCTATTAATATAATAAATACAACCAGCCGACTTTTTTGGGAGACACATTCATAGCTCTTGAAATTATTCTTGACAAGAGCACAAAACGTTTTATACTATTTTTGTTTTTTTGCATTTTAATCACAAAGACTATACAATTGTGTTTGCAGATGTGAAAACAGGTATCTTCTTTAGAAAACTGTAGTAAATATGAAAATTGTTTAAACAGTGGCTAACACAGCTACATCCCAATCAGGTATGTGGATTATTAACATAATTCTTAACAAAAAAGCAATATATTTGTCTCTCCAGGACAAATGTGCTCTGCTCAGCTGAGCAGTTTTTCGAATAATGAACTGTATATTATAATTATTATTTTACAATTTAAAAATAAAGTGTCAGCTATTTATGAAGAAGATGGCACTGAAACCTGGGCCATATATCTTGGATTGGATCCAGACTAAAGTGGCAGTCCTTTACATACTTACCTGGGAATAATTTCCATTAAACTGAATGGGACTTATTTCTGAGTATAGATGTATAGGATTGCATTCTAAGTTAATTGAACAATTTGTTTTCATTGAAAACAATGGGAATTTAGATTAACTCGTCCACTGATTCTTATGAGCACTAGATAGAGCTAACTTAATCTGGATTCAGCCCATTCTAAATGTTACAACTACACACAAAAACACATCTCCACATTTCATGCGATTGGCAGTGTCTAAAAAAATCCATTACTAAGTTTTAAAAACATTTAAATATCTACGGTATTTAAACACAGTGTCTTCTAGTTCCTCATAAGAAAAGTATGTTGTAAACATCTTTACCCTTTTTTGCTAAGAAACATGATGGGCTCCATTTTTATTTGTTGAATAACCATTGGTGAAACGTCTCTCTCTTCAAAATTCTTACATTCCATGATTAAAGCACAAGTCTTATCAATATAACCATGGGATACAAATACAAGAAATAAACTAACATCTTCCTCAAACCATGAAATGAGAAGTTACTGGAGCAGTCCATAGCTGTTAGCTGCTTCCTGGAATAAAACGAGACAGAGCTACACTAAAAATAATAATAACAATAATAATTAAAATGTCCAAAAATAAGGCCTCTGAAATAAATATTTCCATTGTTTTAAAAAAAGTTAATAAAATTGTACATCACATGGTCAACGTAGGTATAAAAAATGCCGCTAAACCATTCGGGATGACGTATCTGAAGTAAAGTGGCCTAAATTTTGCTTCTGCCGCCGTCCTCTGTTGTTTTGGGGACATTTCCTGTTATCAGAAGCAAGCAGGAGAGAAAAATGAGTCAGTAAACAAAAGTATTTAAAAGCATTTTTTCATAATTACAGGTACTCCTGGCTTAGTGACACAATTGGGGCCAGCAATTTCTGTTGCTGCGGTGCAGTCCCAAATAATAAAAAAACAGATCTTCCAACATCTAGAAACAAGTAAAGTAATAACTAGCAGTCAGCACGAGTTTGTTAAGAACAGATCATGACAAACCAATCTTATTTCATTCTTCAACATAGTGACTAAATTAGTAGACCAGCAAAATACTGTGGACATAATATATTTAGATTTCAGCAAGGCATTCGACAAAGTAGACCACAACCTACTTCTTAGTAAGCTAGAAAAAAGTGGAATAGATAGCACCACCACTAGATGGACTCCCAACTGGCTGACAAATCGTACTCAACGAGCAGTACTAAATGGAACTAAGTCTACATGGAGGGAGGTAAACAGTGGGGTGCCACAAGATTCCATCTTAGGCCCAGTACTCTTCAATATCTTCATTAACGACTGAGATGAGGGAATAGAAGGGGAATTTACTACCAGATTTGCAGGTGATACTAAGGTGGCAGGAATAGCTAACACCCAAGAAGATAGGCTCAAGATCCAGATGGATCTTGACAGATTAGAACACTGGACCGTATCTAACAAAATGAAATTCAATGTAGAGAAAAGTAAAGTCCTACACTTAGGCAAGAAAAACCAAAAGTACACATATAGATTGGGTGAAACCAGGCTCAATAGCAGTAACTGTGAAAGGGATCTTGGAGTCTTAGTAGGCAACCAGCTAAATGTGAACCAGCAGTGTTCACATTTAGCTGGCCAAAAAAGCTAATGCAATCCTAAGTTGCATTAACAGAGGGATACAATCAAGATCAAGGGAGGTACTAATACCACTCTAGTAAGATCACTAGAGTATTGCATCCAGTTTTGTTCACCACATTATAAAAAAGATGTTGAGACTCTAGAAAAAGTACAGAGAAAAACCAGGATGATTAGGGGATTGGAGACTAAAACATGCAAAGAATGGTTACAGGAACTGGGCTTGGCTAGTCTAGTAAAGAGAAGGATCAAGGGAGACATGATAGCAGTCTTCCAATATTTGAGGGGCTGCCACAGAGAGGAAGGAGTTAAATTATTTTCTAAAGCGCCTGTAGGCCAGACAAGGAATAATGGATGGAAACTGAACAAGGAGAGATTTAACCTGGAAATAAGGAGAAACTTTCTGTCAGGGAGAACAATCAACCAATGGAACAGCTTGCCCTTGGAAGTTGTGGGAGTGCCATCACTTAAGACCTTTAAAAAGAGATTGGACTGCCATTTGTCAGAAACAGTGTAGGGTCTCCCGCTTGGGCGGGGGGTTGGACTTGATAACCTACAAGGTCCCTTCCAACTCTGATTATCTGTTATCTGTAAATGAAAATATCATGTTACTGTGACAGGCTTATGATGTCACTTCCCACTGGGTCATTACTACTGTGAGTTGTTAAACAAAATATCTTATGAACATGACTTGCAATTTTAATGCCGTCTCCTCCATTGACTTGGCTTGATCATGTAAGACAGGTATGCATGCATGCATTTATGTATTTGGTTTCTTTGCTCTTCTAATCAACAACTGAGTAGCTTAGATACCTTGGGCATTCATAAGAGTGAATTACAATAACTGTTTAAAACTGACATTGCAACAAAAAAGCCATTGCAACCAGTCCTCCTATTGGGAGCCTCAGGAGCAGTGCAGGAAAAAGTTTTCAGCAGCTTTCACCAGTAAATAATTTCTTTAAAAAAAGAAGAAGAGATGCTCTCTGGTATCTATTTAATAAAGGCATGTAACCATCCTCCATATACAGCCCCTCACCCACCCTTTATTTTATAGCCCCAGATATTCCAAGATATTTTACTCCCCCTCCAATCAGGAAACTCCCTAGTTAGAATGCTTGAATGTCCAAACAGACAGAAAGGAAGATACAGCGTTAATTCTAACTGAATGAATGAACAAATACAATTCTACAGCTAAGAATGCTACCCTATCTCTTCCACTTATGTACTCTCATAGCCCTTACGCCCTGTGATAGATGAAAACAATATTTTTAAAAATTAATTATTGTGGAGAGAAGATAATTAGTATTTCTTTTGTAGCTACAATGAATGTAAAACCTCTACAAATAATACATTTGAATGGAATACTCGATGCAGTGATAATGTAGAACCTATTGCCAGCTCCTAATATTTGAAATTTCTATATTACACACTTGTCAAAGCTCAGATTCCTGAATCCTTTGATGCCAGAAACTAGTGAGGCTCTCTTTCCTTTTGCTTGGAATTATCTGGGGGAGTTGTAAATGAGCATGCACATGAGAAACAAGACATTCCAGGAAGAAAAATAAGTCATTTAATCAAGAAGCCACTATGAATCATGCTTGGCATCATTAACCATAGTTAAGGCTCACTAGCTTTGCTGGATAGCCTCTATTTCCCTCTCTCGATTACCTTGTTTGGCTAAAACAGTATTTCAATCAGTACTGATGGTCAAATACCAGAATGAGAAACTAGACCCAAAGCTTATTATCAAAGGCTGTAATCCTAAATACATTTACTTGAAATTAAGCTCGTACAGCCTGATGGGATTTACTTCTGAATAAATATGCACCAAATTTAAGTTTATGGGCAAATATATTTATTTTCTGCATATCACAAATCTGATCCTTTAACTGTCTTCCTGGAAAGCCTTATTGCTGAAGAGCTTGTAAAACTGCTTGACTTCAGCTTCAGTATATCAGCAGAAAGAAAAATAAAAGATAATTTTATTGAACAACTTCAAAATTATTTGATTTGCTTTCTTTCTTTCTTATAAGCCCACTCCTGAGTTTATTACTACAACACAGGCTATTCACTACCAGCTTTCAAAGAAAAGAAGTTAAGAGAATTCTAAAATTATTTGAAGTCTATTCTAACTGTAGGAGACTCCTCATACTCACTAATTCTGGGTTAATTTCAGCAACTGAACGCAGTCTGCACTGGGCAATTTATTGCTTATGTTGGCCATATGTCATCCAGCCAAGCAAGCAAATGCTGACCTTTGAATTATATTTTGTTAATGCTGTAGGATAAAGCTTTGGGGATACAACGCAAAAAACTATTTTGAGCACAGTTATTATCCAGCAGGTTGTCTGATGTATGAGATCAGTTTTTTGAAAAACGATGCAAGCCATATGGGGAAGCAATAAGCACAAACTTTATAGAGTAGATAAGATGTAGAATTATAGAATAAATATATGCGGGTCGGTGTGCCTTCAAGTCAGTCTGTGACTCCTAGTGACTACCTGGACAAGTTCCTGTAGGTTTCTTGAAAAGTTTTTTACAAAAGTGGTTTGCCATTGCCTGTTTTCTACGGCTGAAAGAAGAGGACTGGCCCACAGTCACTCAGCTGGGTTTGTGCTTAAGGCAGGACTAGAACTCACAGTTTCCTGGTGCTTTAATCACTGCATCAAACAGGTTGACAAAGATACATAAACCCAGTTTATAAATCCATTAAAACTGCACTACTTTGTTTGACAGCAGACAGCCTTCTCCTTCACTCCTGCACATCATGCAATCCAGCTGACAAATTTATTTATTACTGATTGGTTTATTCAGTTTCTATAGTTGCCCAACTCAGTCAGGTGAGAAGGCATCTACAACTTCATATGTGAGAAAGTGTTCTTCATAGCACAGTATGCTCAAAAAAAAATATTATATCGAGATCCAAGCACATAGTAAATGACTCGCACAGACAGAGGAGAGATTCAAATTGTTGCTTCACCATGAGGAATTGGAATTAATCCTGTGAGTGTAAATAGGGCCACAGAGAATCTATCTTTGACATGGGCGTGGATGAGCAAGCAGCAATCCTGTAGAGGTATTTTAAGCCATAGCATGGATTAAAGGAACAAGAAGGGCTGGTATATATATCATATTCCAGAGCCTGATTTCCCTTCTATTTCTTTGGTGTACTTATTCCACCCCTAGAAATAACTGAGATGAATGAAGCCAACATTCCACCTTGTAAAACATTTTAGCAGTTTGAGATCAATGATATAGAAAGGGGGACAGGCAAACAGGATAACAAACAGATAGGAAATATCTTGATTCCAATACAGTATTGATGGATTCAGATCTCAGTATCAATATATTATTGGGGATGCAAGTTAGTGCCAGAGTTAGAAATTCTCAATTTCCCCCTTCAGATTTCATTCATTTTGATGGAAGAACATTTGTTTTCAAAATTATTTGAAATAAAAAATTACTGAGAGTAAACTATGTCATTCTTGCACTTATTTAATTAGAAGCTGGTCAAGGATACATGCTCATTTTCTTTATATAACTGTACCTTCCATTATATAATTATATCACCAGTGATTTGCATCCTAGGCTTCAATTAAATCCCAAGAAAACCTTTTGGCTTTTTTCAATAGAAATGTAGCTGTCATTGCTAAGTGGAGTTCCCTGTGTTGACAAATTGCTAGAGAAATTCTCTTTCCCCTTTCTTCCTCTACCCATAAATTTAGTAAATAATTTTGAAAGACCTTTTGCACTGAGTTTTAATTCGAACACTTTTCTACATGTAGAAATTTGATTTTAAGACTTTGGCATCTTGTGACATTTATATCAAGAATACTTACCTAAATATTTTATCTTGATAATAATAGAACATATGTGTGCACTATATATAGACTCAGAATGTGCTTAAGTGTTTCACACATATACACCTACTTCCATGGAAAGAGAGTGGAAGAGAGAGCATATTTCAAATAACAAGAGCACTTATTATCTCAATCCATTAAGAAAGTAGGTGGAAAAGTACAAATCATGACCCTAACAAAATTAAACCCAAGAAAACAACAAAAGATACGCCTTGTGATGTTGTGCCTTTGAACTTACCGGGTTATACACATAACAATTGCAACTATAATGGCAATCTGGACAGCTCCAATTATTGCTGCAATAAGCACGTGAGTGAACTTTTGTCTACTCGGGACAACATAAAGTATGCTAAAGTCTGTTTTTTCACAATGTTGTCCTGTGTATCCAGATTCACACCTAAAAAAGAAGAGTAAAAGTCCTAGGATATTTTATATATAATAATATATACTCTGTATGTGCATGTGTATGTGTGTATAGTAAATACACTCATTATATACACACATTATTGTTAGAATAGTAAAATAGTAAAAGAAAGCTCTACATTAGATAATAACAATAGATAATAGAAACAACAAATTAAGCATAAAAAATATAATGAATTTTTTTAGCAATATTTTCTCCCCTTCCCTTCCATTTCTTTTCCCAATTGTTGACTGCAATTTATTAATACTTTACATTGAACACTGAAGATTACTGCTAATCTTTTTTCAAATCCTTTTGTCTATTTTTTAAATTGGTCTCATAATGTATTCCCTACAAACCATATTCCAAATGTCTAAATACACTGAGTTATATAATGTGTAGTATATAAGGAAACCATTCCGCCTAAATTTCTGTTTCTGTTGTGAATATATAACCCATCATTGTTCCTCTTTTCCAATGAGTTATTGAATTTGACAGGAAACTCAGCATATATTCTAGCAAATTATGATATGTTTCAAGTATGTTTTCTGAGATTCTACCTAGCAAGTTCAAATTAAAAAATAAATGAATATAAGATTGAAGGAGTATTTTTTAACATTCACATTATTTTATAGATTACATGATACAAATGAGAAAGATTCAAAGCCTTTATACTAACAAAGTTCCACCGAGATTTGTGGCAATATATTGTACAAATTGTACAGAAATTTGTAAAATTTAAAATGTCCAAAGAAGACAAAGTAAGAGCATATTCTAGACTGATAAAGTG
Organism: Bungarus multicinctus; assembly: GCA_023653725.1. Classification (NCBI taxonomy): domain Eukaryota; kingdom Metazoa; phylum Chordata; class Lepidosauria; order Squamata; family Elapidae; genus Bungarus; species Bungarus multicinctus. Next base: position 9,863,501 of record CM042846.1, read on the forward strand.
TAAAAGATTAGAACCAGCTATTTTTAGGGTATACCTATCACCACAGTATGTATATACTTATGCTAGACTAACTGGCAGATTTATTTATTTCTTCTTCCTTAATGTCTTTTTTATCCTAAAATTGTCTTCTAGGTGAGTATGCATGGGTCCCTGTGTACATTGGTTCAGTTCTTGGTTTTCCAGGAAATAAATTATTGTTAAAGCAACGTGATTATTACTACTTCTCCAAGTCTGAAAAAGTTTACCCTTTAATAATTTAATCTGATTATTTTTAACCCAGGCTAATCCAGATACCAAATTAAAATGCTTTTAAAACTTTTGTAGGCATAGTTACAACTTTAATTCAAGGTTAATCAATAAAAACAGTAATGCCATTTCATCTAACACGAATACAACAGTGACAAGGATTTTCCCCTTCCTTTTCTTTAAAAAAAAACAAACCCCTGCAATCCATGCCTATTTATGCTAGAGAAATGAGCCAAAGCCTTCAAATGATACCTCTATCCTCTCCGGCACATTTCAGCACCATCTTTTATCATCTCTTTATGCCATTTGAAAGTATCAACTGCAACGCTACTAAAGTTTCCCCGGGCAAAGAGAAGTTTGGAAAGGCATACAGAAATGTGTATGTGCTCCTGGCTCCTAATTGGAGTGGGGAGAAGTATGTGAACCAGGGTGGTGGCGGGGAACACTTATGCAAGTAACCCAGCTTGAACTGCAGCAAACTGAATCAAGATGAGCACCGTCCATAATAATTCCTTGCATCCCAACTTTTTGGATACTTGCTCTCCTTCTCTAGCAGATCTAAAGAAGACAGGCAAAAATTAATAGGCTTTTGGTAGGTTTAAGCAGGCTGGGTTAAAAAGATTAACAGGAAGTGCTGTTGCTAGAGAATGTCTTTGTCTACTTTTGTTTGTTTTTATCTACTAAGAGTCCTAGAGATTTGTCCTTGTACCCCTGTCTATGTCTATATCATCTATAATTTCACTGAAGGAAAATAGATCTTCTGTCACTTTTCCTGCCAGTAATTGACAGCTGCCATCAGTCAGCCCTTGGTAATTTCAAAAAACAAAGAGCCATTCAATTTGAGTGAAAACATCAGGTTGTTGACCATCCTTGTGCCTGAATTGGGGGGGAGGGGGAAGGGGGGGGGAGAAGGCCGAGAGAAAGCTGTGGTGACTATAAAGTATACCATTGGCCCAACAAACAGACCAAAAGTGGCATTCTTAGAAAACAATGAAGCCTACCCATTTTCCCTGTTACGTTCTTTAGTTTTGCTCAAACAATTTTATATGGAATGTACTCTGTTTACATAGCAGTAAAAATGGTAGAAAATAATAGGATATTATAAATTCAAAGTGACAACTGAACAAAAACAAAATATTGGATTTGACTAAAACCATCCAGATATGACAGAGAAGAACCTCGTATCAAAAAAAAAAAAAACCTATCTATAACTATTGCCCCCAGGACCATACTTAATAATATACAGGAAATGTAGATTTTCAGATGGTGCTTTTATTAGTCTAATTGACTTACCGGCAGGAAGCTTTCTGTGTTGAATAAATGAATTCACATTTTCCATGGATGCAGTAGCTACTAAAACTATCCGAGCAAGGAATATGGTTTCCAATATAGATGTCTTCCCTTTGATCACTTGCATCTTTTGTACGAAACAAAAATATAAGGCAGAGTAGCTTATTGTTTTACGAATATAGTTAAAACAACTATAAAAGGCTGTACTGTAAATCTAAAATGCAAGCATACTACATCTGTGGAATAAAGCTGTCACCTCACCTGCTATTTTAACAATATTTAAAACATAAGACTTTTTAAATTTATTCATTTATCATCAAAGATAAAATAAAGAAATGTTTTTTTTTTATTTTTAACTAAATGAATTAATTTTTTGGGGGGGAAATCTGACATAAATATTCTTATGTTTTTTTAATTTAAATATTCCCAAAATATAGAAAGAAAGGGTAATTCTATGAGACAAGAAATATCACATGCAGTATTATGAAAGTACATTTGTTTGAAATTTTAATTTCAAAGTTTCGGATGAATATTTACACTTTTTAGGTAATAATATTAGTTCTAAAATCTAATAATGTTAAATCGAATGCTGAAAACAAGTGATATCCATATTAAGTAACAATGATAAATTATTGATTTAGATGTTAAAACTGGATTTAAATAAAAATGTTGAATAATGTTAATGTGGATTAAATTGGTTTGATCCATTTTGTACCTTTACTACAAAAAGTAATAATGTTCAAAGGATTATAAATCTAAGTAGTTACAAACCTCACTATTTGAAAATAATAGTTCTATTTAGCTATACAGAAAATAAATTTCATTGCCTTGTGGAGAAGTGTATCACTTTAGTCATGGGACACTTTCCGATAGAGGAAAGTTTACCGCAATGTTCATTTTTATTCAGAATGAAATCAATGTGACAAGCGGACAATCTTTGTGTTTACAAAACTGGAGTGAGAGCTGTCATCCTTTAGTCACTGACTGCAATTATAACTGGCCTAACTTCATCTGACTTCAACATGTCTAAAACACTAGGCCTGATTTTTTTGGACTTTCTTTTCTTCTTAACCTGCTTTGGTTAACACTTTGCTTGATAAAGAGTTCTTGCAAGCTTCAAATATATTGTTATTTCAAACTGTTCTGACTTGACACCTTCCAAATATGCTATACTAATAGTAGCATATCATGAGACCTGCACCAAAACCATGCAGAAAGCAGCAGACTGTGCAGAATCTCCTTTACTTGATCATTAGCTCTTGAATGTGTGAACACACCCTAAAGTATGTTGATGGTATAAACAGTAATTTATGCAAGACTGTCAGTCTTCATGCAGTCTCTTTACACTTCTAAGTGATCGCCTATTGCTGTCATTATGGATACAATTTTTTTAAAAAGATATTTAAAAAGTCTTTATCAGCTAAAGAGAAGGCCAGTGGAAAGAAGATTTAAATACAATCATTTAATATTAAATGTATTAATATATACACATTATGAAATGTAAATATACATAAGCATTTAAAAAAGCAATTCAGTGGAGCAAACTAACCAGTTGAATTGTCAGACAAGTCAGAAAGAGCCATAAACAAAATGCCAAAATTGATAAAATTCTGTTCTGTATACATTAAGGAGAGTGTCCTCAGTTGATTTTAAAATCTAGCACAGATTCATTTTCCAATTCTGGCAAACTTACAAAAACTAAGCATATACCAAAAGATTAAATATATCCTAATATTCTTAGTGCATCTTCAAAGAGTTAATAACATTTTGATTAATGAAAAATAAGCTGCTATTATGAATCCTTTTAAAAACTCACTTTATGCCCCAGAAATTTCACAACTTTTGTATTTTTCTCTTTTCTTCTACAACAATTTTTCCAATAAACAATAAAAGGGTGAAAGGAGAAAGTGACAGGAGGAAGAAATTGCTTTTCTGTAGAGAAAAAAAAGCTTTTTTTTGCCCACTTTACTCCAGTTTTAGAAGTCACCTTTAAAACTCAAATGCGAAATATAGGAAATCTTATTTTTCTCAGAACAATGTATGAAAACTTTCTTTCCAGTCCTTCATGGCAGGATTATGTGTAGCATTAATATAAGAAATACACATAGGGTTAAGGTACTTCATAGCTCTATTCTTCGATTTATTAAGGGGGAAAAAAAGTAAAAGAAATACAAGATTGGTTTATTTGAAACTACTGATATGCTAAATTTTCTTGAATAAATAAAAATGGCTCTTCATTATTCAAAGTATGTAACTGTGAAGAACTGCCAAGGCCAATAGAGGTGCCTGTAAAATTGTGCTTGCGCAAAACTGAGTTACTTTGAAATGAACTGGGGCAGCAACTTATTTTAACACTTTATCATAATTTCTATTGCACTAAATTATTCAAGTATTAAAACCCCATCACACTAAATATTTTTGGAGTAAGGAATATATGTATATTTAGAGAAGAATGCCAGACATATCTTTAATTAGAATTAGCTATTGTGACATGATTTATATCCTGCCTTTCATTCGGTTCCAAAGTGGCATATGTACTCTTTCCTCCTTCATTTTTTCCAGTAACTACCCAGTAAAGTAGGAAAGACTGGCATAAAGATACTCAGAATATAATCATATTACTAGAGTAATTAATCCTTAATAAACTAACATATAATTATATAAACTAATATGTATTCAAGTATAATTTAGTAAGGGGTCAACAAACTATGACCTATGGGCCGAATCAGGCCTGCTTTCTGTTTTTGTACAGCCTAAAAGCTAAGAAAGCACAAGAGGGTGGGCAACAGATTGCCAGGTCTGAACTTCAACTGAGTTCCCAAAGTAAGGGGTGGGCCTGAGGGAAAGGTTAGGGTTAGGCCTAGGCCACAGTAGTGACCAATCAGCAGCCTCCTTGCTAATATGCTGGGGACATCCAACAGCTGCCACATTTCTTAGCGTGGAGACCTGCTAGTCACAGCCATATAGGTAATGGAAAGGTGGGATCTGGTCCTTTATAGAAGAAATTTGCCAACCCTAATTAAGTATAAAGTATTTTGCAGTAGCATTACATAGTACTGAAGCACTACATATTATACTATGCTTTCTAGTATGAGTTATATAATATATAATTAGTAATCTTTTAATTCATTAGGCATATTAAGTATGCCTAATAGTACATAAAATGGTAGATTAAAAAACACTGCTCTTCTACCTATCCTGGTCTTCTCAAAAGCTGCAACTGGCATAGTTTTTTAACCTGGTCTTTGGCTACCCTCTGGCAATTGTGAGTTAAGAAATCCCAGAACAACTGAAGGACATCATGGATAGAGTAGAGGAGATGACCTGGACAAAAATATGCAAGAATGTTACCCAGGCAAAGAGGTCTGAAGCATACTTTAAGTCCTGGAAAACAAGTGGCCCAGGCCAACTCCCTGATTCACTGAAATATGAGGAAGAGGAGGAGAAGGCAGACTTGCAAGATTCAGTTACTATACCATAGCTAGCATTTACTCATAAAAGCTAATGTAAGTATTAATACACCACCTTTCACATCTGGCCGATACTGCATTCCATCATCCTTCTTTCCCAATAAGTTGGAATCATCAGAATCTATTGGGAGGAAGAGAAAATAGTATTAACCAACTATTAACATACAATTACCAAAAGAAAGAGTTAAATAAAAGATGATATGGATTATATTTCTCTCGCATCACTAAAACAATTACATTATCCAGGACTGCTTTTACTGTTCCAATCTATTAAGGTTTAATTTCAGCAGCAGTTAGAAAAACCAGAAAAAACATCATAGATATTATACTTTTCTATTCTTCCCACCACTGTGTAGCAGTGAAAAGCATAGCAACATTTAGGCATGTTATTCCACATTTAATATGTAATCTTTGACAACCAGTTTAAGGCATGAGGCTAGAAACCAGGAGACTATGAGTTCTAGTCCCACCCTAGGCACGAATCCACTGGGTGATTATGGACCATTCACTCTTTCTCAGTGCAAGGAAAGCTTCCCAAAAAAACCTGCAGGGACTTTCTAGGAATCAATATTGACTTGAAGGCACCCCTCCCAAAAAAAGGTATAATCATATTGTATTTTATCTTAAAATCATCCATTTCAAGCCAACCTTAACACCCAGCAGGTGAATGTTGTTTGGAGGATATAATAAATAATAATTTATTAACTAAAAATAAACATTTTTGTAGTTTTTAAATGTCCTAATATCCTGATATTGTTTGCTTAAATGTGTCAGTCACAGATGCAACCATAAGGTCTGTTCAATCAGACATATAGTATATATACTCCACAGTTCCCCATCAGCACAGAAGGGCGTCCCAAATCAACTAAGATTCAACTTTCTGTGGTTGCAAAAATGTTTTTTTAAGTGTATGACAATGACAATGTCTGATGAAGTTGGTTGGATAAGAATATAGATCATAAAGAACAAATAATTCAAAACCCTCTTAAGTTCTTTAACTTGTCCCATGTCTAGCTGGAACTTAATCAATCATGCAGAGTAAGAAACACAGCTAACTGTCATTTCTGTAATCTGTAAAAGACAAAAACCTACAGCATAAATATTTTTATTTTTATTATATTTATGTTTATAATAAACATGTATATAGTTTATACCGTTAGTATATACTGTTTGCCATTATATTAAATGTTAATAATATTAATATTTGTAGTAACCCAGATACAGCAACTGGGAGCAACCTGTTTTCCTGTTTTGCTTTGGAAATGCATACATGCATGGATGTTTCATAAAAACATTTCCACCACTGAGGATGTACGTACAAAGGCAGAAACAAATTCTGATATAGAGTTCAACATCAGAAGTTATTAACATATCCGAAGCACACAGATGCTTGTTGTTCAGTGAAGATATGGAACAGCTTTATCATCAAGTAGAGGAATCAAAGTGTTGCTTTCTCCTTCATGTTGTCTTCATACTTTGAACTCCCCACAATGAGAGAAAGTCTTGGAGTTCAGAAACGAATTCTGCAATCTGAAAGTTGGGCTGTGCGTTTGTGTATCTTCCAGGGCAACCATAATATGGATAGAATTTTACAAAAAGATTATTCTTGAAATCAAAGAAGAACTTGAAGGAAGATGAACCTGAGAAAGTGCAGTGACTTGACTTTTGAATAATGAGTTGATTAAAGTACCTTTAATAAAGGTACTTTAATAAAATAACTTTCTAGCAGTGAGACATTTCTTCCATTAACCTGGCCATAGTCATACAAATTCTAAATTAAAACCTAGAAGCTTTTCCTAGAGAATACATGGAGGTGTGTACAAAATTGAAACAAATAGGTTATGTCTCAGAAACATTCTTCTAACTGTCCCAGATTGGCCTTAGTGCAACAGAAGAGAAACCTAGAACATTTTGCTTGATCCAGACCAAGACAAAATTTGGAGACACCTTAATTAGTAGGGTAAGGGTGACGGGATTTGAGTATCTTCTCCTTGTTCCTTCCACAAGGCTTGAATTCCACTTTGCCCACCAATCTTTCCTTCTGTACTTATGCTATTCGTAACATCAAACAGCCATTTGAAATGTGGTTATTCAACCAGTCAGTTCACCAGCTTGATCTTCCAAGCTCCTTTCATTCCTTGCATTAGCTCAGCCACCTGCTATGGACTACTATAATGGAAGCATATCCAACTGCTATTTCAACATTTTCCCATTTACTTCTTTGATATTGGGAAACACCCAGCCAGGCAGGGGGAAGGGGCTTTAGGATGGAATTAACTTCATATTATTGCACAACTGCAAAGATCCAGAACTAACTCCCCTCCCACCTTTTAGTTCCATAGAGCTTCATCTATCTAGGTTAAAGCTGGATGTCTCAGTAGATTCCTGTATAATGGGCAGAATATAATAAAATAGTTGGTTTGCACTCTACATGTGTGGATCTCATATTTTGCTTTCCTTTAGCTATTGAGAATCCTATGGGCCTCCAGCATAGCATATGAGGAGGTAGAGAAGAGCATTGGAAATTTATAGGTGTACATTTCTTGCCAATATATCAAGATATTTCTATACATATTTCTATATTTATACACACACACACACACACACACAAAATGCTATCAGCAAATTGTTCATTTTCACCTGAACGCTGCTTTTTACAAAGTATTAAACTTTTGGCTGTATCTGATAGCCATGAGGAATGTGTCAGATAACATTCATTCATTATCAAAACATGAAAGCCATGTTAATAGTAAATAGTAACTTGATTATAAAAACAACAACAACATTGAGCCTGTTCATGTTGGCACTGAATGTGCCCAACAGCATAGAATCCTTGAGTAAGCAATGAATCATCAAGAAACTGTACAGCAAAGGGCAGGAGAAAAGGGAGGAACAGCCTTGCCATGTATGAAATTATTGAAAAACAAGTGTGCTGATGCTTATATTGAAGAATTATTTAAAATAAACATATCAAACCTCACATAATGGCAACAGTGCTTACGATTACTACTGTAATTATCATCTTTAATAAAATTACATGAAACATAAGTATGTAATTTTCTTTCTTTTGTAGAAAGCTATACAGTTTAGTTTGCTTCTTGGATCACAAGTCCTTCAAGTCTAACTTCTTGTATTTCATTTAAGGTTTAAAAGAAAACCACAACCAAGAAAAAAAAGTTAATTATATACATGGGTACGTGTTTTTCAATGAAAACAAAACGTCTTAATTCTCAATGAAAGCCAACATTTTGCCTATATTCTATGATTTTATGGGAGCAGAACCACAAAGAAACCTTACCTCGGATATAAACAACATTATTTCTAGTCAATTGTTTAGTGAAATAGTCACTATTGAAAAGTTAAGTTAAAGGTACCTGAGCAATGTCCAAGGTGTCTGATGTCAATCTGTTCCTGCCTCAGGCAAGATGCCTCTCGAACAAAGCATGGGTTATTATAGGAACTTCCATCAGATGCACAAACAGGGTTGAAACTGTAGCCACTACAGTCTATATTGCATACACACCTATTTACATAAACATGAATTAATTCACCAGTATTTCACTCAAGAAAAATGTTTTATTTGTAAGACATATGTGAAATGAAATCACATTACTTAACACATACATATTTCAGTTTAGAATAGAATAGAATACTTTATTGGCCAAGTGTGATTGGATACACAAGGAATTTGTCTTGGTGTAAATACGTTCAGTATACATAAGGAAAAGATACATTCGTTAAGAATCATAACGTATAACACTTAATGATAGTCATAGGGTACAATCAACAATCAAATCATACTAGGAAACAGTCAATAAGTATACAAGGGACAAAGTTGCAGTCCTACAATCATAAGTGGGAGGGGATGGGTAATAAGGAGTGATGAGAAGATTAGCAGTAATAGTAGTACAGACTTTGTAATAGTTGAACAGTGTTGAGGGAATTATTTGTTTAGCAGAGTGATGGCTTTCGGGAAAAAACTGTTCTTGTGTCTAGTTGTTCTGATATGCAGTGCTCTATAGCGTCGTTTTGAAGGAAGGAGTTGAAACAGTTTATGTCCGGGATGTGAGGGGTTTGTGAATATTTTCACAGCCCTCTTTTTGACTCATGCAGTATACAGGTCCTCAATTGAAGGCAGGTGGATAATAATTGTTTTTTCTGCAATCCTAATTATCCTATGAAGTCTGTGTCTGTCCTGTTGGTTTGCAGAACCAAACCAGACAGTTATAGAGGTGCAGATGATAGACTCAATAATTCCTCTGTAGAACTGTATCAGCAACTCCTTAGGCAATTTGAGCTTTCTGAGTTGGCGCAGAAAGAACATTCTTTCTTGTGCTTTTTTGATGACGTTTTTGATGTTAGGTGTCCATTTTAGGTCATGTGATATAGTAGAACCTAGAAATTTGAAGGTCTCTACTGTTGATACTGTGTTGTCTAGTATTGTAAGAGGTGGTAGTATGGGAGGGTTTCTTCTAAAGTCTACCACCATTTCTACGGTTTTGCATATGTTCAGTTCCAGATTGTTCCGGTTACACCATGAGGCAAGTTGTATAACCTCCTGTCTGTATGCAGATTCATCGTTGTCTCGAATGAGACCAATCATTGTTGTGTCATCAGCAAACTTCAGTATGGATCGTTTGAGATGCAGTCATTGGTATATAGGGAGAAGAGAAGTGGAGATAACACACAGCCTTGTGGGGCCCCTGTGCTGATTGTACAGGTATCGGATGTGATTCCGCCTAGCTTCAACTGCTGCTTCCTGTCTGTTAGGAAGATTATGATCCACTTACAAGTGTGTTCGGGTACCACTAGTTGGTTTAATTTACTTAGAAATATTTCAGTTTATAAATAGGAGAAGATAATCCATGAAGTCACTCAAATATAGTCGCACAGAAGACAAATGCATTTTCTCTCTGATGGTCAAGCATCTCTCCTGATAGAGGTTATCAGATGTATCCCTCAAAGTGATAACCCACCAATATATTTTCCTCAGCCCTTCCCTACTGGTCTTCTGCATACCTTTGGTTTCATTTTATACAACCATTAACTTCTAACAACAACCAATTTGGCCTTTAAATTCTCATAAATAAAACATGACATTATTCCAGTCTGAATGTTTAAGGTACAGCCTGAGGACAAACAAGGTAGTTGCTGAAGCTAAGGAATCCTGCTTCTAAGTGCTTTGTAGATTAAAGACCACAAGAAAATCGTTTATAACTCAACTTCATGACAGAAATGTGGCAATCCACATTAAGTTAATAATATTTTGATTGCACAGAAATCAATGTGAAAGCTTAGTGAAAACCAGTTTTCCACTGATTTATTATCCTAATCACTTCAGTCTTTTCTTGAATTCCTTTTCGTAACGTGTGTGTAATTTTGAAGCTTTGCCTTAGACTCTAAATCTTTGGCCATCTCTACTTCCACAGCAAAATATTTCTCTAAACATTACATAGTATGTCGGATATTGGCTTTGCTGCAAAACACTGTGAAAAAGATAAATTAGAATTCAGTTATATTTCTTCCTATAAATCAAGACAAAGTTGGTATTGTGTTATTTGTATTTTAAAGTCATACTGGTGGGGAGAAAAGGAATCTCCAGTAACAATAACATATTAATTCCTTTAATTAATGTAACTAACCATTAATTTCCTTTTAATTAATTAATAATTTAAAATTATTTTTAATTAATTAATTTCAAAATCCTTCCCACATAGGGTTATTATGAAGTCTTGAAAGAGGATTATGCAATCTGGATTATTTTCTGTTGTATTTATTCAAACTGATAGTGGCCTTTGCAGCAAAGAACTTTTACATGCAACATCTCTACAAAGGGCCCTGCAATCATTTTGGGATTACACACAGACATACACACAAACAAACACAGAGTGTTGCAAATATGTATGAAATGAACAACACAAGGGGAAGATGTCGCATTAGCATGTGCAAGCCCTATTTTAATATAACTTGACAACATTTTAGGTCAGCCACAGTAAAGAGGTTGGATAATTGCTCTGGGACTTGTTCAGCTAGTAAGATGCCAGTTGGATATCTCTAGTCGAATGATCAGTTTAGAATGCATTTGTCCGGATTAATGCTGCTCTTAATATACCTGACAATTCATTTCTGCTCTCAGTGAATTTATAGCTTAAATAGTGCAGAAAAAAACCATAAGAGAAAAGTAATAATGGGTTGAGATATTTGCCCCACGATATTATTGGAGAGAAAGACATAAAGTATAAACTTTAAAATGAGTACAAAGCATAAATTCAGCTCATTCTTATTCAATATATGGTTATTACTATTATTAAGTGATAATTTGCTTTAGTAAATGAGTATCATAGGTGAAGTGGCAGAGGTTTCAAATCAAATTAAAAACAGCTTTTTTTCAGGCAAACCTCGCTTTACTGCAAGTTGTTATGTATGTTGTTCAATAATTACTCAACTATTAATTTCTAATACTACAATTATTTTGGACCGCAATGGGTCTTTATGCATACATATGTATTTGAAATCAAAAGAGGTGTGTATATAAATATACTTCATCGAATAGTTTTAATACATGTATTACACTTTTCAGATCTTAAACTTTTGAATGTCTGTACTTTTGATTCTTACTTTTGCTTCCATTTTTCACACATTATGAAAATTAAAAGGTGTGCCAGAAATAATTTTGACACCTTTTTATAATTTAGCATTTTTTAGTCTCAAATGCTGGATCAGTTTGTCAGTTTTAAATAGAATGTGCATGCAACACCATCAAAATTAATTGAAATGCTATACTATTTTAATTTCTCCTATGAGGGAATATGTTTTAAATTACCAGATTTTATAACTAATTTTTAAGGAAATATGCACACCTAATGTTCTCAGCAATTTCAGTCACTTCCTCTCATTTGATGTTTGTAGGCAAGAGGGACTTGTGGGATATATTATCCTCATCCATCAGACTGTTTAATAGTGCAGAATAGGGGAAGGATCACCTGGTATCCTATTTTCATCTTCATTTTACTGTTAAAGAGTTAAAGCTAGATCATCCAAAGGCTTTGAGAACATCCACACTAATTGTTTCCAAGTGACCCTTGAAAGTTCTATGCCTTTCATTGATTGATTGATTCCTTATTCATTAAAAAAAGCTGAACTGAATGGTGCTCTCCTGTAAGCTGTACTGAATAGCATATGTTGCTTCTCTACAGTAATTGAGACAGAGGGACTGACTGGGAATGTGCTGGGTGCAAATTACTCTGGAAATTATCCACAATAATGCAGAAGGAATTAAAGAGTATTTCACCCAGACTTAGTGAGCGTGGAAGTTGGACAATACATTTGATGAGAGCATTTCTTCTCCACAAAATCTTTGTCCAGCAGCAACGTGAAGTTCTACAGTTAGCTATTTTTAAAACAAATCTGCTTGTGATGAAATATTGGTTTCTTTTTCTCAGTAAGCAACCAAAGCGGCCTTGAGAGAGATGATGTTCCATCCCAAGGGTTGCCATGGATACGTCCAGTCACAAGCTTCCAGTTGTGCCATTCAACCCTGTCAGTGTCATTGAAGGGTAATTGAAAACAACAGGTCACTAAGCAGAGTGGCATATATTTGTTCAAATGCCCACTTGGAAAGGGTCACCCTAACTAAACAACGAAGGATGCAGCAATGCTCGCCAGTTGGACCTTTATAAAACAGAATCAGCTTTGACAAATATTTTCCTTGAACAAAATGTGGATTTCTTTGTGATATGTGAAACCTGACTTTTACATCCCAGGAATTCAAGGCAATATCCAGTTCAACAATCTTCTGAGATAGATCTTGCTAAGGCTGGGTAAAAGTTACCTGGAATTCTGCAGCCAGGTTCAAATATAACATCAAACCACAGTGACTCTTACTTGTTTTGGGTTTAGCATGTGGAGCCTACAAGGTTACTGAAGCAGCTTTAAGGCATTAACTAGTTAGGCACCATTACTGACTATTCAGCAAATATATGTTACCAACGTGTAAAAAGCTGGCATTGTATAGAATGCCTAGGAAATGTGATGTTTTTAAGCAAAGTATGAAATGTCTGTGATATTTTAATATGCTATGTACTTCCTCTAGGCATTGTATATAATATGTTTGTGGTGGTTTGTTCTCCGAGCTTGCTGTTTGGCTTCCAAATGTTTTGTACCCAGGCTCGGTAACATCTTCAGCAGAACTTCGGTTGAAGGAGCTCGGAGAACAAACCACCACCAACATCTGCCACCTGAGGTACAAATATTTTCCATCAGCTCTAATTGTATATTATACCTAGGCATTGTTCAGAATGACAAGAACTATTTAGGCAAAGAAAGTATGAAGAAAATAATGAAAAGGGTTAGGGTTAGACCTATCCGTAACCCTTTATTTAAAGGAACTGACAACGAAAGAAGAAATGCAAAATAGAGTACAAAACTTTCTTACTGAAAAATAAACAAGAGAAAAAGACCAGTATTGACCTATTCTTACAATAAGGAATGCAAGAATGGCATTTTAGAGGTGTTTAATACATGTAGTCCTCAACTTTCGAACACAATTGAGCCCAAAATTTATCTTGCTAAGTGAGAAATTTGTTAAGTGAGTTTTGCCCCATTTTATGACTTTTCTTGCCACATTTGTTAAGTGAATCACTGCAGTTCTTAAATTAGTAACACGGTTAAGTGAATCTGGTTTCCCCATTGACTTTGCTTGTCAGAAGGTTGCAAAAGATGATCACATGGCATTGCAAGCATCATAACTGTGGGTCAGTTGTCAAGCATCCAAATGTAAATCATGTAACCATGGGAATGCTGCAGTCATAAGTGTGAAAAATGGTCATAAGTCACTTTACCCCACAGACTGATCCACATATCACACAGATCTTTTGGAACTATCCTTAGTATAACACATGACTCTTCTAGCTGTCATGAGGTGTTGTCATCTGAGAACATCAAGGACGAAGTAGGCTATGCTATCCGTTGCTAAGTCTACAAGTATACATTCTGTACATACTGTCTTGAAATAATCAAATCCTAGAATTGCAAATCTGATCAAATATTATACTTTTGGAATATTTTGGGGTTGGTAACCCAATGTGCCATTTAAAAATGTGCAAAGTATCTACAAAGCACATCACAAAATTAATATTGCATGTTCACTTGTCCATGTACTAGGAAAAGATGATGCCAATTCTTAAAGTTTCTTAAAGAATTATTTTTAAAAACCCACATTTGAATAGATTAATCAAATTATTGTTGATACAGCTGGCTTTTGAAATATAGAAACAAAAAGGAAAGCAAATCTCAGTAGGCCTTAAGTTATAATAATGTTTCAGCAAATCAAAAAGTATCTATCAAAAAGTATTTAGTTCAGCAATAAAAATTCAGGTAGTTAACATTATAACAGGAAGATAATTACATTTAAAGAATCCCCCTTGCTCTTGGAAAATAACAAATATAAGTGACACATTTTATATGCACATGGAAATTGCATGTGTAAATAGGACAATAGGAAAGTACTTGTCAAGTAACTTGTTCCTTAATTTGCATGGACAATGGCTGCATCTGCTCACATTTTATTCACATTTAAAAGCCCTGCCCTTAATACTGGCAGTCACTTCTTATTCTAGTGGCAAGCTTGTCCCCAAAATCACCTTTTTCTTGAGGGAAAATAAGGAGGACATTGCAGCTTTCAGACATTTGAAGGAAAAATGAGGTAAGGTGAGGAGCCGAGGATTTAGCTCTTGCAATTTTTAGCAGAGCAAATATGGAAGCAGCCACACTTCTCCCAGGAATATTTTAAAAGTTAAAAAATGGCATTTACATCACCTTTCAGAATATGCTACTGATCTGCTGATCTCCTTAAATGCACCTGGCATATTTAAATATGTATTTATTTACTTACTTACTTATTTACTACTTTTATTTCAAGGTTTCCTCCAGGTTCTTAAAATGGCTTATAAGGAAGTTTTTTTTTAATTCCACGATAGTAATTCTGCAAGATAGATTGGCTGACAGATACTTTATCACCTACTGATAGTTCCATAGCTAAGAGCAAATGTTGAACCTAGTTTGCTTCAGTTCCAGTTCTTTAAACACTACCTTGTACCTTATAACTTCTAGGTTGTTAATTGGTTTTCATTCCAAAGCCGTACTGACGAATCAAAAAAGTGGCTTAGCATGATCTCTTAACTTCAAAAATTTATTCATTTTTAGTTGCAGTTAACATTTTAAAACAATAGGACTAAAATCAGAGGTGATATTCAGCTGGTTTGGACCCGTTCTGCGTACCGGTAGCAGAAATTGTGACTAGTTCGGAGACCGGCAAATATCACCTCTGGTTGGCTCCGCTCCCGCTGTTACTTCTCTTATATTCCCTTGTTTTTTAGCTCAGCTAATTCGCGCAGCAGAGTGGATTTCCACACCTCAGCAGAGCTAAAAAACAGCTCAGCTTACCAGCATTGACAGAGGTCGGTCTTTGAGCCCTCCGCGTGTGCATAGAACCGTGCATAGAACCGGTAGGAAACGATTTGGAAACTCACCACTGACTAAAATGAATTAAATCTTAGTGATTTCAGTATGTCTCCTCTATGCATGATTAAGACTATATATACTGTACAACTTTGTTTTTCTTTAGGTCCCAAGGTTATTATAATTGGCTAGCAGTAACTGGGTTTGGCTCTTGTTCCTTATTAAAATCTGTAAAGTTTTCATTGCAGATGTACAATATCCTTCTTGTGATTATGGAAGGGTACATACATTTGCAAAGGGAGTTGTCAACAATTGATCAATAACCTAACTCTAATTTATCTGGGGCAAAGGATGAGTCAGCCAAAATAAGCAATCTATTGATGTATGAAATTCACTGACGGGCAGAACTTTTTGGTGACCAAAAAAAAGGAAAGAGATCCCTCAATTTTCCTTTTTTCACACTCTGTATACTACAATATATTAAACACTTTTGAAACAATAGTACAGATATTCCTTGACTTACCACAATTCATTTAGCGATTGTTCAAAGTTACAGCACTAAAAAAAGGGACGTGACCGTTTTTCACACTTACAACCATTGCAACATCTCCTTGATCATGTGATCAAGATTCAAATGCTTGGCAATTGATTCACATTCATGATGGTTGCAGTGTCCGGGGTCATGTGATCCCCTTTTGCAACTTTCTGACAAGCAAAGTCAATGGGAAAGCCAGATTCCCTTAACAACCATTTTACTAACTTAACAAATGATTTGCTTAACACCTCTAGAAGGAAAGGTTGTAAAATGAGGAAAACCCACTTAACAAATATCTCGCTTAGCAACATATATTTTGGGCTCAGTTGTGGTTAAAAATTGAGGATTATCTGTAGTGTTTCAAGTTATGATAAGTTTAGCTGTCTTGTTCTAATATAGAAATCAAAAGTACTATGTATGAACATTTTAGCTGTTACTTCCACCTCTTGCTAATCCTAGATAGAGAGTAGATGGTCCATCCAAAGAAGTAAGAAAGAGAAGAAATAAGCATTGGGGGAAAGTCTGGGTAAAAAAGGGGGGAGGCAGAGAGATCTGATGCTTGAAGTTTCATATTTAGTCTCTTTTCCCCCGTTCTTAGAACTTCAAACTAAATACTTCGTAAAGATAAGGAATCTTTTATTACTAGCATTTACCAGTATTTACTGATACTAGGTTCCAGACCCAAGTGTAGAATTCTAAGTGGAGGGCTAAAAGGTGAAGAAGGTTTAAGGAGCACTTCCACTACCATCCACCAAAAGCTTCTCTACAACACATTTTGTCTGAGTCCATAAACTAAGTGGAAATCTGAATTAGAGCCAGGAAAATTCTATTTCTTTACCTCAAATAACCAGCCAAACCACAGACTCCAGACCAATAAATAATATTCATTGTAAGCAACGTTTGTCTTTTGAGTTCATTCTCTATGTGGGAAATATTGAGTGTAGATAGTCAATGAAGCCAATATATGATTTCTCCCACTTTGTGTGCTCAACTGTTGTTGGGAGTGTAACTATGTAGTTGTATGAAAAGGGTGTTGTTGTGTGGCTATGGCAGGGAGCTAAAATAATTGTCTTATTTTTCTTCCTGATGAAGTAACCAGTGCAAGAACTATTTGTGCCTCTTTTAAAGCTAGTTCTCTCTCCCGCTAATCAGATTCTCAGCATCACTCAACATAATGATTTATGCCAAGCAGAAGATCTGCTGTTAAGAGATACACATTAAGATATTGTAACTCGAGAGGGTTTACACAATCTATAAGACTTCAGCATATTTGGGAATGTTTTATATAGCCTCATTTGTTTCTCCCAGAAGTTATATTATCTGTTGTTTATTTATACCTGAAATGGAAACCAAGGAAGAATGGTATTTTAGTGATATTTTCTCCGTGTGATTCGTTTGCATATTTATGCGCAGTAATGTCATACTGTACTCATCTGAATCTATCCAAATGTTAATTTTCCAACTGTGTTGTGCAGCTCATGACAACCACCTGCTCAAAAGTCACTTCTTTCCCTTAATAAGCCCAATAAAAGTTAAAGGAAAGAGGGGGGAAATGATAATAAGTGTGATTGTTTGTATCTCTGTGCTGAATGTAATGAGTTCTGGAATAGCTGACAGTCTAATTGCAGACTACTTCTCGGAATGAAAAATGCAAGTTTGCACTAGTTAGGATGAATAATACTTCCCAGAATGCCACTTGAGGTGACTCCCTCATAATGGTTGAATGCTTCAATAGATTTTGGGAAACGGATGTTCTACAATGATAGGCAAGCAGTTGGAATAAAATTCTTCATCCTTTAATTCTCAGAGCTTTTCATCAAATTGGTTTTTTTTTTAAAAGCAATCACTGGGGCCAGGCACAGCAAGCAATTATCTTTAAATTTCACTTCTTCCACATCTATGCACTCATGAATATGCAGATCTGTGTGTTTGTATATGTGTGAATGTTTGTGTGTGTGTGCACGCATGCGCATGTGTGTGTATGGCCATTCCATAAATTATTCTATTCACAGAGATCTCCAAGAGACTGCAGACACTAACTACTGATTCCTTCTTTCTCCTTCAGGCTGCTCCAGATAGTCTGAAATCTCCAGAGAAACCTTTCTAGAGACACAAGATCTTTCAAGAAGTAGTTGATAGAAAGGTCAAATTTCATCTCTTATTTCCAGTATGAGAACCCAGGGAAGGGATGTGTTGCTATATCAAGATCTAGGCAATATACCTGGTCAGTTAATTAAGGAATATACAGTATTTTTTTAATTAAAAGTTTTTTTATTTTTTATTTATTTTTACACATCTCTTCACATGAGCAACATGATTCTGGATTATAACACTTGTACAGTCATTCTTTCATTTTCATTAATCTTATATAATATCGTCTCATGTATCATCATCCATTTCACTCATCTTTAAATAAATTTGCATTTCATATTTCAATTCATTAGTTCAATATCAATATCATTTCATCCACACATAGGTTTTCAATTCTTTAGCCCCTATTATTTCCATTTTCAGCCTACCACCTATTTTATTTTATATTACATATCATTATTATCCTTAATTTTCTCTAAGCCGATATATAATAAATAATCTAAAAAAAGTAAAAGTAAAATAAAGCTAATGTATTTAGGATTCCATTCCCCTACTTTAATCATAATAAAATACTCTCATTATACACTTCTAATATCCATTAAATAATCAACTGTATATTTTAAAATGTATATATTTTAAGATATCCCGCCCAGAAAATTGCTAGAGTAACTTCTCAATATGCCTCATTTTATCTTCACTTTACATGTAATCATTAATAATCATGTTCTCCTTCCTTTCCCCTTAACCAGTTTGTCTATATATTTTAATTCATTTCCATTCCCCTGTTTTTAATCCTCCAAAGAAAGGGTTCATAACAGCATAATTCATATACAATTCATATTCATGTATGTATGTATGTATGTATGTATGTTTGTTTGTTTATTTATACAGTCCTAAAATATTTCCCAGCAAGTTTTAAACTACATACCAATATACATTCCCATGTGGTATCCCCCTTATAAAATTCCTAACCCTTATCTCTAAATTTTTCGGCTTTATTATTTCTTTAAATTTTAGCCAGCTTTCCCTTTTATAAGATTCTCCGGTCTTTCTTCTTTTTTCCTTCTAGTATTATTTTTATTCCCCTCTGCCTGTCAGCCACGTTTCCCCCCACCCTTTTCAGTTTTCTTTTTTGCGGTTTCTTTATATAATTCCTTCTTCTTCTTCTTAGTCTTGGGAGCCTTAACTCTTTTACTTGTTGTCTCTATTCTCAGTGTCTCTATTTTAAATCCTTCTATATCCTTTGGCCAATGACCATGCTCCTTGTTCTCCATATTCTTCTAGGCTGTTGTTTTCCTCTTCCAACTCATCATCTCTGGGCTTTCTTTGTTCTTCTGCAAGCTGCGACGCCATTACTTTACTAATCATTGTATCCAGCAATCTCATTCTTTCTTTTAACATACCTCTCACAGTTTGCAGCTCCGACTTAAATTCTTTGCTTATTTCTTCTATTTCTTTATTAAAGATCAAATTTTTCTATTATAGTCCTTGCCAAAAGTCTCAGTTTCTCTCACTTTCTCTTTCTTCTGTTTTTTTGTCACAGTCAACCTCCAGCAGTCCCAAAATATTGTATTCCTTTATATTTTACTGTAGTCCCCACTTTTTTTTAAAGCTTCCGGGGTTCTTATGGCATTAATAATCTTTTATTCCATTTCTTCTTTCTTTTCAACTATTTATACGACCAGTAATTTCCCATAAAAGTATAAAAGAGGAAGATCTTTAACCTTTAGGTGGTGCTCTATATCACTTTCTTTTCAAAGTTTTTTAATGTTTAATTCTCTTTTCTGTAGTATTACCGTTAAATTTTATCCATTCCAAATAAATCCAACATTTTATCCAATGCCTAATTAATGTCCAATTCTGTATATTAGTCCAAATTTAATCTCTGTTTTCATATAATTCTTTTATTTCCTTTACCTTATATTTTCCTCTTATTCCCCATTCACTGCTAACATTCTTCCAAATGAGGACTCTTTCTTTCCGCTTTTCGGGATTATCAAAAAAAAGTATTCAAAGTCTTTTATCCAGTTACACGCCACTCACCACTTCCACTCTCCAGCACAAACTTAAGTCCCGGCAGCTTCCTGTTTTCAGGGCAGCCATTAAACTGCCACTTCTCCCTGTCTTCTAGGGGAGTAGATACCAAGCCAGGGAGGGGAGATGCGGCTCCCCTCAACCCAGCTGGTGGTCTCCCCCTCTTCCTCCCATCCTTACAAAGTGGGTCAGATGGTTCGGTCCCTCAGGGACCTCTCCAACAGGGCAAGCACAGAACAAAGCCAAGCACAATTGCGGTCTCTGGTCCGTCTTCAATAGAAACACCACCGGAAGTCCAGGAATATACAGTATTAATGCATAAATCCATAACATTTAAACCCAGAGAATAACACGTCATAACCATCACCATTAGCACCAACCTTATGACAGAAGAGACATCTACATGAAGCATCCTTAATCTGGATTTCACTTGTGATTTTATCCCAGAAAAATGGATTAATATAAGAAATACTGTCCCTTTTAACTTTCGACTTCAAAGCATCAAATTGAGAACCGTTGCTGTTTTTCAAATAGTCAGACACACTTAAAAAGGTTGTATGTATATACAATGCTATTCTATAACAGGTAATTTTAAGTCTAACCCTTTTTCCTGATTTCATTATTCAGTGATTTATTTATTTATTTATTCCATTTATATACCGCCCTTCTCCCGAGGGACTCAGGGCGGTGAACAGCTCATCTAAAAACCCCACAAAGAATACAAAAGTTAAAAAATATTAAATTTCAATCGGCTGCTTGATAAAACTAACAAACCCGCCCCCCCCTTAAAACCCAATTTAGAATTATTAAAATGGAGACCAAATTAAAACCATCTCAGCCAAGGCCGGCCTGCTCAAAGAGCCAGGTCTTCAACGCGCGCCTGAAAGCCCTCAGGTCCGTGCCGGTACGGAGCTCATTTAAAAATGAGTTTAATTCTTTTTTATGTGATATATTAATATATTTCGGTAATATAGACAGAATGTCACTTCATCAAGAAATACATCAACTCTACATTCTTACAATTGTTGCTATTAAAGGCTTTTTAGAGCTCAAAATAGGCTGAATTCTTCAAAAGAAAGCACTGTGCTTAGAAAAGCTAGGACCAGTTCATATCAGTGGCCATCTTAATTACTGGGGAAAAAGGCTTTTGCCTTTGGGGAAAGTCACTTACCCAACATTTTCTGCATCTTCGTCACACTCAGCTCTGTACTTGCAAATTCCACATTTGGAATGTTTTCTATGAATGTCCGTTCCAGATCCTTCGTACTCTAATAAAACAAAGCCACATCAACAGAGTATCATCTAATGAACATTTCTAAAAGAGTGAAAAATATTTTTCATATTATACATGTATTATTCATATTATACAACATATTATACTTCTCTGTAGACCTGGATTAGATAACATTAGTCATTCTACTTGCATTCTATCACTTACTGTACTTCTCATCATTATAACAAATTCTGGTCCCACCTTAGGCATGAAAGCCAACCTGAAGACTTGACTTTGGTCCAGTCAGTTTTTCTCAGTTCAATCCACCTGACAGAATGCTTGTTGTTGGGAAAATAGGAGGAAGGAGTATTATGTAAGTTTGCCACCTTGAATTACTTGTAAATTATTGAAGGTAGGATAAAGAAATTCTTTTTAAAAATCCTATTTAGAATTCACTGAAAAAATAAAAAAAAAATATGCATGCTCTATATTCTATGGCCCTGACAGAATCTAAGTATCTAAAATAGCAACAGTCTAGATAGAACAACAATTCATAAAAACATAAAGGGCCTAGGGATGCATAGCTGTAAAAAGTTTTACTGAAGTGTATCCACTGCAGCTGAAATGTCTAGACTTACAGTGAATGTCAGGTTATTACCTTGAAATAACAGCAGACCTATTTTTTTAGAATTATGTAAATCCCATACCCTTTAACTTAGTTGCTTATGCTAGTAATAATAATATAGCACATAACTGAGTCAAAACTAAATTATTTTAAATGTCACTGGTTTCATTGGGAGAGTTAAGTGTTCAGCTTCTTTTCAGGAGCTCTTAAATGTACACATAACGTATCCATTTAAACTATTGTGGCACAACAGTGGCTATAACAAAATTATATTAGATGCTATCATAACATGAATAAGAATATAAAAAAGGATTACTGATCTGTTTTTTTTGCCTGTGCCATTATCTATTAATAAGATTTCATCAAGACGGGTTGGGGTTTTTTCATTTTTGTTTTTTTGTTTTTATACAAGCTTGTTAAACTAGAAAAACCAGAATGTTTTGTCAGCAAATGGCAAGAAAAAATGCATGATAAATTCTGCCTCTGATTTATTTCACCAGGAATTTATAATACAACATCAATATATGTTTGGATTGCACTAGAACACCTCAGAGATCCCTTCCAGCCTTGATTCTATATTCTATACTTATTAGTATATTTGAATATAAAGTTAAAAAAACGCTTTAATGGGAAAAGCAGCAACACTTTGCATGTTATCTGAGGCAAAGATGTGAATCCACAAAATTGTATTTACCAACTCACAGACAAAACTCATTTTGTTTATATATAGAACTGGTAGAAACAAACATCCAATTCAAGTAATTCCTCAGACTTGGAAACTTTTACGTGTCTGAACTTCAACTTCCAGAATTCTCCAGCAATAAAGCTGGTTGGGGAATTCAGGAAAGTTGAAGTCCAGGCATCTTAAAAGATACTCAGATTGAAAAACTTTGATTTAACTCCAAGTGATAAATGATCAACTCTATTCCTCCACCCCCACAAGATCATATACTCTTCTTTCTTTCATGTGAAGCTGCAGTTAATTTCAAAAATGGAATGTCTCTTGCATGCAACCATAAATTTCATTTTGCTGTTAGTAACAGCATAAAGTGGTAGATACAAATCTTATGAATAATTGCTCTGCAGCAAATATTTGATAGATAGGGAGTATCAAAGGAGAAAGCAAAATATTTTTTAAAATACTTAATATAACTAGTATTGGGCATTTCCACTGTTTAAGTTTTAAAATAATTAAAAGGCAGATACTCCTGGCTTTTTTTTCAGTAATTGGTCAGCATTCTGATAAATGAGTATAACTTGCCAGAAGCTGGATAAACACTCTCAGCTCAGTTCACCCTATATCTTCATAAATAAAATTAGAAATTCAAGAATGCTACAATCTCAGGACTAAATAATAAACCACTGAAAAAGAATTCCAAAGATCAGACAAAACCTTCAGGCACAAAGCTTTGTCAAAGGTCAACGATGTCACAAGAATGACTGGGAAGGATGCAAATCAGTAATGTTGTAGGAAAAAAATGCTTCCCCAGAACCTTAGGAAATAAATGCATCTTGGAATACCAAAGGAACTGAAGAGCTGCAGAACCCTGTCCATGTCCTTGAAGAGTCCTGGCTAACTGGAAAGGTGCCAGAGGACTGGAGAAGAACAGATATAGCTCCTCTTTTCATAAAAAGAAAAAAGAGGACCCCTGTGAGCCAGTGAACCTAACTACCATCTCCAGAAAGATATTACAACAGGTAATAAAGTAGGCTATTTATAATCATCTCTAAGTTAATGCTGTGATTGCTAAGACCAGAGGTCTCCAAACTTGGCAACTTTAAGATTTGTGGACTTCAACTCCCAGAGCTATGCTGGCTGAAGAATTCTGGGAGTTGAAGTCCACAAGTCTTAAGGTTGCCAAGTTTGGAGACCTCTGGTCTTAGCAATCATAGCATTAACCTACTTTATTACCTGTTCTAATATCTTGGTTTTGAAAAAAATAAATCGTATGTGACAAATTTTGTTTCTTCCTCAGATAGAGTAGCTACCATAGTGGACAAGGGAACTACTGTATATATAATCTACCTTGATTTCAGCAGAGTTTTTGACAAAGATTCACATGATGTTCTCATTAACAAACTGCTGATTTGGATAACAATACGGTAAGGTGGCTCAACAGCTGGCTGGCAACTGCATCCAGAATTAATTGCATTCAGCATGAATGGCTCTACATCAAGTTAAAGAGCAGTCATCAGTGCAACCTGTAAGAATCAGTCTTGGAGCCAGAATTATTCAACACATTAATGAATGACCTGGATTATAAGATTAATTGATTGCATATCAATTTGCAAATTATACAAAGTGGGAGGTCTAGCCAAGATCTAGGTAACTGAAAGAGAATGTAATTGATATGAACAACTTCGAAAACTGGACTGAAAAGAACTATGCATGTTGAGTAATATTATATTTAGGGAGAGAAAAATGTAGGACACATATACAAAATGGGAAAAATGTGGTTTGAAAAGAAAATATCTGAGGAGGACTGACAACATGCTGAACTACAATTTCTAGAAGAGTTAAAACAGTTGTAACTACAATAGAAGCACTGCATTAAAGATACATGAAATCAGTATATTCCTCTCTTTATTGAACACTGGAGTAATCGATTACAGCTTACAATTCTGAGTATTGTCTTTCCAAAAGGTTATTAATGTTTATTTATTTTATTTATTTGATTTGTCAATTGCTTACAGGATACAGGTATAAGAATAAACATAGTTTTGAATACATGAGATAGATACTTATAAGAAAAATAAAAATAAACAATAGGACAGGGACGGTAGGCATGATTGGTGCACTTATGCATGCCCCCTACAGGCCTCTTAGGAGGGGGTGAGGTCAATAGTAGACAGTCTAAGATTAAAGTTTTTGAGGTTTGGGG
This sequence comes from Bungarus multicinctus, assembly GCA_023653725.1. Taxonomy (NCBI): domain Eukaryota; kingdom Metazoa; phylum Chordata; class Lepidosauria; order Squamata; family Elapidae; genus Bungarus; species Bungarus multicinctus. Next base: position 9,888,345 of record CM042846.1, read on the forward strand.
AAGAAACCAGAGAGTCAGGTAGAGTATTCCAAACATTGACCACTCTGTTGCTGAAGTCGTATTTTCTGCAGTCAAGTTTGGTGCGGTTAACCTTGAGTTTGTTATCTATTGTTTACTCTAGTGTTGCTATGGTTGAAGCTAAAGTATTCATTGACAGGTAGGACATTACAATGTATGATTTTATATACTATACTTAGATTGGACCGAAGGCGTCGTAGTTCTAGGTTTTCTAGGTCTAGAGTTTCAAGTATGTTAGCGAGTTCAGAGAATGGTAAGAAAGAAGATACAGTAGAAGTAATGTCCAATGAGGACTGAAGAAACATTTGATGTTCAATCTGAAGAAAAGAAAGTTTTGAGTAGGCATACCAGTCATCTTCTTAAAAGAAGCTAGAGACAAGATGGCAAAGAATTGTTTTCTATGCTCAAAGACAGTAGGATGAGGAATAAGAGGTATAAGTTGCAACTATCTAGATTTCATTTTTTATAATATTAATATATATATATATGTGTGTGTTTTCATAGATTTTCATGGGTACAGATATGCAGGTCTTGCCATGTTCGGGTCTTTTCCCATGTAAAATTGAGACTATCTTGGCAATGTTTCAATGAGATCTCAATCTGCAAACATCAACTCCATCAACCAATCAAGAAGTGACAACACAGCCAACCTCCCCACCAGTATATATAGGGAGACAGCAGCTCAGATCACGCTTTGCTCACAGAAGCACAAAGCCGAAAACACCAGCCTGAAGATGGCGAGTGAGTTCTTGTCGAAACGTTGCCAAGATAGTCTCAATTTACACAGGAAAAGACCCAAACATGCCAAGATCTGAAAAACTCTAACTAAAATGTCTGGTCAAAAGCAGGACAATTGAACCATGAAGGTTATGGGTTCTACAATGCTGGTCGAGACTAGATTATCTCATGGATAATCTGATTAGTTTTCCTGCACATTGTAGAGTTGAATTAGATTGTTCTTGTGGTCCTTTCCAACTCTACAACTATAACTATAATTATAACTATAACTAACTATATATATTTGTAGAATTATGTGAATTATGTTGAATAGCAATGGCAAAATCTGAAGCTTTCCGGTTTTAATCCAGACTTTCAAGCTTTATGCTATATAAATTCCCAGTAGATTGTGTAACATTTCACTTGGGAGGATCATAATGTTCTATTTCTAATTAGAAAATCACTTCAAAATGCACCTTTTCAAATGTGTAAAATGTCTAAAACGTATTTCTATGCTTCACTATATGACATATATATTCATAGAAATATGTAAATCTAATCCACTAATAATCACAAGGAATTGTTCTGCAAAGTGTGACAGATGGCAGTCAGCTGTGTAGGACATGATGTTTATTAATTAATTTATTAATCAGTAAAAGCAATCTGCCACAGCTTCTCTACAATGACGAGATTTTAGAAATGATGAATCCAAAACAAATTATCCAATAGTCCCAAAGGTGTTTTTTCAAGAGGCAACTGAACTTTCTAGTTTTTCTTTGAAGACATTTCGCTTCTTATCCAAGAAGCTTCCTCAGAAAAACCAAAAGAAAAACTAGACAGTCTAGTTGCCTCTTGAAAAAACACCTTTGGGACAACAATGACCTCGATGACTCAGAATCTCCATAGACATATTATCCAAATAGAAGAGGATACATGTAGCTCAGGGCTGAATTGTGCAGCTCTTGGTGCTCTCTGAATTTGGTTGTGTACTTGCAAATATTTCACTACCCAACTAGGTAACATTACCAGAGGAAATGAGTGAGGGATTTATTCTCAGTTTATATAAGTAGCTTGCCCTACCAGTATTGAGGGGAGTGTGGGATAGTAGTAGTTATCTGAATATAGGCTGTTAGAGTGATATGTTCTGGTCTTTTTCCTTCTTACCTTTTTAATGGTCTGTTTAGAAGGTTGTTTATGTCCATGTGTCTACTGACAGCTGATTTGTCTAAATGTCAAATAGAGAATCCCCTAATGTTTCTGAACTTAGCTTGGTCTAGGATTTCCCAGTTGAAACTATGGTTAAGTCTGTCCATGTGTTATGAGACTAAGGAGTTTTCATCATATTTTTTGACTGTGTTCAGGGATAGGTTCTGCTACTCTTCTGTTATCTGTCCTACATAGTGACTGATTACAGTCTTTATAATGTAATGTTTAGATGACTCCCTGGAGTCTGGATCTTTTGGTTTACTAAGATGTTTTAAAGGCCTTTACTCAGCTTGTGTGCTACAATAATTCAGTCTACTTATAATAGTCTGTTGACTGTTTCTGAAATATTGTTGATGTATGGTAGTGTTAATCTTTTCATAGCTTGCTTTGGTTGTATTGTAAAGGGTTATGTGTCGGTACTTGTTGATATAAATGTGTGGGTATTCATTTTGTTGGAAACTGTTGTATAGGCCTCTCCATCCATCTCCTTGGTTCTAGTTCTTTGCATAGTTTTTAAATTTTCAATTCTTTTTCTCCTTATCTTTTTATGGATTGTAAGTCACCTAATCGCCTTGTTGGGAAAATGGGCAGCATATAAATTTAATAAATAAATAGCAGTCTGTTTCCTTTTTCAGGCTTCTGGGTTGCTACAGTGTGTTTGTACTCATTAAAGTAAAAGTTCTTACAGATTGAGGGAGGCTGTATTGTTACTTTAGTAATGGAACACTTGGTAAATGTTAGTTGTTTTTTTGATGCATTTAATTTGCTATTGTCTCATTTGCTGATGTGTGTTATTGTTGTTGCCTTCTTCTTCCCTTGTGAATGTTATTCCTCTAAAGATGTTATTGTTTGTTTCATGTATCTTCTCTATTGTTCCTTTTTTATGACAAAGTTGTGATTTATGTGCTGGATCCATACATACATGATTATGTATGAGAATGCTATATTTTCTAGGCATTGTCTTATGGTCTGCTATTAGTCCTAAGAGTGTTGATCCCATAGGTATTCCTCTGATTGGTTTGTATATTTGTCCTGCATCTAAATCCAAGCTAAATCCAAAAACACAAGGGAATCCTTGGAAGTGATGGCAACAAATCATCCATCAATGAAGATAAACTACATTTATAAACTATAAAAAAGCTAAGGAAACAAGAACACACATCCTCTCTATTAGCCGACACCCAGATAAGCAGGGATCAACACTACACAACCAAGCAGAAAGCAATACCCTAATCAAAGAACTATCAAGGAGAAAACTACACCCCCACCAAAACTGGCTGGGCAACCAGGATATATAAATAGGGAGCAAAACCAAACTCACTAGCACTGATTTCACCTAGTTGGGTAATGAAACATCTACAAGCAAATATCCACTCTCAGACAGCATCAACTTCTCCACAAAACAAATTATTTTAATAATAATTAACATGACTATCTGTATTGCAAGCATAACATTTCACCAGCTCGAAAGCTTAGACTGATCAATTACCATCTGTCCTCAATTAAATCTGGGATCGTTCTTAAGTATCTAATTTAAAGTTTATTTAGGTAAATAGACACACACTATGGTTAGCATTACATAAAAAGAATAAAGAATTAAACTGCCGGCAATGAACCATTACTCTACTTAAGAAACACAGAATAGGAATGCTGGGTCACATCCCAGCTATTTGTTCCAATAACTCTTGGTTGCCTGATCATATATGTTTCTTAGGTGTCTGCTGAGAGATGGAAAAAAGACAAGATGAGTGGAAAATACAGTCTGAAAGCAGCTATGCTAACATTATTTTACAAAGCTGTGTCTGCAGGAGACTGATTCATATGTAATATGTTATGCTGGTAAGTCTAAAGTGAATGTGAATCTCGTTTTATTTGTTATTTAGTATTACCAGATCAGTTTAACAGCCACCACCCCGCATCTATGATTCTAATTTTGTCTCATCTTTGGGCTATGATTTAAGCAGGCTCACCTTGCTGTTTCACGTAGTGTCATGCCCCTGTCGGAGTCTGAATCCGAGGAGGAAGACGAACAGCTGACAGGGAGTGGAAGTATGGCTCTGCGGCAATGGAGGAAACTGGGGAAGGGAAAGTCTAGCTGGGCAGAGAAGGGAAGAGGGAGAACAAGGGAGAGGGAGTTCACAGGAAGACCCAGGCCCACCCACTCTTCATCCGAGGGCATGCATGGAGGAATGGAGAAGAGAGCAACATGGGTTGTGTGGCTTACGGGGGAGGAAAGGGCCCTGATTCCCTTCATTAGCCACACCTGGGAAGATAGTTTAAAAGAGATGCATGCTGAGTGTGGCGTCTGCTGGAAACAACAAGAATTCATCTTGTGTTGACTTTGGTTATCTGTGTTCCTGGCATCCTCCCAACTGTGTTGAATTATGGCCGTTCCTTCATGACTGGAATTCCTTCTCCTGCCCTGCTGAACTAATTATCTAATCTTGCTTTGATTGGACTTACAGTTAGTTTTTGTTGACCACGTTTTGGACTTGATTCTCTGCAGCCAAAGGCTGTTCCTGGGAGAGTTTTTCTCCAGCCAGAAGGCAACTAGGATATTAGAAGCAAAGTTGGAGCTAATAAAGAGATTCCTACTGATTATCTAACTGTGTTGCCTTTGTGCATGACCCAGGTCATCACGCATAGCACAAAACACAGAAGAGTGAAGAGAATTAGGATCAGACATCATTACACAGACAATGCTTCCCATCACCACCACTAGCCATTTCAAGTACTGCTAGTGAGAACAAGACTGGGGTCAAATCTGTGGATTGCTTCTCTCCTCCTCCTTCTACATGGCTGGGAAAATAATTTAGACTACTTTTATAGATTAGAATAAAAGCAGCAGAATGTAAAGTTCATTGTAAGCTTATATGAACATAATTCTTCCCCGGGATTTTTTTTTATTTTAATAAAAGGAAATTAAGCTCTGCTGAAGTCCTTGACTCACTTACCTAGGAATTGTTAAACCTTCATTCAGATATATTCAGATATCTACATTTTGCCCTAACCAATGATTTACTGTTATAAATAATGTAGCCAGAATGCTTCTCTATACCCTGTACAGCCAAATTATCAAAAACTAGAATAATCTATGAACTTTTTGGCCTTTTAACCATCCTGGCACAAAAAGGTTCTTCCATCCATGAAACTCATTTCAGTCTTTCGCAGCTTTTTAAATATACAAGACCGCTAGCCTTGTCATTTCTAGCCAACAAGGTTTTTGACTACAGTGATGTTGTCCAAAATATCTAGAAAGCTCCAGGTGAGGAAAGTTCAAAATAATTCACCTAACTATTTTTATGGTGTTGTCACTTTACTATCTATATTCTGACAGCATCGTCAATAAAAGAAAAAAAGCTGACTGTAAATTAAAATAGCAATAACAAAGCAAATGTTGGGAACATTTTGCTTTATTTTATGCAATCTATTTTACATAAAAATATAATGAAAAACACTCCTTCGTCTTTTCTCCTAGATCATGGGTGTCAAACTCGCAACGACATGTCATCACATAACGTATCACAACTTTTTCCCCTTTCGCTAAATTGGGGGGTGGGCGTGGCCAGTGCATGACACATGTGGTCCACGGGCTGCAAGTTTGACATCCGTGTCCTAGATTATCTATACTGCTGTTGTCCTACAATCCTTCACTTACGTAGCTAGATTTATTCAACACCTTATTCATAAACTGTTCATTCAGTATGAATTACTTTATTCAGAAAACAAAATTCATTAAGTTCACTGAGTTTTAATGTCAGAGAAGAATGCAGGGGTTTGTTGACCAAATATAAGTTTGGTTTTCAAATAATTAAGGGAATATTAAGTATTCCAAGATAAAAGATACACAATATACAAATATGTATATAGTTAAGCATTTAACTCTTTCAAGGAGTTTTCCCCAATCTGGTCCAGCTGACTTTGACTTCAACTCCATCACTTCAGGAAGAGTGGTTGGAAAGAACCAGAGTTGGAAAATAATGGCTTAGTAATTTGGAATATTTGTTTATTTTGCATAAGTTTTGCACAATAGGCAAATGTATTTTCCAGCCCTACTACCTGACAGCTGTTTGAAATGAGGATGCTAGAGCTCAAATTTCTACTAAATTTCAGGTTCTCTTTGAATGTTCCATCCCAAAAAAAAATATTCACCAGCCAAATAAAGTATAAATCCTGTCTATACTATTTTGAAATTAATGCATTAACCAAATTATACCACATATTGATTTATTATCTCATTTGAATACTTTCTATCACAATACTCTAGTAGTCTGTAACATGCATCAAGACAACAACAATATAATAAATATAAAGGAAATTTCTAGCAAAAACTTTCACCCAAAGTTTATATGGAAACAAAAGACTGTTATCCAAATCAAACTACGCTAGTATCTCTAATTCTGAAATGTTCAGTTGAACAACTCTCTTAAGAGTCTTACTCCTCTCAGTCCCTCTGGCAGGTTTAGAAACTGGATTTTTTTTTAACATGTGCCCATATACTGAATTTACTTATTAATAAATATATTTACTTACTCACTCACTTAAATGTGCATATCTGTTGGATTTCTTGAAGCGTTTTCTATGCTTAGACAACACTAAGAGCTCAACAATTCAACCCTGAGCTATTATTATTATTATTATTTATTTGATTTATATACCGCCCCCTCTCCCCGAAGGGACTCGGGGCGGTGAACAGCCAATAAAAACACATATAACAAGGTACAAAATATGAGACAACATAGAATATTAAAATTTAAAAACTGAAATATAATATGGCTCTAATAAAATATAAACAAGTATTAAAAAGATTAAAACCCGATTAAAATTTAAAAACCCCTAGGCCAGTCCGGCCTGCCGAAATAAATGCGTTTTGAGCAACCGACGGAAGGCCATGAGATCGGGGGCGGCCCTTACCTCCGGGGGTAATTCATTCCAGAGAGGGGGTGCTCCCAATGAGAAGGCCCGCGCCCTCGGGGTCGCCAGCCGTCCAGCCGGCGGCACCCCGAGGAGGCCCACTCTATGGGAGCGTACCGGTCGGTGGGAAGCCGATGGTGGCAGGAGGCGGTCTCGCAAGTAACCTGGTCCCGAGCCATGGAGCACTTTAAAGATAGTGACCAAGACCTTGAAGCGCACCCGGAGGGCCACCGGGAGCCAATGCAGCGTGCGTAGAAGTGGCATAACATGGGAGCCCCTAGGTGCCCCCATTACCACCCTCGCGGCTGCATTCTGCACCAACTGGAGCCTCCGGATGCTCTTCAAGGGCAGCCCCATGTAGAGAGCATTGGCATAGTCTAGGCGGGAGATCACCAGGGCGGAAGTGACCGTGCGAAGCGCATCCCGATCCAGAAAGGGCCGCAACTGGTAGATCCTACGGACCTGTCCAAAAGCCCCCCTGGCGACGGCCGCCACATGATCTTCCAATGACAGCCGTACATCCAGGAGGACACCCAGATTGCGGGCCCTCTCTGTGGGGGCAAGAATTTCCCCCCCCACAGCCAGCGATGGAACCAGCCGGCTGTATCGGGGTGCCGGGAAGCACAGCCACTCAGTCTTAGATGGGTTGAGCTGAAGCCTGTTCCGCCCCATCCAACACCGCACGGCCTCCAGGCATCGGGCCATCACTTCGACGGCTTCATCGGGGTGGCCCGGGGTAGAGATGTACAGCTGGGTGTCATCAGCGTACTGATGGAACTCTACCCCAAAGCCACGGATGATCTCACCTAGCGGCTTCATATATATGTTGAACAGGACAGCTATACATGTATATTCTCTACTATTAAACTCCATCTTTGTCAAATATCAAAGGGCCCACATAAAACATGTTAACTTTTATAATTTTAACCAGAATGCTTTAAGCATGCACTTAATCCCTTATTTAAAAGTGCTCTCTTTTAATCATTCTTTCCAAGGAAAGTGAGGGGTTTTAGAAAAATGAGATTCTAGGAAATTTGTGCAAAGGAAAATAAACTTATATTGTTGCCAATAAACACTCAAACATTTCAAACTAGATTTCAGCATTCAAATGGAAAAAAGAATCAATACTTACCTCCTTCTCCTGATCCAGAGCCATTATCTGGAGACAGAGAAAGAGACAGACAGACACAGAGAGAGTGAGAGAGTCTGTTATTCAGGATGGCACTTTTTCCTTTTTATTGTACATTTAGAAATGTATTCTAGAGAAAACAGAATTGCATATAGACAAAGAACTCTTCATTTTTTTCCAAACTCAGCAGTCACCTTCAATTGTAACTAGCATTATACATTTGTATTTACAATATACATTCATTTCTCTTTCTACGTTATTTAAAAGGTGGAGGCAGGGGGGCGGAATGGGGGGAACTGATAATGAAACACATCTTGGCATGATTTATCAAAAGAAGATCCTATAAGCTGTTGTAGGAGTAAAACATGTACATGTGAAGGATGGAAAGTGCAGACTGTAATTAAGCGTTCTTAAGGCTCAGTTCTTATTCCCTTTCAGCTTTTACAATAATATAACTGGCTAATTAAAAACACTAAATTATAGATGTGATCTGTGTAATTGAATGTGTTATATACTATTTGGTCGTAGCATGATTGTTTTAATTATTTTTGTCTGATTTATAGAGATTTTTAAATATTGTTTTTTTTCTTAGCTGCCCATATAAGAAGGGCAGCCATGTATTTTTTCTAAATACATAAAATAAAGCAAAAATGAACACATTAACAAGTTACTTCATAGGAATTCCACAGATGTTTACCTCTGCACCCTTCCAAAAAGCAGGCACTCAACAACTTCTTACCATTTCATAGCCTGCTAATGCCACAATTCAGAGGCTTATTCAACAGATATAGCACCAAATGTACAGAGGAATCACAGGCTCAACGGGACATATGATGCTGGAGGTCAGAGCAGTTCTGACTTAGTCCAGATGAACCAGAACCAACCCTTCCCTTCCAGCAACCAAAATCTTTGGCAGAGCTTTCTCTTAACCATTCATTCCCATTTGATTAGATTTTAGCCCCTTACAAAAATGAGCATTTGGATGTGTACGTGAGAAATTCCAATAGAAGATTGATTTTCATGGTGAAAAGTATAAAAAACTTGTTTCTGATTTAGCTTCAACTCAAAAGAGAGAAATGGAGCAGCATAATAGAGACAGAACAACTTTGAAATCAGTTCCCTCCTGTAAAATACTGTACCAAACCATAGATATAATGGGGACAAGACTAATAGATATTGTAGTATGCATCCAATGGAATAAATATAATGTCCTCAGATAAAGAACTGTTTTGTTTGTGTGTCACAGTTCAATACCCCAATACATGAGACACATATATCCTTCAAAAGAGCTCTGTCCGTGGTGAACAATTTTTTTCTCCCATAACAAAAAGAAAGAGAGAAAGAAATATTAACTAGCTAGCAAAATGACTGCAATTTATTTCCTGAAATTTTTATAAACCTAGCAGTGACTTAATGGAAGTTGTTCAGAGAACTGTTCTCATTTTATTTTTTCCTTCTTTCCATTTATACCTTGATCCTTCCCCCTTTAGAATTTTTCTGCCATTGTAAATAATACCTTCTAGAAATACTCTATCCTGCATTTAGTATTATGGAAATAAAAATGAGGCAGCTACTTGCAAAAAGCACAAGAGAGAAGTATAACAGTGATCTAATAATGAAGTAAGAAACACAAAGAAAAGCTTCACATCTGAAGGAAAGGTAGTTCATATCAAATAACTTAATTAAGCGGTACACAATGACAATAAATCACCCAACACCATTGCCCAAACTACTTTTATTGTCAAAATTACTGTACAAATTGTTTCTGGAATATTATGATTTAAACTTAGCTATTCAATGAAGGTTTGTCAGTGCAACTCAGGCATTGAAGTAATGGAAATGGCATAGATTTTCCTCATCTCCTTTTTTTCTTCAAACAATTACCTAAAATGGAAGCTTATAAGTGAAGGAGATAGGAGACCTTTAACAAGCACTACAGATAAATCCTCCAGAGCAAATGTACCACGGAAAATGTTCTTATGCATTAAACTTGATTACCTTAATGTGAATCAATTCCAGTTTTCTTTTGAAAAATCAATGAAAACAATTAAAAACTCTTGGTTTACATCATCTTCACCTCAGCTTGAAAATTATAAGTAAAGATGATGAATGAAATCTTCAGGTTCTTTCCCCCTGCTTTAACAGGCTTGTTTTCTTATATCTAAAAACAAATAAGGGAAGCCCTTGATCGAATAATAAATTTGATAATTTTTCAAGAATCAAAAGACCCCTGTAGTTTTTTTGGCTATTACAGACTAAAAAGGCTACTCCTCTGAAAAAAAAGGAGAACTGTTTTAATTACCCTCAAAAGACTTAATAAACTCATGTTTTGGTCACAATGAAGATGCAGTATTAGTCATGCCCCTGGGAATTCTGGGAATCTAATCCTAGCCCATCAGCGATAGCAAGCCTCTAAATACCACTTCCCAGAAAACCACAGCAGAGAAGAGTTATTGATCTGATGTTCTTGTAGGATCCATCAGACCTATTTGTTTAGTCACTGTGGGAGACTGGATGGTAGCCTAAGTAGGTTGTGCAAGAAAAAGCAAGGCAACGAATAGAATGCAGAGAAGTCTAGTTACATGGTCACTTTAAGCTTAAGTTATGAATGGGCTGCCGATACCTCATTGAACTGCTACCAAGTTTAAGAACATATTTTATATCAAGCAAAGAACATTTACCTATCCTGAAGAACCTTCTATATAGGCGGAGCTCAATTGCCTAATAATGTTCAGCTCCCTTCTGTACCATTCACTGAATAGGTTTATTTTTTCCTAAATCATTCTGTCATCCTTAAAACATAATCATTCTTTTTTTTATTAAAAAAAAAACTTTTTTTTTAAGTTGTCTTCTTTGGATGAAGATGTTCTTCATTCCTCCCCCTCCCCCAAAAAAATTCTGCAACACCACTGAAATGCTATAGTCCTTCTGCCAAAAATTCTTTGTAGGCAAGACCAGTTCCAGACATTTGCTTTCATAGCTAATTTAAGTACCTATAATTAAATATGATTTGCACCTGTATTTTTAAATGATACTAAATTTGGCTGATTAACCTATGAAACAAAGGCTCAATTCAATATTTTAAATTAGAGAAAGAAGAAAGAAAAGAATCTGCACTGTCAATACAGTTTTTTCCATATGCAAAAAACTTCCGTAAGTAGACCTCTTCTTCCAGGCGAAAATTTGAATTGCAAATTGCAATCAATAAACAAGAGTCCCATGGTTCACTCTATAGTGGAGACTGGACATTAAAAAATTTGAAATGCTCGTGTTGGCACGACATTCTAGGTAGTAGCATCATTGCAAAGGATGGCTGGGAAATATCCAGTGACAGCTTTTTTCCCCGAGGTTAAAAGCAGCATGGATTCAGGATTTCATCAGAAGAGGAAAAGATGAAAATTATTCACTCTGCAGCTGTTAATAATTTAAACAAATAAACAAGCTGTCAGGACTAGTAAGGCATCGAAGAACACATCGCCTGTGGCATTCAGGCTGGTGCAGGAGCTCATGGAATCCAACATTCACCCATTAAAAAAAAAAGCTATATACCAAAAGCAGGATTCCAGAAAAGACATTTGACAAGGACTCTTCTCCTCAACTGCCCATTTTCTCTGAATTGAAAGACCATCCAGTTCTATGTGCCCCACCTGCCATCTGAATTTACTCATTCCAGATACAAGTTTACAACCCCAGTGAGACTCAGGCCCAATCTTCTAGCAGCATCATTTCCATCTGCTACCTGTCCTCTTTATATCCCTTCTCTCTCCAATCTACTGTATGCCTGCTGGCAATTAGCCTCCAGTCTCAATGTCAACAGCGAAGTTTCTACCTAATTGCCCAGAGCAGGACTGTTGAAGATAGGCCTTTAAACTATTGCTTGGCAGGAGATAGAGGGAGGCTTTTTCCTACAATTCCTGGGAAAGTGTTTGCAAAGTTCATTCTGATTGCTTATGGCAGAGTCATTTGTTCCTCCTTGGCAGAAAGCACAAGGCAGCTCCAGTTCGAATATAAAGACAGTGTGGGATGCTCAGAAACATTTCCAGCACTGTACAGTTTTAGATCTGAGATAGCTTTTGCAAAGAGCATCTGTAGCATAACAGATACTTTCAAAGCATTTTCTCAGAATCCCTTTTCCAAAATGGATGTAACATATCTTGTGCATTAAAATGTAAAATGTGGTGACACATTCTCATACATAACTAGATTTTGTAGCTTGTCTGACTAACAGCTGTTTTGCACTGGTAGAGATAGATCTTTCAGTTCAGCAGTTAACACCAGTATTATATCCAAGTCAGGAACCTATTACTTAAATCAGCAAGAGACCCTTTGAAAGATTCCCTCATTGCCAAAAGCCTGAGGGGCTTTTCCTGTGTGTTCTCAAGGTTACGGACTGTTCTTATCAGGAAGGTGTGTTTGGCCCCAATTTCCCAATGTTTGGGGAAATGGTCAAAACCCCTCTTTTTTTTTTTTTTTGCTATTTATTAGTTAACTGGATTGGTTGTAATTGTACTTTTTAATTTTCCCTTCATTTTAATTGTATTGTTTTATTCTTTTTAACCATGTCTCACTACAAGCAACCTTGGTGTGGTATAGCTATCAAGGAAGAATACAAATTTAATATATAAAGTGTGGTGGGAAGAGTTGCACCTTTCTGAACACTTAAGAAGATGGAGGGAAGACATGCTTGGGGGCTGCACAGTGATGGAATGATGTACGTGTTCCTTCCACAGTTTATGTGCTCTATGCAAGGCAAGTGACATAAACACACAGCATGCACATGGGGAAAAGGCATAGGCAATGGCATGTTGTGTGGGTGTGTATACACACACACATACACACACGCACACACACATTCTCATTAGCAATTTGCAAATGAAAACCAATGAGTCCTGGCCGAACATGCCTCTAATAACAATACAGTTCAATGTGTCGTTTGTCATCTTTAAAGCCCTCTAGGGGCCAAGTTACCTACCAGACTACCTATTCCCTGAAGGTTTCTGCCTACTCAGACTGTGCTCTGGATCCTCTTGATGAAACTATGTTGCCTGATGGGCTCTAGGAAGCCCAATTTCTCTGTTATGGTGCCATCATCCCCTGGGGATACAGACGGCCCTGTTAAACTGGCCTTTTAGAAGACCTGACTTTTAAAAGACTAGGACCCGGATATTAATGGAGCTCTGATATGTTTCCCTCTGTGTGTAATATGTTTGTAATGATATCTTTATAGTGGTCTCAACCAGGGGTGGGATTCAAATTTTTTAACAACTGGTTCTGTGGCCGTGGCTAGGTGAGCATGGTTAGATGGACATGGCCATTTGACTGGGTGGGCATGGCTTCTTTTTTTTTTTGGGGGGGGGGGAAGCACCCCCTGCCCGTTTTTGTTTTTTTTTTGCCTCCTGGGTCTCAGGAAAGCCTCGGGGGGGGGGGGAGAGTTTTTGCTCCCAGAAGGCTTCCCTGGGGCCCAGGAAGGCTATAAACAGAGTGCAGGGGGGGCACAGCACCCCTCCATGCTCCGTTTTTGGGCCTCCTGGGCCTCAGGGAAGCCTCCTAGGTGAAGCAGTAAGACAGCGAGGGGGATCCCGGCACAGCTGGTGGTCAGGAGAGGGGAAAAAAAGAAATACCTTAAGGAGTGACTGGGCGGGGGAGAATGCAGTTAGCGATGTCTGGCATGCACGTGATGTTGTACATGCGGGATAAGGACTGACTGGGTGGGAGGGCCGGGGCCAGCCAGGGGCACGATTTGCCAGTTCTCCAAACTGTGCAAAATCACAACAACTGGTTCTATAGAACCAGTCCGAACCAGTAGAATCCCACCCCTGGTCTCAATTTTGATTTTTCTTTTCTTTTTTTCCCCAATTTATTTTGATAATTGTATTGTATTTTGAATCTTTGCTTGTTACACAGAATACCACTGGTTACATAGCTGCCACGTGCATTTGTTTAATAAAGAAGTAAAAATAGTATTCCATTTCATTCAGAGAAAGTTTAGCTCCTGCTTCTGGTTTGGCCTTAATGTCTTAGATATGGAATTGAACAGCAAAAGGAAAGTGGGTTAAAATCTTCCTCTCATTACCCATGATAAAAAATAAAACCAATGCTGCCACTGCCCCCCCCCCACTTCACTCCCCAATAATGTTGTCATCATTGCATTTTTGAAGTTTAAGTGTATGTTACAAAATTTAGATGTTCTAAGTCCATAATAAGAGTTAATTACTTCAAAATGTGGGATACTGATTTGAAGTTAAGTGTGGTCTTGGCCTTTTCTTTGGTAAAAAACAAACGAGAACCAAATGCATATTTGTTATCCAATTTTAAAATTAACTTTTAATTATAGAAATAATTAATAGTTGGATTTTTCCAGTTTAACAGTTATAATAAGAAGACTGCACTTTCTTATGAACACAACTTTCTGACAGGAAATTCAGTTCCATTATAAAAGCCAGCTTTAGCAGAAATCAATCCAGGGAACAATTATTTGGGTTATTGTAGGTAAGTTGAAAAATGCACAGCATTGAAAGAAATAGAAAGGCTTTACTTCTTCTATATCTAATTAGTCAGCATCCTGTAGCAAGGTCTGTTTGAACTCAGATTGTAAAACATTGTGAGACATAACTTCTGCAATTAAAGATGGAATTACTAATGTTGTTAAGTAATGGAATTGTTTAGTAAATTACTGGAACTTAATAAGAAAAAAGGGGGCATTTTAGCTAAAGGTATTATGTGGGAAGCTATTATAATATATAAACAAGTATTATAATACTTGTACTGTAATATAGAAACAAGTGGATAAGCATCCATGCACCTTAAGTATACTGTAATAAAATGACCGGGAGCAAATCACAGATTCACACTATAGGATCACAAGCTCCCTCTGCTGACACAAATTTCTTACCATCAGCAAGAATTATTGTAATTGTTCTATACTATAAAGTTACTACATAGGATCCCCAGCTTATTTAGGATTTCAAAATAAGATTTGAGTCTAAGAAGTTGGAGTGCAGGTAATCCTCACTTAGGATTGTTCATACTTTGTGACTACTGGAAGTTACCGCAGACCTCTTCAGAGCTATTTACAGACTAGTTCTGAAGTACTGACAACTATGCCCCCTCCATGGTCATGTGATCACATATTGTGCACTTGGCAACCATTTTGCAATTTTGCCATTTGTAGTTTCCTGCAGTCACATCACTACAATTTTTATCATTTTTTGTCAGTTTTCAGTTTACTTCTGGTTTGCAGGAAAAAAAAATACCCATTGAAGAAAATGGGTTCATTTAACAATTGCCACATTCACTTAACAACAGATGATTTGCTTAATGACTGCAACCAAAAAAATTGTGGTGACCTGCTTAATGACTGCCACCACTTACGACTGTAATTCTGGACTCACTTAAGATCATCAGTCAAGGACTACCTGTATACATTTTCCACAATTATGGGATATATCCAAGTCACACTTGTATTTTAAAACCTTTCTATTTTTGTTTTCAAATGCTTTGTGGAACCAAATCTTAATTTTAATTTTACCTTCCCAGAAAAAACTTTTGATCAAGAATGGAAAAATAAGTCATAACAATTTGACCAGCAAGTTGTAGTCAAAACCATTAATTTGCCATTTTAGATGCTTTTATTACAACTTCAAACTTATCAAAAATGTGCTAGGTGTTAAGATGGGTTATGCAGGTTCTATTATCTTGAGGGCATAGCATGGCATGTTCCTCAGTTCTACGCTACAAAAAGTACACAGGAACAAAGCCTATTTAGGGTGGGTGTTGAAAATTTATAAAGACAGAAATGATTGTCTTACATATCCACTTGTTATTTCCCCCTCACATTTCAATTTTTTCCCCCCAAGAGCCAATTTTTTGCCTCTATCTATGCTGGGACCATAGAACTAGCAGCCATCAACCAAGTCATAATTTTTGCTTTGTAACTCTAAGGTATCATGGAATATTTAGTTGTTTTTGGCTATATCATGCATTCTCCTTTTTTAGAATTTCTGTCACAGCTAAACCTTTGCAAAATTTCCATCTTTTCCTATAAGCACAAGAATATAAAAAAAAGTTCCCAAGAACATTATTAAAATCTCATAACTCACATCTACTTGAGGCAATGGAGCAACTTTCAACCAGAAGGTACTAATGAATTTTGTTTTAACAGTAAAAGTGCTGCGATAATAAAATATTCTAAATGTTGTGAACTCATAAGGTAATTACAATAATAGTTAAATAAAGTAAATATCAGGAACAATAAAACTTTATTTCTCTTAACGTCTTAGGAAAAATATTGTCTGCATGAACACAACTATCAAACAAGAAAACAGTGCTAAACAGCATTTTAAATACTTTTCCTTCATCACCTTTTATAGATGGGATGTTCTAACTAATTTTGTCTATATTCTTGAGATCAAACAAACCTTGCCTGAATCTGTATATGCATCAGAAATAGGGAGCAATGAAAATTAGTTGCATGTCACTGTAAGGTAATCTGTTTTGAATACTCATATAGTGTATGGAAAGCCACCTAATTTTACTGCCTATGAATAGTAAGAAACGGTTTGCAATCTTTGGTTGTTATTTGAATTTGGAAAGTTGCATGCTTTTGAGCTTTGATTTTTGTTTGTTCTGTAGAAGGCACTGTAATTCTCAATAATTCTCAGTAATAAGTATTTTAAGTATTCAGCTTAGACACACATAGCAATTATAGCAGAAATTGATAATATGCACTGACACCATGGCATTCACAATAACCCTTAATTTCCATGAACTACTGAAAAATTCAAAAACAAATTAAACAAATTAAAAAAAAGGTCAAAACTCACAAAATTAACAGCGCACATTAAGACTTCATTGTTCATATATAAGGTTCATAAAATCCCTATGTTTTCAATTTGAAGATCTTGTAAGATACCAGCCAATTGTAGTTATTACAAAGGATTATAATTTTTGATGCCTATGACCTCAGGCAGGCTTGTGTAATGGTTTTCATCTTCTCCAAAGAATGCTAACCCAAGTTACAATATCAGGGAAGGAAAGAAGAGAGACTGTCTTAACATTTGGTCAATATAAAAGAAAAAAAGAATGACATAGCCATGGGTGTATATTATAGGCCACCCAATCAAGCAGAAAAAATAGATGTTCTTTTTGTCAGAAAATAACAAACATATGCAGGAAACACACAACAATAGTAAGAGACTTCATTTATCCTGATATCAATTGAAAAACTAATTCTGCACCAAGTGAGAAATCAAATAAGTTCCTAACCAATCTAGCTAATAACTTTGTTGTCCAAAAGGTAGAGGGTGAAACTAGAGGGACTGCCATACTGGACTTAATTCTTACAAACAGAGAAGAAGTGATAGAGGGAGTTGAAACTGCAGGAACCTTGGGTGAGAGTAACCATGTCATACTAGAATTCAACATAACACAAACACAAGCAACAGAACATAATGACACCAGAGTCATGGATTTTAAAAGAGCTGATTTCAATAAACTCAGAGAGAACTTGGAAAAGATTCCATGGATGAAAATCCTAAAGGGGAAAACAACTCAAGAATCTTGGGAAACTTTAAAAAGTATGATCATAGAAGCCCAGACCAGCACAATACCACTGAGAAAGAAAAACAAGAAATCCAAGAAGAAACCAGCATGGCTGTAAAAAGATCTCTCTGGCAAATTGAAAGAAAAAAAAAGACTAGTACAAAAAATGGAAAGAAGGACATATAACTAAGGCAGAATATTAGCAGATAGCCAGAATCTGCAAAGACGAAGTCAGGTGAGCGAAGGCTCAGAACGAACAAAGATTTGTAACAAAAGTCAAAGATAATAACAAAAAGTTTCTTCCAACGTATAAATAACAAGAAAAAAATCAAGGAAACAGTCGGTCCACTAAAGAGAGAAGATGGCAAGGAAGTAACAGGCAACAGAGAGAAAGCAGAACTGCTTAACTCATTCTTTGCATCCATCTTCACGCAAAAAGAAACTATAGCTCAACCCATCAAAAACATAACTGTAAAAGACAGACCAGAAATAAAAGTTAAAATAAGCAAAAAAAAAAATAGTAAGAGAACACCTGTCTGATCTTGATGAAAACAAATCACTGGGGCCTGATGGATTACATCCCAGAATTTTAAAGGAGCTGGCAGAGGTCATCTCAGAATCACTGCACCATATCTTTCAAAAATCCTGGAGCACTGGGGAACTGCCAGAGGACTGGAAAAGAGCTGATGTGGTTCCCATCTTCAAAAAAGGAAAAAAAACAGACCCAGGAAACTATAGACCAATCAGCCTAGTATCAATACCCGGAAAGATACTGGAAAAGATAATAAAAAAACAGATCTGCCAACATCTAAAAACAAGTAATAACTAGCAGTCAGCATGGGTTTGTTAAGAACAGATCATGCCAAACCAATCTTATTTCATTCTTCAATACAGTGACTAAATTAGTAGACCAGCAAAATACTGTGGACACAATGTATTTAGATTTCAGCAAGGCATTCGACAAAGTAGACCACAACCTACTTCTTGGTAAGCTAGAAAAAAGTGGAATAGATAGCACCATCACTAGATGGACTCGCAACTGGCTGGCAAACAGTACTCAACGAGTAGTCCTTAATGGGTCTAAGTCTACATGGAGGGAAGTAAGCAGTGGGGTGCCACAAGATTCCGTCTTAGGTCCAGTACTCTTCATTAATCTTCATTAATGACTTAGATGAAGGAATAGAAGGGGAACTTACCAAATTTGCAGATGATACTAAGCTGGCAGGAATAGCTAACACCCAGAAGATAGATACAAGATCCAGATGGATCTTGACAGACTAGAACACTGGGCCATGTCTAACAAAATGAAATTCAATGTAGAGAAAAGTAAAGCCTACACTTAGGCAAGAAAAACCAAAAATACACATATAGACTGGGTGAAACCAGGCTCAATAGCAGTAACCGTGAGAGGGATCTTGGAGTCTTAGTGGACAACCAGCTAAATATGAGCCAGCAGTGTGCAGCAGCAGCCAAAAAAGCTAATGCAATCTTAAATTGTATTAACAGAGGAATACAATCAAGATCAAGAGAAGTACTAATACCACTCTATAAAGCCTTAGTAAGACCACACCTAGAGTACTGCATCCAGTTTTGTTCACCACGTTATAAAAAAGATGTTGAGACTCTAGAAAAAGTACACAGAAGAGCAACCATGTTGATTAGGGGACTGGAGGCTAAAACATATAATGAACGGTTGCAGGAACTGGGCTTGGTTAGTCTAGTAAAGAGAAGGACCAGGGGAAACATGATAGCAGTCTTCCAATATTTGAGGGGCTGCCACAGGGAGGAAGGGGCCAAGCTATTTTCTAAAGCGCCTGTAGGCCAGACAAAGAATAATGGATGGAAACTGAACAAGGAGAGAATCAACCTGGAAATAAGGAGAAACTTTCTGACAGTGAGAACAATCAACCAATGGAACAGCTTGCCTTCGGATGTTGTGGGAGCACCATCACTTGAGACTTTCAAGAAGAGATTGGACTGCCATTTGTCAGAAATGGTGTAGGGTCTCCCGCTTGGGCAGGAGGTTGGACTAGATGACCTACAAGGTCCCTTCCAACTCTGATTATCTGTTATCTGTTTTGAAGAAATATTGTCTATAAAATATCCTTTCAGTCTCTCAGCCAATGCAGCCCATTAGATGGCACCAGCCTGAACAAAATCTGGCTGAAACTTCTACACAGTCAATAAAGAGCTACAATGAACTGTGAGTATGATTTTACTCTCCCTTTAGGCAATTACATTATTTGAATTTAATCCATTCTATTTTATCATCCAAAATGCAAATGAACCAAACAAAGCAGCTTAACAAACAGTACTCAACTTTGCCAGAGAAAGAAAAGGAAAGAAAAATAAAGACTTGTATTCAAATAGCATACATTAATGGTACCCACGGGAGGATATCAGAGACTGTGTGCCTACTTGGTTCATCCCATTAGTATATGGATGCCAGCCAATTAGTGTATTTCCGATTCAAAAAATTAAAATAATAATTTAAACTAATTTTGGGAATAGAAAGGCTGGTAAGATACCCATTTTCTTTCTGCTTCAATTACAACTCACCAGATTTCAGTCTTCGTTCTACCCCAATTAAATAGTTTGATTTATCTTGCCCTAATCCACTGGGGGAAGGGACAGCAATGTTTTTTATTATATTCTCTAATATAAGAGACTCTTTATAATGCTTATTTTATTTAGATCAATTAAAATGCATTTTTATCATGATAAGTACATTTGAAAGCCTATTGATTTATTCTCATCTCAAAAGGTGCTCAAATTAATAATACATTAACTATAATTTGTTTCACAAGAAAATGAAAGTAGTATGAAAAATAGATAGGAAAATATTTTATTTTATTTTGTAATCAAAGATAGTGATAGTTCAACAAATAATACAAATAAAGCCAAGTTTAAACTTTAATCAGAACTTCTCTCTTTAGGCCAATAAAGTTACAAACATATAGCAAAAACTCTAATTAATCTTGCAACCATGCCTAAATTAAACACTGAATATAGCTAACACTAAAACCTATAACAATTTAAAAGGATTTAACACTGCTAAATATTTACACAAATAATACATATTTTAATGAAATGTCATCATTTGTGCAATAATAATTGATCAGTAAACTTAAATGAAATAAAATAATAAAATAATTGAAAATGACTAACATTTTATATATACAAATTCCTCTAAATCAGGAGTATCAAACTTGATTTCATTGAGGGCCACATCAGAGTTATTTGACTTTGGGGGGCCAAGGTGGGTGTGGCCAGGGTGGGCATGGCCAGCTTGACATCACTCATGTCGGGAGGGCCTGTGGTGGCCTGAGCACTCTGCCAGCGAAAATGCGTCTCCGAGCTCCATATTCGGCTGTGACAGCTTCCTGCAACCCTTTGCCAGCGAAAACAGAGTTCAAGAGAGCCGCCCATAGCCCTACCAAACTCTGTTTTTGGCTGCGACAGCCTCCTGAAAACCTCTGCCAGTGAAAACGGATTTTCAGAGGGCCACCCAGGGCGCTCCTGAGCTCCGTTTTCACTGGCAGAGGCACCGTGGGCCAGTCCTTTGTTGTTTCCAGAGCAGCCACACGGGCCAAATCTAAGCACCCCATGGGCCAGATTCGGCCCATGAGCCTTGAGTTTGATACCCCTGCTCTAGATTAATCTCCAGTCAGGTCAATAAATGAAACATATTTAACTTACTCTCTCCCTCTCTCTTACATTTTTTCTCTATAAATAATTTCATAATAAATATTTTTTTAATATACATATTCTGCATGACTGTAAGTATTGCTTACTATATCGTCAAAACCAACTACTTTCATATACAAGGAATATCTAACATGCTGAACATTTATACACTGCTCCAAAAATCATCGGTTAGCATATCTAACATTTACAGACAGCACACATACAGTATAAAAAGTACCATTGTAATAAATAAAATATTGAGACAGCAAACAAGATCAAAAATATGAATAAAATGAATTATACTTTGCTTAAAATAAATGAATTATATTTGATTAAATTTAATACATATCTATTAATATTCTAAGCACCACTTCTGCATAAAATTAAAATGTTTTGTTCAGTTTTCTCTTATTCCATAACTTAGATATTGATTGTGTTAGCAATTTTAACAATGTATCGAATGTTAAATAGCTATAATAATAGGAACTTTGCCGCTTTTCTATAAGAGAACAGCCATCAAATCCCTGCTGTTCTTTGAAATTCCAAAGCATTTCAGGGACCACCAAACTCATTTTAAATCCCGCAGACTACTAATCTGAATTTTGACTGATGATGGCTTGCTAACGTTGGTGGGAAAATCGGTCCCATATTCCAGAGTTGCAGTAGTCACAGGACTGGGCCTTTGGTCATCACAGAGCAGCTGCTCCTCCACCCGAGTGCACCGGCCTGCCATGGACTGGAGGAGCTGCTCCAGGATGACCAAAGGGCAAGTCTTGTGACTACTGCAGCTCTGGAATGTGGGACCGACTTTCCCATCAATGTCAGCAAGCCACTCGGGACAGATTTCCCTTCCCCACCGTTGGTCTTACCTTCCAGTTCCAGCTCATGTGGCTCTAATCAAGGTAAGGTTTGTGCTTGGCCGAAGGGTGGGGGGCAGCGGGTGGGCGGGCCATGTGGGCAACGCAGCTTTGTGTTCCTGTGTAGCCTGGATTAATTGCTTTGTGGGGGAGTGCTTCGGGGGACCACCAAAATTTTCTCGTGGACTACCAGTGGTCCCCGGCCCACCGGTTGGTGATCATTGTATTAGAATACACACCAGTATTTTCGGTATCTAAATTGCAAAATCTTTAAGCCTCTAAAATTTTAACTGATGAGCCCTCAAAAATAGAAGAAAAACCTTTCTTCTATTTTCTTCCAAACTCATTTTGGCCAAACTGAAGCAGGTTTCATTGTTTCAACCACTGGAACAGTATAGCTAAATCCAAAACTTTCAGATACTGACATAGGCAACTGAAAGAGAGCGGTATAAGGCAGGCAACTAATGAAATGTACATTATGACATCATGATACAAACTCACCTGAGTAACATGACCCTCTGGCAACCACTGTTATATCTTTTTGATGCTTGCAAGCAGCTCTTCTGAGAAAGCATTCATTTTGATAGGTGTCTCCATTTGAACCACAAACAGGAATATAATTTGTATGACACTGGAAAGAGAGAAGGTGTGGAAGAAGGAAGGAAGGAAGGAAGGAAGGAAGGAAGGAAGGAAGGAAGGAAGGAAGGAAGGAAGGAAGGAAGGAAGGAAGGAAGGAAGGAAGGAAGGAAATTTATGTTAATCCATGCATATATACAACCTAAAATAATTCTGAAGCAGACATTCACAAGATTTAAAATGTTTACTTGAAAAGAAAACAATATTAAATTTAAGCACTCCAAAAGAAGAGCTAAGATCAGGACAGGGAGGGTAAAGGAGAGAGGTAGTTAGAATTAATTACTAACAAAATTATTAGCCTATAAAATAAAATACATTTACAAAATTAATATACCAAGCATTTTTCCTCATCCACTCAAATCATTTACATGTACAAGTTTACAAAACACACACACATTCATTCCCTTTCATCCTTCCAACAGAAACAGCCAAAAATAATAAAAAGGAGAGATATTTGCACTAAGAAGAGATGTGTAAGAAAGAAAATAAATTGAGACCAAAGTAAGTGATAACTTAATAGCACAGAAGAAAGAAGCATTACCAAAAGAATTAATTCACCGGGCAAGCAGCTTTTCTCAAACAAGACCTAATTTTAAAAGATTTCCATGCTTTTCAGCAGGAAATCTTCAGCCTGTTCCTTCTGTTCTAATATGGGAATAAAAAAGTTTTCTCCAATTCATAGAATTACTTGGCAGGAAAACAGCATTCTTGTCAAACATGGGATCTGGGAATTACACACGGTTTAGACTACAAACAATCCATGGGATTTGTTAGAATACTTTTTAAAAAGAGTAAAACCACAAACACACAGCCACAGCCATATAGAAAGCATTCCTAAATGGTTTATTTGTCAGTTAATAAATTATATCACAAGTTTCTTCACTAAAAGGAATGTATTCATACATTCACAAATACCCTACCGTTATGAATTTGTACTTTTTGCCTGTGTGATAGAATATATCATTGAAAGAGAACTTTAGTGAAAAAAATAGTTTCTGAAAATTAGTCTTCAGCAGATGTCTGGTGAATTTTGAAAATAAACGCAGTTTTGCAAAGATGCTATCATATGATTGTCTGTGATATCATGTTAACACACCTTATATCCTTGGCATATTTGATACATTTTAAAGAGTTAGGATCTAGAGCAATCTGCAATGTAAAGGATGATAAATCAATTTATATGTACTAATCTGAAGAAACAGACAAGGTAAAGGGATCAATCTACAAATCAAAATGGAGGTCAATATTTAAAGATTCAAATTACATACAGGTCTATAAAATTATGCAACAACATTCCCACAACATATTGCAATCACAGGTAGTTCTCGCTCAGGGGCGGGATTCAAATTTTTTAACAACCGGTTCTGTGGGCATGGCTAGGTAGGTGTGAACAGGTGAGCGTGGCCATGTGACTGGGTGGGCGTGGCTGCTTCTTTTTTTGCAGCCCCCCCCCCCCATTTTTTTGCCTCCTGGGTCTCAAGGAAGCCTCCTGGGTGGGGGCGTTTTTGCTCCCAGAAGCTTCTTGAGGCCCAGGAAGGCAAAAAATGGAGCTTGGGGGGGGTGTGTGCAGCATCCCCCCTGTGCTCTGTTTTTGGGAGTCCTGGACCTCAGGGAAGCCTCCTTGGGGGGGACATTTTTGCTCCCAGAAGATTTCCCTGGGGCCCAGAAAGGCACAAAACAGTATGGGGGCGAACCTCCCCCCACACCCCTTTTTGCTCCTGGGCACCAGGGAAGCTTCCTGGGCTAAGCAGTAAGGCAGCGAGGGGGATCCCGGCAGAGTTGATCATCGGAACAGCTGATTGTTGGAAGGAGGGAAAAAAAAAAGAAATACCTTAAGGAGTTACTGGGTGGGGGAGAATGCAGTCAATAATGTCAGGCATGTGTGTGATGTCGTGCATGCGCAATAAGGACTAACTGGGTGGGGAGAGAAGGGGCGGGCAGCGACAGGTGGGACCAGCCAGGGGCACTATTTGCTGGTTCTCCAAACTGCTCAGAATCATAACAACCAGTTCTATAGAACCGATCTGAACCAGTAGAATCCCAGCCCTGTTCTCACTTAATGAATGTTCATCCAGAGACCATTTGAAATCACAAAGGTGCTGAATGGACATGCCCCACGTTCTGCATAATTACAAATATGATTGTTAACAACCACAACTAGGATTGGGGTCACTGGGTGAAGTGATCATGTATCATCTCACTTAATGACCACTTTGTTCAATGACCAAAGATTCCAGACTCAATTGTGGTTGTAAATCAAAGACTATCTGTAGTATAATCACAATAAGAAAGAATATTATTTTTCTTCACTTTAAGTTTATTAAGCTTCTAAAAATATATTATTTCTAATTCTTATTGTGCAAAATTAATTAAGACAATATAAGTATACATTCCATATTAAAATATGATAAGTTCACATTTAATCATAATAATAAAAAATGAAAAAAGGCCTAATAAATTCAGTTGCAAACAAAATAACTCCAAAAACTTTGACCATAATGCTTGAAAGTCTTTCTCCTTATCTCTTTGTCAACAAAATAAATAGACCCTAATTGGGTTCTAAACAATATGCTATACTACATTATGTATTTCCAAGAATCAAATTGTCAGTGACATATTTATAATTATCTCAACAGTTCAGTTTATGTCCATTCATAAATATGAAAAATCCTTACCTGTAATTGGCATACACATTTCCAACTCTCTCCCTCTTCCTTGCAAACACCCCCATATTTACATGATGATTCGTCACATACTTTCTCATCCAATTCTTTAACATTTAACTCTGAAAAATAAAAGATTAAACATCTGTTATATTGTGTGTTTTCAAAAATATGAACTAATTTTGCTGTACTGATTAAGCAGAAATACATGTAATAGAAATATGTATAATGAAGCACTGAAATACTTTTTAAAAAAAACTTTAATAAAAAGCACCCAGGAAGTTGCAATTTTAATCAATAGAGTCTGTTGAGTAGTTATAGTGCTAAAATCTACCTCCCTGCTTTCCATTTTGCTATTCATAATCAATAGATCATAACTTGCTTTTTTATTCAGGCATACCAGAGGTAAACCTTGGAGAGGAGTTGGCAATTTAGAGAAGATTTAATTCTGAGCAGGAAAAAAAACAGAGCAAAGATGCTAGGAAAGATATTAACTATCTTTTTTCTCTATCTATTTATGAAGCTCAGAGTCAAAGCTGCCTTGTTTTTTGCCCTTTAGAAAATAATTTCTGATCATATGTACCCTGCCCCTTCCCAGACTGCCAGTTCTCAGCAAGATGCCTCAGCTGGTGGCGTTCTTGGAATACCACAAGTGTGAAGTAACAAGACGAACTAGATAATTGTTCAAATAGTAAGGCTGTCGGAAGAAAATACTACCAGCAATTGCTACCCATATACTTCTCTGAGTCTACAAGCAAGTTTATAGTTTTTCCATTTCGAGGAGGAGTTGGGAAGAAATCTAAAGTGAATGTCAATAAGCTGCTAGCTATTGCAGTAAAGGAGAACCGGAGAGGTATCTTGCAGCAGCTTACATCAACTTGACATAACTTGTTAAGATCTGTGATTTATGTCCAATATATGTATAATACAATATTAAAGATGACATGCAGTTGCCAATATACTTCCTTTTCCCTTTTAAACCATGAACCACAAAACTCTGGGATTCCTCAGAGAAAGATCAGTACTAATGAATGAGCCTCATAGAAGGCTATTTATCACTGCCTAGCTCCCACCCACCCACTTTCAATTCAACTGCAATAGGGTGTTCCGCTGATCATGTACTTAGTGGATACCCCTATGGGAACTGAAATTTATTTCATCCTGAGCTGGAAGCATACGAATGAATGCTATTCTTATGTGTGGGAAAAGGTTGGTCAAATGTTAGTCAAGAACCATTTTCGCTGGCATCTATTTTTCTGAAGGATTTTTTTTTTTTTAAATGTGGTATGAAAGACCATTCTGTCATGCAAATAAATCCTCTTACCTATCCGAATGAATTTACTACTCAGCAATATCTAAACCACTGTATGCATTTTAAAACATTCTGCAATGCATACTGAAAATATTCCTTGAAGGTAGACAGCTCAAAGCTGTGATCTTTACAAAGGCTTTTATTTGCAAATACTTGTAACATATATGCATTTATTTGGTACCCTTAAAGTTAGCGGCTCATAGGATTATATTTTAAGTTACTGTCAGAATGAATGTAACTGAAAATGTATACTGGACTTATAGGTGCATGTACTTTTCACCATCTGTTATGCCGCATTATCTTCCTTCTACTTGATCTTGAAGTATAATTGCAAGAGTCTGATAATGTTCCCTGTGGTCCTCTGGGTCTTCCTAATTCTAGAGTAGCAGCATTACAGATATCTTCTATGAAGCATTACTACTGGAGACAGCTGGAATGGCTGTACGTCTAGTGAATTGGCTTTGGAGCAGGCTACTTCCAAAGTCTCCTAAGCTAATTTGAAATGAACTTCAATTTACCTAGAGATTATGGTCGGTGGAATTTTGTGGCCAACATGAGATTATCAAAAAGATACTAGGAACCTATCAAAATTTAGGTAGATCACAATAGCCCTTCTACTGTCTAGCTCCAGCGGGAAACTAAATTGACTCTGAATTAAGATTTGGGTTGGGAACAATATGATGGTATCCAGGTAGATAATTTTTTGATCTCCGCGCATCTTTCCCTTCTTGTAGTAGAGTGATACATTTTCTGTTTATTCATCAGCTTCTCACAATCTTATCTTCTTTATTTCTCATATATTCTTTCATCCAGTTACACATCCTGATGTTCATCTGTCTTTTCTATCTTGGCCTCTAATTTTTCCTTTCCTACTTGTCCTCTGATTTTGCTCTCCAAAGGGGTAACTAGTTATACCCATTATCTATGACACTTTATTTCCCTTCACCTCCTATTCTCATCTGTTCAAATTGTCTGCTCCTCTCAATCCTCTGTTAACATATAGCTCATCTCAACCAATAAGGATAAGGCTGGATACATATTGCTGCTCTGTAAAGTCAGACCTGAATAACTGCTTGCTAATGAGAGTCCAAGTATCTGTGAAGATGCTCCTTTGCATATTTAGGGACCACATTTGAAAATGTGGAAAGAGAAATGTGGCAAAAAACTCATTCAATAAGAGCCAACAAATTTTGAATTTTTCAAAAGATGGCAGACTACAATGAGTCACAGGTCTTTTGCATTGAAACAAGCCAAGAACAAGCACCCCAAAGTCACATAGAGTTAAGAAGCAGAATTACACATTCTTACATCTAGGATGAATCATGGCAACTGAACCAAAATTTGTTACACTGAGAGGTTTCACTTCCTATCTAGGAAGTCAAAATAAAAAATTAGTTAGGCAGAAAGTTAAGACTTTTTTGGAATGTACCAACTCTTACCATACCAACTTCAGGAGCTTCTCCCAAAATGTATTGAAATATGTCAATGAAGTCATATTGATTTATTTGGTACCATTTGTTACCCTCAGTCTGGATGATTGAGCCTTCATTGACATATTCTTCCATCTACTCTTTTTCTATTCAAGACAGGAATTCACCAGCAACAAATCTGGTTTGAGAAATCTAGATTGGTTTGTTGCATGATCTATTTGTTTTAATGCCTATCCATGGTTTTCTTAGGAGTCTTTTCTTAAGAATATCTGTATTATTGCCTGCATATTCTGATCTTTGTAGGGGCACCTTTTGTATGGAATCTTTATTATAATGCCAACAGTTTTCCTGTGAGTTCAAGTTCTGCCTTAGGTGTGAAAAACTGGCTGGGTGACTTTGGGCCAGTTACTCTCTCTCAACCCAACCCACCTCACGGCATTTTTATTATAGGAAAAACAGGAGGAGAAAGGTGTTGGATATATGTGCCACCTTAAGTTATTTATTTAAAAAAGAATAAAGGCAGGAAATGAATGAATGAATGAATAAGCAAGCAAGCAATAAGAACTTGACCACAGCAACAAGGGCTGCACTTTTGGAAGACTGAAAGGCTATGCTATGAACACAGCATCCTGGAGAAGGATTTTATACAATATTTTATTTGTATATAAATAAATAATTATGATATAATTTATTCAAGCTCAATTCCCCATCCTCCATAAGGAGAACACATTCCTAAAACTGGATCAGGCTAGAGTTGTGAGCCCAGGCTTAAGCAGATGAGTAGGACCTGGGAGTCAATAGGTATACCGTTTAGATGGGTAAGAGAGAAGCCAGCAGTTCCCAGTACAGACACAGCCCTGATGTAAATATGTAACTGCTTGGCTTCAGGGCCACCAAATGAAATGTGAAGTACCCATTAATTCAAAAGAGCAGGAGGAAAAAACTTTTAACTTTAAACACTTCAGGGGGAAAATAGCATTTTATATCTTTGCATTAGCAGCATCTGAAATAAAGACTGCAACCAAGACAAGCTATATCTAAGAATTTTCATCAGTGGAACTGAGCTAAGCTGTTATCTGTCAAAAGATCTATGATTTACTCCTGTGCCCTGACAGCAAGCTGAGCAGAAATACTCTGCAGGTAGTATTTGACTCACAAGCTGCCAGTTGCCCATCTGTGTCTTAGGACATATTGCCCAAACAGACAAAAACTAATTCAGATTTTCCTCATTCCCATCTAAACTTGGAATTATCCTCTAAGGTGAAAATGATCTCTCACAAATTACAATCCCAGAATTCTTCGGATGAAATCGCAACAACCAAAATACTTAAGCTAGTAATAAACAAAGTTTTCAATTGTTTCTTAATTTAGATTTTAAAACATTCAATATAATCCCCAAGTTATTTTTGAGAGAAGAAATAAATGGATATACCAATAGAGTGCCTGATCAATCTATCACTTTATATATCATCATCTGCTTTTGCTACTGAAGTCACCTATTCTGTTTTTGTGCTGCATGTCAACACAGAATTTCCATTGCTTGAATCACCTTGTCAGATCGTTTACTCTGGCTTTCTGTATACCCAGCCAAATTAATTCTTGCTAAATGAGAACTAAAAGAGAAATTGATACAGAAGACAAAGATTAGCTTAACTTTATTTCTCTTTTTATTATTGCATCCAATAATCAAGATTCCTAGTAGTACAGATAATAACTGTTAACAGTAAGGACTGTTTTTTCAAAGAAAACATCAAGGGGGAAAATAATATTAGTGGGAAAATTTGATTTTGGGGATGATTCCCCCCCCCCAACCACTTTAAATAATCTCACAAAAAGACAAATGAAAATATACAGTGTGCTGAAAAACACTTCTCTAATTCTGTGGATGGGGAGGTAATTTATGCAGGAGAGAACCAAAGGCAAAAGGATGTGATTTATTGTCTTCCTTCTCTTCCAACATAATGGTAACTTCTCTGTAAATCCAACTAAGGAAAAATTTATAGGAAGAAGTTTCAGGAAAAAAATTGATGATGGAAAAATTAAAATGTGTATGTCCATCCTCAAAATGGGTAATATCAGCTCTGCATTTCTTTTTATTATTCAATAACACATCATAAATAATGTTTACGAGTTTAGGCCATCATCTGAAGGACAGCTTAGGGTCAGACAAGAGTCATGGGTTTTTAAATGTTCTTTGACCAATCCCAGCCATTGGAAGCAGCATTTCCCCAGAGCTCAAGACAGGTAAGAGATCCTACATTTGTGTGTATGTGTGTGTGTGTGTGTGTTTATATGTGTACATGCTACCAATGAAAGACCTCTGCACTGTTATCAATGAGTTCCAGAGTGAGAGGAGCTGTAGAAAGAGGCAGAAGAAGAAAGGGAATGAAGATGATTTTCCAATATAATGTTGTGTCTGTAGTTAAATGTAGAAATTACATAGCTATGATCTATCTTTTCTCGGAGAAAATGTCTTGACGCAGGGAAAGGATTGCGAGGAAAAATTTAACCAACTAATTTCCCCTCCCAACAAAAGATCAATTCCACAATCACTTTGAAATGATATAAAGCAGGCTTGGCAAAAACTTCCTCTGAGATTCTCAAAGTGCTGTGCCTCAGTAGTTTGTCTTATGCAATGGTGCTATAGTTTCATGGCTAAACTGCTCTTGGGCAGAAACATACCCTAGGTTGTGCCTAGTAGACAATGACTACCTAACCTCTACTTGAATGTGTGGGGAAACAAAACTTTGATCTTCATCAAGCTAGTTGAACGGTTACAGCAACTCTTCCAAGCTACTGGCTACTGCAGTTTGGTACAGTACCCCCCAAAAGCATTTTCTTGAGAGCAGCAAAGGAGGAGCAAAGCCAACATGGCCCATTCCATCCACCTAGTTGGGATTGTCTGCTCCCATCTGTTCACTTAGCAGCAGTGGCAGAAATTATGAAATAGCAATGCCACATAATTGTCCATCTGGTATCAGCAAGAGAGAAAGAGGCAGGGCTTCCCTCACAAAATGCAAACCACTCTGGCTCAGCTAGGATAAATTGCCATGCTTTCTTGGCTAAATGTTAAAAATAGAATACTTGGATTTTTCTTATTCTCACAGCTGCTTTCTTTTTACCTTTAGCAGCATTATCCACACAACACACCAATAGCCTGTTAATAAGTGCATATGAGCGCAAGACTGATGACACATTTGACTCCTCCCTCAGTCTCAGCCTCAGTCTCAGCCTGATCATCTCCTATATCTGG
Organism: Bungarus multicinctus; assembly: GCA_023653725.1. Classification (NCBI taxonomy): domain Eukaryota; kingdom Metazoa; phylum Chordata; class Lepidosauria; order Squamata; family Elapidae; genus Bungarus; species Bungarus multicinctus. Next base: position 9,919,707 of record CM042846.1, read on the forward strand.
ATTTGTTCAGTGGCTGTGTGATTCACTTAATGACTACATGATTTGTTTAACATCTACAGTAAAATTGATGGTAAAATTGGTCTGGTCATGAGGTGACTTGCTTTATGACCTCCGTGACTTAGGACAGAAATGCTGGTCCCAATTGTGATTGTATGCGAAGGATGACTTATGTACAATGGTCATCATATGTTTAAATTTTACTTTTCCTAAATTTCAAAGATCAGGTGCTTCAGACTGGATAAGATGCTAAGTCTAATACTTACCTTGTTTAATTGAGAATACTTTAACCAAAGTATTAGACTTAGCATCTTATCTAGTCTGAAGCACCTGATCTTTGAAATTTAGGAAAAGTAAAATTTAAACATATGATGACCATTGTACATAAGTCATCCTTTGCATACAATCACAATTGGGACCAGCATTTCTGTCCTAAGTCACGGAGGTCATAAAGCAAGTCACCTCATGACCAGACCAATTTTACCATCAATTTTACTGTAGATGTTAAACAAATCATGTAGTCATTAAGTGAATCAGACAGCCACTGAACAAATCCAGATATAGGAGATGATCAGGCTGAGACTGAGGGAGGAGTCAAATGTGTCATCAGTCTTGCGCTCACAAGAGATCTAAGTCCAGCCGATCTTAAATTCTGTTGACTTTTATCTACCACCAATTTGCTTTAACCATTAGCAATACAGATTCTTGTAGAGAGCATTAGCATACAATCCACCTATATTCATTTATATTGCCTGGACTTCTGATCTCCTGCACTTGATATCAGCTTTCCCAATTGACTTCGCTTTTAAGGGTTGGTGGACACCACGCAATCAGCAAATTTCTTAAATGAAACACCAGGAATGAAAGAAATCCAATGGGAAATTATAGTTTTAACCTAGGCCTATAGGTTCAAATCTGTGGATTAATGAACTAAACCTTTAATTGATTAATCAGTCAAGACAAATTATAAACCAGCAGGGGCAAATTTAAATCAATGGGACCAATGTCCTGAACCTATTTTGGTTCAGCAAGATGTTTGCAGTAGACCCATATTCATGTTAATATATATTATTCTCAGAGCAGTGTTGTTATTGGCCTAGAAAGACTATACATTACATCTGTTATATGTATTGTGTAAAGTAGATTTTGTGTCTTGATTTTCTGATTTTAACCCTTTATATGAAATATGTGTGTGTATATTACTTCATCTTGATTCTAACATTTTAATTGTTTCCTAATTATCTCTCTTTGGATTTTAAAACTGTTGTATGTCAATACATCTCAGATTAGCTTGCTCCTTGCTTTTTGTTAATTCCACATTTTCTCCCCCATTATAGCTTGCATTAATTTTCTTCAGTACAATATCCACAGAGAAAATATCTCAAGCTTATATTCACAAACAGATGGTTTCTTTTAGTTTAAAAAAAGCTAGTTATTAACAAGATGTCAGAGGAATAATTCAGCATCTTATTCGCACATGAAAAAAAATTCTGCAGGCCTAGAAGAAGCTTGATCATTACTGGCCTTATGGACATAACAAAGGCATGAAAAGTTCAAACATGCTTTAACAAAATTCTACAGAATATGTTCTTAGAAAATGTTTAGAAAATTAGAAATGTTTCAATTAATGGAAAAGTAGATCAAGCAAGGAGAAAGCATGAAGAGTATGTAAGTTTATCTATCTATCCATCCATCATCATCCATCCATCCCATTTTAGAAAATGATATTAAAAAATAATAATGCTACTATGTGAAAACCATCACTAAATTTTATATCACAGTAACAATATTCTTTCCGTAGTTAAAATATTGCATATAATATGCAAAAGTGATGTTGGATCTCAATTGCAAACCTTTTAAAGAGTATTAAGCCCTCTAAAAGTCTGATTCATATACTCTACATGAAAACAATTCTCTTTGTGTAATTAAGAAAGAACATCCCACACTTCCTGGAATGTGTTACATACTAACTTACTTGTATTGGGAAGCAGGGCATACAAAGAGGATCTAAAAATGTTAACATATATGCTACCTAAAAACCTAATTATTATATTTACTGCATAGTAGCCATTGGAAGCTGAATTAAATGCAGCAGTAGCACGATAGTAATCACTGTGTGGTATTCCATCTGTGCAGAACAAATTCTCTATTTAAACATGACCAAAATTATCCAGGTTTCTATGAGTAGCATGGATTGTAAATCAGGTTCAACTTGCAGTTAGAAACAATGAGTAGATGGAAACTCCCATCCAATTAATTTCAATTTATAATTACAATAAGAGTGCCTATAAACTTTTAAATATGGTAAAGGTACTACAGCAGAGCAATAAGGAAGTTCTTTAAATCCAGTATTAAGAGTGCACTGACCCCCTAGAGCAGGGGTCGCCAACCTTTTGGACCTCAGGGACCACCAAACTCATAATTTTAGATCCCAGGGATCACTAACCGGTTCTGTGGGCGTGGCCTAATTTGTGGGTGTGGCTTGGTGGTCATGTGACTGGCTGAGCATGGCTTGTATGTAAATATTATAAATATTTATATAAATATTGATTTTTTTTATTAAAAAAGAGCAACTTTTACCCAAAATCAGGCAAAGCAGGCAGGCAGATTGAGTTGCTCACAGAATCATTCAGAAATCCATCTATCTGCCATTGGCTAGCTCAGTCTGTCACATAAAGCCCAAATCCAACCATTTCCTGCTTCCTAGCTAATCTAAATCTCCCGGTGCAGCAGAACAGGTGATGGTCGGAAAAATAGCAACTTAGCAGACAAGTTTGCCAGATAAGGAGTGAGTAGGCGGAGAGGGTTCCCGCAGGCCATGTGGGCTGAGCAGCCTTGTGTTTCTGCGCAGCCTGGATTAATTGCTTTGGGGGGTGTTCTGGTGATGAGATTTCTCTGCGGCCCACCAAAATTTTCTCACTGCCCACCAGTGAACCACGGCCCACCGGTTGGCAACTGCTGCCCTAGAGCATAGGAGAAATTCATTATTATTCAATTAGTGATTGGATAAGAGAGTAGAGACAGTCCTCAACTTACAACCATTCATTTATTGATGGTCTGGAATTTTGACAGCCTCAGAAAGAAGATAGGAAAATCTTGCACCACGGTCAAGTGATTGAAATCTGGATGCTTGGCAACTTGTTCACACTTACAACTGATTGCCAAGTGATGGCTTCCACAAAAAGTCAATGGGGAAGCTGGCAGGGAAGATTGTAAACTGCTTCTGCTGCCGACTGGCAAAAAGGATTTCCTCTGTCTCTAAGGGCTGGCTGAAAGAGCTGCCTTTTGAGGAGAGCTGAACTCCTTTAACAGGGTCAGAAACTGAGCCAGAATCCTGAAGATTTGGGTTAATTACCACTTTGCTCAACAACCAAGATTGCTGTCCCAATTGTGATTGTAAGTCAAGGGCTACCTATAAAGTTAAACTTAAATCCTGCTGATAGGATGCAGTTTTTTAGCATATTACAGAGGGATTAGCACTGTGTTCTCTAGGGTGTTTTCAACTTCCCACTGTAGAATTTAAACTGGAGCTGGAGACAATTAACATTAGTATCATACACATTCAGCTTTACAACTTGTTCTTCCAACCGATCGTCCATTTTATTAACTCTTACCCATTCGGCATTTCCTATATTAAGCTATAACAATATTTTTTGGGGCCAGAAAGTCCCTTTTGTGTATTTTTTTCCTAACAGATTTTTTTGGGAGTTAGTAAATCATGGAACGGTCCAAGTCAAATTATGTAATTGTGATGGAGAAGACTAAAACCAGCATTGTATACATGACCACAATCCTTGAAAGAATTGTTAGGTTATGGATAGATTCTTTAAAAAAACAGTACCCAAAATACTTTAGTAGAAAAAAAACATGTTTATCTAAAAGTCTGTGCTTCTTAGGATTGAGTCCTACTTCAACTGAGTATACTTGTAAATCAAATGTATATTTGGTTTATACAGTAGATCTTGTGTATCACTTAGACCTAATGTGCACACATGTGCTAAACAGATAATAGATATACTATTCCATGTGCACTGAGACCAGAGACTCAGTTTTGTGCGTGCAAAATTGATGCCACTAAACAATCGAGTCCTAATAATAGATACACTATTCTATGTGCACGGAGTCGAGAGATTCAATTTTGTACGTACAGAACTGAAAATTATCAGATTAAAATGTACACTGCCTCTCAGAAAAAAGTACCAAACGACTGGAAGCAGCAAGAAAATTTTGAGCTCTTATATTATCAAGCTACAAAGATAGCCACAGTTCTATCTTAATTAGAACAGTTGTTTTATGCAGATGATAATACATTCTTCTGATCAGTAGAAATAAGCCACCAGGAAATATATTGGTTTTGCTGTTTTTGTTTTGTTTTTTGCTCAAGAACTCCACATCTCAAAAACTATTCAACCCCAACCTAAGTTGGAGAACATCAATACTTCTCATGGAATTTGCCGCCACAAAAAATACCATGTTAAAGAAGTACCCTTTTTGATTGGTTGGAAAACTCAGGGCATTCAATTTTCCAGGATTTATTATTACACAGAAAGAAGAAACATGTTTATCTGCAGTGCTTAGGTTTATTCATCCTGATCATATTCTCACATTGTTAACTTTTATCCAACAAGCCCCCCAAAAAAAGATTTTCTGAAGAAAAAGACATCCATCTTGATTCCTCCATTATACCTCTACAATATCATTTTTGAGATGTGCCAAAAGAACTGTACACAGTATTCCAAGTGTAATAATAGCTTTGATTTATATGAAGGTAAATCATTTAGTCTTTTCCTAAGGTAAGTGACCTGAAATTTATGTTTTTCATAATACTCATAAAATGATATTTTTCTATCAGTTACAGTTCCTACTTAATATCAGCACCAAGGATTGTGTGAAAATGGAAGATTAGCTCTGATGTGCATTGCAACATGCTTCTGTACCTTAATTATGAATAAGGTACATGACGACTGATGTGCAAAGTTCATGAAAACAATACCAATTACCTTTTCATTGCTTCTGACAGACAATAGCTTGCATGGGAATCCCAGATGTGATTATCTATTCTAATATGCAACAAAAGTCTTGTTTCTCCTGGCAGGTTCATAAAAATAGTGCCTTTATAAATTTTGCTTCATTTGCCAATTTAGACTGGGAAGGCAATTTGATTACCATTACGCTTGAAAAGAAGGAATAATTTGGCTTGATTTGGTCTGATGTTTCTCTGAAAATAGAAGGCGTAAGCGTCAGACTTTACAGTCTCAATTTGTGTTCTTAAAATACATGTGCATGATTCTCTCTGAAGTCAAGAAGACTTTTATCCTAGGGAAGCATTTTGGCTAAGAGCCAGTAATATCCTCCTTGTTAAAGCAAACCTTGGAATATGATATTATATCCCTCTTGTCCCCTCTATCAGACGAAATGGCATTCATGTGCTCTTACCAAGCTTAATCTTCTTTATAAAAATGAATTAGCCACTAAAACAGTGGGATAGTATAATAAAAATGCAGATACAATCTAGAGAAAGTTGAGCATCTGAGGTTTCACTGAAATTAGCTATACCAAAGCATTTCCTTTGATCCTCGTAGGAATGTCCTGCCCTGCATTGAAGAAAGACTGTGCCCAGTCCCCTTATTAAACCATTTCAGGGTATCGGGCAGGTTTGGGATTCTAATTTTTAACAACCGGTTCTGTGGGTGTGGCTAAATTGGTGGGCGTGGCTTGGTGGTCATGTTATTGGCTGGACCTGGCCAACTCAATATCACTCACATCGAGGCACGCATCTCCTTGCCTGGCCTCTCATGATTGGGGGATGCTGCAATAGTCGTGTGAAAAATAGTCATAAGTCCACTTTTTTCAGTGCCATTGTAACTTTGAATGGTCACTCCATACAAGCGAAGTACCAGCAAAGGAGGGGGAAAAAACTCCAGAGAAGTTCCTGAGACAGGAAGTCCAGTCCTGCCAAGAATGCAATAAGGGTTAACGGAGAGGCAGTTTCTGTAAGCAACACCAGAATGTTTCCTTCCTGCCTTCCTTACAGGATTAGGCCAGTAATTTCTTCTAATATGTACAATTATAGAATATGTATGAAGCGTATTCTAGTTAAATCCACTGCAGGTGGTAAGTTCATTGCTTGATGTTTCCCAGTTTTAATAAGAATAGATATCAAGTATCCTGGGAACATGCCCAACAAACTGAATAAAATTAATATATGGAAAGGAAGTAGAGTTATTCCTGATCTGACCTGGTTTTCATCAAACACTTGTTTTAATAGCAATAAACAACCTAGGAGCATTTGGAATACGAGTCCTGTTCTATGTTGTCAATATGAACTACGTTGAAGTCTAACATGATATGAACCTTGTCACTGCGTTGTTTTGGTTTGTCTGTTGAGCTTCCAGAATATCCCAGAATGGTTATCACATTATCATAGTAACAAGATATGAGTGTCTTGTGATGTATGGTTTACTGCGCATGTGTGCAGGGGAGGAGTTTTACTTTTACTTTCCTTCATCTTTCTTTTGCTTGCTTCTTAGAATGTACTGCTTTTTCTTTTGTTCTTAGTTATGTGTAAATAAAATATGCTGGCAACAGAAAAACACGATTCATTTCCTCTAATTTATGAAGCTGAATTTTTTCGCTTTGACAAATCTTCCCAATATTATTATGAATGTGTGAAGGTACCTGGACAGATCACACACAATTTTAGTTCCCACTCAGCAAGGATTTGGACAGGATAATCATGAGGCATAATCAGTTGCTCTATTTTCGCAGGAAATTTAGGGGTTATATATAAGAAGGCAGGAAATCATTAATAAATTCCTACCAGATTTGACAGATTATCAATTTATAATCTTTTCTCCACTCATCACCATCCCACACAATCATCCTCAAAGTGGATAAGCCTTAGCTACAATAATGTTCTAAAAGCCTATAAGAAAAAAGGTTGCACATACTCACCTTTACTGTATGTAATGAGAAAAATTCCAAATAGGAACCTGAAGTTAATAATTCTCAAGAAAATGAATTCATCTATCCCTTTTTTATTCTTTCACCACAGGATGAAATAATCATTTAGTACTACTACTATTATGAGCCGTGGTGGCGCAGTGGTTAGAGTGCGGTGTTGCAGGCTAACTCACTGCTCACTGCAGGAGTTTGAGTTTGACAGGCTCAAACTTGACTCAATCTTCCTTCCATCCTTCAAAGGTCAGTAAAATGAGGATCCAGATTGTTGGGGGCAATATGCTGACTCTATAAACTGCTTAGAGCAGGGGAGTCAAACTCGATTTTATTGAGGGTCGTATCAGGGTTGTGTTTGACCTCAGGGGGCCAGGGTAGGCATGGTCAGATTGATGTCACTTGTGTCGAGAGCACCTGTAGTGGCCTGGGCAGGGCTGGGGGGGGGGTCCTTCCTTCCTTTTCTTTTTCTTTCTCTTTTCCTTCTCTTTTCTTCTTCCTTCCCCTCTTTTCTTCTTTTTCCTTCCTTGGTCTCTTCCCATCTTTCCTCCTTTTTGTCTTTTCTCTTTGCCTTTCTCCTTTCCTGTCCCCCCGGGCCTCATTTTCATCTGTGGCAGCTTCCAGCAGCCCTCTGCCAGTGAAAACATTCCCCCCAGGCCCCATTTTTAGCCACGATGGCTAAACCCCCACAAGCTCCATTTTCACTGGCAGAGGGCTGTAGGAGGCTATCACAGCTGAAAACAGGGCCCGGGGGGCTCACGTGGTCCTCCTGGGCTCTATTTTTGCTGGCAGAAGTCCCGCGGGCCAGTTCTTCACTATCTTCAGGGAAGCCCCACGGGCCACTTCTAAGCACCCCTCAGGTCAGATCCAGGCTCCAGGTCTTGAGTTTGACACTCCTGGTTTAGAAAGTGCTGTAAAGCCTTATAAAGCAATATATAAGTGCTATTGCTATCATTACAAAAGAAGAATGGAAATGTTTTGGATACATGTCTCTGTTCATTGGATATTCCTTATAAATTTAAGAGTTTTTTTCATTACCCCAAGATTATTCGAGGCATATCTTTCCCAGTTTTAATATGAGCAGCACCCAGTAATGCTTCATGACTGACTTTAAAAACCAAAATAATCTTAATTTTTTCTCCATGCCTACATCATAGAATAGAATCACAAACTACACCACACACGTTAGAATAAGAAAGTTCCTCCCAAAAGATAATCAATAAAGACAATTTCTATTTTATAAGCAACAAATAAAGGCCCAAATTAAATCTGGTCATAGAATTCAACTGTAGCTGTGTCCAAAAGCTTACCTTTTGTTACATAAGCAGGTAACTTTGTTTTATTTAATTGAAAATTAGGTTTTAAAAACATTGAATGTGGTGAACTTTTTGACATACATCTCAGTCTTTACACTGTTATATAAACAAAATATCATCAAACAGAAAAGACATTTATATACATATATACAACTGTATATATATTTACATCGTAATTTTTGTATAGATTTCTATCTTAGACATTATGTTTACAAGATAATCCCTTGTTAAATTCTATTTCACATTTTTTAGATTTCCTTTCATATCCCTCCAATTATAAAAAGTTTCCCATATTGCATAGAATTCTGAAGTGTCTCACTCCTTCAGTTCTAATGTCATACTAACTCAGCGCACTGAAAAAAAAAACTATTATTGCTTCATCATTCGGTATTCCTTTTAACTTCCATGTTTGGGCAATTAATAATTTTGCAGCTGAAATGATATGAATGATTAGGTATATATCTGCATTTTGAAATCCTCATTTATTATTCGCAATAAAAACATTTCTGGTGTATAATTTATTTTTAGATTCAACATTTCTTCTAACCATTGCCATATTTTATGCCAAAATTCTTGTATTTTCTTGCACTCCTACCACATATGATAATAGGTGCCCCATTCTTTCAAACATTTCCAGCATATAGGTGATTGAAAGCTATACATTTTGGCTAACCTAATAGGTGGGAGATGCCATCTGTAAAACATATTAAATAAGCTTTCTTTGTAGGATGTAGCTAATGTAATCTTTTTATTCCGATCCCAAATTTGCTGCCATTGATCCAAGTTTATGTCATGGCCGAAATTTCTAGCCCAAGTTAACATTGGTTCTTTCATGCAGGTAACTTTATCTTAAAGTTACAAAAATTCTGTAAGACTTGGTGGACCAATATCCTAGCTTATTAGCAGTATCCATTCTAGTCATGCTATTTCTGAGATACTTAGAAACACATTTCCCTGTGTTTCCTGACAACAATAATAACAATCAATGTAAGACATTCTTTGGTTGCCAAAAGACCTAGAATCTTCCCACACTTCTAATATTTTTTCCTGTCAGCTTCCAGTTAGCTTCTCTACTGTTTGCATGATTTCTAACTAGCAGACCCAGCATAATTTTAAAAAGTAAAGACATTTATATTTGAACAGATTTCCTTTCTGCTCCTGTTTAAAATGATGTCACTTAAATCAGATCGAGAGGCTAATGTATACCAATTCTGAAGCACAAACGAAGAGTAAATCAGAAATGAATCAACAAAAATTCAACAGTTAATAACAAATGCTAGTTGGATGCTGGGCAAGATATCCGCATGGGGAAAATCTTGAAACCAAACTCTAAAGTAGGATTATCTGAAAGACAATCCAGATAACTACTGTCGACTATACGGAAGATGCTGCACTGACCTTATGTGGTTTCTTTGAAAGCAATTTAACATACAGAAGATTGTGTAAACAGGTTCATGCCTTTGTTTATCTTCAACTGTAAGTCAAGTAAACAATAATAATAATACACTGCCATGTGGTTGGATAATCAAATGTTAATGTTAACACAGAAACATCAGAAGCTTTGTGCAAAGATTAAGGGCAGAATGGAAGACACAGTTTCTAGTCAATGGTGATAGACTAGGAGGAATTAATATCAAGAAAGGAATTTTTGAAGGAGACTCACTATCCCCACTATTGTTTTATCACTCAACTGATTCCTCTATATTATTCAATAATATTGAATAACTCAGGCCATGGCTGTATCAAACATTATAAAAATCTACCAGGCTATCCTACTCCTTTATATGGATAATCTGAATGTGTATGAAAAATCACCATCTGAAATAGAATGGCTGCTCAATACCATTCGTATATACAACCAAGATATTGCAATGAGTTTGGGTGAATGTGCCATCCTCACCAACAACAGGGGGAAAAATAGTGAAAAATGGAAAAAATCAAGATGCCCTGTGGAAATACTATTAAGAGTCCAACTGAAGACAATTGCTACAAACACTTAGGCATCCTTCAAACTGACAGCATCAAAAAGAACGTTAGAATGTTACATCATGAGAGTGAGAAGATCTTAAAATCCAATCTCAGTGGAAAAAATACCATCAAGGGAATGAACACCAGGGTAGTTCCAGTCACACCTAGAATAGCAGATTCGAGCAGAACTGTATAGGAAGACCAGAAAACCAATGAGAGTGAATCACGCCCTTCATCCATGCATCAGTGTTGACGGGCTCTACTTACCAAGGAAAACAGGTGGATGTGGAATGTTGCAAGTGCACCAGACAGTTGAAGAAGAAGAAAAAAAGGCATTGGAAGAATATCTGAAGGATAGTGATTAAGATGCATTGAAGCTCATATGCTAGGAAAGCCTATTGAGTACTGGAAAAAAGCAAATTGGCCAGAAGAAAGACTGAACTAAGAATAGAAAAGAGATATGGCAAGGCAGGATATTATATGACCAGTACATTAAAAAAAAAAGCAGGCCAAGCAAAAACAGCAAGACCTGGAAAGGCTAAGGGGCTAATTCTATCTACAAAGATCAAGCCTTAAGAATGAGCGCGTACGGTCAGAATTGAGAAGGCAGCCACAGACAGCAAATGCTACCTCTGCAAAGAAGCGGAAGAAACAATGGACCAGCTAGTTAGCTGCTACAAGAGAACCTCATAGACTGACTACACACAACAGCATGACAAAGCAGCAACAATGGTGCATTGGAAGATCTGCAAAAAATACTTCTCGTCTGCAAGCAAGAATTGGTGGGGCTCCAAAAGCATCAAAGTAACAGAAAATGAAAAAGTGCACATGTTCTGGGACCTTAGAATTCAAACAGACAAGCACTGATACTTAACACCCCAGACTGAACAACTGTTGACAAGAAAAGACAAAAAAATCTGGACAATGGACATTGCAGGACTTAGAGACAGCAAAATAGAGGAGAAAGAACTGGGGAAAATAACAAAATACAAATACTTGCAAACAGAAGTAGAACAACTGTGGCAAAAGAAAGCAAAAATAGTACCAATAGTATTGGTGCCACAGATACAATCAGAAAACAACTGGAGCATCACTTGAACACCATAGGTTTTGACAAGTGACAAAATTACCATCAATCAATTGCAAATGGCAGCTTTACTTGGAACTGCTTACATCCTATAACAATATATTTAGCATAAAAATCTGCCTATTCCAAGTTCCTGGGAAGGTCTTGATAAAGATGTCAAATCCAGTCTAAACATCTGCCTGGCTGTGTGACAATCCATAATGATAATAATTCAGTAAACTTGCATATTACCCAACTCTCAATGACTCTGAGCAGCTCACAACAATAAGACAATAAATCAATAAAACACATAAAACTAAAGGTAAAAGATGGCAAGCATGATGAATGGTTCCATTTTCCCTCACCAAAGCATTGAATGAAGAGTCAGGTCTCCACAGCTATTTTAAACAGCAGCAGAATGGGGGCCATTCAGATCTCAGTGGAGGAGAGGGAAGACCTGCTATTCCAGAGGGCAGACACTGCTACAGAGAAGGCCTGCTTTGGGAAGATGATGTTTTTCAATTGAAGGAACCTGGAGCAGTGGAGCAAGTCAATCCCAATGACTCAAGTTGACTGGGCAGGTGGTCTCTCAAGTAACCAGGCCCTATGTCATGGGAAAGAGTCCTTCTTAGGGACTATATACATTCTTCAGCCCTTGCTTGAGTTCTCCTTTTTGGCTGCACAAACCAAATATATCAGAATACTAGAACCTGACACTCACATATGTGTGCAAGCAATACATGTCAGATGTACTACATGTAATCCTCAGGAAATGTCCATTCATTCAGTGACTGTTTGAAGATACCACAGTGCTAAACAAAGTCAGTATAAGCCACGGTGGCGTAGTGGTTAGAGTGCAATACTGGAAGCTACTTCTGCTGACTGTCGGCTGTCTGCAATTTGGCAGTTCAAATCCCACTAGGCTCAAGGTTGACTTAGCCTTCCCTCCTTCTGAGGTGGGTAAAATAAAGACACAAATTGTTGAGGGCAATATGCTGACTCTGTAAACCATTTAGAGAGGGCTGTAAAGCACTGTGAACCGTATATAAGTCTAACTGCTATTGCTATTGCTAATAGCAATAATAGTTAGACTTAGGGGTATTCGTGATCAACCCTCATAGTAATCCCATGGCACATGATTACACTTTTGATGCTTTGTCAACTAACCATCATGACATCATATCTCGTTTCATGATCACTCTTTGGGAACTTCACTGCTGGCTTCCCACAAGCAAAGTCAACAGAGATGCCAACAAGCGGTCACAAATAGCAATCAAGTGATTGCAGGACACAGCAATCTTGCAGGATTCACCTAACAATAGCAACTGGGACTTCTGGAATTGCCCTTGTAAGTCTGCACAGATATGTGATGTTGTGCCTTATGACTGTGTCGCTTAGTGATGGAGTTCTCAATCCCAATTACCACTGGTAAGTGAGGACTACCTGTATGCACATTAAAACTTTAAACTAGGATTTAAATTTCTGTTATATGAATCAAAATGTCTTCAAAGTATCCAACAGTATCCAGCAAGAGTACATAAAAAAATCCTCGAGCATTCAATGAACTCAGCATGCTAACATCACATTAATGCAGGGATATTAAAAAAAATGTATTATCTTTAATATCTAGCTTTCCTTAGGCTAGAATCCAATTGCCAGTTTCAGGTTACACTCACAGAATTCAATTTTCTTTTAAAAGGCTATTTGTATTTATTTATTTATTCAACTTCTACAGAGGCCCATCTCAATCCAGTTGACTCATTTTTGTAATCTGGAAAATCTCAGTTTTAAAAGAAATAATGAAATAAGTTTTAAATAACCAACGATGTTCATTCCTTTGAACTCCTATTATGTCAATTCCTTTTACACAAGCAAATATATTTAATGTCTTAATTCAGTGCCCAGTTTTATTGTTTAGAGCTAGATATTTTCAATAGAAATATAACAAAATCTATGTACAACTTAGTGCTGCTATTTCCTTCTCTCCTAATGTACAAAGGGAAATCATGTTCAAGCACATTTTATAGGAATGTTCTTAGTATTTATTGGAGGAAAGCAATGTTTAAGAGGAAAGATGCAAACTATTAACCAAAGAGTTCAAACTACCCTGATTTTTACCGCAGCCTCCAAACCTGCATGCAGAACTCCACTAGTGATGGGATTATTTATTTATTTATTTAAAAAATTTATTGGCATCCTATCTTACCTCCGGGCAACTCCGAGCGGATTATCACCATATTTATTATAATAAATATATTTAGCTTAAGCATTTATATAGTTGTCCAACTCAGGCATGACTCTGGGTAGCATACAAAAGATGAAAAGGACCAAAAGGTATAAACAAGCAATGTATAACAACATATTTCCTTCAGAGTTACTTAAACAATAAAATAATAAAAAGAGAATCAGAACTGAAATCTCCGATTCATGCTCTGCTCATCTGACCCCAAAGCTAGGGAAAATTGTGATGCGCTGCTGCCTTCAGCAATTGTTGGGCGCTTGGACCACTTCATCCATCTGCACTATCATAGTCAAGGGAGGCTCTCAAGAAAACACACCTATAACCAGCACCTGTTACATTGGCATGGAAAGCACAGGTACTATATTACAAGATGTCTTTTCCAGTTAGTTCCTGGGGCAGATGGCAACCATTGCAGGAATATTTAAACACAAAAGCAGGCTTCTTTTATAGTTTCCAACAAAGTACCATCATGGATAGTCCATGGTCAAAATAAGCCACCAACAACTCCCAGAAATAGTATATTATGTATGCAGTACAAGTGTACATTGTTCTGCAACTTCCATTTCTGCTTTCAGAAAAGACTGCACCTGTTGTTCCACTGAGCATCAGCCTAAAAATCAAGCTAATCCAATCAGATGCTACCTGTGGATTACCTGACTCGCCAAAGCACTGGAACATTAAGGCATTGGCTTTTTATCAGTGCCATTATTGGCTCAGCAGCATCCAAAGACAGCTAGTAATTTAGCCAATTAGCCTCTATGGTATGAAAACAATGCATATTTTTTAAATGATGCAGGTTTGCACCTCAACAGGCTGGCTGGGGCATCCACTGCCAAAGCCAGAGGAAGATACAATACTGAGCATGTTCCTGAGAAGCCGGAATGGAAGGAACATAGCACTGGAGGGAGGAAGCAACTTCACTCCAGGTGGTGCTTCTCTCAAGATAACAATCCTGCAGTACTCTGAAGCAGGGGTCTCCAACCTTGGCAACTTTAAGCCTGGAGGACTTCAACTCCAAGAATTCCTGCAAGTTGAAGTCCTCCAGGCTTAAAGTTGCCAAGATTGGAGACTCCTGCTCTGAAGACAGAAATAACTAGGCCAATTTAATCTAGTGATAGTTAAGGCACCTGTCAAAAGCCGGGAGACCATGAGTTCTAGTCTCACCTTAGGCATGAAAGCCGGCTTGGAGATTTTGGTCCAGTCACTCTTTTTCAACTCAACCTGTTGTTGAGAGAAAACTAGAAGGAGGAAGGAGTATTAGGTATGTTCTTTGCCTTGACTAATTTATAAAAATAATAAAAGCAGGATAAAAATAAATGAATAAAAAAAACAAGTTAGATAGATTTTATATACAAATGATCACATGTCTTAGGTCAACGCTTTAAGGTATGCAGACTAGGGAATTCTGGGACTGAATCTTAAAGTTGTCAAGTTTGAAAAACATTTTATATTATAGGGAGCCTAGCTTCTCAAGACATGCTAAAACAGACATTTATTCAGCAATTACAGATCAAAATAATCTATTTCTGGGGAGAGACTTTCCTAAAGGATACATCTAGTGTACATTCAGCATTCCAGTTTACCTGCACTCCAGCTTATCTAGGCTAGACCTGAAATTGGAATTAGGCCAGATCACCTATAGAAGCAGACTGTTTATTTTACAAAAAATCAATGTGAACAGAGCACTGAGAAAGCTAGTAAGAAACAGCAAAAAAATAAGAATAACAGTATAGCAAAGTAATGAATTATAAATAAATGGCAGTATGGAATGAGCATGAAATTACAATTTTATACTCAGGCAACATCATACAGGTTATGAAAAATATTGTACAACCTAAGAGACATCAGTTCCTGGGAAGTCTTGTTTAGTACTAAAGATACAGCAAGGAATTCATCCATTACTTTGTTTTATCTTCCTCAACATCTGATTTCTGTGATATTGTTGTCCATGAGTTTATTGTTGTCCATAAAGTTAAACATAAGCTTTATCTATGCAGTTTTAGTCACATTGTTTTGTAAGGTGAAGGTTTCCCCTATCCAGTCATTTCAGACTCTGAGGGGACGGTGCTCATCTCTGTTCCTTAACCAAGGGAGCCAGCATTGTCCAAAGACACTTCTGTGATCATGTGGCCAATATGACTATATGCCAAGGCACACAAGGTGCTGTTAGTTCTCACCAAAGTGGTATCTATTTATTTCTACTCGTATTTGCACGTTTTTGAACTGCTATGTGGGCAGGAGCTGAGGCAAGTAACTGGAGCTCATCCTATTGTGCAGCACTCTGGTCTCAAACCCAGGCTGTCAGTTTTCCAGGTGACAAGCTGTATCTTTAGCTGTGCCTATTTTGAATGAGGATCTACATAAAATCTCCAACTCTAAGAGAAAAGTTATTGTTTTCATCTTATTTGAAAATAATTACTCTGGTACATCTCTCTGGTAATCTTCAAAGTAATCTTGGGCTTTTGCAGCAACCCAGAGAACCCCTGCCAATTCATCTATCTGGCTAATGGAAGGGGAGCTAAGAGATCAAAACAGAAATCCATCTAGTCAAACATTTCGTTTCCAACAGTAGTCAATTAGAAGCCTTTGGAACTTCAAAGGGATCAAAAGCCAATTGTTCTGTTATACTGCTGTGTTTTCCTATCATACATTGTTCAAATGCACATTCTCCTTAAAATAGACAGATAATTGAACTAGCTTAGCTACCAGCCAGTATCTAGAATAATTTTTGAAAGAAGCACATAAGAAAATACAAGCAACACAAATAGCATAAGCATGAATAGCTCAGTACCCATGGAATTTTTTTTAAATATAATTTTGGGAGGCAAGAGTTTATCACAAAGAAATGAGTGATGGGAAATTAAGGATAAACAGTGATGGTGGATATTGCAAAAGTAAAACAATTTCTTTAGTTTTGATACTGCGCAAGAAGGAAATTGCTGCAAAGGGAAAGGGTAAGCCAAGATTTCCCAATTCTGGTTTCTTACCTTGGGGGGTGGGGGGGGGGGGAAAGAATTCTTTTTTTGCTTATCTAAAATCAGTACTGGGGACTGGAGTTATACATCTGAAGGTTGTAATAATAAATTGGCCATCACCACAATCTCTGATTGGATAACTTGTGCTTTATCTGGACAACTAATCACACTGGCAAAGGATCTGCTGGCCTCTAAATTTCATTGAACTGCATACCAATTCCAGCATTGGAACCTCAGTGGCACAGTGGTTAGAGTGCGGTACTGCAAGCTACTCCTACTGCAATTTGACAGATCGAATCTCACCAGGCTCAAGGTTGACTCAGCCTTCCATCCTTCCGAGGTGGGTAAAATGAGGACCCAGATTGTTGGGGGCAATTATGCTGACTCTGTAAACCGCTTTGAGAGGGCTGGAAAGCGGTATATGAATCTAAGTACTATTGCTATTATCAAAGATGTTACCTTTTTTATGAGAGAGCTTGTGTTGCAAAGCAAGGGAATGTTCTTTTGAACTTTTTTAATTAAAGCATTTAAAAAAAAAACCTAAAACTTTTTTAAAAAGTAACTTTCCAGAAGAAGCTTTCCATTGCCTACTCCTTCCCTTACTGCATGTAGCAGTTCCCTGCCTTTTCTTATTATCCCAGTCTCGCTTTCTTCCTGTTCATCAGTCTTGCTCTCTCTTTTGGTCTGGTGCATTGCCATTATTACTTCCTCAACTGTCTCCCACATGTAAACTCTTCAAGAGCATTATCTAAATGGCATATTCTCATTGACCGGCACTGACGTTTACATCCTGGAATGGTCAGGGAAAGCCTATAGTGAAATTGATCAATGACACAACTGCAGTGGAAAAGCTGAAGCAAATCAACTCAGACCAAAAAAGATAAAATCTGCAGGTTGGCAACCTGGCATCTATAAAGCTGCTTCTACAGCTTAATGTGTATTTTTCTGCACCAGGAAAACTATGAGGACTAGTTTTGGCGACAATGAAGTATGGTATTCTATGGACTCTTATTATGCAAATGTACAAACACTGAGATAAATATTGCCTTTGACATAAACTTTTTAGAGGATCATTGACACTTTTCTGTCACAATTTCTAGGTAGTAGTTGTAAGTAGTAGTTGTAAGAGTTCTCTTACCTTACCAGCATATTGTAAAGGTGATAATATTCAGACATGTTGCTCAACTAGTTTATTATTATTTAATCTTCAATTGCATTCACAGTCTGGGACAGTTAAAAACAATAATTCAGATCCTAATTAAGGACCGAAGATCTGTTAAGGTGTCGTTATTGTTTGAGATTTAAACTTCAATTCGATTCACGGTCTGGGTCGGGTAAAATTTAACAGTTTAAGTCCTAACCAAGGACCTAAGAGTTGTTAAGCTAATGTCTGGGTATATAGACAGGGGTTTTTTAAATGGGGTTTTCTGCTGTCAGAATATTCAGGTCTAATAAGTTCAAATTTTCCATGTATCTAGGCCAGAGGTCTCCAACCTTGGCAACTTTAAGACTTATGAACTTCAACTCCCAGCTGGCTGGAGAATTCTGGGAGTTGAAGTTCATAAGTCTTAAAGTTGCCAAGGTTGGAGACCTCTGATCTAGGCAACCCTTTGGTTATTCCTGGGTATTGCGTCAAGGGCTCCCATTACTATTGGTACAATCATTGATTTCTTCCTCCACAATCACTCAACTTCAATTTGTAGATAACGGCATGTTGTTATTTTTTCTAGTTGTTTCTCTTCAATTCGGGCATTATCTGGTATTGCAATATCAACAAACTAGACTTTTTTCTTTTACACCATAGTTATGCCAAGCGTGTTGTGGACCATATTGGTTTGGATTTGAAAGTCCCATAACATCTTGACCTGTTCATTTTCAAGAACTTTGTCAATTTGGTGTTCCCAATAATTTTTGCTGCATTTGAACCCAAGCTTCTGACAAACTTCCAATGCATGATTTTACAACAACAACAACAACAATAAATCGTTGCACAGTCATCCGGATGTTCAGACTGCGTTTGGCATTTTTGTCTACCTACGAGTCCTTACCAAGGACCTGGGATGGGCAGATCTGGATGTTTGATAGTATTACAGATATTGTCGCAGGATGGAAGCTGTTCCAAGTAAAGCTGTCTTCTGCAATTGACTAATGGCAAATTTGTCAATGCCAATGGTGTTCAAGTGGTGCTCTAGTTGTTTTGGGATTGCAACCAAGGGTAGTTACTATTCGTACTACCCTTGCTTGTCTTGCTTTTGCCACAGTCATTCTATTTCTATTTGTAAGTCTTCGTATTTTGTTATCTTCTCCAATTCTTTCTCTTCTGTTCTGCTGTCTCCAAGTACTGCAACATCCACTATCCAGACTTCATCTTTCTTAGCGACAATTGTTAAGTCTGGGGTGTTGCATGGCAGGTGCCTGTCTGTTTGAATTCTAAAGTCCCAGAGCAATTTAGCTTCTTCATTTTCTATATCTTTCTCTATTTTATGGTCCCACCTGTTCTTGCTTGCAAGCAAATGATATATTTCTTGCAGATCTTCCAGGCACCATTGCTGCTACTTTGTCATGCCGCTGTTGGTCTGTGCAATCTTCTTGCAGCAGCTTACTGTTTCCTCAGCTTCTTTGCATAAGTGGCACTTATTGTTGCCGTCTTCTCAGTTCTGGCTTTATATACATTTGTCCTTATTAGGTCTCATGCAGCCAGAATTAGTCCTCAGTCTCTTTTTTCAACTTTCCTTCTCTTAGCCGTTGCCAGGTCTTGTTATTATCTGCTTTACCTGCTATTTATTTAATATACTGGCCATATAGTGCTTTGTCTTCCAATGCCTCCATTCTGGTCTTCATTTAGTCTTTCTTGTAGGACAAGAAATTGTAGTTGTTGTTATATACTTTAGAATTAAGAATAGAAAATCCCTGGTCAATCTTGTCTCTTTCTTCAATGCTGAAGCAAAGAGCAATCAGAGATCTAGGAAATTTATAGCAGGCAAAGCCTCAAGAAAATCTCTCTGATATCACCTGATCCCCATATTCAGATTTCTGGATTGTGTTGACAACATCCAAAGTCAACTAATTGCAGGTCCCTCTTCAAACATTAAGTACTCTTTCAATATATAGTACTACATAAACAACAGCTGAAAAGCAAATCAACAGATTTACATTCAAATGAGAAAAAAAATCAGAACACAAATGGAAGTCAAAAGGGAAAAGCCAATTTTGTTCAAGTTGAAAACTCTCTTGCTGTCTCTATTGGTAGCCGTTTAAAAAACTGCTTATTAATCATTCTTGACACCCATTTCTGTCAGCAGAACTAGTATAAAATTAAAATGTTGTAAACTATCTCTCTTAATACGCTAGAACAAGGGATGTTCCAATTGAAACAGAAAAAAAAGATTTTAACCATGAGTAGTTAACCTGATTCCCTCCCATTTCTCTAACACATAATCATTTCAAATCAGGGTGAATAGAGAAATAAAGGGAATAGCAGCTTTGAACAATAGCAATCAATCTTTAATGAGAATATTAAAATGGTAATTTGAGCTCCCAATGTACATTATATTCCAAATGCATATGAGTACTAAATTATCACTTCTGCATAGATGGGAGGGATATGTAATTAAAAGGATTATTCCACTACAGTATCTAAATAAAGAGTATGTATTTAGGAGTGGATCTCTCAGACTTGCTCTCCTACAGATCCTACAGATCTTTGCATCTTCTTCCTACATTCTGTACTAACATAGCAGTTTGGTAGTTTCTGCTGCCCTGCCTATCTTTCAAAGGTCTTTCTCACTGGTCATTTGTTTCTTGCTCACCTCCAGGGCACGAGAGTGACAGAGTTTTCTTTTCTGCCTTCTGAGTGAATAAAAAATAGCAATAAAATAAATGCTGTGCTTGTTCTAATGCCATTTCCTGAGTGCACAACACTGAAATAGGTGACTAGCAGCCTTCCTCCACCTCATCCCCACACAGTCATAGAAAATAAGAGATAAAATAAAACTTTGCTTTTAAAATGAAAAGGGAAGTATATTTCAAACTTTAAAATTGCAATTATGCTGTGCTGCACGACCTAGGGTACAGAACTGCCTAATTTATAAGCAACATCTGGAAAGCTGGTTAAACTTTGAAGTTATTTTTTTAAACATTAGACGGTACTGATATGTTACAACTCCCCCAGGTACCAGTTTTTTAAGAGACAAAAGATTTTGTCAAGAAAAAAATAATAAAGTCAATACAATCTAATTTATGCATAAAAGTCTCAAGTTTATATAATGATGGAACTTATTCAGTGTTATAAATCATACTGAACATAAAGACACACAGAAACTATAACCTAAAATTTAGCACAACGTCTGCCTAGTTCACTGCACTTTTTCTTAGAGATTAGCAAAGTCGTTTTCGCTTTTTTTTTTCTCTGGATCTCCCCATTTTGCCCACTGAGGGTAATACCAACTATCAGATCAGGGATGGCTTCAAAAACTTTAGCAACTGGTTCTCTGCCCAGTTGCTGGGTAGGTGTGACCATGGTGGGCATGGCCTAGTCAGCTTCCTGCACCACGGTGGGGGGGGGAGGCATTTTTGTCCTCCCTGAGCTCTGGAGGCTTTTCTCAAGCCTCCAGGAGGGCAAAAATGGCCTCCCCAGGCTCCGGAAGCCCTCTGGAGGCCAGAAATGGGTCCGTTTCTGGCCTTCCAGAACTTCCGGGAGTCGTTTTTTGCCCTCCCTGGGTTCTGAAAGCTTCCCTCCCCTCCCAGCAGTCTCCATGCGGCCTGTTTCCGGCCTTCTGGAGCCTCCTGGAGGCCTGTTTTCCACCCTCCCCAAGCCTCCATGCAGGCCCTGCACATACCTGGGATCCAAAACAGGTCACATGGAGACTCCAGGGAGGGGAGGGATGGGCGGGGCCAGCCAGGGGTGGGATTTGCCGGTTTGCCGAACCGGCCATAAAATTAGCTACCAGTTAGCTACAGATTTGCTCAAACTGGGGCAAACTGGTAGCAGTCCACCCCTGTATCGGATATCAAAATAGTTAGGAAAAGTGTTACACTCCCTTCCCAAGCTCAGACACAGCAATTTTTTTCTCTGTTTCCTCAGTTTTCTGCTTCCTCTTTAAAAAAAACATGTTTTCCTACCAAGGAGAGGGACAGGCTGTGACATCTCCCTTTGCTCTGCAGGACAGAAGTTATGCCTCTCCTAGTACTGATTCTGTTTGAGGGGAAAGATGACGCATTCCTCGTATGCCTGTTATACGAAGCCAAGGGATATTCTTGCGAATCCAGGCAGGCAGTAACGTATATAATTTATAATCAATGCAGATGGTATTAATTAAACTAGAATAATTTGTCAGGATGACTCAGAATTTTAATTTGGAATGTATTTATTTTGATCAATAAATTTGTGATTAAAAACCATAATAATCAACTGCCTCCTAAAAGCCTTTTTTTTCCCTCATTTCATGACATACCAGACACTGCAATGAGATCTAGTCATGTTTCAAGTAACCCATAGAAACTGACAGGACTTCCATTATTGGATTTAATATAAATATGACTAAATCTAATTGACTTAAATATGTAGAGGGTGTTCAGGGAAGGATAGTATTTCTGGTGGAGGAGTCTATCTTCTCACATATCCAGACAAAGATAAGATTTTACAAGACCCAGACCAGATTATTTGAATCACTTCCACTAGAGACAAACTTGTTATTCTGGGTAACTGCAACACTAGGGTAGGGATAGACAGTGACAACTGGGACAGAGTTCTTAGCAGGCATGGGAAGGGAAAACTAAACTGCAACATCCTGATACCTCTGAACACAACCTATGCAATTAACACAATGCAAGCAAGTACAAATCTATCTGGATGCATCTCAGGTCCAAACACTGGCACATGCTTGACTCTGTCATAGTATGTCAGTGAGATCTTAAAGATCCAATACTTTCAAGATGCATTTAATGAAAAACTCTCCAGCAATTTATCATTTGTAGGAACCTGTCCTGAAAAGTTTAAAGATGTCATCACACACAGTGCAACAACTTTACTTGAACTGAAAACCCAGCCACATCAAGATTGGTTTGATGGTGGACTTCCAGTTTGGGCTTCTTCAGCGATGGACCGAAATCGCGATCGTGCATGGTTTTGATCCGTGCTCGCCACTGGAGCGCCCCGAGCCGCCCGGATTCGGGGCTGAAGCCACCCCGTAGAGGTGGTGAAGAAGGGGGGGCCGTGAGCGGGGTTGAGGAGAGCCGCATCTCTCCTCCTCAGCTGGCCATTACTCCCTTTCCCAAAGGCAGTTGCAACAGTGGTCAGAAATGGCCACTCCAAAGATGAACCTGAACGGACAAGATTGTGCAGGAGGAAGTTTAAAGGAGAAAGTTTGACTGACCGGATTGAATGGAAAATATCTATTTAAAGTACCTGGAACCTGAATTTTAAAGACTAACACTATTCCTAAAAAAGATTTTAAGCTGCGAAAGAGAAAGGGAAATGGAATTGGCTTTTTTTCCTCTCACATTGACAGTTTTAATTGACTTGGAACATTAAGAAGAAGAGATTCAAATAAAAAATTGATACTAATCCACTTTGACATTAATAGGCTATTTCTAGCTGAAAATAAAGTGTCAAAGGGATAAAGATTCTTGGATAATTTAAAAACTTTCTTTAAAAAAAAGAAAGCAAGCAGTGGAGGAAAAAAGGAAAAAAGAGGGTGGAATCTGGAAAATGGAAGAGACCACTTGGAACTTAAAAAAAAATTGATAGTGGAATTTTAACAAGGCTTGCAAAAGATACACTGTAGCTGAAATTTTGTTAAAAGATAACAAAGCCCCTGGAAAGAGAAAGTGAGAAAAGAAGCAAGAAACAGTTTTGGATTATTGGATGATTCCTGGAACTTTGGATGGAGGATCCTAATGAAATAAAATAAAATCAATTGGGGGTTGTTTACATTTTTTTTAAATGGCATCACTCCTTGAAGAGTTAAAAATGAGACTTAAAGAACAAAAAGAAGAAGCACAAGAGGGAAGAGGATCTTTTGGCTTCGTATTTCAATTTTTAGAAATGGAGATGTTGAACTATGAAAAACAACAAGAAACATTGGCAGAACAAGAAGGGCAGGACAACGAAGAAGTCATCTTTAATGACCAAGCAACTTTAAGCGGGGTAAAAAAGGGAAAGGGGGAAAAGGGAGTTAAAAACTTAAGCACTGAAGCAACAACCCAAAAAAAGAGTAATTTGAAAAGTAATCATGATATCAGGAAGAAACAGAAGGGAGGATCATAGAAGGGAGAATCAGATAGAAAAGTGAATAAAAAGGGGAGGGAGAAGAAGAGAGGGAAGAGGGAAAGGAAAAGAAGGACAGAAACAAGATATAGAGGTACAGGAAAGGTGTACAAGAATTAAAGGTATAAATCTATTTAAAAGACACAGAGACAATGGTTAAAATTTAACTTAAAGAGAGGATTCTGCAAGGGTGCATGGGATAGTATTGTTATATTAGAAATAGAAAAGGATTAGAAAATATGTTAGATGATTAAAGTGATAGAAAAAATTTCTATTGATGTGTAGTGGAATATTTGTTTATAAAGAGAATAAGGCTCTCAATGATTTAAAAAGAACGTTTAAAAAAACTGAAAAGAAACATGGAAGATTTTTATCAGTTGACAAGATGAACTTGAATAAGAATAATAACTTTATTGACTACTGTTAATAACTATTGTTTGGTTTTTTATTTAAAAACAATAATAAGTAAAATATGAAATATAGATGATCAAAGAGAAAGACAACTGATATTACTAGGTAATGTTTGTTAAAAGAAATAGAAATATAAAAGATTGTTATTAATATTAATGGCAGAGCAGTACTTGAACAGAATAATTATTCCATTTACTATTGTTATACATATATACACAGATATATATACATATATACTTTTTTCTTTTAAGAATTTAGTGTATATTTTTAAGGGAATGTATCAAGCAGAATTCGACTGAAAATAGGTATGAGTTATAAAATAGAGGTTAGAAAATGAACATTATAACTGTAAAGGTATAACTTAAATTTTTAAACAAGATTTGAAAAAAGATACAAAGGTGTTACACTCCAGTCTAGTAATTACAGGGGAAATTTTGTTTTATGAGAAAAGATAATATGAAATGGTAAACAGGAGAGACGAAAGTATAAAAACATTGATTAGAAAGATTTTAAAAATTAGAAAAAAATATGTAATTGAATTAAGAAAGGAATGAGATAATTTAAAATAAGGTTATAGGAAATAAAGAAAGGGAAAAGCTATTGAAAAAATTGCAAAAATAACTATAAGATATGGATTAGAATGTATAAGATAAATATGTATTGAGTTTATGTCTGTATGGAGAAGTGATAACCCGGGGCCACATTGTTCTAAAAAACAAATATTTAATTTGTATTTGTATGTTTTGTGAAAACTTAAATCAAACTTTTATTTAAAAAAAAAAAAGATTGGTTTGATGAAAACTACAAAGACATTTCAGCAGCCCTCCAGGCCAAGAATTAGACCTACAAAGACTGGCAGAATTATCCATTATCTGTTTCAAGAAAGACAAGTTTAAGCAGCTGCAGTCCAAAGCAGTGGTAGCCAACTGGTGGGCCAGGAACCACTGGTAGTCCGCAAGAAAATTTTAGTGGTTTTCAGAGAAATGTCCCCCCCAAAGCACTCCCCCCAAAGCAATTAATCCAGACTGCACAGGAGCACAAGGTTGCGCCGCCCACATGACCCACCCACCCGCTGGCCTCCACCCTTCGGCCAAGTGTAAATCTTACCTTAAGTACAGCCATGCGAGCTGGAACTGGAAAGCAAGACCAACGCCAGGGGAGGGAAATCCACCTCGGGGTGGCTTGCTGACATTGGTGGGAAAGTCAGTCCCATATTCCAGAGCTGCAGTAGTCACAAGACTGGTCCTTTGGTCATCCCGGAGCAGCTCCCCCTGTCCATGGCAGACCAGTGTATCTGCGTGGAGGAGCTGCTCCGGGATGACCAAAGGGCCATTCCTCTGACTACTGCAGTTCTGGAATATGGACCTGACCAATGTTTCCCACCAACGTCAGCAAACCGCCATCAGTCAAAATTCATATTAGTGGTCTGCGGAATTTAAAATTATGAGTTTAGTGGTCCCTGGGGTCCAAAAGGTTGGTGACCCCTGGTCCAAAGTATGAACAGAAGTTCAAGAAATGCAGGACAAATGGTCATGAAAGAAGGCTGAGCAGGTGGAAGGTTATGCATGCCATCAGAGAGTTCTTCAGTTTATGGGACTTACAAATCAAAATGGCCCTCCTTGCTAGCCTTTAAGAGGTCAAGCCTGATCAAAGACCAGAAAGGACTGAAAAACCACTACCTGAATTTTTTTCAATTTACTGGGTAGGCAATTTCTTCCTCCAATGGTGTTCTAGATGTCATTTTTCGTACTTCATGTCCAAGAACTCCTCAGAAAGCAAAGGCTGGCACACAAAGAGGCCACTTAGGAGTAGTCTAGTTTAAGGCCACAGTCTCCAAGGCTGAACCAATTCCTCAGCCAAGCTGCCCATTAGTTCCTTAAGAAAACCCTAAGCTGCCCAACATGGTCCATCTTTCTCATGAGGTGATTAGTCAGGCCTCTATGTCAGGGGTGGGTGACACACACACATACACACACACACGCACACACATAATATATATACATATATATATATTCTTGTATACTCATTTATGAGCTCTACACATAAAACCACTAGGCATGATGAATGAATTTTACTGCATTTGGTGAAAGCAAAGGATAATTAATTTTCCACCCAACCAATTTCTCATAACACTTTATTATGTCAAACTGAATATTCATCAATAAAAATGCTGCTTTTATTTTTCCTGCATAAAGCTCAGCTATTCAAAAAACTTTCACCTAACAACTTTATTTGTTCTAGCTCAGGCCTGCACAATTGAAGGTAAGGGGACACATTGGTGAATGAAAAATCCTTGTAGGCTGCAAAGGAATACTTGGCCAGCCAATCTGCTGTCTGGCAACTAGCAGAGCCGCATATGGCCCAAGAGCCATAAGTTAGAATAAACAGAATACTGATTAACTAATGTGTGTGTACCCCAATCCAATAATTTTGACTCTAGCAAGCATCAGATTTTACAGATTTGTAGCCGGGCCAACTCCCCAAAATCTAACAACGTTATACGTTCCTCCTGTTTGACTTCATGGAGTTTTGAAATTTCAAGTCTAGGTTATGGTCCCTGTATTTCTGGTGATTTCCCATTGAAGTACTAAGTCGATCCAGTCCTGCTTACTTTTTCAAGATTTACCAAGGCAGGTAGATTTCATCATCAGATAACCCTCTTTTATATTTTCATAGGCTTGTGTAGTTGTCAAAGTTGAAATTAATCTATGCTTGTCCCATGATAGCCACAGCCACCAAATGTTATTCTGCATATGTGTCAGATCCGTGTATCTGTCATTTCTCCAATGGAAGAAGAAAAGGGGGGGGGAGACTGATAAATATATCCTTGATATAACCTGAATATATTTAATCTTATATTGAATTTGTATAACCTACACGATACAGTGGAGAGATGAAACCCAGATGGCCGGAACCTATCACCTCTGAGAGAGACAGCCAGGAGATGAAGAAACTATAAAAATTCCACAATGAGATGTGTCCTGGGAAACTCTGAAAAAGATCATTCTAAAAAGAGGGGGGGGGGAATTAACATGTTGGCTCTGTTTTATTAAATACACATCAGGATAAGGGGAGGGGGTTTAAACTCCCTTATCTATCTCTGCATGTCTGCAAGACCTTAGATGCTGCTTTTGACCCCTACATGAATTGTCTCATCTCAATAAAGGATTCCTTTTGTTATATTTTCAGAAGCTCTTTGATTGATTGGGAATAGGCATTGGTTCTTGCCTGATACGTCGGTTCTCTCCGAGTTGCAAGGAGCATCCAAATGAGTGGGTTGGTTCAGTCTTCCTTCTGATAGACTGAGCTTTAAACTTCGGAACACTCCTCCTCCTCCACAGGACTCCTCCCTAGCGTTCCCAGTTTTGGCGAAGATCGCAGTAGAAAGCAGGTGACGCTTCCGAAGAACTACTACTTCATCTTGGTCGAAAAGCAGGACTCCCCCAGACGGAAGAAAAAAGAAACAGACAGCAATAACAAAGTAGGGTAGGGTTGGATGCTCCTTGCAGCTCGGAGAGAACCGGCGTATCAGGCAAGAACCAACGCCTATTCTCCTACGAGCTGCTCGGAACATCCAAATGAGTGGGACATACCAAAGCTTGGCCTGTACTACGGGTGGGATGCTGTCTGGACCTGGAGTCTGTCCTTGTCTTGTACAACACCTTGTAGCACCCTCCTACCAAAGGCAGCATCCGCTGATGCAAAGACATCAATCTTATAATGCCTGATAAAAGGAGAGGGAGACGCCCATGTAGCGGCCCAACAAATGTCCGTGATGGGAGCTTGAGTGGCCCAAGCCGCTGTGGTTGCTGCACTGCGTGTGGAGTGAGCTGTGATGCCCCTGGGTACTGCTAGGGCCTGGGCTTGATAAGCTTTGGCAATGGTCACTCGCAACCAACGACCAATGGTGGGCGAAGATGCTTTAGTACCCTGACTGTGAGGCAGAAAAACAACAAACAAGGCTTCGGTCCTTCTAAAGGAAGTCGTGCGATGGATGTAGACCTTTAAAGCACGTCGGACATCCAGCTTATGCCACTGGTGTTCCAATCCCCGAGAAGGGTGAGGACAGAAATTGGGTAACACTTACTCCTGTGCCCCATGAAAGGCAGAATTAATCTTTGGAATAAACGTAGGATCTGGTCGGAGAACAACCCTATCTGCGTGAAAAACACGAAGGTCGGACCTGACCGACAGGGAAGCCAACTCGGAAATGTGCTGAGCTGAAGTTATGGCCACTAAGAAAACCACCTTATATGTAAGGAATAGTAGGGATGTTGAACGTATCAGCTCGAAAGGAGGCTTGGTAAGAACTAAAAGCACTTTTTTCAAATCCCAGGTAGGATAACGATGAACCGGAGGCGGTCGTAAATTAGTGGCACCTCTAAGAAAAGCGCAAATAAGTGGATGATGAGAAAGAGATGGAAAAATGTCATGATCAATAACAGAAGACAAGGCGGAAACTTGTCTCCTCAGAGTATTTGGTGAAAGCCCCCTATCGAGGCCATCTTGCAAAAAATCTTAAGATTTGAGCAACTGAAGGAGATCGAGGTTCAATATGAAATTTGGAACACCATTTTGCAAATATGGACCAAGTGGCATTATAAATGCAAGTAGTTGAGGGGCGCCTTGCAGCTTGGATGGTAGAAATAACTCTATTGGACAGTTTCTTGCTGATTAAATGCGACCACTCAACCTCCAGACGGTCAATTGGAACCACTGAAGGTTCGGGTGTTGTAGAGAATCCTGGGTTAGAACAATCCTGTCCGGAGGGATCCTCCATGGTTTGAACACCGACAGACAACAAAGGTCCGCGAACCAAGGCCGTCGGGGCCAGCAGGGAGCTACCAGAATCAGTTCCGCCTGTTCCTCTAGCATCTTCCATATGACCCGAGGAATCAAAGGAAGAGGGGGGAATGCGTACAAGAGCCCTGGGGGCCACGGGCAGTGAAGAGCATTGAAATTCTTCGCTCCCTGAGAGGGGTATCTGGACACGAACCTTGGAAGTTGGGCGTTGAGAGGGGATGCGAAGAGATCGACCACCAGAAGACCAAACTTCGTGACTGCCTCTTGAAAGAGCGACGGATGAAGACACCACTCCGTCTGATCTACTGTGGCCCAGCTGAGCCAATCTGCCTGGGTGTTGCAGATTCCTGAGATGTGTTCTGCCCTGATGGAGAGTAAATTGGTCTTTGCCCAACGACAGAGACGTTCCGCCTCCTTCATGAGATGTTGTGACTGGGTGCCCCCTTGTTTGTTTACGTGCGCCTTGGCGGCTGTATTGTCCGCGAGAACTAAGATATGCTGGTTGCGTACCTGCGGTAGAAAAGAACGAAGGGCCAGGTGGATAGCCCGAAGTTCCAGCCAATTGATATTGTGAGACTGTTCTCTTGCTGACCAGCGGCCCTGAGCTGTGGAGAATTGAAGATGAGCACCCCATCCCAGCAGGCTGGCGTCGGTAGTGATGGTGAGTCTGTTGGGCTCCTTGAAGAGACAACCCTTGTTTGTTGTTGGCCTGGACCACCAGAGAAGTGAGGTGAGTACCTGTGTTGGAACCTTGACCTTGTGACAGGAGTTGCTTAGACCGGAACGTTGGAACGGCAGAAGGAACCACTGAAGGGATCTGGAATGAAGACAAGCCCAAGGAATAATAGAAATACATGAGATCATCTTACCGAGAAGAGTAGAAAGATCCGCAAGAGAAACTTTATTTTGCAACCTGATCTGCTGCATTAGTTGCTGTATACTTTTTATGTCTTTCCTTGGAAAGGTAAACCCTGCCTACCCGTGTATCAATGATGGCTCCTAAGTGTAGCAATCTGGTAGAAGGGGTTAATTGGTTTTTATCCCGGTTAATTGAGAAGCCATGTGCCCGCAAAATGCGTAGAGTTGTCTGGGTATCGTGGACAGCTTGTGTACAGGATGCTGACAAAATTAGAATGTCGTCTAGGTAACAGTGTAGTCTGATCGGAAGACCGCGGATATGAGCAGCCAGAGCAGCGAGGACCTTGGTGAAAACACGGGGAGCAGAAGCTAATCCGAAGGGGAGGGCCCAATATTCAAAATGTTGGTTATTATAGCAGAACCTTAAAAACTTACAATGTGATGGTCTGATTGGAATATGCAAGTAAGCCTCCGTCAGATCAACGGAGGTGAGAAACTCTCCCTCCCTGATACTGGCAAGAATGGATTGTAAGGTGTGCGCTTTGAATCTGCGGTAGACTAAAAATTTATTGAGGCGTTTCAGGTCCAAGATCGCTCTCCACCCTCCTGAACTTTTTTGGACTAAAAAGAGAATAAAAACCGTGCCCCTTTTGGTCCTCGGTAACCGGTTGAATGGCTCGTATGCTTAAAAGATGCTGGATAGCTGCCTCCATAAGGTTATGCTTGACCGAATTTTTGGAGACAGGAAATACCATGAAAAAATCGGATGGGGCAGATTGAAATTCTAGTGCTAAGCCAAACCTTACAGTGTCTCGGACCCAGGCATCAGACGTGGGAAAGTCCCAGCGATCCATATAGAACTTAGACAGCCCCCTATGGGATGAGGCTCCACGTGGCTAGCGTGGGCGCCTGAAAGATCTGCTGCCGGAGGTTCGAAAGGACCTTCTGGGTTGGCCGCCCCTCCGGTATCTATCCCCGGGATCTGACCTATCTGAGGTCTGTCCTGGGCGGAAAAGTTGGGATTTGTGCGCTCGAGACAGAAAGGAGCTCTGGAAGTATGGGCGAAAGGAGCTCCTCCGAAAGGACTGGAGGTACCTTGGGTCAGATTTTTGAAAAAGAGAAGGTAGTATCTTTTTCTTATTCTAGGTCTCAATGAGAAGCGGATCTAAGGAGGGACCAAAAAGTTTATCACTCAGGAGAGGAGCTGAAGCGAGTTTGGATTTGTGTTTGATGTCCACCTGCCAATGTTTGAGCCAAAGAAGGTGTCTTGCTGAGAGATGGGATGCTATGGCCCTGGTGGAGAATTTGATCGAATGAAAGGTCACATCGGCTGAGAATTCTGCAGCCGCTGTAAGCTTAACTATGTCCTGGTGGGCCTTAATATTAGAGCTGGGGACATGTTCTCGAAGCTGCTTTAGCCATCTAAGTGAAGCCCGGTTAAAAAAGGAAGCAGCCGTGGCTGCTCTGATGGCCCAGGCATCTGAATGATGGGCTTTGCATAGGGCTATTTCAGCCCTTTTATCCTCAGGCCTTAAGGCCTCAAGCGACTCACTGGGAATCGAAGAAGAGGCGAGCCCAACTATGGGATCATCGACCTCCGGGGTATTTAACAAATTAAGGTACTCTGGAGCCATGTTAAAAAACCTCCTATCATAACCCGTAGGAGCCGGGCATGTTGCAGGGGAACGGAACTGTTTCTGGACTAGGTCCATAAACATGTGAGGGACCGGTATCACCTCAGCTTGAACTGTGGGCTGATTAAAAAAGAGATCTTGAGGACCCTCCTCTGCAGAAGACACGGGGGGAACTGCTGTGTCAATGCCTGCCGTGTTTTTTGCTTTAAACAGGAGAGATTTAAATAGTTGTGGCTGAAACAGGCCAGTAAAAACAGGTTGATCAGGGGAGAGCCTGTCGTCTTCAGACATCCCTCCCTCTAAAAGATCCGGTTCAGATAACGAATATTCGAAATCGTGAAGGAATTCTAGATCACTTTGTTCTAAGTGTTGCATTTGAAACAGTTCCTCAGCCTCCATGTCCAGATCCCCCCCCTCCCCCGTGGATCCTGCATAGGAATATCCTCAAAAGGGATTACCTGATCAGCGTGGTGTTCCGACCTGACTAGAGACTGAAGCGACTAGGTCTAGGGTCAACAGGGGCAGGTTGATGCCAGGTCATGACCGCATGCTGAAAGCCGGCAGCGATCCCTGCCTGATCGCCACCTCCATCCACATTCGCATTTGAGCAGGGATC
Source organism: Bungarus multicinctus (assembly GCA_023653725.1). Taxonomy (NCBI): domain Eukaryota; kingdom Metazoa; phylum Chordata; class Lepidosauria; order Squamata; family Elapidae; genus Bungarus; species Bungarus multicinctus. The sequence goes on from CM042846.1 coordinate 9,951,814, forward strand.
TCCTCAGGTAAGGAAGAGTCCTGGCGAAGCCCCGCCGCAGTCGGAGTGAAGGTGGCCTCAGGAGGTCTCCTAGAGGTTGGGAGGTTGGATAGCTGAGTCTGTTGTCCCACTGAACCATGGCTATGCCTGGATGAAAGAGAAACATCTGGGGGGGGGGACATACAGTTGAGGAGGGCCCTGGAGTAGATGGAGAGGGTTGCTGAGGAGGCCTTTGTAGTTCTCGTGTACATTTATCTATTTGCTTTTCTAAGGCCCTATGGCACCTTCTTGCATCACGTTCAGAAGCTTTGGAAATACCCCCCACATTTTTGGATTTGGATTTTGATTTACCTTGAGAGATAGAAGGCTGAGAACCGCTACCCCCTGCCATAATAAGTCTGTATGATATAGTAAAATACAGATGGATAAATACAATTGCTGCTTTCTAGGCAAATATGGTGGTTGGCACGTCCAGGGACCTGACCCAGCAAGGGAAGGGAGACCTGATAATAGTATATTCCCCTTGTTTAATCAGTTTTGAGGAGATGCTTAACTATTAATTGATATTGTCAATGAAACTATGGAATCACTAATCAGCCAGATTAAGAACGCCTACCAGGCCTTGTGGAAAGGAAGAGCCCGCAACAGCGTTACTGCACAGGCTGACTAAGGCCCTAGGTGCTCGCTGTTGTGCTGCTGGGAAGGACTGTGAGTGTTAGCCAACAGATAGTATTAAAAAATTTAGAAGAACAAAATCTACAGGTTTGGGACTCCTGCCTTACAGGGAATCCCTAGAGAGCATAATTTACTCCACACAGTCAATAACAGAGGGCAATATATATTGGCAATGTGGCCATGCGGTCTCCTGCATTTAAAATGGCGGCCGACCGAATTTGGCGCGCACACGCCACCAGCAGCAACAGTCCTTTAATGGAGGACCTTCATTCCTTGTAACAATGAATGACAAGGAAGAGAATGGGAGGGAGAACAATTGCGCTCCATCCCTCTACAGAGAAAACGGCGTTCGGGGGAATCTTTTAAAGAAATCGGCTTGCCACGCGGTTAGAGCGTGGCATGATCGAATGGTGGGGGGGGTGGCGGGTGGGGGGGCTGGAAAACGATGTTCCCAGGGACCCCTGCTTAATAAGGGGGCATAGCAGGCGCTTCCCAATCAAAGGAAAAAACCCCGGATCTCCCTAAGGGAGAACTGAGGGATCCGTGCTCTCTATGCCCAATAAAATAGTAATATTAACGAAAGCAAATCGAAATTCAAAACGGAAGAAGAGAAAACCCAAAGGTTAAATGAAAAGACACTGAAGAAATAAGAAAGGAGATAATGAGAATTGGGGAAAATAAAGAAACACCTGCTTCGACCAGAGTAAACACTAACACAACCTATTCAGACGAGGCTGAGCTAAAAACTGGGGAACGCTAGGGAGGAGTCCCGTGGAGGAGGAGGAGCGTTCCGAAGTTTAAAGCTCAGCCTATCGGAAGGAAGACTGAACCAACCCACTCATTTGGATGCTCTTGAGCAGCTCGTAGGAGAAAAGTTCTGTAGCCTGACATAAAGTAGCGTCTGCAATAAAGGTCAGCCTAGAGAGGAATTTTTTTTTAAAAAAAAACCTTCACTCTACCGAGGGAATCCTGCAAAAAAGGAAAATGTCTGAGTACAGCAAGGACCAAGGGGAAGCCGAATTTTGGGGAAAAACATCTAGTTACCCAACCAGATACTGACTCAGTGCACCCCATCGAAGATAGCGAAGCTGCCTATGAGACCTCCACAAAGCCCTGGTGATCTATAGGTGTAGAAAAGAGAGACAGCTGGGACGGAAGAACCAGGGGAGTAACCCTCACCCAGGGTAATCATAAACCCGGGTGGAAATTGGAGCTGGAGACCCTATCGGATTGGGAAGAAGGGAACAAGGAACCATTGGCTGAATACCGACTGAGATGATACATAAATCGCTTCGTGAGGAAAACCCTGGAGAACCTCGAGATGAAGGATGCACCAGGACGCCAACGCAGGAGAGCGAGGGAACCAGAAAATGAGAGAACCCGAACTGCCACCCCAGATTCAGCTGAGAATGATCGGGCAGCAGGACAAACTGAAGAGCCAGCAGCCATACCAGATACCTGACCCTTAAACGCCCCAGTACAGGGGATTAATCCTGGCCAACCCAGAGACATACAACTGCAGAGGAAGGTCCCACCCCTGGGAGTAAAATTCAAAAATCCCCAGAAACTGGGATTTTTCCTACGCAAGTCCTCACCTACATGCAAGAATACAGGCAGAATTTCCCAACCCAGGGATCCTGAGTACGAGTCGTTATCCTGGCCCTTGAAGGGGCAGCAGCCAGATGGATGGTGACGCTCCACGTCAACGCCCCAGAATTAAGGAACCTTGACCGCTTCATGACGGCCCTACGCCACCGCTTCGAAGACTCTCTCGCTGATAGAAAAGCCAGAGACCACATCAGAGTCCGTAAAGCAAGGCTGTCGCCCAGTAACTGAATACACTGAGGAATTTCATGACCTGGCTGGCCGAGTCGACTGGCCAGAGGATATCCTACTCTGTTGGTTCAAAGATGGACTAAATGACGACCTATACGTTGCCTACCTGGCCCATGGGGCCCCAAACCTCCTCCATGAATGGTACATGATAGACATGACTCGTGACCAGTACCGCAGTGGCAAGTTTTGGAAAATATCCCCACCCCAGGGGAAACGGGAAGTTTTCAAACCCCAAACCATCATGACTCCAAGAATGTCTGGTTGCTTTAAGAGTGGAAAAGAGGGACACCGCGCAGCAGAATGCAGTTCGAAAACCCTTGCCAGAAAGCCAGACTACCCATCAGAGGGGAAACCTGGAACATTCAGCCCTCGAGGAAAAGAGACTGGCCTATGAGGCCGAGTAGTTGTGGGATTCCGATCCCCCCCAATCCAGAGGAAGAACATCCAATGCTCCAAGGGGACCTGAGCCAGTCCGAAAGCGATCCGGAGACGACCCGCTGGTAAGCAACCCAATTGAACCAATCACTCTACCCCTAAGACTGTTAATCCCCAGCTGAGGGAAGGGGGAAGTTGCAGTGTTGCTGGATTCGGGATGCACCCGATGCCTAATAAATCCCTCCCTTGCAGAGAAATTGGGGATCCAACTGAAAGAAATGGAAAATCCCATCGCTTTCTGCCAAATAGATGGAACTATAGCAGCGGGGGAGCCAGCTAGGTTTACCACAGAACCATTGAAAATAAGACTAGGGAGCCATAGTGAAATGCTCACATTCATTGTAGGCCCAGGAATGGAATAGACCTAGTCCTAGGTCTCACATGGCTGCGGATATGGAATCCAAAAATAAATTGGAGAGGAACCGTACAATTCCAGAGATGTTGTATTTGCAAATAGCTCAGAGGAAAGGATAAAGAAAGGAACAGAGGAGAGAGAGTCAGCCATGACCGGACAGTCGGCTGAACCCATTTACATCCCCAATGAGTACCAGGATCTGGCCCAAGTATTTAGCGAGGAAGCTTGTGATGAGCTTCCACCCCACTGCCCACAGACTGCGCTATCGAAATCCTATCAAGGGCTAAACTCCCCAAACCACAAATGTACTGCATGTCTTCCAGAGAACTAAAAGAACTCAGAACATTTATCAATAAAAATTTAAAAAGGGGTTTCATCGAACCCATCCAACCAAAATTAGCTGCCCTTGTGTTATTCCGCGAAAAAAGATGGCTCCGTACGCTTATGTGTTAATTACAAAAAATTAAACATGATTTGCATAGAGAATATGTATTCACTCCTCCTCATGAAGGACATGTTAGCCCACCTCTCGAAAGGAAAAAAAATTCAAAGTTAGACCTACGAGAGGCATATTACCGCATAAAAATAAAGGAAGAGGATGAGTGGAAGACAGCTTTTAACACACCATTGGGATACTACCAATTTAAAGTGCTCCCCTTTGGACTGCAAGGAGCGCCTGCCGTGTTTATGCAATTGATCAATGAAACCCTTCATGAATTTTATATAAAGGGGTTCTAGTGTATCTTGATGATATTTTAATCTACACGGAAACGATGGAAGAACACATCAAGCTACTCCATGCAGTCCTCACAAAACTCCTAGACACTATAAACTATATGCAAAACTCTCTAAATGCGAATTCCACCAAGAAAAATTTGATTACTTGGGGCATAGAATATCCCACGAGGGAATAGAGATGGACCCACAGAAAGTAAAAGCGATCATGGACTGAGACCTACCTCATACACGTAAGCAACTGCAAAGCTTCCTGGGGTTTGTGAACTTTTATCTCCAGTTCATTCCAACTTCTGAAAACATCACCCTCCCTATCACAAACTTGCTAAAAATGAAGGGGAAGGAGAAACCCAAACCAAGGCAACCCCTTATCTGGACAATGGAATGCCAAGCGGTATTTGAAAAATTCAAATGTCTATTCACAGCAGAACTGGTCCTTAAGCACCCAGATCCCGAACAACCTTTTGTCAGTCCTCCTCAAAAAGAATGGAAATGGACAATTACAACCATGCGCTTATTCATCCAAGAAACTGATGGAAACCGAGCAAAGATGGGCCATATGGGAGAAAGAGGCATATGCTGCATAGTGGGCAATGCTCACATGGAGACATTTCCTGGAAGGAAACCAAATCCCCTTTGAAGTATGGACTGATCACAAAAATCTGGAAACCCTGAGAAATCCACAGAAACTCTCTGAAAAACAAGCAAGGTGGGCTCAATATTTTGAACGGTTTAATTTCACTCTCAAATATTTTCCTGGGAGAAAGAACTTCTTAGCAAATACATGTCCAGAAAACCCCAAGACAACAGCAAAAAGATTGAGGTTATAAAACCAATGATCCAACAGACCCAATTAGCAGCCAAAGTAATCACCCGGGCACAAGAGAAAAGAAAATCATCACTGACTGAAGACACAACAACGTCAATATTTAAGGAGGCACTACTTAAGGACAACTGGCTCTAGGCTAACAAAAACACTTGTTTAATCAAAGATGGCCTGGCCTGGGTAGAAAACAAACTTTATGTCCTTGCAAGCCAGAGAAGGGATTTCATGAAACACTGACACAACTCCAAAATAGTGGGACACTTTGGGTTTGTAAAAACCCTGCACCTCATCAAAAGACAATTTTGGTGGCCATCTCTCAAAAAGGACATTGAAAAATATGTTGCGAGCTGCCCCACCTGTGCTGCTGCAAAGAGAAGACAAGGAAAATCTCCTAAACCTTTACAGACAGTAGCAGACCCTTCTGCACCTGGAAAGAGATTTCTATGGACTTTATAGTGGAGCTTCCCAAAAGTGCTGGAAATACTGTCATTTGAGTTGCAACTGATCTTTTTTCCAAACGGGTTCACTTTATTCCATGCCAAAAGATCCCAACTGCCAAGGCATTGGCAAAGATGTTTCTAATACACATTTATCGCATTCATGGAACTCCCCAACGGATTATCTCAGAGAGGAGTGTTCAGTTCACATCCAAATTTTGGCAGGCATTTTTAAACCTATTAGGCTCCACCCAGGGGTTGTTGTCATCAAATCACCCCCAGATAAAGGGGGGTTCTGAATGTTCGAACAGTGTATTAGAACAATGTTTAAGATGTTTTATTAATTACCAGCAGGACAATTGGACTGACCTTCTTCCATTTGCAGAAGTAGCATACAATAACTCAGTCCATAGCACCACGGGGTTCACCCCATTCCAGGTAGCCACGGGTCAAGAATTCAACCCCATGCCGGAACTACCCACCAAAGAACCTGAAATCCCCCACCTTAAGGTGTGGATAAATAACTTGCAAGCCACATGGCCAGTGGTAAGATTAGCGTTACAGGAAGCTAGAGCAGCTTTTAAAGTTCAAGCGGACAAAAAACGCTGCGATCCTAAACCTTTCAAGATTGGGGACCATGTATATTTGTCCACAAAATTCTTAAAATCATTACAATCCTCTAAGAAACTAGGGCCAAAATTCATTGACCCATTCCTCATCTCCAAAATTATTAAACCCGTGACAGTAGAGCTTCGACTCCCCAAAACACTTAGGCAGATTCATCCAGTATTTCACTGTAGCTTGCTCAAACCGGAGATCACTTCAAACCTCAGACCCCCCCTTCCCACACCTCCAATTCACATCATGGTACATGAGGAACAACATTTTGAAATTAAAGATATTCTTGATTCGCGCACTCACCATGGATCCACACAATATTTCGTAGCTTGGAAACACGTTCCTCAGAAAATGAGAGGGTAGCCAAATGACATGTAAAAGCACCCACATTACTACGAAAGTTCCACCTAAAATACCCTGATAAACCATTCTAAATTGCAAATGTAATGCATGGTTTTGTTTTTTCCAGATAGACCTACCTCTTTTTTGAGGACAGGATGTCAGATCCGTGTATCTGTCATTTCTTCAATGGAAGAAGGGGGGGAGACTAATAAAGACATCCTTCTTGATGTAACCCAAATATATTTAATCTTATATCGCATTTGAATAACCTACACATGATACAATGGAGAGATGAAACCCAGATGGCCGGAACCTATCACCTCTGAGAGAGACAGCCAGGAGATGAAGAGACCATAAAAATTCCAGTGAGATGTGTCCTGGGAAACTCTGAAAAAGATCGTTCTAAAAAGAGGGTGGGGGGAATTAACATGTTGGCTCTTTGTTTTACTAAATACACATCAGGATAAGGGGAGGGGTTTTAAACTCCCTTATCTATCTCTGCATGCCTGAGAGACCTTAGACGCTGCTTTTGACCCCTACATGAATTATCTCATCTCAATAAAGGATTCCTTTTGATACATTTTCAGAAGTTCATTCTAGTTGATTGAATGGGAAAAGTTCTGAAGCCTGACATTCTGTAGAATGATAGTGGATGCAAGTTGCTGCCACTTCATGTTTCAGATTGTTTTTTCAAAGCATCTATAAGCCACAAAACACAAATTGTATGCATGAAGTTATTATTATTTGTCTTCAATTAGTCATTTGGGCTTCTCTTTTTACGCATTTTCCTTCAGTAAATGTTGACTTCCTGTCTTCCCAGAAATACTGACAGGAATCTAGAACAAAGAGCTATATATAATGTTACCGTACAGCAACATCTCTAGCACTTAATGAGACACAATGAACTCTTCCTTTTGCACATGAAAGACTTTTTGTTTGCGCTGCATCTGTAAAGCCTCTTGTTTATGCTTTTACAAAATCAGTTTGGAGTTGCTTGGTTATGGACAACTGGGATTCTCCGAAGATTATGGAGACTGGTGAGAAGCAGTTCAGCCCTACAAAAGCAGCCAGGCTGAGAAAAGTGACACAGTTGGTAGGAGTACTAAATTCCTGCTAATAGTAAGATGTAATCCTTTTGGACCTAAAAGATGCTTAGGTGAATTTTGTTTTTGCTTTTAATCTCTGAACAGCATTACTCTAGATGTTTTCCAGCTCATCCTCAATATTCAGACATTTTAGCTAGGGACAAATACAGGTAGTCTTCAACTTAAGATGACAATTTAGCACAACATGTCTGTTGCTGAACAAAATACTTGTTAAGTGAATTTTGCCTTTTACAACCCTTGTTGCATAGTTGTTAAGTAACTGCAGTTCTTAAGTTAATGACAGGTCATTAAGTAAGTCTGGCTTCCCTGTTGATTTTGCTTGTCAGAGGTCACAAAAGATTATCACATGTCTCCAGGACATTGCAAATGTCATAAATACGAGTCAGCATCTAAATTTTGATCATGTGGCCATGGGGATTTTGCAACCATTGTAAGTGTGGAAAATGGTTACTTTTTTCAGTGTCATTATGACCTTGAATGGACACTAAATGAACTGTTGTAAATCAAGGATTACCTGTTCTATAATCATACCAATAACTAGGAACAGTTATAGGGGAACTTAGTTATATATAATTATAGGGATGTGGTTTCTTTACTATAACAAACTTCTCCAATATTCTGTACCTGGACAATATACTGGAATGCAGCTTCATCTGAGTTGAGGGGATTATCTATATTTATTTCCACTTATTTTAGCTCTCATTAAGACCCAGAGCCTGCTTTGACTACCTTGATTGAATAATCTCTGCTAAAATCAGATTAAAGGAAATGCGTTCCTATTAATTCAGTGGTAACATTGTTAACTTTTTATTACCATATTATGCACTGAAATAACCTGGCTAGAATGGGATTTGAAGCAGTGGTGGGTTTCAAAACCTTTTACTATCGGTTCGGTATGAGTGCGCGTTTTGCTTCGTGCATGTGTGTTTGCAATTCACCTTCTGCTAAAAGCCCTGTGTGTAAAACAGCTGTTGTACGGCAATCGGTTGTGCCACGCGAAGCAGCTGAGGTTGAAAAGCAGGAAATAAAGGTCAGTATAGAGTTGGGACAGGTGGGAGGGCCCAGCAACTGATCGTCAGAGCTACTGGTTCAGCCGAACCGGGCCAAACTGGTAGAATACCACTGATTTGAAGGCAATGATTTATTATGGCTCTAGATCAGTGTTAGCCAACCTGGTCCCTACCTCCCACTAGTGGGCGTTCCAACTTTCATGATGGGCGGTAAGGGTTTTGTCCCCTACTTTATAAATCACCATTACTGTGGAACCGGTGGAAGGTTAGAGAAAACTTTACTACTAACAGAGATGCAAAAGTGGGTGATAGGTATAAAAAGGTTGACTATTCCTACTCTAGATGGAAGATTTCAGAAAATCGTGGTTAGAAAATCCTGTTTAGTGCTGTGGCATCCAGAAGGAGTCAACAATATGTGTGACAGTGATCAAAGTATTGCCTCTCTTTATAATGTTGCATTCACTGTATCCAAGTGAAAACCAGGGGCACTGATTACTCTGGTTGCACCTGCCATTTCAATTCTGTTGATTTCCATATTACTGAACCACAGGGTTTGCCCCTCGTGCAATTAGCATATATTTGAAACTTTAGGAGAGATTGTCCATCACTCTGCATTATGAGATCTTCAACCAATTTTTTTATCTCCATTCCATTAATCTACCCAAAATTAATATCTGATGACAGCAAAGGCTGAATGAGGACACAATTTGAAGCTTAATCTGGCCGTCAAGACAAAGTTCTTCTGGTCATCTGAAAACAGATCAAGAAAAAGGTCCTTTCCTTGAGTGAAGCTCAAGTTTGTAATTTGGGTGTCCTCCTGGATTTAGCCTTGAACATTTATGTACCTGTTCCTGTTAATGTCAAATCTGGTCATAATGGTAAATGACTTAATTGCATTCTGTTCACGCTACTGCAATGTAGTCAGTCCAGGATTCCATTACAAAGAATTCAGAAATTTTAGCTAGTAGCCACATCACTAAATGGGGATAGTTATAGGAAACATATTACTTTTTTATTATAACACTGGCTTATCATCATCTTTTTTTTTGCATGATGCAAAATACTAGTAATTATTTTACCAATGTACATGATTGATGTGCTAGATTCTATACATCATATATGTCTATATAAATTATGCACTGTTTGTAACTAAGCTGAAAAAATGAAATTTCCCATTGAATTCTTCTGAGTTCCAGAACTGAGAGAGGACTTTCTCAGGGGCTGATTCTGGACTTAGATATTCTGTAACAAGAGACGTGATACTAGTTTTGCTCTAAAATACTTCTGCCTTCAGTGAAGTACCAACTGATCCAGATAAGCATTTGATCTGTAACCTATTGAATTCTGTGGACAGTTTTTCTCTACATACTGATGGATTCTATATGTTTTTAAGAGGGCTTTTATTACACTTGTTTATGTTGACCAATTAATAGCCTTTATATGTCAAGGCTTATTTCAATTTGTATTTTTCTTATGCCTACATGGTGCACAGCCAAAAGCATTTTAAAGGAATAGCCCAACTTTTCCCAACTTCCCATTGTCTCCATCTGCGTTGCCACTGAAACTCCCACAACAGCTGAGCATGGCATCTCCAAGTTGTGGAAGGTTGCTTTGTCCACATGTGGGATTGATTTATTCTCTGACAATAAAAGCCCTCAGAGAACAATTAGTCCAACAGACCATCTATACTTTGTAGCTTCTCTCATCAGACTTCTCTGGTATGCCTAAAAATACATAAAAGCCCAAATCAACTCAGCAATAAAGAAGAGCCTCTACCAAACAAAAGCAAAGAACCCAGCAAGACCGATTCTCAGGAGTTCCTTCAACAGTTCATTTGCCAATGCCATTCTACTCTTCAAGAACTATAGGTTGGGGCATCCAATGATGGAAGATGTATCCAGGAGGTTGATAAATGGCATTAACATGTTGTAGAATGCTAGAATGGCCACTGTCAGGGTTCTGACTGATGCCTTAATAAAATCATGAGCCTCAGGCCAAGCTTCAAAAGAAATCCAGATATTTATTAGGAGCTTCATGTCGGCATAGACCAAATGAAGCCAACTCTGATCTCACTTTATTCGCTCTTTGGCTCTGACCCTGTTTCCCCCTCCCCCCAAGATGTGTCATCAGTCATATTCCCCAACAAAGCAATTTCGTGGGTTGTAGAAGTCATTCCCTCTGGCCACTGTGGATCTTCGTGGAGATGACCTTGACGTTACCGGCTGGAATGTGCTTTGTTTTGACTGAAATGCAAGTTCCTCAATACAGCTGCAAAATTCAATTCTTCATCCCGCTTGCCTATGGCAATTCGAAAGCAGGTCAGGAATGCTTCGCGAATTGACAGCCATATTCAAACACACACCAAGAAAATATTTCATTTTTCCAAAATATTCTGTTGCTTGAGAAAAGGTCTTCAATAGGACTTCACACTCATAAAATATCAAAAGCTCTTATTCTGTACACTTATATTCTATTCAAAACTATGATTTTTCTCTTACATTTCAGTTTGTAAGACTGTATAATTCGTGCTCTTTTGAATAAAGCGTTCTCTTCCTACGTTGAATGTTTTTTGTCCATTTTTTGACAGAAGCTGAACATTTTGAAAATCCTGGCCTGTTAACCCTAACCCTATTTATAAGCAACACTTTATATATCTGATTTTTAAAAAAACTGCAATCAAGCTATGCCACAAAAAAAGTTAAACTATGATAATATTTCTCTCTTGAAATAAAAATGAAAGATGGCTATTTAGCTGGAATCTGTAACAATATATTTCCATATGTAGTACCCTACTAAAATATACTACTGAAGTTTCAGAAAGCAAAGAAGTGGGGTAGGAAAAAAATAGTGGTAGAGACTTATCAGAATCAAAGAAACATAATCATCACTCTATTCTAAATATGAGTAAGGCTGCATACTACCCAATGTATGCAATCTGAATTCCCATTAATATTGATTTCTTCCATTATACAAATGATGCCATTCATTTATATGGCTAAAAGTAAGCTATTAATAATGATATACACCTAAACATCCTATGTAAAAAAATCACCTTGCTTGGAAATGCCTATATTCGTGGATGCTACATTAATAATTTTTAGATTTTTAGGACAAGTATTAAATATCCATCAGTTTTAGACAGTGAATCTAACTGTATACTACAAACACATAATAACATTTATTCCATTTCATGCATATCCCATGTTTTGGGAGAAGCTTGTGCTTGTGATGCTCTGATGAGGTTGAGAATTCTTAGCAATAATGTATTCTACTAGAAGGGTTATTCATGTTAGACAGGTCTTAGCGGAAGAGCCAGACTAAATGAATACATCAACTCATTTAATACAGTGAGCGAACAGAAAAATAATTCTATACCAGATCGGTTCGATCATCACACAGGTCAACTAAAATCATGTCAGATGTTACAGTTCCTGGGCAACTGTTGACATGTAGGCAATGGGACTCAAGAGCTATGGCTGGGATTGTAAGATTAATGGAAGAACAACAAGCACAGACATAACAAAAGCATAATGTGTTTGAAAATCATGCCATTATGGCCTCTTATTATAAATTGGAACCAACAAAATGGGAATAATTAAAGTGAATGATTGAACATTAGGAAAAAAATTATCCAGACTCAAATATCACTGAACAATGATTAGGAAACCAAAGGAGATTCATTACCAGAAATAAAATATTCAAGGAATGCAGAACTGGAAAAGATTCAGAAAATGGAAGATCCCAAAACAATAGTAGAATAGTAGAAGAAATTCAGATAACACAATTGTTATTATAATATCAAATAAACAAAAATCTAATATGAACTTCAGAAATGATAACTTACAAGTAGTAATAACAACCTAGCCAGTACAGGCCAGTCCTGAAACAACATATGAATGGTCCCTCTCTACAAAAAGGAGAATGAAAAGGAAAAAATATGACATATGCAGAATGATTCATAGAAAGACAAAATGCCAGAACTGGAAATAGTGCCCCAAAAAGATCTGGCATCTATAACAAAGGATGGATATAAGGTCCTTGCAAGGATTAAAATAGCATTTATCAAAAAGACCAATCAATTTGCTTACAATAAAAGTCAGTTTGGTCTAGACTCTAGTGGTTAAAGCATTACACTTTAAGTGGAGACTGTGAGTTTAAGTCCCACTTTAGCCATGAATGCCACTGGGTGATCTTGGACCAGTCACTCTGTCTCTCAGCCCAACACACCTCACAAGATTGTTGCTGTGGGCAAAGTAGCAGGAGGAAGGTATGTTGGTTCATTGCCTTGAGTTATTTATAAAAATAATAAAGGGATATTATTCATTTGTTTGTTTGTATACTTATTGTAAACTAAAATAAAATGCAACAAGGGTGGTTATACTGGTTACAAGAGCAAGGTGGTACAAAGTATTGAAATTAATAAACCAAAACAAAATCATATTCAATCCCAAAGTCACAAATCATACATACTGGAGGCTAAGACAAAGACGTTAAGATCATATGCAATTTAAGGAACATGAAAGAGCAAAAAGAATGAAGAAAGAAGACAACCATAATTTAAAAAAATCACTTACCAGAAAAATGGGGAAAGCTTCAGAAATAATAAAGCAACAATCTCAGCAATAGTAGGAAAATTGAATGCTATGAGCACAAATCATCCAATTTAAGCAAAATCAACCATTTTAATCAGACAATAGACAAGTCTATATATACTGCCCTAGAATTTCTGAAAATAGGAAATTTATTTATTTATTTAATCAATTTTATATACCACTCCCCTCTCCCAACAGGACTCGGGGCGGTTTACAGCCAAATAAAAATACAATCAAATACAATATTTAAAATGAAGTAAAAAGATTAAATAGGTGGCTGGAACAGTCAGAGGAGTTAAAAAGCTAAAATCATTTAAGATCAATTAAAAACTCTACCAGTAACTCTAGGCCAGACCAGCTTGATGGAATAGGTGGGTCTTCAGCACGCACCGGAAGGTTAATAGGTCAGGAATGGTCCTCATCTCCGGGGGTAATTCGTTCCAGAGGGAGGGTGCTCACACAGAGAAGGCCCGCAGTCTCAGGGCCACCAGCCGGCACCGTCCAGCCGGTGGTACCCTGAGGAGGCCCGCTCTATGGGAGTGCACTGGCCAACGGGAGGCCGATGCTGGCAGTAGGCGGTCCGTAAGTACCCAGGTCCCAAGCCATGGAGTGCTTTAAAGATGATCACTAGCGCCTTGAATCGCACCCGGAAGGCCACTGGGAGCCAATGCAGCTCGTGCAGAAATGGTGTAACATGGGAGCTCCGAGAAACCACCCGCGCGGCCGCATTCTGCACCAACTGGAGTCTCCGGATGCTCTTCAAGGGGAGCCCCATGTAGAGAGCATTGTAATAATCTGGGCGGGAGATGACAAGGGCGGATGTGACCGTGCGAAGTGCACCCCGATCCAGAAAGGGCCGCAACTGGTAGATCCTACGGACCTGACAAAAAGGAAACAATCCAGTTTTGGAAAGCTCTATGGGAAACTCAAAGAGACTATAATAAAAATGCTGAATGATAAAAGAATTTGAAGATAAATTTAATAAAAATCGAATGGAAGAATAGTAACAGCAAAATGATTAAAAATGGAGTGAAAAGAATTAAAAACTCTCTTCTGGAAATGATCAATTGCATGGCTTTTGCCTCAAATATCTGATTAGCTTATATTCAATTTCAGATCAACAGATTAATGAAGTATTTCCTTAAAGGAAACATCAACAACTTGTTAATATCTGGCAAAACTTACCTGATTCAAAAAGGTCCAGCACAAGAGTGTCAGGTATTCACCGGTATTGAAACACCCCGATCCTGATCTGCCTTTCGTGGTTCAAGCCGACACTAGTGACGTAGTAGTAGGAACGGTGCTATTGCAACACAATGAAAAGGGGGTACTGCAGCTGTGTGCCTATACATCTAAAAAAATGCAGTTCTACTGAATGAAATTGGGCTATATGGGAGAAGGAGGCATTTGCGATCCGTTGGGCTTTGGCAACCTGGAGGAATGTGTTAAGAGGTAGCCCAAGTCCCTTTTGAAGTGTGGACTGACCACAGAAATCTTGAGGCACTACAGTCGCCATGGAAATTGTCCCCTAAATAGGTACGTTGGGCGCTATATTTCCATTGTTTAATTTTATATTGCGATATGTCCCTGCAGGGAAGAAGTTTATGGCAGATGTATTTTCCCGCTTGCCGCAATGTAACAGTGGATGTGAGGTGGTACAACCTCTCATTCTGGCACAAGGTTCCATATATTCCTTATGGTCCCAATTGGCAACGGATTTGTGTGAAGCAATACGGCATGATTGATGGTTGAAAGAGAATCCTACGTTGTGTGAAATTTGAGATGGCATGTCATGGAAAGGCACAAAATTGTATATACCAAAAATATTATGACCCAGGGTCTTGAAACAGTGTCATGACGCTAAATTGGCTGGTCACTATGGGTTTTTAAAAACATTACATCTAGTGAAACATTAATTTTGGTGGCCCTCTATGAGGACATATGTAGAGTACTATATTAATGTCATGTTTATGCAACAACAAAAACTAGACCAGGAAAATCGTTAGGATTACTACAACCAGTATCGGATCCTCATTGTCCATGGCAGGATATCAGTATGGATTTTATTGTAGACTTACCTAATAGCCAGGGCTATACTGTTATTTGGACCGCAATAGACCTTTTTCCAAGCAGGCACATTTTATACCCTGTACTGGTCTTTACTGGTCTGTAAATTAGCCGGTCTATTCATTAAACATGTTTATTGGTTACATGGTGTGCCATGACATGATATCTGATAGGGGGGCACAGTTCACTGCCTGATTTTGGAGAGAATTCTTACAGATTAAAGGGTCATCGCAAGGACTGAGAACGGCATACCATCCCAATACTAATGGGGCTGCAGAAAGAGCCAAAGCGACGATAGAACGCTACTTATGTTGTTATTTGTCATACCAGCAGACAGACTGGGCTATGTTAATACCTGTTGCTGAAGTAGCATATAGTAACACAGTACATAGCAGCACAGGACACACCCCTTTAAGGTTGTATATGGATTTTATAGCTGTGCCCGAATTAGTTGAAATGATGGACAACCCTACCATCTGGTCTATGAAGATCACAGAAACTTGGAGAAATGTACATGAAGCTATACATAAGGCATTTAAAGCTTATAAGATACATGCTGATAAGAAACGAAGTGATCACCCACCATTTCAAATGGGAGATTTAGTATATTTGTCCACCAAATATCTGAAGTTGAGTGTCCCACGTAAAAAGTTGGGCCCCGAATATATAGGACCTTTTACCATAAGTCAGGTGATTAATCCTATTACGGTATAGTTGAACTTACCACCACGGTTCAAAAAGATCCACCCAGTATTCCATATTAGTCTCATTAAACCCGGAAGACATAATCCCAATTATTGGTTATCTGGTCCAGTGAAGGCAGATCATTATGCGATAGAGTCTATTCTTGATTCACGGATATGTAGAGGAGGTCTACAATATTTAGTAAAATGGAAGGGATATTCTTTAGGTGAGGCATCATGCGTTGGCCACATCAATATTAATGCACGTCTTCAACTGAGGTTCCATAAACAGTACCCTGGGAAACCCAAGGTGGGGATGTGAACTACTATGGTGATAATTATTTCCTTTTTATTGCTTTACAGGTGGAACTCTGGTAGAGGGGGCCGCCTGTCGGGCTCCGAGTTCACCTGGAGCCCGTCAGCTCCGGATATGCCTTGCAGCAAGTCAGCTGGCCATGTCACCTTATCTCTGCTCCTGTCGGATCTGTATTTCAACTGTGTGCTGGCCAATGGCTTTGGAATGACTTAGCAGAGCTGACGGTGGATTCTGCAACAACTGCGGGCTGCTGGAACTGGCTCTTTATTGATGTGGTGCATATTGTTAAAGTGGGTTGGGGCACATATAGGTGGTAATTAGGACTTAGGTTAAAACATGGTAAAGATGGCACCAGGTGGGGATTAGTTAGTGAGGGTCGGAATAGGGTAGGGATGTAGACATGTTATAGGGTTAACAGCATTTAGGGATAATGGGTTAGGCGTGGCCAGAATTAGAACTGTGTATAGGCCTGGGTGTGGTGGGGTGTGTCTCATGATAATGGTGATAAAAGGAAAGGGAGCAAACTCAAACCCAACTCTAACATTGCCTGGCTTTTAGCCATTCTTGCTTGAGTATTTGTTGTTTGATGCTATATTGAATAAACCATCATTGTCCTAAAGAGGAGCTGGAGTTTGGATTCATTTAAAGACAAATCTTCAATACTCAAGGACTGGCTGAGAAAGAGACAATACCAGGAAACTACAGGCTGATAACATTCTTGCCTAAAATGTTTAAATTACTCACTGACATAATAGTGAACAATATCCAAAATTATTTAGAAAAAAGTAACATATTTCCAGTAAACAAAAAAGAGAAAATCAGAATAGTGGAGGTACAAAAGATAAGATAAAATGGTTTTGGAGAATTGCAAAAGGTGAAAAAACAATTTACATATGGTCTGGATTGATTATAAAAAGATAACTGATACTAATTAAACTAATAATATTAATAATGTAGATTACTATTTACAAAATAAATATTGTTTGAATTGAAAATGAATTATGTGAGGACAACAATTATTGAAGTACTATTGAGATTGGTGAACATGGAACATATGGAAATAACAAAATTCAAACTTCTCCTCAGCCTTGGAAAATTCTCTCATATATCTCCCTTTCTTCCTACCTCTTAATCTAATTCTCTCTTTTCAGCTACACGATTTACATTAATCTAAACTGAAATAAAAGTTGAATAACCTATTTTCAGGTGGTTGAACAAAGAAAATTAACATGAAATAGTAGAATAGGATATTCACTAAATTGAAAAGAATAGGATTATCAAGCCAAAACTAAGAATTTAAATCCTGCTGATTTTAACAAGTGTTAACATTTCTTTAAATCTCTTTCAGAATCAACTCCTCTATCTACCAGCTCTCTCTTAGTTAAATATCATTAAGTCAGATTTAATTCTTTGCGACATTATTAGATGTGCTTGTCATCCTGAAGTTCTTTAATAATAACTCGTACTTCTTCCACATCACTGTAATGTCTTTCATATCATCCATCCAGATTATCAATTGTCTTTTTCTTCTACTTCCTTTACCTTGCCAAGCTTACTTATTTTCTCTAGCCCTCTGCTTATTAATATAATTTGTCTAAATTATGTTTCTCTTAGTGATCAGCATCTCAAAAGCCACAGTCAGATATTTTTCAGTATGGGAGTGATTCATTGATTCTTCTTTCAATTCATGGTACTCTTGGTAAACACCTTCAAAAACAGAAACGAAAAGCATCTACATTTCTTACCCTGTCAAGTCATAGCTGTAGATAATCACTATTTTAACTGTTTTCATTGAAAGATAGCAATCCTTCATGGTATTGTCATTGCTTCCTCCCTCTTCATTTCTTCAACACAATCCACCTTATCTAATCTTGTGCTCAAAAAAAGCTTGAT
This sequence comes from Bungarus multicinctus, assembly GCA_023653725.1. Classification (NCBI taxonomy): domain Eukaryota; kingdom Metazoa; phylum Chordata; class Lepidosauria; order Squamata; family Elapidae; genus Bungarus; species Bungarus multicinctus. Next base: position 9,969,719 of record CM042846.1, read on the forward strand.
GTAACACCTTCACCCTTTCTCAATTAACTGTAACTTCAAAAAGTTGTCATTGCACCTTAGTATTTATCACTACTGTAACCCATATTTTCATTTTATCGTTTTATTTTCATCATCATCATAACTTCTAAGTCTTCTTTATTTTCAGATAACAAATGAGTGTTGCCTATGTATCTCATATTAATGTTGACTTCAGTTGTCATCCCTTCCAATCTTCCCAGTCTTAAAATATATTAGTTTTGTAAGTTAAATGATTGCAAGAAAGATACACATCACCATCCTAAAACATCGCACCACCCCCCATCTGATCACTCCACATTTGGGTGTTGTGGTTCACCGGCAGACTGTGCAGACAGCAGCAGAATCGGACAGTAGGGAAGAACAGGGACCAGTCCGGGTTTCTGGGGAGGACTCAGATGAGGGTCCTGCATCCAATATAGAGATGGAGCCAGGACCATCTGGGAGTTATGTGCTGACTCTGGAGCTTCTAGAATTTGGCAGCAGCGAGGCGGAGGAACAAGGGGAGCCTGTTCCCAGTGCGTGTGTGCACAGAGCTGCCAGAAGGCAAGAGCAGCTAAGATAAATGGGGCGACTCGGGAGTAAGGCTTGGAGGTGATTGCCCCTCCCATAAAGGTATAAAGGAAGTGCAAAGGTAGGAAAACCTTTGCAGGAAGCAATATCGTTCACTCTGATTGGTTTGGACTCTGAAAGCTCTGTGGTTAATTTGTTCTCTGATTCATTTTGGAAAGACTAATTGTGACTTTAGTCGTTGGCAGCATTGTAAGTAAGATAAGGTGCGTTCTTATCAGATGTCTCTCGAAGAACTTTGGCAGACATCCCTAGGACTAATTATAGGCATGAATGACGATAATTCACAGCCACTGAACTAAAATAAAAGGGTCTTGGATTTTATGTGTGTTTGTTGATGTCTCAGGAAGCCTTGGTCAGAACATTGGGATACTTGACTACCTGTTTGCTCTTATGACCAGTTGCCAAGTACCTTGTGATCATGCAGTCGGCATTTGCAATCTTCTCTGCCAGCTTCCTCAGAAAGTAAATGGGAAGACCAGCAAGGAAGATTGCAAGCTGCTGCCACTTGCTGAGAGGACATCCTCTCTGCCTGATGAATGGAGCTCAGCCCCTCCAATGAGCTGCAGAAACTGGGCTTGGATCCCCAAAATTCCATTTCTTCAGCCCAGCAGAGGCATTTTCTTTTGCGCACAGAAGAGTGCTGGAAAACTAGTAAACACCATTGTTCTGAAGGCTCGAAAGATTGGTGTTCTCTAACCTTTTCCAGCCCTCTTTCCAGCAAATGCCCCTGTTCTAAAGGCTAGAAAGATTTGTACCCTTAGGAATGATTGTGTTTTCTAACCATCAGAAAAGTTAAAGGGACACATCATATAGTTCACACGATGTGGAGAATGAGAAATCCCTTTGAAGAGTAATCAGGTGTTCTAGTACACCCATTAGGCCTTAATATGTTCCGAGTTTTGGTAAAATCTACCCATCAAAATTGTTGCTGTAATCAACAAAACAAAAGCAAACCTATTTTTTTTTTTTGGGGGGGGGGGTATTTCCTTGCTATTTCCCATTATCCATTGAGTCAGCTACCTGATGTCTTGTCCTTCTAACTTTCCTGAAAACTGATATTATTACTTTCAAATATGGCTCTGTTCATTTTCTTAGCAATCTTAAGTAGAATTTAGCTTACATAATGCATTAGTGCCACTGAGGATTTATTTGCACCTCCTTTTTAATATACTTATGTGTAAAGCAGTCTTTTTTTATCTCTAGACTACAGAGTCTTGTTTCATTATTTGTTGAAAATGAATTGTTGAACAGCTTCTCCTACAGTTTTAAATAATCCAAGGAGTATTCGATATCTGCTTAGAAATAGCAGAAGATAATGATGGGCTAGAGCAACTGACTGGGTCCCCAAATATAGGCTATGAAATTGTATTCCCACTAAATGTAGTTAAAATATATAATTATTCTCTTTGTATGCAACCAATATTTAAAATATTGTCAAGTTTTCAAGATACTATTTGCACAGAGAGCCTATTGTTTATTTACTAAAGTATGCCATAAATCTATACAGTATTTAATAAGGCATTGCTACATAAGAATGTTCACTTTATGTATTATATTGTAGGCAAGAACTGTCTAAAGTCATTTGGACTCAACTGAGTGAGCACATGGTCTTTCAAAGCCATACTTATAAACAGAACAGCAAGACTCTTCCAATCTCTACTTAACAAACTTTAGTAAACCTTAGTTTACTATTACAAATTTGGGTTCGGATATGAATATGGATGTTTGGGATATGAATTTAGATATTTCAGTAAGTATAATTGTAAATGTCTTGACTGAAAAAGGTCAAGCATATAATAATGTTTCTAATTGTAACTACTGAACAATCCCTTGTGGGATTTCCATTCAATCCAAGTCGCAGTTGCAAATGTTTTTACTCTCCAGAATCAGGCAGAAGTTCTATACATTCCCAGAGTGACATCAATGCTGTCTACCACTTTATACTGCACAATGCAATACACTTTCATTATATATTGAATATCTCTATTGACTATAATTGAGGAATTTTAGGAAAAACAAGTATCTTATCTAAAGAAAGACAAGAGGTAGTGCTGACTATACACAGAATTTCCAGTGTCAGTGAAATATATTTTATCTGAAATGTCTTTGATATTATTTCAAATCAGCGTTCTAATTTAGAGATTTTTCCGTGGGTTTTTTAAAATTTATTTTTAGAATAAACCGCAGTTCGTTCGTGGTTCTCTTTTCAAGGGCCTGGAAATAAGAAAATGTCAATGAATGGGACAATTGACAACAGAAGTAGCCAAAAAAGCATGACCCCATTTTTCCTACTTTATACCTTCCCCTTTAGTTATCATTTCTTACTTGGATTCCTCAAGCAAGTATTTGCTGTATCTCCAGTCAAAGTACTTGGATAGAGGCATTGATGAAAAAAGCAACCATCAGGGAACAAGTAAACACCCTCATTTATCCCTCTATAAATGGTCCCTCTTCAAAAGTTCTCCTTCTCTTGTACCTATAGTAAGAACTACCTGACAGACTCCATGTTTCTACAACATCTGCCTGGACCTGAATATCTCATTCATCTCTTTAAATCCAAAGTGAAAATATAAACCTTGAAAGAGTTTGCAATTTCATCTGAACTTTCATAAATACTAAAACCATGAAAAGGCTGGAGGCAGCCAAGAAGCATGTTCTAAAGTGGTTACTTGTGGCTACTTGTCCATTGAAATAATTGATGATATCTTTCAATTATTGGCATCATCTGTCAGAAAAGTTCATGATTCCCTTATTTCTCATCTTCAGTAACACTTAATTATTCTGTGACCTACTTCATTAGTTCTATTTCCCATATGTCATTATTAATACGTTGTTATAGAATGGCATTTTTTGGGTTTCTCTTAAATAGACTTTGAGGAAAAAGTAGTATTTGAAGAGCTGAAATAGATTTTATGTTATTTCATACTGGAATATTTATCAACTCTAAGACAAATGTTTTTCAGATAGAAAATGTACTTTATTGTTCTACATGTAAGCAAGCTGTTTAAAATTGTTCATCAAATTAGGCAGAGAACTATTCCCATAATGAACAGTCCATATGGAGTAAACAGTAGAAATTAATAAATAGCTTAAAAGCATCTGATGTTGCATTGAGATTAAAGATAAACAGAAAAGGATATTATCAGCCCTTTGAATGGAAAACTAGCAGAAGACCCAAGGGGAAAAAAAGCAGTAAAAGACTTTCCAGAAAATATTAGAAAGATCATATTTAGTGGGCACAGACTTTGCATGTTGAAAAGTATGCCAATTTATGTGGTTACCAGGCTAACAGAAGAAGACCATTTTGGTTTTAATAGTAACATAATCTGTTTCCAAACATGGAGGTAAAAGGAAATACTTCCATATATCAAATATTGTCAAGTTATGACATTTGGTATGGCAAAACAATCTGCCATCAACAATCTCCCGCCGCCCAGTACGCTCTCACAGAGTTGCCCTCCTTGGGGTACCGCCGCCTGATCATTGTTGGCTGGCGGCCCCAAGGGCACGGGCTTTCTCTGTGGGAGCCCCCTCCTTGTGGAATGATCTCACCCCGGAGATACGGGCCATGACGGACATCCTGACCTTCCGGCGCGCAGTTAAACCTTATTTTTTAAGCAGGCCGGCCTGGCCCAGTAAATAGTTTATGGGTTTTAAATTTAACTTGGGTCTTAATTTTTAAATTTTTAACTTTTTAATTAATCCCGGATTTTAAATGTCTGTATTTGTAATTTGATGGGATTCAGCCAGATTTGGATATTTAATTTAGTTTTAAAATGTATATATTTTGTGTGTTTTTAGTAGGCTGTACACCGCCCTGAGTCCCTTTTTGAGAGAGGGAGCGGTATAGAAATCTGATTAATAAATAATAATAAATAATAAATAAAATATAGTAGCAGCTACCTACTTGGACAACTTCAAAAAGGATTAAGTAAATAGAAGGCAGGGTATTAACAATTGCTAGTTATGATTGTTATATATATTGGCAGTATATTTCTCTGTATTAGTTTTTGGGATGTATATAAGCAGGAGGGGGATTTTGCTCTCCATCCTTCCCAAAAGCACTGCTCTTACTGATTTTAATTTAGTTCAGCAAGCGTTTCTTACGTTTTTGTTCAAACATGCAACTATCACCACCACCAACGATATGGTTTCTATAATATACTAATTAATAATATTTTTAATTTCCCAAGTAAACCCGACAATCGAAACTAAATTTAGCAATTAGCAAGTGCATGCATTTTAAGGAGATCATTATTTTTATTTGTTTCTATAAGACATAGGAAGGATTCAGAATTGAATCATTTTCTCCCTGAACATTGGAAAAAAAAAAACCCGACTGAGTGCAAACTTGGTAATCACTTCTGGAGGGCAATACCCAGTCAAAATAACAGTACTGAATACATGTACTGTAGCTCATCCAGATAAGCCTAAAAGGATGAAGTCACCCACCAGATTAAATCAAAAACAAATAAATCACATGGTGTTATGCCTGAACCAATCTGACATAGAAGATTCACTGGAGTATCACAATCCACTTTCCTCCTTCTGCATGCAGCATTGATGGTAGGGTCTTGCTAGGTGTGCTAATGCCCTCATTTCACTTCCAGAACAGCTGAAAGGTGCAGTGTCATGAAGCTACATTACCATCACCATCCACTTCTTTTTAAAACTTTTTTTTTAAAGCAGAATAACTGTTCTGAATCAAGGAGGTCATTACTGCCCCTTTTCCCACCATGTTTCCTCCCTCTTGAGAACAACACTATAGCAGCTAGAGGAAATTTAGACTGGCATCAACCAGGCCTTGCAGCAAGAGCTAGATAGAGGATCTGCTCCATTTCTCTTGCCCTGTAACTACAGTTCAGAAGTTCAGTCTGAGAACAGATCTACTATGTTTTCTCAAAGCCTGCAAATGGAAATTGCCTTCTCTTGCTGCTGGTAGCAGTTTTATCAGCAGAAGGATATCATTTATTTAAATTAATATAAATGCAATCTCAATATATCATTGCTCTCCATAGCCTTTGAAACTACACCAATCTATTGACCAATTATTTAACTGAGCTATGATCTTGCTTATGGAAAACGTTTTGTTATGAGCAAGAAAAATGTGAAATTGGTCATCATGAGGTTGTCACTACTTTTGTTTACTGTCCTATCCCTAATTTTTTAACATGAATAAAGGGGCAAAGCCACATTCTGCATTTCAATAAAGACTAATGAAAATCCATGAACTCTACATAAATTTTATTTTCAGTAGAAGAAAAAGTATGTATAAATGATATAGCAATAGCCAAGTATCTGAAGCGGTGGATGGAGTTAACTTTGAAATTAGATTTACTGAACAGCTAAAATTTTAGGCAAGGAAGATAGAATCCATTCACTGATGTGAATGGAATGAGACTAAGCAATAATCTAAAATTATTTAATCATAAAGTAAGTTAATAAGATTTACAGAAGAAAAATAACCCATCTCCTTCTTGCTTCCTCCAGCAATGTTGGTTGTGAGGCAGAAGAGGGCTGGCAGTTAAGGAATATGAGGAATTTTGCCTCTTGAAGTTCCATTAGATATTTTATCATCTAATTCAACCAAACTACTTAGGGAAAGAGTTTGAAACTGCCATGCTCATTTGAAAGGATTTTTTCCCATTAAGATCTTAATTAGTGTCTTACTCATTATACCTTAATTGCCATACAAAGATGTCTGAATAATAGAACAACACGATCCAGGGAGGAATCCACTAGAATTACTCATGCCAGGACAAGAGATTCTGATGGAAGAAGAATGTTAGAATGGATTATGCAAATGTAATTCTGGCACTGCCTTGTAATTCTGTCAAATATCACCAGTACAATGAGAGATTAAGTCAGAAGGAAGTGGGAGAGTGTACATAACGAATAATGGATTATTCGGATGACTGGAAAGAAAAAAGAACGAATTCTAGTTATGGTCACAGGGCATCTGTATGACTTATTATCAAATATCTGCATAAGGAAATATAAAGAAAGTGGGAAACATGGTTCTCTAAAAGGTAATTTATCATTACTGGACACAGAAACCTCGCAGTGAAAAAGGCAGGAACTACACTTTGAAAAGAACATCAGCTACAGTATCCTAGTGTAACTAGATAAATTAATTAGATTTGAAAGTCTGTGTTGTATCCAAATTAAGCAGCTCTGAATATAAAGAAGACCCTTGGGAGATATTTCCATACTAAGTATTATAATTTGCAGAATATGTTCTCCAATTACACAAGTAAAACAAAATCTTTGCAGTCTTGTCTTTTATGTTATACTGTTCAATTTTGTTTTCTTGTTCTTTATGCTGAATGTGTGTGATTTCTCTTCGTTTAAAACAGCAGTACTATATTTATAGGCATTATAGAGAAATATCAGGTCCAAAAATCTGCTTTGTCTGCCAGCTTTTTAAAATGAATCTCATTGACTTTCCCAAGCAGCATGGAAGTTATATATGCTGGTTGGACGAACTGGCATTTGACAGTAGCAAATTAACCTACTAATCTTTCTTTGCACAAAACATGATAAGTCATTATGTGAATGCAAAAGGAAACCAAGTAAAGCATGCAAGAGCCACACTTTGCTCAAATACACCATCAACATGTCTATAATCACAGCATGAGAAACTCAACAAGCAAGGATCAAGGGAACAAACAAAGGTGAAATTTACATTGTGGGATGACTTTTGCTTCTAGAAATTGCTACACACACCAACCACCATTGTCAGAGTTGTCTATAACAAAGATGACAAAGAAGGCATAGTGCAATATAAATATTTTTAGCCTATGCCTGTCTACATGGAAATAAAGTCACTTACTAGACCTTAGATATATGCTTAATGCTACAGGGCTTGTAACGTTTGCAACTGTTCCTCCCTACTCACTAATTTCTTCTCACTGTAATTTAAACCTGGGGGGGAAGCCAGATTCAGAATGCTTAGAAATTTGGAGGAAATCTGCAGGAAAGGAAGAGTTCCACATTCTCTTCCTCTTTTTCACTTTTCCTTTTCATTATGCTTCAACATTCTAAACATAGATCATTCCATTGTTACACCTGTTTAGGGTCTTAGTTGCCTGTTCTTTTGATGGTCAACTCAACCCAAACCTATACAGTATATGTTTAAGATTTCCTATAGAATTTATTCTTTAGCAGGTCTCAAAAAGGCTGCAATCTTAAGATTGTAATCCTACACAAACTTGCTTTTTTAAAAAGGCTATATTGGAATTCATTCCTGAAAAAGCCAGGGAAATGTGCTGTCAATAACAGGTTACCAAAACAGAGTACTATATCAAGTGCTCAAAGCTGTTTTAAAAAGTGGCAGCCGTCTTCATCTCTCAGAGAAGAGAATGAGATTGGAAAGAAGAATCTCTTATGAATCTCTCATGAATTTGGCACTAGCAGTTGCAGGTAATTTCTACTAGCAATCCTTTCAGCGCAATCATCCATGCTCTTCAAATGAGGAGGAAAAAAACATACTAAAAATGACAGCTAGAATGCTTTGAGGAAGGCAAAGCACTAGTCAAAAGGAACAATGAACTAGAAATATGCTTAAGAAAAACATCATTTTTAGAAACACAATCCCAATTATAAGTTTAATTTCCTGTAATTTCCTGCCTCTATTTAAGTACTACGAATTTGGAAAGATAACCTTTTAAAAATAAAGGTGAGGTTAAAAAAACAGCATTGATTTCTGGAAGGTATTGAAAGTGAATAAAGTAATCATTTAGACAAGGCATTTTTTTTTTAAAAAAAAATTACATTTGTTCCGATCACGAAAGTATTTTACAATAAGTCTTTCTAGATAATAGAGGCTAGAATCGATCTAGGAGCTTGTATTATATTTATTAATGCTGCAAACTTGACAAGAAGCAGGTCAATTATCTAAACAGGTTACAGAAGCAACATTTCCGGACTTGGGAGTTTCTCAGGAAATCTTTTTAAGAAACAGGTCTGAAAAAAATAGTGGGAAAGTGGTGAATATGAATGCAGTAACTGTGGTGATAAGACTGATATACATCCAGGAGAGAGAAACAAAAGATATGCTACCTCCTGTTTGTTTTTGTTTTTCCTTTTGTTGCCTTTTGAACAGAAACTATTTTCCATCCTTGGGATACAACTAAAAAAGTACCATTTTGAAAATCAGAGCTGCACAAACAGTGCAGTAATAGAAAATGAACTCATATCACCTGGCCAGGGGTTCCAGGTGCATGAATTGTTGACCCCTTTACTGCCCACACAAGGTCAATAATGTTCACATTCCCAGATTTACTTTCCCATGTTCATGTCAGAGGGAGCATAGGGCTCTGAAATGCATGGATGTGAAAGGAAAAGAGGGAAAGAAGACGGAGTTTCTGTTGAGACCTTTGTATAAAAAAGAGATGGGGATGATAATTTGTGAGATTTTACAGGCCAGTGTGATTTTGCACCCAGGCAGTGTTCAGCTTCCACAAGTAACAGCACACGCATCTGAACTAAAAAAAGAAAATCTTCTTGAACCCAGGCCTGTGCATAAGGTTTCAGTGCCACTAAAGTCATTGGGATTTACTTCCAAGTAAGCAAATTTTAAAAGGTGTTGCTAGTGAAAACGACCGTATACAATACCTGAAAGCAAGCCCAGGCGAATTTTGCTTACTTTGGAATATACACATAGAGTGTTGGCCTATGAAGTAGTGAATAACATTTCGAAGATAATCCCACGCATTTCTATTTAGAAAGGAAGACTTACTGAACAACATCTTGTTCTTAGGTAAGTTATCGAACTGCACCTGAAGAGATGGTCACTTTCAGGTGCAATTCTATAACTTACCTAAAAGCAATCAGGTGCAATCCCTGTACGAAAATCATATTCTCTAGCCCAGGGTCGAACCTTGGGTCTAAAGACAGACTGGTTGAAATTAAGCCCTTGACCACTTCCATCCATGTCCACCTGCACAACCAGACGACAGCTCTGGGCAAGCGGATTCCTGGCGAGTTGGGATTGCTCTGCAATCGGCCCCTCTTCTTTATTTTGTGGTAGAGAGACCCAGAACCCAAATCGATCAGAGCCTGCGCGGAACCTGTTTCGCGGCATATTAAGAGGCAGCAATCGTCCCCGTCCCCCCCCCCAGCGCTTGAAATCCCATGCATGTCGACAGCGGAGCAAAGTGCCTCCTCTTCGCTCTTCGGAGGCTCTCGCTCTTCGGAACCGGAACGTGGCGGGGGGAATTCGGGGGGGAGGGGGGGGGCGAGGAGGGATATAAGGCAGGCAGGAAAGTGGCGTGATGGTTTTCCAAAAGTGTGACTGACAAGCAAGACAAAGATGGGGCTGGTTACCGACGGAGCTATTAAGCATGGAAGGGAAGGAAGAAGGGGGGAATGGACGAGAACGAGGAAGGAAGGAGCTCATGTGGCGTGGCGTGGCCAGATGGGTGTTTTGGGGCGGAAAAAAAAACCCCGAGCGGTTAAAGGGCGCGAAAAACGGGGAAGATAAGCCACGAAGGAAGGAAGGATGGATGCTCGGCGTGGGCAGCAGGAGCGCTTGTGGGCCGTCCAACCCTTCCCTTCCCTCCACTCCCCGCCCAACCCGCCGGTCCTGCAGCTTACCTGAGCAGTTGTTGCCCGCCTTCCCCTTGCCGGCGCAATCGGCGGCGGGCGCGGCGGCGGGGGAGAGAGGGTTGGACGTCCGGACGGGACCGAGGGTGCCGAGAGCCACCGCCAGCATGAGGAACACGGCATGGTTGCAGCCGGGCGAGGGTCGGGGCCGGGCGGTAGCCGCCATGGCGAGGGCTTGCAAAAGGGGGACCGGAGGCCCTTCTGGGTCTCAATGGGCGCCGCCGGGAGGAGCGCGGACCCACCGGCCTTGCTGCCAGCCAACGCTCCGCATCCCGGGCCGCCTCGTTCTTGTCTGAATTCGCTTTCTGGCGGTTGTTTGGCGTTTTTCTTTTTTCCTCCGGCTTCCGGGAGCCGGCAGGGACAGCCTTGCCTCCCCGTGCCCCTTTGTGCGCTGCTCCTACTGTCGTCGTCTATGCTGCTGCTGCTGCTGCTGCTACCGCCGGCGTCGCAGCTACCGCTCGGGCTACAACAAAGGGAAGGGAGGGGGAGATGGAGGCAGGGGGAGGGGGAGAAGATGGGAGTGGGGTCCACGTGATGCCGATGCCGCCAGCCTCCTCCTCCTCCTCCCCCGGGACCGGGACAGAAAGGGGGGGGGGGGTCCGACTCCAGGTCGCCACGCCCCCTCTTTCCCGACCGCGGCGTGGCGGCGGCGGCGGCGGCGCGTGTAACAAGCGCCCCGGGCACCTTGCTCAGCCGCGCGCCGGTCCTGGGATTGTTCGGCAAAGAAAAGAGGACGCCCGCTCGGGCCGCTCCTCCTCGCGCGTGAAGCTTGCCGTAGGGGAGGTGTGTGAGAGAGCGGGGAGGGTGGGGGACACGTTTCTCTGCTGCCTCGAAATCTTCTCCCTCCTCTAAGACTGTGCCAAAAAGAGCAACATTGGGGCTGTTTTTACCGCTTCCGTAAGAGGGGAATTAGGAGAAAATATACAGTAGAAACGCATAGGCTAGTCAGAGTTTTTATCTCAGGAGTGGGGCGTTTGATCACCTCCTTGGAACTAACTGAGAATTAAATTGGCAAGAATTGAATTCCATGTTGGCAAATCAAAAATCCCAGTATTGGGTTGATTCCCTCTGAACTATCTTTAGGATTAGGCAGTACCTCATTTTGGGGGGCGGGGGAGAGAGATGATCTATAGCCTTTCCTCATTGCTGAGGTAGTCTTATCCACCAAGCCTTGAGTTGCCAGGACACAATAGTGACATGAAATGTGCTGTTCCCATTGCTGATGTCTTTTGTTTCCGTTCTCAATCACTGCCAATCATTCAAGGCAATGAATGTAGAAGCATAACATTATTGTGGCTGCTCATGGACGGTGTTGTAATAAAGGGGGAAACTAAATTACTGTTGCTATTGCTATCATGTTGATGCAAGTGAGATAGACTTGTAAACACAAGACTTTTTATAAGCAAAATTTCAAATCAAATGTATTATTACAAACTAAAAAAGTATTATTTAGGGCAGTGATGGCTAACCTTCCCGTCCTCGCATGCCAAAAGTGTGTACACACATGTGCGCACATGCGCCACCACCCTTAAGGCAATACACGGGGAGGGCTGCACATGTGTGTATGACCCCCACGCACGCACCATGTGACTGCGCATGCACGTGTGTTTCCCCACACGCACACTGCGTTTCTGCACATGCGCTCATGTCTCCTGCTCATGCCCCGCCCCCTGCACATCCGCGGCAGCTACCTGACAATCAGCTGGCAGGTGGACGAGGGGCACGCTTGCGCAGTGGACCTGCTCTGGGACCACAGCTCGCATACTGGCGGAGAAAGGCTCTGTGTGCCACTTCCGGCACCCGTGCCATAGGTTCGCCATCACGGATTTAGGGTGTTTTGCCAACAACTGTCACAGCTTGTTGGCTTTATTTGGAACAAGTAGGGATGTCAAATTGGTGGCCCACGGGCTGGATGCATCACACGCAGGCCACATCCAGCCCAGCCAGGGGTGGGATTCTACCAGTTCGCACCTATTTGCTAGAACCGGTTGTTAACATTCTAAGCAGTTCGGAGAACCGGTTGTTAGAAGAAATTACTGGCCTAATCCGTAAGGAAGTCAGGAAGGAAACATTCTGGTGTTGTTGTTTACAGAAATTGCCTCTCCGTTAACCCTTATTACATTCTTGGCAGGACTAGACTTCCTGTCTCAGGAACGTCTCTGGAATTTTTCCCCCCTCCTTTGCTGGTACTTTGCTTGTGTGGAGTGATTATTCAAAGTTACAATGGCACTGAAAAAAGTGACTTATGACCATTTTTCACACTTACGACTGTTGCAGCATCTCCACAGTCATAAGAGGCTAGGAGAGGCGATGCATGCCTCGATGTGAGTGATATTGAGTTGGCCACACCCAGCCAATAACATGATCACCAAGCCATGTCCACCCAGTCACATGGCCACCAAGCCACGCCTACCACCTAAGCCATGCCCACAGAACCGGTTGTTAAGAAATTTGAATCCCACCCCTGAGCCCAGCTCCCCAAAGGCCAGAAAACATTGCAATACATTATGTGATATCAACATGACGCAGCGAGTTTGACACCTGTGAAGTAGTAGGAAAAAAGGAAGGTTAGTTGCAAAATCGTCATTAGTGCTAAAACTTAAAGGTGCAGGTCATAATTCAACAAACATAGTAAGAGCAAACATGGTAAGAGCAAATTTAGATTTAAGCCTGCTTAACACTATACTGTTTTGTGGGCTGTAAAATTGATTTCCCTCTACAGTAGAATAAGACTGAGGTTGATGGAATATGGAGGTACTCTTTTCAGGCACAATAGGCACGGACCTCTGCAATAAGTTATGGGAGGCCACTCCGTGTCATTTGTGGTTGAGTTGAGATTTGATCAAAGGCCTTTTCTGACCCAAGTTCAATTCTGTTTTCTTCACCAAAATGGTGAGTGGTTATTGGAGAAGACACAAAATAGATACCAATCTGTTTTGATGCAGCCAAGTGATAAAACATGCGACCTTTCTTTTCCCATTATCCCAATCAGTGGACCATAAGTAACTGAGTTTCTTCCATTTGTCATGTAGAAAAGGATTATGGAAGAAAAAATATGGCAAACCCTATTTTGTAGAAGTCTCAGCTTTCAGCTTCTTGAAGCAATTCAGGAGCCGTCTGCTTCTCAGTAGCAAAGCTGTGTAGATGAAAAGAGTGTATGGATTAATGGCCATATAGCCTTTGTTCTTCATCTGGAGAAGAAATAAACTTAATTGTTTTTTATTTTACTTCCGTTCAGTTGTTTTCACTTCTTGGAGACTGTCCAGAGAAGTCCCTGCAGTTTTCTTGGCAAGGGTTTTCAGAAGTGTCTTGCTATTGCTTCCTTCCTAGAACTGAGAGAGACATTGTATCCATTGTATCCATTGTATCCAGTAGGACTGGAACTCCTGGTCTCACAGTTTCTAACCTGATGCCTTAATCACTAAACTGGCTGTCTAATCTTTTTATTAAACAATTGTTAAATCAATAATTAACATGTAAGCAATACAGTAAGCAGATATTTATTTATTTATTTTATTTGTCAATTGCTTACAAGATAATAGGTATAAGTAAAACATGGTTATAAATACATGGAAACATATAAGAAAAATAAAATATAAAAGAAACAATAGGACAGGGACGGTAGGCACGTTGGTGCGCTTATGCACGCCCCCTATAGGCCTCTTAGGAAAGGGGTGAGGTCAATAGTAGACAGTCTATGGTTAAAGTTTTTGGAGTTTGGAGAAGAAACCACACAGGTAGAGTATTCCAGACATTGACCACTTTGTGGCTGAAGTCGTATTTCCTGCGATCAAGTTTGGTGCGATTAACCTTGAGTTTGTATCTATTGTGTGCTCTTGTGTTGTTATGGTTGAAGCAGAAGTATTCATTGACAGGTAGGACATTGCAATGTATGATTTTATATACTACACTTAGATCAGACCGAAGGCGGCGTAGTTCTAGGATTTTCAAGGTCTAGAATTTCGAGTCTGGTGGCATAAGGTATTCTGCAACGAGTAGAGAAGAACTCTTCTTGTAAAATATTTCTGGACTTTTTCAACTGTGTTAATATGAGATACATAATGTGGGTTCCAGACTGATGAGTTGTATTCGAGTATTGGTCTAGCAAATGTTTTGTATGCTCTAGTTATTAATGCAATATTACCAGAGAAAAAGCTACGTAAGATTAGGTTAACAACTCTTAGCGCCTTTTTGGCTATGTAGTTACAGTGGGCTCTAGCACTTAGGTCATTTGAGATGAGTACTCCAAAATCCTTTACAGAGTTTGGGTCATCAACAAGGTCTTGACTATTCAGCCTGTATTTTATTTTCTGATTTTTTTTGCCAATATGTAGGACAAAGCATTTATTTATTGAGATCTGAAGTTGCCATTTGTTTGACCATTCTGATACGTAGTCAAGGTCTTTTTGAAGGGTAGCGGTATTTTCTGTGGTGTTGAATAGCTTTACATCATCAGCGAAGAGAACGCAGTTACTCTTGATATGATCACAGAGGTCATTTATGTAGAGTATGAAAAGAGTTGGTCTTAGAACACTGCCTTGAGGGACACCACTGTTGACAAGTATAGAATTTGATAGGACTCTCCCAATTTTGACCATTCGTTGTCTGTTTGATAGGAATGCTTCTATGCAGGTGTCCAGAGATACCATAAGATTTTAGTTTTAGGAGTAGTTTGTTATGTACCACTGAATCAAAGGCTTTGCAGAAGTCTATGTAGATTGCGTCTATTGCTTTGCCCTGATCGAGTTGTGTAGTCCATATGTTTTTGCAATGTAAGAGTTGCAGATTACATGATAGTTTTTTCCTAAAACCAAATTGTTTATTAGAGAGTAGGTTGTTTGTTTCTAAGTGGAGGATGATGGATTGATTAATAATTGATTCCATGACTTTACAGGTGACGCAGCATAAAGAGATTGGTCTGTAATTTTCAACTAGGCTGGGGTCTCCCTTTTTGAAGATGGGGATGACCGTGGCTTGTGACCATAGTTTTGGCAAGGAGCTGGTCCTGAAAGATTTTTCAAAGATTATGCTTAGAGGTTCGACTATGGCAATGGGTAGCTTTTTTAAGAAGTCGGCATATATTCCACCCGGTCCAATAGATAGAGATGGTTTTAGATTACATAGTGCTTTTTCAACATTGTCTTCTGTA
This sequence comes from Bungarus multicinctus, assembly GCA_023653725.1. Taxonomy (NCBI): domain Eukaryota; kingdom Metazoa; phylum Chordata; class Lepidosauria; order Squamata; family Elapidae; genus Bungarus; species Bungarus multicinctus. Next base: position 9,985,062 of record CM042846.1, read on the forward strand.
AAATCGATATGTATTAGATCATTGTAGTTGTCTGTGGTTCAACTAGGAAATACTGGGCATGATCCATTGCTGTTTACAAATACTAAGCCAAAGAATGTGTTAAAGAGGTTGGCTTTAATAGTTTCGTCATTGCAGTCTTTACCATTAGGTCCTTTCAGGGGTGGGATGGACCTTGAGTCTTTTAGTTTGTTGTTTATAAAATTGTAGAAAGCACGGGTGAAATTGGTGCGTAGAAGGTTTTCTTCTTGTTTAATGTAATAATTGGTATATTCTGTTTTTATCTGGTGGCATAAATTTTTGTACTGGCTTTTGAAGTTTGCAACATGACCAGATTTGTTTTTCCGCCAAAGTGATTTCTTTTTGGATTGAAGTTTCCTTATTGTTTTGGGTAATTTGTTTTTTCTGGTTTTGGGAGTTGTTAATGGTATATATATAGTCTGATGACTCTTTTGACTTCAAGTAAAAATATGTTGTAATGGTCTTCTATAGTATTGCATCCAGAGAATAGAAATTGCCAATCAAGGGATGAGAGATCATTGTTTATAAGATCATAGTTGCCTTTTTTGAAGTTATAATTGAGGATTCCTCCAACTCTTATTAATTTTGGGTTTCCTGGAAGTTAGAAGTCATATCAGAGAGATTTCAACTGAAGCAAATGTACATTTATACATTTTTGTGATGGCTTTTCGTGAAAAGTGAGCTAAATAAATCAGATCATCTAAGGAGATCCTCCTCCAAGTAGCCCCAGAGCTAAAATATGCCTGGTATCCACCTTGGTCTTCACCCAGATTGCCATGACAGTTTTAATTCCTTATTAAAAGGATACAGAGATGGACTTGAAGAAACTATGTGGCAGCTGTTACTAAATGATGTTTTTCGCTCAGGAAAACTGAAAATGAAAGAAACTCAAGATTAACTCTTTTTAGTTAAAAAAAAGGGATGGGAGGTTTTCAAGATTCTGTTACTGTATATCAATAAAATAGAATTCTAGTATTTCTTATATTGTCTGTTTATATATTTATTTGATTTATGTGCTCATCTTGCCAAGAGGTTACCCTCAGTAGTTTATAAGCATTAAAGCCACAAGGCATTAAAATTATAAAACAATAAATAACAATAATAGTCACAGTTAAAAGATGGGGAGGAAAGGAACACAAAGTTATACAGGAAAAGGTGGGGGATTTCTTAATCTATAGCCACCTCCAGAATGGTACACCACCAGATTTTCTGACATGACCATTTCAAATAGTTGACATTTGTACTGACTATTTGTTTTTAGATCCTGTGATCTGAACTATTTTCAATCACATTGTGTTTGTGTTTTTGAACAGACTCACTGTGATATTAAGTATAATTTTAACTGTATTGTTTATAAATGCCTACCAACTATAATAAAATAGAATTGCAGTTCATGAAAGGATAGTGTTTATTTTACTTGCAATATGGGTTTTTTTTTCCCCTGTAGTGGTTTTATTTCCCAACTTAAATGCTAAAACTTTCTTATCTGAAAAATAATTTTTTAAGTTGATGGGTATTTTGTCAATTTAAAATATGTAAACTTACTAAATTTAACTGTTAAATGTTTATTAAAATGTAAGCAATAACAACTACAATTAACCAAAATGCAAATGTATTAAAGCCAATGCAATTAAGTAGTGAGACAAGATTTTTCAGAAATTAGGAAAAAAATGGAAAAATAAATAGTCTTGATCCATGGTAAAAAGGATGTTCATGATGAGCCATGAGAACCTAATGGTATTAGGTAATCCAAATATTAAAATAATCATGTGACCAACAAGAGAGATGGTCATGAACTTAAATCCTGAGTGGCATCCAAGATTTGTGTGTGGTATGATATCAAAATAAGTAGCAATAACACCCACTATGCAAAAAGTTCCATTCAATTCAAGAATTGGAAGGATTTACCTAAGGAAGTTGAGATTCAGCAAAATGAAACAAAAATAGTTTGAACACTATTGCGATTAGGCCTTCTTGCTAAGCATTCACAAAACTGCAGGCTGCTTGTCGGAAACAGAATATTCTCTATCAAGTATACAAGGGCAGATATCCCTAATCTCTCTCTGCTGGATACAGAGAAGGGTCACAATGGTAGAGAAGCCAGAAAAAAGGACTGGGTAAGAAACACAAGTATTCTTTCTGGAATTCTCTGTGAAAAGCTTGGGATTTCCAAAAACCTTGAGCACTTCAAGAACACTGAAGCAGAGAACAATTTTGCGTCAGGAAGTTTTCTGTCTCTATGGAAATAGGTAAAATGTTAAGTTAAGAACATTGTGCTGTTTGATTTGGTGCTCAGTCTAATTTACTTTTTTTGTGCACTCTCACTCTTTCATTCTTTCAACTGGGCATTCAGATATAATATTGTCTTTCTTTTGATGTAATATAATTTGGAAGTGTTGCATTCTCTTTTTTTGAAACCTAGTTAAAACACTCATTTGTAGCATCTTGTGGTCTTCTTGGAATGCTGCATTTTCCACCTACAGCCTTAGCTAGCCACTAGAAAGATAAAAACTATAACTTTAAATTTAATACAAAAAAATGTCTGAAGCCAATAGAAATAATAACACAGGTGATAGGTTTCAGGAAATAGCAAGATTAACAGAACATACTAAACATGGGTTAGAATGAAGCTCTGAATAAGAATTATAGTTAGAATTTAGAAATATTAAAGGAAGGAAAGTAATACACTTTAATTAAAACATTAATAATGCATCCTAAAAAGAAGAATAAATTATATTTCCCAACTTTAATTGTTTAAAATAATGAAGGGATATATTTCAAAATAACAGTAAATGCATTAGTAAAGGCTTTCCTCACCAGTTATATAAGAAAGAGGAGAACATAGCTGCATTGATTGGTTGCTGAGAAAGACTATCACAATTATGAAGGTGGTAACCTATTGGATTGATCATGATTATCTTTCTCATAACAGCAACCAATTAATGGAATATGTCCTTTTCTTGTCATCAGGGCTGATGAACTGCTATGCACCCTTGTCACGGATATGTTTTCTCTTCCAAGATTAGGTCTGCTTTGTTCTCGTGTTTTGATCCAGACTATGCTGTTCTCACCCTTCCACACCATTAGCAATACTGGCTAAAGCTGATCAAAGTTTCTTGTAGGAAGAGAAAGTTGAAGAGGGTTCAAATAGCAATTTAGTTATTTATAATTAGCTTTTATCCTATGATTGATTTTTTGTGAATGGAAAGGCTTCCTCATTTGCAAGAGTGTCTAAACATAATCTCAATATTCCAGATGTGTCCACCACTCCAAGATATTAGGCATCTGATTCAGAAGCCCCACAAAATTAACATCCTCGTCACTACCATCACTGCCATTATCATCCTTAATTGTCACATGTGCTTTAATCTTTCTTGCTCACTAGCCATGTTTGTTGCTATTCTCAAGGTCTATTTTCTTTAATTGTGTTTACATTTTTCTGATTTGTAATTACTAGAAGGCTCCCATATAGATTAGATTATTGACTTTTTTCCAGTCTATCACATTTCATGCTGTGTGCATCTTTATCAAAAAAGCAACAATTTATATTTGTCTCTGAATCTAAAATCTATGAAGTTATATTAGAGCAGAAAACAACTGCAACATCCACCTTTTATCTCATACCTATAATATTTAAAGGGCATCAGTGTGTTCCAAAGGACATAGAAAATATGTGCCTAGAGTTCTCAGAAAGCTGAAATTCCTTGAGATACTTTAGCTACATGTTCTTTGAAATGGAAATATCCTCCAATCAAAACCTATCCAAAATATATGATTAATCAACAAATCTAAATACAGAAATGCCTAGCGTAGATACATAATACTTCAAAGCCAAATGGCTAAAATCTAAAATTCTTGTAAGAAATGGAATGAAATGCTTTCATATGGTCCTATAGGATATTGAATGTTAACTAAATCTTTTTGAAAAAGAGAAATCTCTTCTATGGGTGAGGCTACAGAACTGGGAAGGATGTCTTTCTTCTAGCCAACCAACTACATTTATTCATTGGATGTAATACAGGACTTTAAAGATTATTTCTGTTGTTGGGCAGTTACATTATGGACTGGTCTTAAAAATATCCGAAGCAGTTCTGTTTAGTAATATTGAAATAGTGTCTTCTTTATTTAAGCAACTGTTTTATTTGTAAATGCTTGATAATTTGGTGTCCCTTTTAATTTTTTTTTTTAAATACTGTATAGAGTCAATTAGCATGCTAAGTCATAATTGATTTCATTTTGGTTTAGCATATTGGGCAGACATAGCTAGCTCAGGTTTATTTAATTCACAATGCCTAAACCCAGTAATTGTTTATACATTGGGGAAAGAAGCAAAGAAAGAAAGGGTTCATATTTTATGATGTACACAGACTTTTTATATGGTTTCTAATCAAACAGCTTTTAAAAGCAAAAGTCAAGTTGACAAAATGTATTTTGCAGAAGCAAGAATAAGAGAAGGGTGTCAAAATCCATATCACTGCCTCTTTCCAATCATTAATTCTTTGGAAAAGTAAGTTTTGTCTGCACGATCTTTGAGCACTGTTTGACTGACTGTTTAGCTGAGATGAATTTTTGCTGAAAGAAAAGCATGTTTACAATTGGCCTTAATATAAGAGAAAGAATAGAGGAAGCAATAAAAAAAGCAAATGTAAGGTATTTTCAAGCAACTGCTAACTACTTCATATATCTTGCCTTCTCTTCTACAGATTAAACAAGTTGACCCAAGTTCAATTAGTTTTTGAACTTAACAAAATAGCGTTTGGAATTGTCACCCACACAACTTCTTGCTGCTAGTGTCTTTTTTCTTATTTAAAGGACCTCCCTTGGAAGTGATGCTCTATCTGAGGACCCCATACAATCTTTATTACTCTGAGGACTTCTTTTTCCATTGTATTAATTTGAGAACATTATAACCTCCATCTTCCATGCAGAAATGCATTATGGTAATATGTTTTAAGTCAATGTTTTCAAAAGGTAACTGGACTTCCCTTGTTTTTCCTTGAAGAGGTGGTTTCCCTTCTCATCCATGAAGCTTCTTCAAAAAAAATCTCAGCTTCTTGGATGAGAAGCTAAATGTCTTTAAGGAAAATTAAGAAAATCCAGTTGCCTCTTGAAAAAGCACCTGTGTACAACCTTGACCTGGATGACTGAGAATCTCAGTAGTCCTCCCTACAGATGCATCTTTTCCCCACTCCTTTCTCTTTGCTCTGTTTCCTTTTCTTTAAATCTCTCTTGTATTAAATCACACACTTTTTATTTCTTTCCTCTTCTGGAAATCCCTCTTCCTCTTTTTCTTTTTCTTCCTTATTTCCCAAACAAACAAGATGTTCATTTGCCCAGCATTCCCCATATTGAGCAAGTATTAAATGCAAATGGATTTTGCAGCATAGCCAGCCTGACTGGCTAGCTGACTTTGCAGACTATAAATGCTGGCACCAACTCCATCATGCTACTTTGAATCCAGAGGGAGATGCACTAATGTAATTACAATAATAGCTACCCTGCATATTAGCATACAAAAGAAATATAATTTAAGTTTCTGGCAAGTCTTCTCTCTCTCGCTTATTACCAGTGTTATATGAGATTCCCATAAGGAACTGGAAACAGATAAAACATATTGGACATTTGGTATTCCCTAGATAGCTGCAAATAGAATGTGGTATGAAAATAGTTTGAAGCTAATGCTTTGGAGATGTTATCCCATTTTTATCTTACCTCTGTCCTCAATCCAAAACTGTCTTGTGAACTGAAATGGGTATGTTCTTGGTTCTACTTGAAATGGGAAATTACTGACAGTGCCATGTAAGTCATTCTATGTGTTTTAAAGGGAAAAGAGCGAGTGAGCCATAAAATGACTTGTTTAAGCACTGGCTTGTTAAGATATAGAGGCTGGGGATAGGGGAAACCTATAAGATTTAGCAAACTAATTCTCAATCTTTTCTTCACCACGACCACCTTAAAATAATTTTTGTGGCCATGGCCCATGGCTCACCAAAACTTACCTCAAGATTTAAATCATAGCATTTATTCAAGCCTTCACAGACCCTGTGATGACATTGCAACCCCCTAGGCATCCAATGATCACAAGTTGAGAACCACTGATTTAGCAAAATCAGCTTTTTTTTAAAGACATTCAGCAAAGTCTTCTAAACAAATTTTGCAATCATGAGATTTTAAAAAAGATCCTCTTCTGATATTAAGTATAGAAAGGAAAAAATAGGATAAAGAGGCTATTCTCACATTAGAAGAATCAAAACTGTAAAACTTGAGATTTTCTAATGACAGCAACTTAGTGACACAATGAAATGTTACCCAAAAAGCTAAATATGCAAACCCCAACTCCTAAAGAAAGTTTCCAAACTTCGGAGTAGGGTAAAAAACACAGTTCAAAGCAATGAATTGTTTAATGAGGGTCACTGGAGTGCAAAATTCTAAACTCACACATATCTTGATGATGTTTGAGCTGATTGTGAATAAGCAAGAAGGGAGTCACTCACTAAATTGTTTTTCCTGTAAGGATGTATTGTACAGGGAATGCTGGTGCAGCCATTGAAAAAAATGGCAAATGTCATAAATTTCATATTGATGATTATTAGAAAGGTATAAAAATGTAAATATCCTAATATTTTTATACAAATCTATTGTACATATCTATTTAGATTTTAAAGAATAAGAACGAGATAGCAGAAATATACTATACAATATTGCATGGTATTGACATTTTTTGATATTTGTAATCTAGAGTCATACAATAAAACTAAATAGAGATTCTGACCAAATTTGCTTTCCATAGTATAGTAGGTCCTATGGAATCTGCATTACAAGATGTCACAATGAATGCTAAATCATTTTAAAATGGAATTAGAAATGGAGGATATTGAGGTGGCTATATATTAATTCCAAAATGGTACCTCTCAGTATCAATTTTGTGAGAACCTGGACAGGAACAAATCATTATTGAGTTGCCCATCATGACAACATAATGAAAAACTAAACCAATCATTAATTCTAATGTAACTCTTACAATACACATATAAAATAGATACATAGACATATCTACTGTTTTAGCACAACAAGCAAAATGAGAGCTATAAATAAATGATAATAAAATTAAATAATGATATTTTTAGTGTACTTTGAATGAAAAGCAGAGATGGCTAGTTTTGGGGAAGGCTGGAAAGAGTACTTATTTGCCAAGATGAGGATAATTTCCTGTTCTACTAAGCTGTAGAAATGATAGACAACCAGGTTTGAAAACTGTGGGTTTGAAAGTAGTTAGTACCTATCTTGATAAGTGTTTCTATTTTGAGTCAATTGGATATAATACCTAAATAAAGTCTTTAAAACAATGTCAAACCTCTTTCTAGGGTAGCAATAGTATGCCATTTCCTCTTGTTGCAGTTTCTGAAGAATTCATGCCTATAAATGCATACTCTGGCAGCCATCCATGAGCTACATAAAAATCTTCAAGTTAGACAATGGAAAAGAGTAAAAATCAAAGCCCTAAACAACTTTTATTATGTCTGAATATTTTTTTAGAAACATTATATATCAATTTCTAGAGATTCTTCACTTTTAGCACTTCAAGTGTTTGGAGATATAATTCACACCACTCATTTTTACACTAGAGGGACTGGGATGGATTCCATTCTATTCAGTAATTATGCAGGCATAGCTTTAAACTCTTCCTTTATGCACACCCAAAGCCTATACTGCAGCTGATCTACTGTATATTGATTGTAATTATCCTGAGTGCATATAGTAAGATTCTGATGCTAATAGTTAAACTGCGACAAGTAATTTTTTCCAATCAAGTCAGTAGGAGTTTTACAAATAGCATTAGGAACATAAGATCACAAGAAATGACTTGCTGGATCAGCACCTAGGTTGAATCTGTTTCCAGCATCAGCAGTGAAATGACTTTGGCTTCAAAAGTCATTAGCAGAGCCAGGAGTACTGAAACAACAGCCATATATTATTTTCCTCAGACTCCAACTACCATGATTCCAGATACACACTGAGGTTTTGTTTGGCCTCGCTAATCTCTTTTTGTAAACTTATTTTGCATAACTTTATTTGATCCTTCAAAACTGTACAGATATTGCAAACTATTCTAAAAATACGAGTTCCAGGTATAGCTATAAAAGAAGAGACAGACATCATGATCTCTGGAACTAAAACTATATTGTCCACTTGGAAGGGCCTATTATGTGCGCAATGACCAACTTGATTAATGATGTATAAAGGCACATATCTCTTCAATGGTCGTTTTACACTCTGACGATGTTAGCAGAAGCTAACAAAGTTTTCACACTTGCGACCATTGAAGGATCCCCACAGTCATATTATCAAAATCTGGGCATTTGACAGATGATATCTATTTATTGCACTGTCTCAGGGCCATGTGATCACCATTTCTAACCTTCCCAGCTAGCTTCCAACAAATAAAGCCAATGGAGGAAGCCAGATTCGCTTAACAACCACATGATTCATTTAAGAACTGCAGTGATTGGCTTAACAACCATGGCAAAAAGGCTGTAAAATGGACGCAGCACATTTAATAACTGTCTTCCATTCCAAAAGAAATTTTAGATTTCATTGTGGTCATAAATCCCGGACCACCTGTATGAGACGATTATAAATTGTAATAATAAACAGTCATAAATTATGAACTTCACAAACATGTTGACTAATATGGGCATTGATACTCCTACAATTGTTGTGGAGGAAGCAAAATCATTTGCTTACATAATCAAAGTTAACAACCTGCAAATTATATTTTTTATCACCACAAGATTATCATCTATGTTAGCCATCATTTTATAAAGGCTAGAGAAGTTGTGCATTCCTGTGTCTTGTTTTAAAGATGACAGGTTATAGTTGTAACAACTGGTTACAACAGCCATTCAAATTACAAGGGCCTCAGAAAGGGTGTTTTATAGCCGATAAAGCACTTCCGGTCATTGTAAAATATTGTAAAACAATGCATTAAGTTGTAAAATATTGCAAAACATTGTAAGATAGCCCCCCTGCAATCACATGACCACATTTTGGGCACTTGGCAGCTGGCTGGCATTTATGACTGGTTGCAGTATCCATTGGTCCCAGGTGACTACAATTTGCTATGTTTTTGCTATTTTGGATACATCAGATTCACATAGTTACCATATGATTTGGTTAATGACTGTGTTTGACATGTTTTATGACCACTCTTAAAACAGCCGTAAAATTGTGCAAGGTCACATGATAACCTACTTAATGACTTCCCAACTTACAACCAAATGTTCAGGCTCAATCATGGTCATTAAGCAAGAATTTCTTATATACATTTGTGTAACACTTTAGCAACAGGAGATTGCTTGTTTTGCATTTAAAATATTATTACAATTGCTTACAGGGATCCAGTTTGGTTGAGGGGTTAAGACACCAGATTAGAAAGTGGGAGACTATGAGTTATAGTCCTGCCTTAACTATGAAAGATAGCAAAGTAGCCTTTGGCCAGTCACTCTCTCTCAGCCCAACCTACCTCAGATGGTTGTTGTTGTGGGGAAAATAGAATGAGGAAGGTATGATGGATTATCACCTTGCATTATTTGTATAGTATAATATAAAAATTCTTTGTATACTATAACACAACAATAACGTTGGGATATAAATACATAAATAAATTATTTACTTTACACCCAAAATATATTAGATAGTGGATTTTGTAACAGCATAGCATTTAGCATTTAGATTTGTATACCACTTCACAGTGCTTTACAGCCCTCTCTAAGCGGTTTACAAAGGCAGCATATTGTCCCCAACAATCTCTGTCCTCATTTTACCCACCCCGGAAGGATGGAAGGCTGAGTCAATCTTGAGTCTGGTGAGATTCAAATTGCCAAACTGCAGTCAGCTGGCAGTCAACAGAAGTAACCGTCACCGCGGCTCTAATATTTGCCTTGATTAAGTGATTGTATCTTTCTACATGACTTCAGTTCTCTTGCTTCTCTGGCTGAGGAGCTGTCCAACAGGTCTGGGAGGAGGATTTTCTGAAAAGAAAGGGAGCTGTCCGATTGTAGATACAGGAAACTGAGATGAGGAGCTGTATCTGCAATGACCAGTCATCAGTTGCATAGCTTTATATTGGACAGCAACTCTTGCTGTCTAGTCTTTCCTAATACGTCCTTGAATATATCATCATTCAGAACATGTAGTTGTTCTGGCTTTCTCCACCCAAGTAGACATCAGAGAAGTAGCTGCCAAGTAGGAACTGAATTCTGGTCTGGTTCTCTTTAAATGTCCCATCTATTCTATAATTGCAATTCTGAAGTGGACCTTGAGAACTCTGGGACTGAGGGCTGGGATCAATCAGCAGCTTTCCAGATATTCCTTCTATTGTTCAAGGTTAATAATGTTTTATAAAACTGCCTTATATAGAAAAAAAGTTATAGTAATTAATGAATTGAGGGTCTCATGTTTAAACTGATAAATTAGCTTTTCTCCACCCACTTTTGCAGCGTGGCCTTCAGTGGCCAGTCAAAGATTGATGAATCTCTTAGTTGAGGAGGGTTATGTACCCTGCCCTGGATTCATTACGAAGTCCTTGGCTTCAACAATTACTATTAATGATTTTACTATGCAAAGACAACTGCATAGTAATTAGATCTACAGAAACAACTGCAGATCTAATATATAAAACTACCTTTATCTAGGAGGATGGATAGCTAGTTAGCTAGAAAAATAGAGATAGATAGATAGATAGATAGATAGATAGATAGATAGATAGATAGATAGATCTGCCATCCAATAATGGCAAATTGCATATTGTAACAGTTCAGTATCCACTAAATTATGATTAATGAGAAATTAAGGATTGCAAATTATATCTCATCAAATGTTGTCATTATCTGTTTTCTTCATACAAATGCAGAAAGTAATCATTTTTTGTGCAAATCATGCATTTCCCCATTAAGTTAATAATGAGTTTATATTCCAATGGACCATACCAAAAATCACAAATAAGAGATTTATTTAGTTTTGGAATGTAGAAGACCGTATCCTCTGGATAATAACTGAGTTTGCTCAATCTTTCTCAATACACTTAATGTCTGGGAATAATATAATAATTGCATCTTAAATAGAATTTCAATGACTAAAGAAGAAAAACCTCCTTCCTTATGCAGCCTTTCCCCACTTTCTCCAGAGTTTTGGTTCCAGAAAATTTCAGTTTTATAGGCTGCCCTCATACAGATTCCTGATGGTATATAACCATACAAAATCCATACAAACATAAAAAGAATCCATCCCCCAAACTACACAAATATTTATATTGGAGTGATTCCAATATTCTTCAAACATCAAAAGATCTCTATCTTGGCTGCCCCTCGCTCTTCCCTAGGAGAGCATTATCTGGGTCTCTGCTGGTAAGTTGCTTCATAAGAGAGGGTCATAACTCAAAAAGCAATGTGCTCTCAATCTTTTTGTTGCCATGGGGAGGAGGAGACTCCCAGCATGGTCTCTATACCCAGAGGTCTAGATGCCAGAACTTTAAATTTATCAGTTAAAGCCAGCATTTATACTATTGCCAGACAGTGTAATGCCCATAGCACCATTGGTATATAACAGTGGTAGGGAACCTTGGCTCTTTTATCACTTATGGACTTCAACTCCCAGAATTCCTGAATGAGCTATAAAAAGTTCCCCATCCCTGGCCTACTGGTTTTTCAGTTGTGAGGGAAATCAATTTTTGATTTGAATGGGATTGTTCAATATATAAATGTCCTAATTTTTGACTTGAATGATCAATATTCTTTATATGTCCTACATTTGTATATTAAACAGTCCCATTCAAGTCAAAAATTGATTTCCTTCACAACTGAAAAACCACTAGGCCAGGGATGGGGAAACTTTTATGGCTCACTCAGGAATTCTGGGAGTTGAAGTCCATCAGTGATAAAAGAGCCAAGGTTCCCTACCGCTGGTATATAACATTGGTGGTGCTCACTTGCCTGTTAAGTTGGCTTCCAGAACCTACCACTTGCTACTGGAATATTTACAATTGGTAACTGATAATTTTCAAAGGCAAACCTGTATAATGGCATTTCAGTAGTTAATGCAATGCAAGGTGTGAAAACAGAGGTAACATTGCCAGAGAATCTTGCTCTAGAGTCACAACTGGCACTCCAGCTAAAACTGAACAAAAGTCTCCTAGCCAGAGCTCCTACTTCCCTATTTAACAGTAGCCATGAATTTGGAGGGGGTTTCCAAGTCATAATCTTTCTCCTTCAGATGAACTGCCTTCCCACCTAGAATTAAAAAAAAACAAAGTACCAAACAGTTGCTTAACAAACAGCACATCTGTCTTGCAAATTCAGTCTGCTTCTATCCATCTAGATTCTAACAGCCTCCACACATTGGACCACTTCCACTGCCTTCTACTGGACTACTTCCACTGCCTTCACGGCTCAGTTTGGGGCAATGATGTACGTTTAGTATCATCTACATACTGATGTACTGAACTTTGAATCTATGGATAATATCTCCTAATGATTTTTTGTGGGAGAATGAGTATCAGAATCCTAGCAATACCTCATAAGTCCTTCTCCATTATTGACTGCCCACTCAAGAAAAACCAGACTACAAAATATTTCCCCACCTTTCAACTCTCACAGATATTCTAGAAAGATACCATGATTAATGATATCTAAGGCCACCAAAAATTTTATATATCTTCCAAATATGGAAAAGAAGAAATGCATTTCCCCCAATCCATGACTTGATGGAGGCTATCCATTAGAACAACAAAGTCAGTTATTATGCTATGCCTGAATTTGGATTGAAATAGGCAAAATTAATACATTAAAGATATCTGTGGTTGGAGCCCTAACATTCTCTGCAACCTCCCCTAAAACAGGAAGGTTAGACACCAAGAAATAGTTGTCAAGATTTGCTGAATGCAAATGGATCTCTTCAAGACAACCGTCATAACTTTCATTCTAAGAAAAATTTGTCCGCTTCCAGATCTAACCCCTCATACCTACTCAACCTTCCCAGGTGGGGCATAGGTCAATCCCACAAATCACCTTACCTATTTTCTTGGGGTCCACAAACCAAAATTAATTCCAAATAACTTTGAAAGACACAACCAAAGTCTTCTATCTGACTTTACTCATGTGGAATACAGGGCAAGGTTGTTTTATCTGCAAAATTAGTCATAGTGGCAGGAACTCAAGAAACAAACATACTAGAAAAAGTTCTTTCTAAATTTGGGTTCTTTGAAAATTTTAAAAGTGGTGGTTTTGGATATATGTGAGTAGGTTGTAAACATACTGTAAGCATATATTTGACCTGGGTGAAAGAAATAGCAGCAGCAGCAGTAGTAAAAAAAATGGAGAATGGTAGCAATGAGTTTTATTAATGTTTGACATGCATATTTGGAATATATATAAAATGATATGCTACTGTTGTGATAATGAATGGACTTCATTATGATTACACTTGAACAGACAGATCTTGTATGTAGTAGAAAGCTGAAGGGAATGTTCAGTTCAGTGCTGAATCTTGCAAACAAAGGGAAAAAAAGAAATCTCTGTTCAATTCTAGTTTGATTAAATTTCATAAACTTTATGAGAATGTCCCAGCTTTTTAAACAGGACAGGCAATGCAAGAGAACCAGTTTGGTATAGTCATTAAAGTACCTGGTTAGAAACCAGAAGACCTTGAGTTCCAGCCCTATTTCAGACACAAAACTAGCTGGGTGACCTTGGACCAGTGACTCTCTCTCAGTCCTAAGAGGTAAGCGTAGGTGAATCATTTCTGAAAATCTTGCCAAGAAAATGCAAGGACTTGTCCAAGCACACGCCAGGAGTCAAGAGTGATTCAAAAGCATATATACACGGATAATATATAGTCATTCAAATGCAGTTTGACTAAAATGGCAAAAGGGAGCATAGCTCTGGTGACTTCATGGGAACATTCATGTAGGTTTCTTCTCAACAATACATAAACAATTTGCAGTTGTTTTCTTTTGACATGCTTGGATTTTTTTTCTAACTTCCCAGTCTAGCCAATAACCCTTGTCTCTCTTGGAGATCTCCCATCCACTTATCAACCATAAACCAGCTTAGTCTTGAAGTCCACATTAGATCTACCCCTTGCTGGAGGAAGAGGTCAAGCTATTTTCTAAAGCACCTGAAGGCCAGACAAGGAATAATGGATGGAAACTGAACAAGGAAAGATTTAACCTGGAAATAAGGAGAAACTTTCTGACAGTGAGAACAATCAACCAATGAAACACCTTGACCTTGGAAGTTGTGGAAGCGCCATCACTTGAGACCTTCAAGAAGAGATTGGACTGCCATTTGTCAGAAATGGTATAGAGTCTCCCGCTTGGGTGGGGGGTTAGATTAGATGACCTTCAAGGTCCCTTCCAACTCTGATTATCTGTTATCTGTTATTTGCTACCTTTTCCATCACAACCTCATACTAGTAGACATTGATGGTTGATGGAAATGGAATTTAACAAGCCAAGATACAAATGTTCCAGCATCTCCAACATTTTAAATGGGAAATGAAATTTAATTTATTTAAATGCAATTTGAAGGGGAAATTGAGCATTGGTGTTAGATATCTAATGTGGCTATCAGAGTTAATAACTTTCACAACAGTAACACATTATTGTTGAATGTAGTACTCAGAAACCTTATTTTCAAATCAACATTTCTTGAGTGGTCAGACATGCTAAAAAGCTCTTTTTCCATAACGAAGCATCATTAAAATGTTGGGCAAGAAAAGGTGAACTCTGGGCTTAAAGTAGTAATCTTGAAAAGCAATATTGTTTCTTGCAAAGACTACATCCGCATGTGCATGTGTACACATGCACAAACATATACACATTCATGATGAATGCATTGAAAAGGATCTAGTCTGAGATTTTACTTACTGACAAAACTCAAGTACAAGGGGATTCATTTTATAGAAGTAAGCCACAATACACTTGAATATTTCCCACCATCATCTGGAGCAATGTTTCATTTCTTTCTCCAGCACAGGCTTAGTAAACTCCCCCAAAAAATTGGAGCTGAGAGCTGACAAATTTCAGATTTAATGGCTGCAACAATTACATTTTCCAACCAGGGAATAGGAAGCTGCTGATTTATAGCTTCACGGCAGCATTTATTATGGTCATGCAATATTTGACAAGCCCAACTCTAACTCTGATATTTCAGGGTTTGAAAAAAGCTGGAGGGCAGGAATGGACAACGCAAGACTTTGCAATACAGGTAATCCTTGACTTACAATCAGTCACTTAATGACTGTTTAAAATGATGGTGGGCCGGGAGCAAGGATTTTATGACCTGTAAGGCATTTTTGGTTATTGAAAAATGTTGTGCCACTCCCTGTGGTTATGAGACTTCCTCTCAGGCACTTGGCAACTGGCTCACCTTTACAAACCAGTTGCACAGTCCCAAGGTCATGTCACTCCAATTTGTGATTTTGTTTGCTGGTTTCCAACATAAAAAGCCCATTCAGGGAAAAAAAATTGGTTCACATTTTACGATTGCTGCAAAAAAAAGTTGTAAAAATGGGTCTGGTCACATGGCTGCTTTGACTTACAACTTACAGGTGGAAATCTGCTCCCAACTATGGTTGTAAATCATGAGCTGTACCGGTACTAGAATGGTCTGCAGAATTATGGCATGTGCCTTGGCTTTGCTGTTAATTACAACTGAGTATAAAAAGACATTATAACTGTAACTGACAGAATGAAAGTGTGTGTTCATGCATACAGGTAGTCCTCGACTTACAACAGTTTGTTTTGTGACTGTTCAAAGTTACAATGGCACTGAAAGAAGGGACTTATCAGTGGCGGGATTCAAATTTTTTTACTACCAGTTCTGTGGGCATGGCTTGGTGGGCATGGCAGGGGAAGGATCTTCAGTCAGAAGGTGGTATTTTCCGGTTCTCCGAACTACTCAAAAATTCCGCTATCGGTTCTCCAGAACTGGTCAGAGTCTGCTGAATACCACCTCTGCTTATGACCATTTTTCACACTTATGACCGTTCTAGCATCCCCATGGTCACATGAGTTACATTCAGACGACACTTGATAAGTGACTCACATTTATGATGGTTGCAGTATCCCCAGGTCATGTGATCATCTTTGGTGGCCTTCTGACAAGCCAAGTCAATGGGGAAACCAGATTCACTTAATAACCATGTTACTAATTTAACAACTGCAGTGATTCACTTAACAAATGTGGCAAGAAAAGTTGTAAATGGGGCAAAACTCACTTAACAAATTTCTCACTTAACAACGTAAATGTTGAGCTCAATTGTGATCATAAATTGAGGACTACCTGTATACACATATGTACAGAGGCTAAAACGATTGATAATTAATGTATTTGAATGCCAGTTGCCTCTTGATGTGAATGAAGTCAGTAAGCTTAATGTGCTTATTATAACTAGCAGCCCACCCTTTGAACTTGACAATTGGCTCACTTCACAGCATAATGGTTGGTGAAACTAAATAGAAAAGACAGTGAACACTTAAAATATTCAGTGATGAGAAAAGCATGATGGGCAAAATATATCTTGTTAAATTACTTACATGCTTACACACATGCCCACCACTTGCATTAATAAACAAGGCAGGAGATTTTTTTCCTTGATACAACATTTAACTAAGGCTGCAGATGCTGTAGTGGAATGCATATACAGTATAAAAGTTGCCTTAATTATAATTGATAATCAAGTCTGAGAGTGTGGTGATGAAGAATGTGCTAGGAGAGCTAGTAATAATTTTTGCAGCAAGTATCATTAGATTATGATGAGGTGATTCCAACTGCTTGGAATGCTGTTTATAATTAGAATATAGTATTAATTAAAAAGACAAATATCCGAGAGAAACTACCTATTTATTTCATAAGGACATATTAATGAAGTAAAGGAATCGTGCAAGATGAAATTTGGGTAATTTGTTTCTGAAATGAGATAAATTTCTGCTGAAGATCCCTTTCTCTGTATGAAAAGCATGTTATTTGAATGCTAAATATTCTGTGCCAATGAAGCATTTTACTAGACTGTTAATCCTGCTAAAATAGTAAAATATTTGCTTTAATCCAAAGGAAATTTAGCCCTCTTCAGCTAAAACGCACACAGAGCTTAAAGATAGTAAAGCTAATGAAGCTTCTAGATGAGGCTTTAAAAGTTTTAATCAGCCACCCGAAAAGCTGAAACAGGCAAGTGCCTGATCTTTTAGCACTTTCAAAGTCATCTAGGGAGCTTAATAGAAGTGAAACTCTGAGATAGCAAGGAGGGTTTTTTTTTTATTTTTAACAAGGCAACTCTGTAAACAGAACTGACTCTAAATTAATGCCCATGCTTTTAACGGCAGATGGTCTTTCAACAGTAACCAGAAAGATCAAAATTACTGATCATTATTCAGTCATAACTGATTCAGGACTGTTATCCGTGGCCTCTTCTAACCTGCAGTGGAAATAAGCGATGGCGAAACCATTTAGGATTGCCCTTGGAAATGACATTAAAGAAAGACTGGGAAACATTGAAGGCTGCATGAGGGATGAAAGAATTGGCTCCTTTAATATTAGAAGCAATCTAGTTCAAACAGCTGAAATAAAAGACTAGATCAACATTTACAAAGAAAAGTTGCTCCATGAATGAGACGGCCAATCTCTCAAACAAAAAACAAATAAATAAATAAAATATGCAAGCTATTATAAAATGCTTAAACAGAAACTAAAAGGAAAATTTCAGATACACGGAAATGAATTCTAATATAATAAATCTTTGCTAAATTAAGCAGTACTGAGTCCGATAATGAATGTTGTAGACTTTTAACTGTCATATTAAAAATAAAAAATGTAGTTCATAGCCTGCAGGGTTCAGATGGCTTTGAATTTTTTAATATGGAGACCTTCAAATTTCTAGGTATCACATGACCTAAAATGGACACCTAACATCAAAAACGTCATCAAAAAAGCATAACAAAGAATGCTCTTTCTGTGCCAACTCAGCTCAAACTGCCCAAGGAGCTGCTGATCCAGTTCTACAGAGGAATTATTGAGTCTGTCATCTGCACCTCTATAACTGTCTGGTTTGGTTCTGCAACCCAACAGGACAGACACAGACTTCAGAGGATAATTAGGACTGCAGAAAAAACAATGACTACCAACCTGCCTTCAATCGAGGACCTGTATACTGCACGATTCAAAAAGAGGGCTGTGAAAATATTTACAGACCCCTCACATCCTGGACATAAACTGTTTCAACTCCTTCCCTCAAAACTATAGAGCACTGCTACAGAGCACTGCACACCAGAACAACTAGACACAAGAACAGTTTTTCCCCGAAAGCCATCACTCTGCTAAACAAATAATTCCCTCAACACTATTCAACTATTACAAAGTCTGCACTACTATTACTGCTAATCTTCTTATCACTCCTTATCACCCATCCTCTCCCACTTGTGATTGTAGGACTGTAACTTTGTCCCTTGTATCCTTACGATTTATATTGACTATTTCCTAGTATGATTTGATTGTTGATTGTACCCTATGACTCTCATTAAGTGTTGTACGTTATGATTCTTGATTCTTAACGAATGTTTCTTTTCATTTATGTTTACTGAGCGTATTTACACCAAAACAAATTCCTTGTGTGTCCAATCACACTTGGTCAATAAAGTATTCTATTCTATTCTATTCTATTCTATTCTATTCTATTCTATTCTATAACAGTAGTTCGTGAAATGCTTAAGTATTATTATGTGGACCTATGTACTGTACCAATATCCAATATCAGTGCTGGAACTGAGATAATTAGGGTTTAAAAGGTAACAAAGCCACTGCCCTACAAAATATTGTATAAGTCAGGGGTTCCCAACCAGCAGTCCACGGCCAGTACTGGGCCATAGCCTGTTTCAAACTGGGCTGTGCAAGTGATGGCAAGCACACGCACATGTGAAGTTCTACTCATGTCAGCAGGGCATTTGGGCTTACTTGTGAAGCTTCATGTGCGAGCACAAGTGCTCTCTGCTATCAGTGGTGGGATTCAAAAATTTTTACTACTGGTTCTGTGGGCGTGGCTTGTGGGCGTGGTGTTGGCTTGGTGGGTGTGGCTTGGTGGGCATGGCAGGGAAAGGATACTGTAAAATCTCCATTCCCACCCTACTCTAGGGGAAGGTTACTGAAAAATCCCATTCCCTCCTCACCCTATTAATCTGCTTTCCAGCTCTGTTCTCCTCTGCATGGCAACAAAAGAAGACTCAGTCAATCAGCTGGGACTCAGGAGGCAGAGAATAGATGGGGGTGGGCCCAGTCAGAGGTGGTATTTGCTGGTTCTCCGAACTACTCAAGAGTTCCGCTTCCGGTTCTCCAGAACTGGTCAGAACCTGCTGAATACTACCTCTGCTCTGCTTGTGTGACTTCTACTTGTGTGAGTTGAACTTCTTGCACAAGTGCAAGCACCCTCTGCTCCCGCGCAAAGCTCCATTCATGCAAGAGGGCACACATGCCCACCACTTGCATCAATGGAGCTGTGTGCGTGCATGTGTGCATTCTATTCACACGCCCCCCTCATCACACCGCACTGCCAAGGTGGAAAGTTTGGGTACTGCTGGTGTATGTCATGTGCATATTTACTGATTTTTCATTTACATGTACTGGTACCTTGTAAGAAAATTCTGGAAAATGATCCACTCCAACTGCATTAGGGCACTAAAAATCGAATGAGGAATCCTTGGTACTATATTGGTTTAAGAAATTTAGATTATGTGTCTTCTTATAGATACACAACTGAATTCCATAAAGCAAAACAACTAGAACTTTGGCCTTGAATAATTTAATTGCAGCTGAGTCAAACTATTCCCAAGTCACTTTGCAAATTTAATAATAGCTAGAAATGCTTTGGGCCTGGGGGCTTTTGTAGATATTGCAATGTTTTTGCTTGATTTTCCCAAAAGGTAGAGGATTAAAAATAAATGCTCAAATCTGTAAAGAATTTCACCTACTCAATAATTCTACTGGAAGAAGAAACATCAATTATTTGTGCTATACTTATGACATTACTCTGATAGTTGAAAACGCAACTGATCTGCAAGCTTTAGTAATGAAAGTCAAGGAACAAGGAACATAGTGAAAAAAATAGAACTACAATTAAATGAAAGAACCCAAGCTAATTATAACAGGTTCAGAAATGAATCTGAGAAGTGACAATAAATTTATTGAAGTGGCGGATAGCTTATGACTGTTCAGATTGATTATCAACAGTGAAGGAACCAGCAGTCAGCAGACTTGCCATAGACTAGCATATGGTAGAGGAGGAATCAATGACACGGAAAAGATTTCAGATATCACAACCAGAGGTGGTATTCAGCAGGTTCTGACCAGTTCTGGAGAACCGGTAGCGGAACATTTGAGTAGTTCGGGCAATTGGCAAATACCACCCCGACTGGCCCCACCCCATCTATTCTCTGCCTCCTATGTCCCAGGTGATTGGCTGGGTCTTCTTTTGTTGCCCTGCATAGGAGAACAGAGCTGGAAAGCAGGTTAGTGTGGTGGGGAAGGAATGGAGATTTTGCAGTAGTCTTCCCCTACCATGTCCACCAAGCCATGCCCACAGAACTGGTAGTAAAAAAAATTTGAATCGCCCCACTGATCACAACATGCGTATATAAAGATCAGAATTGCAAGTTTTTCTCATGACACTTCATGGAAGTTGTTTTGAGGCGGCAATGAAGAGGCACACACGTATAGTGATTCAGTCTTTTTGTTTATTTCCAGGACACCGACTGACTCGGTGGCGCGGCAGCCCTTCTTTTAAAGGACTCCCGCGCCTAAGTCAACCAATGACGGGGCGAGGATCTCCCGCCGGAATGTAGACCAATGAACAGTAAGTATTTCAAATATTAACCAATCCAGAACACCCCTCCCTCCTTGGTCCAGTCTGACCAATCAGGAGCCGCGCCTATGTTACGTAATCACGTAGATAGGCGGGGCTCCTGTGAGTCCGACTGGACCTGCGCGGCTCAGTTGCGTCGTTACCATCGGCTGGTGCGGAAGGACCTGTTGCTCCTCTCGCCTCCGGCCCTGGAAACTTCGAGCAGGTCGAGCCGGCTGCGTCACTACCAACGGGCCTAACTGGGCTAGTTGACGTGGCCATGCCGCTCCCTGCTCGGCCTGGATTATCGACGACCCTGTCAGATGTTTCAGCGGGACGTTCTTCAGGATCAGGTGCGTAGCAGCGCGACCCGACCGGAGCTAGAGTTGAGGGTGTGTGTGTGTGAGTTAGGGCGTCATTGTTTGTTAGTGGGCTTTCCTTATCCAGACTGTTTGGTGGTTGTTCCCCTTCCCCCCCAGGAAAATCGCCAGGTCTGGGGTGGGTGCGAGTTCGAAGTTGGTCTATGTGTCGTTTCCAGCTTTTGCCATCAGCGGTGGTAAGCCGGTAAGAACGGGGCCCGGTTAGATGTGTGATGGTGGCTGGCACCCATAAGGGGTGCCCTACCAGGTTTTTAGCGTAAACTAAATCCCCAATTCGGAATGTTCGGACTTTGGTTGAAGAATCTAGGGGTTTCTCTGTAGTGTAGGTGGGGTGTAATCTATCGAGAGGGGAACGTAGCTTTCTCCCCATAAGTAATTCAGCAGGGGTTTTGTTAGTAGTGCTACTGGGTGTAGTGTGTTGTAGGAACAATAGTTTGTCGATGCGTGTTTGTATAGGGCCCTGATCTAACTTAAGAAGGGTCTCCTTGGTAAACCGGACCATGCGTTCGGCCCGTCCATTCGCTGCCGGATGTGCCGGCGCGGTTAAGGCATGGCGTATGCCCAAACTGGCTAGGTAGCCCTCAAATTCTGTAGCCGTGAATTGAGGGCCGTTGTCAGATACCAGGACGTCTGGTAAACCGTGGGTGGCAAACCAGTGACTGAGCTGTCGGATGACAGCTTCAGAAGAGGTTGATTTCATGAGGCTCACTTCTAACCAGTTTGAATACGCGTCTACCAGAATCAAGAAGGTATGTCCCTTAGTCGGGCCTGCAAAATCTATGTGGACTCTAGACCAAGGGCCCCTAGGTAGATCCCACTCAGTAATTGGTGCCTTTGGGGGTGAGGGCCGGGAAGTCTGGCAGGGCTGACAACCCGCGACCCAGTCGGTAACATCCTTGTCTAACCCAGGCCACCATACGTAACTTCTAGCTAGACTTTTCATCTTTACCACCCCGGGGTGCCCCTCATGCAATAGTTTCAATATGGAATTTCGCAGTTTTTGTGGAATGACCACTCGATCCCCCCATAGTACACAGCCTTTTAGTACTGACAGTTCCATTTGTCTCTGTTTAAACGGTCTGTGCTGATCTTGTAACTCAGAGTCAGGCCAACCCTTCATGATCCACCTACTCACGGTATGCAGTAGGTGGTCGTTAGAGGTTTCGTGCGCGATGTCTGCTGCTGTCATCGGGAGGTCGGGCAGGGTCTCAATCAAAAAGGTTGAAAAACTGGGGTTTGGTTCCGGATCAGAGTCTGGTAACGGGCAACGACTTAAAGCATCGGCGTGCGTGATGGTCGGACCCGGGAGGTACGACAGAGTGTAATTGTAAGCGGCCAGGAATTCTGACCATCTTGTCATTCTGGGTGATAGAATGTGGGGAGTGGGTTTGTCACCCGCCAGGATACCTAGTAGGGGTTTGTGATCGGTGATGATCGAAAAAGATCGGCCATACAGGTATTCATGAAAACGTTTAATACCCGAAATTATGGCTAGTGCCTCCTTGTCCAGTTGACTGTAATTCCTTTGGCTTTGGGACAAGGTTTTTGAATAGAAGGCAATCGGAGCCTCTCTGCCGTTAGGTAGAAGGTGGCTCAGGACAGCTCCGATTCCAAAGGGGGAGGCATCGCAAGTTAGTAACAATGGCAAAGTTTCGTTATATTGAATTAACACTTGAGCTGAAGTGATCATGTCTTTAATTTTGTTAAATGCTGTTTCTTCCCGATGTCCCCACTTCCACGATGCGTCTTTGTCCAAAAGCCTATGCAAGGGTTCCGCCACCGTGGCTTTCTGGGGCAAAAAGACATGGTAAAAATTTATCAACCCTAGGAAAGCTTGTAGGTCAGCCTTGTTAGTTGGTGTGGGGGCATTTTTGATGGCACGGGTTTTTCCTGCTGTTGGATGGATGCCATTTCCATCGATTAGGTATCCTAAAAACTCTATTTTGTCTGTGATAAGGGTACATTTGTCTTTTTTGACTTTAAACCCAGCCTCAGTAAATTTGGTCAGCACTTTTCTTAGGCGGTCTCGCAGTTGCAATTTGTGTTTAGCTGCAATTAGGACGTCATCGAAATACGGGATGACTCCAGGAATTCCTTGAAGGAGGCGTTCCATAAGAGATTGAAAAATGCCTGGTGCCACGCTAACGCCGAATTGTAGGCGATTACACTTAAATGCACCCCGGTGTGTCACAATAGTTTGGGCTTCAGCTGTTTTTTTGTCAACGGGCAGTTGCTGGTAAGCCTGAGCCAAATCGAGTTTAGCGAAAATCTTTCCGCCCTTGATAGAATGTAGCAAGTGTTGCACGACAGGCACGGGGTATGCGCTCTGTTGTAGTGCATGGTTGAGGGTCGCCTTATAGTCCCCACAAATACGAACCGACCCGTCTGCTTTTATAGGGGTCACTATAGGGGTCTCCCATTTAGCGTGGTCAACTGGCTCGAGGACCCCTTGCTTTACTAGTTTATCCAGTTGTTCTTCTATTTTTGGCTTTAAGGCAAACGGTACCCTTCTAGCCTTTAGTCTAATTGGGGCTACCTTGGGGTCTATGTTAAACGAAATCGGGTTACCCCGGTACTTGCCTAATTCTTCGCTGAACAGGTCCTGGAATTCTTGAATGAGATCTGCCTCCCAGTCAGCGTCTGTGATATGGTTGATACCGGTCATCCCTATTCCCAGCGGTTCGAACCATTCCAGTCCTAAGAGGCTGGGTCTGTTCCGGTCCACGATTGTTAGGGGAAGAATCTCAGTATGGTTGTTGAAGGTTACCTGGAAATGTCCAATCCCTACTACCGGAATTCTGTTTCCCTGGTAGTCTTTGAGTGTTAATTTCTGTTTGTCTAGTTCGCTTCGCCGTATGTCTGGGATCAATTTCTTAATAGTGTCCCAGGAAACCATGGAAAGGAATGATCCCGAATCCACTTCCATTTCACAATTTTTTTTTTCAATTCTTACTTGCACGTGGACTTTTTTAACGTTTTTTGTATTAGAGTGACCAATTATTATTGTTTGATGCGTTTCTTCCTTCTTGTAAGATGACTCTTTAAACTTTCTATTCCTTCCTTCCTGGCTCCAACGGTTGTTTGTTTTCTTTTCTCTCTCTCTTGGGGGAGGGCTTTCTCTTCGCCTGGGGCTGTAGCTTGATCGGGCTCTGCATACCCTTGCGATGTGCCCTTTCTTTTCACACTTTCGGCATATTGCATCTATGAATCGGCACTCTGATCTGGGGTGGTTTCCACCACAACGGTTGCATTCAAAATCAAACCGCCTGGTAGTCCGCTCTTTTTTCCCTCTCGCGGCTTTTAGGTGGCAAACCTCGTCTTCTTCACTACTGGTCTCAGTTTCAATATCCTCGTAGTGAGTTGAGGTTTTTCCTTGTTCATCATCAGCTTTGGTGGTTTCTTTGGATTTGTGGTGTGCAGCTTGATTAATCTGTTTCATTCTTGCTGCCGATTTGTGAGCGGCTTCGGCTGCGGTGGCTTCTTCAATGGCCTCTGTGGCTGTTATCTTGGGTCGGTTTAGCAACTTACTCTGCAATATTGGATCTTTTAAGCCTAAGACGATCCGGTCTCTTAGCGCCTCATTGAAATCCGAGAATTCGCACTCTCCACCTATTTCTCTTAAATCGGCCACGAAATCGGCGATAGGTTCTCCTTCTTTTTGGTTCCGGAGGTAGAACTCATGGCGCTTTATCAGGCAGGAAACTGTGGGCGCGTAGTGTTTCCTCAGGATCTTCTCTAGTTCGGGCCAAGTTAGCGTTTTGACATCGATTGGAGACGCTAGTGCCTTTGCCATCCGAAATACGGCTTGGCCGCAGTGGGTCAAAAACACCGCTCTCTTTCGGTGATCCGACACTCCGCTCAGATCGCTACTCTCCAAAAACATGAGGAATCGGTCCACATACGTCTGCCATTCCTCCTTGGCCGGGTTGAATTTTTCAGGCGGTGCGTTGCTTCCGGACATGATGCCGCTCGCTCTCCGCCGCTATGCACTCTCTAAACGTGTTGCCTCGATCCCACCTTCGTCGCCAGTGTTTTGAGGCGGCAATGAAGAGGCACACACGTATAGTGATTCAGTCTTTTTGTTTATTTCCAGGACACCGACTGACTCGGTGGCGCGGCAGCCCTTCTTTTAAAGGACTCCCGCGCCTAAGTCAACCAATGACGGGGCGAGGATCTCCCGCCGGAATGTAGACCAATGAACAGTAAGTATTTCAAATATTAACCAATCCAGAACAGAAGTGACAGTTGAACTTTGAGGAAACAGAATAAAAATAATGTTTATGTTTTTGAAATTTGGTGTTAGAGAACATTCCTGAAAATACCATCAATAGTGAGGAAAACTAATAGACAACAGAACAAATAAATCCAATGCTCTCATTCAAGGCAAATAACCAAATTATCAATATTTTGGGTAATTATGCAAAGACCTAGCTCACCAGAGAAATCTATAATGTTGGGAAAAATGGAAGGAAAAAGAAAGAGATGATCAGTAACAAAATGTTCCACCATGATTCTATCCTTTCATTTTATCAGAAGATGGCATAAGAGATCTATTTCTACTCATACGTGGCTTCCTGCGTTCCTGTGTGTATGTGTGAGAGAGATGTGGGGGCGGGCAGAGAGGGAGAGAGAGATGAGTGGGCATGGAAATAGAAATAGTATTTTTCTTTCTGAAAAATTACAGCTCATGTTTATTTATTTAGAAAATTTATTCACACATGATGACTCAAGGCAGCTTACAGGTATATAAAAATATCATATATAAAAAATAGAATAAAAGAAAATAATAAATTATAAAATAATAGCCCCCCACCCCAGCGACAACACACTACACAAGCCATTTAATGGGTCCATCTCACACTGGATTCCCCAGGCCCACTGGCAGAACCAGGTCTTCAGCGCCTTCCAGAAGAGTGTTAAAGTGGGGGCCATTCTAATCTCTGGGGAAATGATATTCCAGAGAGAGGAAGCCACCACGGAAAAGGTCTTTCCTCTGGTTCCCACCAGGTGTATCTCCCTAGGACAGGAATGTCAAAACTCGCGGCTTGTGGGCTGGATGTGTCACATGGTGGCCCTGCCCCCACCCAGTTTAGTATGACACCGCCATGATGATACAAGTTTGACATCACTCCCCTAGGGGATGGGACCTGCAACATTCGTTGCCTCCCCGTTCTATTGGGTGGGGTAGATGTCACTGCCAAGACACTGTCCTTCAGATAACCTGGTCCCAAGCCATGAAGGGCTTGATTGGTGACAACCAGCACTTTGAATTACACCAGGAAGCAAATCAGCAACCAATGCAGCTCCCGCAGGAGAGGTGATTCATGTGCACACCGAGGTCTGCACAAAACTATGTGGGCCGCTGTATTTTATACCAACTAGAGCTTCCGGATGCTCTTCAACATTCAATGTTCCTCATTATTGCCAGTTTTATAGAGATAGTTGCCATCAGCTGATTTCCAGGCTTGATATGTATTATTAGCATTGTATTAGTCAATGAAGATCTTATTTCCTTAAATTTCCTTAAATTTCACAAAATTATTTATTTATTTAAATTTGTATACCGCCCCCCTCTCCTGAAGGGACTCGGGGCAGTGAACAGCCAAGATAAAATACACATATAAGAATACATATACAATATTTAAAAGTTTTTTTAAATTAAATTTGACCTTGTTTGCTCACAGATGGATAGTAAGTCAATGATTATAATTGGGAAGGGGCTTTATTTTGCTGTTATGATCCATGATTACAGTAAAGTAATTCAGTTTTTTATTCTTAAAAAAATCCAGCCTGGACTTTAAGGCAAGTGCTTTTGATCAGTGGCCAGCTCAGCCTGGAGTAAGACAGCACACATTGGTACTAGAGATGGTATTCAGCAGGTTCTGACCAGTTCTGGAGAACCGGTAGTGGAAATTTTGAATAGTTCAGAGAACCAGCAAATACCACTTCTGACTGGAGATTTTACAGTATCCTTCCCCTGCCACACCCACAGAACAGGTAGTAAAATAATTTGAATCCCACCACTGATTGGCATGCTGTTCGAGGACAGAAGAGTGATCTAGTTCAGTTTCTCTGAGATTTCGTTGAGTGTGAGAATATGTGTGCGTATCTGACTCAATTCTGCACAGCTGTGTATCTGGTGCAGCATTGAGGATGACAGTGTCAAAAACAGTCAGATTTTGAGAAACGCGAACATGGTTTGGATCAAATTTGGGACAAATCAACAATTGTCAGATCCCCAACTGTTACGCCCTCTTTTACGTGGTTGGTTGTGGTTTGTCTGTTTCAGGTTTAACATGGGAAGTCCACAAAGATTTATACTCTGGATTCCTGTTTAATATCAAGGTGTTGCCCCCAAAGAGTTAGATCCATGATGATTCTAGGTCAGGTTCTTCAAACTTGACAGCTTTTAAGGCCCAGAATTCCCCGTCCAGTCATGTTAGCTCAGGAATTCTGAGAGTTGAAACCCACAAGTCTTAAACTTGCCAGGTTTGAAGACCCTTGTTCTAGGCCAGGGGTAGGAAACCTTGGCTCTTTTATCACTTATGGACTTCAACTCCCAGAATTCCTGAGTGAGCCATAAAAGGTTCCCCATCCCTGGCCTACTGGTTTTTCAGTTGTGGGGGAAATCTATTTTTGACTGGAATGGGATTGTTTGATATACAAATGTAGGACATATAAAGAATATATAAAGAATATGTCCTACATTTGTATATTAAACAGTCCCATTCAAGTCAAAAATTGATTTCCCTCACAACTGAAAAACCAGTAGGCCGGGGATGGGGAACCTTTTATGGCTCATTCAGGAATTCTGGGAGTTGAAGTCCATAAGTGATAAAAGAGCCAAGGTTCCCTACCCGTTCTAGGTAAATGGATGTCATGGCTTATAGTGAGACTTTCAGATACATCCCAATATAAATATCAGAATTGACTTTATTCTAATATTTCTAACACTAAACCTGTACAGATCTCCGCTTGGTGGAAGAAAAGTTTAATTGTTGTTAAACGTTACGCTACCCGCTGGATAGAAAAACCCGTTCTATACATATCTAAGAGCGTGGGTTGGCGCAAAGAAGAGTCTGGCGAACCGCAAACATAAACCGCCCAATTTCCCTATACTAAATTTTCACCAAGAGATGACTTTGTTCCCTAAACGTTAAAGCGCCTGCTACCTCACGCATGCGCAAGAGGCCGCCGTTCTCCCCACGTGGGCCGCCTTGTGTACGGTACTCTTTTGTCTTCGCTTTTTCCCCTTTCGACGAAGGCCCTCCTTTCCGAGGACGAATGGCGGTGGAAATACGAAAGGCTTATTGGTTCTTATTCGCCCAGCTGATCCGAAAGCGTGTCCTGATTGGCTGTTTTGAGCGACGACGTCCCTCTTTTAGTTCGTAAGGCCGGCTTGCTGCTCTCTCCTGCTCCGGGCGGCGAGTGAGTGAAGGCGGTACCGGGCGCGGAATGGACCGTAGTAGTCGGTGAGGAAGCACGGCTTCGTGGTTTAGTAGTCTAGGTTGGTGAGACCGGGGGGAGGGGGGGGGGCGAGCCCTTAGCCCGGCGGCGCTAGTTGTCCGGAAGTCGCTCTTTTGATGGTTGGAGGGTCCTAAAAGATCAGCAGCGATCGCTGAACTTCTCTTTTTCATCAGCCTCTCCCAATTGAACGGGGGAGAAAGTGGCTTGAGTTGATTACTAGTAGATCAAGCGCCTGTGTCTCATGGCAATCTATCTCTGGACATATATGTGGCCCTTCCTTGGGGCCATCAGTCTGAATAAACAGGATCTGTTTTGGTTTTAATCAGAGAGGCAATTCTTGCATAATAGAGGGCAGGCTGCCTTTCTAATAGCTGTGAAGGAGGGACGTGTAGGAGAGGAGTTTCGCCAGGTGCAGGATTTTCCGCTCATGGCATGCTGCAACTTGCCAAAATATCCTAGCACTGCACTGTTCTGGGCAGAGAGCTCTGAGTGTCATTCCTGGGATCTGTTGGAGCCACTCTCCCAGCTTAGGAGTCACAGCCCTGAAGGCTCCAACCGCGACTGGGAACGCTTTGGCCTTTACCAGGGAGTCCTCACCTTAAGATCACCGTTGAGGCTAACATTTCTAGTGCTAAGGTGAAACATTTGTTTAAGGGAGTTGGCCCCATTTTTACGACTTTTCTTGCTGCAGTTGTTAAATGGATCACTGTAGTTGTTAAATGAATCAAACTGTTGCTAAGTGAGTCTGGCTTTCCCACTGACTTTGCTTGTCAGAAGGTCGCAAAAAGGGATCATGTGATCCCAGGACACTGCAACCGTCCTAAATATGAGTCAATTGCCAAGCATCTGAATTTTGATCACATGACCACAGGGATGCTACAACAGTCGTAACTGTGGAAACGGGTCATAAGTCACTTTTTTCAGTACCGTTGTAACTTTGAACGGTCATTAAACAAACTGTTGTAAGTCGAGGACTACCATGCTTTCCACATTCTTTCCACTTCCTCCTTCAGGTCCTGATGCTTCTCCAGCTTCTCATACTCCTTGTTCCTGATGTTGCTGCCACTTGGCATAGCTACATCTATCACCACCACTGTCTTCTGGTTTTTGTCTACTACCATGATGTCTGGTTGATTGGCCAGTACTTATCTGTCTGTCTGTCCCATATTTAGTCTCCACTTTGCCATAGAATTTATTGGAAAAAGTGGTTACAAATTCTTCTTTTTTCAGTTCCTTTTAGTCAGTGGATGGAGGTCAAACTAAAATGAGAGGGATGGAGAGAACTATGTATGTTAAACTTGGAGGTTTTGAAAGAAAGGGAGGATATAAATAAACTTATAAAGTTTTTTGCAAATCCATGGTAAAATATGAGTTAACTGGTAAACATAGAAATCTAAGACCTATGATCCATTGTTGATATATCCATCTAGGTTTCCCCTGATTTTTACATGTGGAAAATACACCTAGGACATTTGTCAATGCAAGAGTATAAGATGGAAAATCAGGAATGAAAAAATTATCCCATAAGTGATAAGCTACTCAATCTTTTTAATGAAGGTTCATCGATTGTAGGTGTAGAGTAGATACATAGATAATATTCATGTAGCTGCAAATAGGTCATCTGGTTACTGGCACAGCATGAAATATACTCTTATCTGAGTTCTACAGCGTCACCAAACAGGAAATGCTTGCAAAAGTCCCTATATATTTCTACTGTAGTACCACTGTTACTATTCTTGTAAATTCTATTGTAAATTCAATTTAAAAGATTAAAATGTTTATTTTAGAATTATATCCCACTTTATGATTAGAGGTAATTAACTGTAAAATGCTTATTCTTGGACTTAAACACTAACATGTACTTTTGATTGTTCTGTCTGCTCTGTGACTCTTCTTCTAAATTATTAGTTATGTATACACGTATGCTTCATCTTCCCAAGGCATTAGTTTGATGAGAATGTAGCAAAGTGTTTCAAGTACCATAAAACTGAAATATTGTTAATTTAAAGTAAGATGATAGAAAGAGATTAAATAAATATTGGAAAGTATTCAATGAAAATTCAAAATGATTTTTATTCAGGCTATTTGGTGTGTTTCCTTTGGAAATCTTGGAATATTTATAAAGGAGCTCTGTACTGGTAGTCTATGACTTACAAACACAATTGAGCCTAACATTTCCATTGCTAAGCAAGATAGTTGAGTTTTGCCCTATTTTGCAACTTTTCTTGCCACAGTTGTTAGTAATATGGTTGTTAAGTGAATCTGGCCTCCTCATTGACCTTGCTTATGAGAAGGTTGCAAAAAGTGATCTCATGATCCTGGGACACTGCAACCATCATAAATACATATTAGTTGCCAAGTGTCCAAATTTTGATCACACAATGACAGGGATGCTGCAGTAGTTATAAGTGTAAAAATTGATCAGAAGTCACTTTTATCAATGCCATTGTAACTTCCAACAGTCACTAAATGAATGGTTGTAAATTGAGGAATACCTGTATGTAACTGAGTTGGGATAAATGGTAGTTTTCACAAGTGTCTTACCATTTACTTTACCAATAATATTTTTTCTCTTGGTCTTTAAAGCAGAAGTATCAATCTGCACAATATCTATGAACCCATAGCTTCTGAAACTAAAAAATAGAATTGTTCAGGTATGGCGCTAGGAAACAAAATAGTGATGTTTATGTATGTTTAGTGGACACGGAATGCCAAAATGTTCATTGAGAGTTCAGAAATTGGGAAATAGAAAATTGAGGGTGGGAGAGGAATGGAATAGAATATGAATTCCAGAGGAGGGATACTACAGTATACAACTTTTTTTAGCAAGTATACTTGTAATTATGTAATACTCAATAAGATCAGGGCAATAAGCTACCATGACTTTTTTGGAATCAATTCAAATCTTTTTTGGGCAATAGAAATATTAGAGCTTCAGCAATATGGCCTTATACCAATTTTGATAATTTAATACGTTATTATTTATAACAACCAGAAGAAAAGATCTAAAAATATATAGGTTATTCCTGCAGTGAGAAATATGATATGTACCATAGGATTTAAAGGAAGCTTGGGTTTCCGATCTTGGTGGTCCAAAACAACCAGAAAAGTTGACAGCAGTTATGGACACTGGCAGATTTACTACAGCAAGAATTTCAGTGGACATTGTTGACAATAGATTCCTATTTAATTGACACACAAATATATATATATATATATATATATATATTATCCTTCCATATGCTGGGGAGGTTGTCAAAAGAGGGTCATTTTCTTTGTTTGTGGTGGTCATATGATAATGTTACATCTCAGTGAATTTTTTTGAGAGAGATAAGTACAACTAAACTTGAATGCTGTCCAGAGTTAGGCTTATTGCATTTATTTATAGGACCAAACCATAAACTTAAAAAACAAAGAACTGGTTATTTAAATTTTATTAGCCAAAACAATAATTGTGCAACATTGGAAAATGTTAGGTAACATAACAATTGAGTAGTGTATTAACAAGTTCTCTTCAATTACCACTTTTTAAAAAATTACAGTAGTAATTTGAAGTAGCAAGACTTCAAAAGCAGGACCTACAATTTTATCAAATTTGGTGGAGTTAATTATAATTAGATATATTCTTTATATATGATAAATTTTCATATGTGTATTACTGTCTCTTCAAATTGTAGATTGTTTTTTATTTTCTATATTCTTTTTCTTTATATTATCTTGGATTTATGTTAAAGTAGTTACCTGGTATTGCTTGAAATAAAAAAGCAGAATTTCATTTAGTAAAATGTGTGCAATTTACCATTTTAAATTTGCAGTGGTTTTTTTTAAATGTTCTATAGCATGAATTGATTAATATACAAGGCCAGTTTTTAAAATTAATTTTATGTCGTTTTCTTTTCATAGGACCCTACTATGGCAAAGAAACTTTCTATAAGTTTTCTTCACTTACTTTCCACAATCTTGTTTTGTGGTGCTTCCTACCCTAGCTTGGAACCAGCCACAATTTCACAAACTACAGAGAAACTCACTCCTGAAAAGGCAGCTGGTATTAATATTAGCTTGGCTTTATGTAGACAGAGACATCATCTTCAGGATCTCTTCTCTCGTTATGGGGAGAACAATACATTGAATATTGAAGGGTTTAAAAAATTGCTACACAGCATAGGCATTGAGAAAGTTAAAAGAATAGATCACAATCATTATCACCATCATCACAATCACGCTACACTCGGGACAAACTCTGACAAAACCTATTGTCCTAATGATGAATCAGGTGATGCCAGCAAAGATTTTTGGAATAACCCAGCAAAAGATGTGCCTAGAACAGAGAATATGGAGGACAACCAGCAAGAATCCATGGACAACAAGAGTACAAGCATTGCTATAACAACAGCTACCTACACCGCATCTACAGAGGGCAACCCTTTGCTACAACACTCAGAAACTGCAGAATTGTCAGCACGCATAGGCTTTGGCAACCCCAATCCCAGCACTGTTCTAGGAAGTAGCAGCAATGTAAGTTTTTAAATAGAAAAGCAAAGGAATCATTTGTTTTTATGAGAAGGTCTGAAACAGGAGGTTCCCTGTGTTCTAAAATTAGCAAATTACACAAAATATTTGGAAAGAGGCTTTTAAAAAAAATTTTTTTTTTTGATATATAAGATTCTATTCTTTTAAAACCTTAATAATTTAGTTACCTCTTTAGTTTGTGGGTGTTCCATACTGTGTTATTCCACTTCCAACTAAAATACCTTCTAAGAGTTCGTTCAGATGCTTTCACATATGATAATCATGCAAAGAGTTGCATGCTGAAGTTCCCCTTGTTAATCAATATTTTAATCTTGCTCTTTGAAATAACAAACCAGATTCTTGACCACTGGTTTTATTTGTAATAAATTTCTGAAGCATTTTAAATTGAACAATCCAGTTGGCAAACTTGGGATTGTGCTATCATTGATTGAGATTTGATCTAATCCTAACCTAATGAATAGCTTTCTACAACCTTGTAATGCTCACATTTAAACTATTAATTCTTACATGCCTGCAATTTGTGATCTTTCTGAGTGTATTGAAATGTTTAAATATTGACAGGTTCAAAAGTGTGTGTGTGTGTATATATTCCTAAATTACATAACTGATTTATTAGCTCATAGAGAAATGCAGTTTTTATGTGGCCTGCTTTGCTTATTATTCATGTGTGAAACTTTAAATATGGGTTCTCTTGGAAATTGTACAATTTGAATATGAATTGTATAGCTTGAACATTCATCATTATCGCTACCATTAAAAGAGTGGGAGCTTTCTGGTTACATGAGTTACTTAAAAATATATATAATTGTTATAGAGCTTTGCCAGTCCCACCTTTAACTTCTGAAAGTTATAAATCATCTAAATTTTGAAGATTGTATGTTTATATTAGTAATTTTGACATATTGGTCCATAATGGAAGAAAAATCTCTATATCCATCAGTTTTACAAAAACTTACCTGAAGCTTGTTTATACATTTATAAAGTCTGTCTGTAACCTAGGGCTGCTTTTGGATTGAAAAGATTTGCCAGTGACAACACAGTTGCCCAAGGGACTCCCAGTTGCCAAAAATAATGCAATCTTCAGGGATTTCATTTTAATATTTATAAAATTAGTTTGGCAGATTTTTTTAAAGGGCATTTTAATTACCACATTTTCCTATAGCACAAGCCACGTTTTCAAAGATAGTTGTATCCTTGATTTTTAAACACATTGTTAAATTATTTGTGACATACAAAAATGCATTGGCTCTATGATGCTATAAAGTATAATAGGGTTTGATGCATTTTTAACTTTTTTAAAAAAAAAATCACTTTTGTCTTATCATGAAATTTGTCAGTTGAAGAAAAGCTGCTATGTTTTGAAATTATTTCTCTTAATGTGTGTATTTTTCTAACACTTTTTCCCATAGTGCTTTAATACATCAGAAATGATGCTTTTCCATGGAATAAGTACTCAAGCGTCTTTGACAGCCACAGAATTTAGCTATCTTTGTCCAGCTATAATTAACCAGATTGATGGTAGAAACTGTATAATTCATGCAACAAGTGAAAAGACTGAAACAGCTCCAAAAACATATTCACTGCAAGTTGGTGAGTTTGATGGCAGATTTTCCATTTAATATTTCTACTTTCTCTTGTTTTTGATGGTGTAATACATTCTTATTCCAGGAGTGGCTTTATTTTGGCTGAATTATCTGAATCAAAACATTTGTATTTTTTATCTCAAGGAATAGGTCTTTTTATAAATGGCAACAAACTAACATAAAAATCCTACTGATCTTTCAGGTTAGAAAATTCTTTTAGCTAGTCACCAAAACAGAAGAATGCTGTTATTTAATAAAGAATGTATATTTGAATCATTTGATAAAAAAGCTCTTTTCTTTTCAGCTTGGATTGGTGGCTTTATATCCATTTCCATTATCAGTTTTCTGTCATTACTGGGTGTTATACTGGTGCCCCTTATGAATCGTGTGTTTTTCAAGTTCCTCTTAAGTTTCCTGGTGGCATTAGCAGTTGGAACTCTAAGCGGAGATGCTCTTTTACATCTCCTTCCACATGTAAGTACATTGTTTTTTCTTTTAATAGTGCATATGTTTCTTTGAAGCATAGCAGGGTTCTTTGGTCAATGGAAGCCTATAAGTAGAAAAAGGACTCATAATGAAACAAAAGCATCTAATCTGATGATTACCTTGTGTTGTATTTATCTTTTAAATGTCCTCTGCATTAGATGCATTTTTCTTAACAATGTTAGAGCTAAAGTAAATGTACTACTAATGATGTGAATATAGTATACTCAGTCACACAGTTTTATGCCAGCTGTTAGGAAGGGGATGAAGCAACTGCAGGAAGGGGGAGTTTAGCCAGCTCAAGTCCTGCTGAAAAACCACTATTCACTCCCAGTGGAAATTCTGCTTGGGCATCACCGTTATTTGCATTTTAAAAGTCACATTATTTTATCAGCCCTTTGATGGATTTTACCATAGGTATGGAGTAAGAGAAATACATAATTGCTTCAATTTAATTTCTTCTCCTCCACTTGTATATTCAATCTTATGCCATTTAAAACTCAGAAGGTCCCATTGTGTCTGGCCTATTGAACTCTGTTTTGTGTCTCTGTTTCTATTTATTCAACCCTATTTATTCAACCTATAAGCATTTATGGTAATATAAAACCTGTCAGGTAGAATTCTTTGTAAATTGTAGTGTTTCCATTTCTCAGGAAAAGTTTGCTTTCTGAAACTTAGTATATGTATGCAAGGGAGAAATTTCTCCTCCCCCTTCCTTTCTTCTTGTAGCTCTCATCACTTATAGTGGGAGAAAAATCACCCCTTCCTGCTTTGGTTGAAGAGAAAAAATATTTTTGGAGAAGAGCATAATGGGATGTTTATAGCATTGCAATTTGCACATGTGACAAGGCCGTTCTGTAGCAATATGATTTAGTAACACAGGATTTAAATGGCTAAAAAATTTTTAGCACAGAAATCAAAGAGAGACATTCAATAGATAATTGAATATGAACATTTATAAAATCTAAACTTTTGAGATTTTTCATATTTTTTCCTTTACATTTGGTATCCAGGCTCATTAGCATGTACTGTAGTTCACATATTTTTCTACAAAGATATTCCTTGTATAAGCTTGTTCCATCAACTGGTTCAACTTGTGCTTGTTTACATACTGGAAAAACATACAATCGATGTTGTCAATTATGGTTTGTGGTCAGGTTAGATTTGCCAAATAATACAAGAGCTATTCTCTGTCATTCAGTTTGAGGGGACTGAAAGATTTAGTATCATAGCTGTCTACTGTATTCAAAGCAAATAAATCTAGGGATCATATGAACTTGTGTGACATTTTGGCTAAAAATAAGTAAATATTTGGTATAATTTGGAAATACTTCATAGCTGGCATAAAGAAGCTTTTGAATTTCTGAATGTAACTATTATGCTAAATGTGTAGTTTGACAGTCATCTGAATATATTTTGAGTCTTATCCCTGCAAAACTATGAGGTGTTATAGTCAATGTTTCACTAATTTTTATTCCACAGCTGAGGTATCATTCTTTTTTTAAAATGACAATGACCAATATCCTGTAGGTCAAATTAATACAACAGTTCCTCCCACCTCCACCACACACATCCAAATGCCACATTTTTCTTGGAGATTTTGCAAGGATTACAAGGACTTTTGACTCTATAATCTCTGGAATATGACTTCCAAATTCTTCCATATTCTTACGTATAGTCTGAAATTATAGAGTTTGTTGTTTTAGAGATATCCCAGGCCTTAGTCTGTCAGTTTTACTTGTGGGTGGTCACTGATTGCAATAAAATGCAAGTTTCACCTTTTCTATCTTGTTATCTATATATCAATGACCCCCAACCTTTTGGGCACCAGGAACCAGTTCTGTGAAGAGAGGTTTTTGCACAGACCAGAGCGGGCATGGTTTCGCATGCTGCCTGCATCCCATGGATGAAGCTTCACTTGTTTGTGTGCCCAGTTTGTGGCATGTCGCAGCCCGATGCCAGTCCATAGGGGTTTGGGGACTCCTGCTGTATACCGTACTTGGGCTGACAAATATCCCTATTTTTCTACTCATCCTATCTATCTTCTATATGGAGTATTGTCTAAACTATTTTTCTTTTTAAATTTCCACATTCAGTCTCATGGAAAGCACCATCATCATCATGAAAAACCTTTGATGGCACACAGTAATGATCTCCCTTTAAAGCATCTAGTTTTCCAAAGTTCAGAAGAAAACGCTTATTTGGATTCTACATGGAAAGGCCTTACAGCTCTTGGAGGATTATATTTTATGTTTCTTGTTGAACACTTGATCACATTAATTAAACAGTTTAAGGATAAGAAAAAAAAGGTAAGAAACTACTGGTTTTCATCACAATTTTGTTTTGCTTAAATTTTCTTCTATGAAATTGTTTGAAAGTTATGCTTTTAACCAATTTATAGAATAATGCTCTCATTGGATATTGCTTTTCTATAATAGTGTCAGTTACTTAGATTTCACCGTTATAGAGGAAGTTTTCAAAGAAAAAAACTGATGTATCCTTAAGTGTAGACTGAAGACTGAATTTTAAGTCCTAGCTGTTGTAAGATTTTAAAACTGAATGAAATATTACAATGGCAAAAATCTATAGGGTTTTTTCTAACCTGTCTGCTACTAACAGAAATTTCACATGTATTTCAACATTTTTCTATTCCACTGTCTATATTTTCTATTCCACTGTCTATATTTTTCTATATTCTGTTGATATATGTGTCATTCAGGAGGTATAGCCAAAATGTTAACTTCAATGTATTTTTTTTTTTTGGAGCTAGAAAAAAAATGATGATGATGAATCAGAAATCAAGAAACAGCTGTCTAAATATGACTCTCAACTTTCAGCAAATGATGACAAAATAGATGCAGAAGATAGTAAGTTTCAATAAACTTTGTATAAGTATCAAAATCTTTGTCAAATGTATTTATGGCAACATAAGAGGATCTGAGATCTAGTATACTAGCGTGGAAGCTTTCAATTTTTAAGTAACATAATATAAATCCCTGTATACAAGCCATGTTTTTTTCTATGTTGCATGTGTTTATCTGCAATTTGAAAAAGCCTACAATTTTTCTTTAGGTACTAAAGACCACTAGAGAGTTCAAGTAAACCAAGAATGAACAAAAATAAAATATATGATATTATTTTCAATTTTAAATGCATTATAGATTTCACTTTCTAATATAGTATTGGATATAAAAAGGAGAAATTGCCTTTTCTCTTCCAACAGAGCTCTCTGTTGTCTCCCCACCTCTGACAAATATATTAAAAAGTGAATGAAAATTGTTCTCTTCCTTTAATAAAAAAAACCCATTTCATTACAGAGCGTAATGAATGAGATACACTCTGTTAAGAAACATTTTGTTGTTGTCATAAAAGAGTGCTGACTTAGCATTTATCCACATTTTCATTTTTTTTCAGTCCCTTTTGTGTTCCAAATATTAACATAGGGAAGATAAACTTGAAGTAGGGCAGCCAATATGCATCTCAGTTCTTGACAATCTAGAAGATCCCTTCTCAGCCCCAGGTTTTGAAAGATAGCCGCTACAGTTATAAAGAAAAACCTTACAAAAAGTCTAATAATTGTAATAGGGTGTGTTAAGTGATACAGGAATTGTTTGGAATATCCCTAACTAATTTCATAATTTTTCAACATCATGTATTACTACTATAATGATTTAGACTTTGTTGGTAGTTTCCTGCATTTCTGCACTAGAGGCTACTAGAGCTATTTTGGCAAACACGATAGTTTCTCTTTATTGCAACCTCCTTTTTATTCCTGTTTTTTTGCTCCATAAGAGGTTTTTCTTCATTATCATTTGTTTGTGTAATTTCCCCCCACGCCCCACCTTTTATTGTGTGTGTGCCTTGGAGTCAGTGTTTGATTCCTTGCAACTGCCCAGACAATGCCTGGCAGTTTTCTTGGCAGTATTTTTTAGAAATGGTGCATCATTACTTACTTCCTAGGATTGAGAAATAGTGACAGGCCTGAGGTCTACCCAGTGGCTTCGTGCCTGAGGCAAGACTAAAATTTATGATCTCCCAGTTTCTAACCTTGTGCCTTAACCACTATACCAGCTGGCTCTTGGGTACAATATGTCATCCCTTCTTTTGTTACCCAGAAATTTTGCAGAGAGATGATTGATATTTGCTGGCCTCGCGTCTCTAGATTCTGCTAGTTATTATTATAAATACTATAAATCGTTAGCTAAATCAAAAAAATATATAGTGAGCCATCCCTTTTGCTATGTTGATCCATCTGAAGTTCATTTGGCCTTTATGAGTAAGTTTTGAAAATGATTGCACTGCTTTTCTTGTCTAAGTGATTTTTACATGCTGCAAGATAATGGCTTAAAATCATTTGTGCTGGTGGTGGACACATTGGAAATTTTGTTGCTAAATAGTTACCACTGAAATAAAATCATTTTTAAAAAAAAGTTTGCCATGGTGGCCCCAACAAAATCAGATCATGAGAATGTTCCAGGATGTTCCCGATTATCTCCACTTTTTGTAACCACAGGCATGTGGACACACCTGCAAATGAAACACATAGCTTATAATCGTTATTTTTATTTTCTCATTAATGTCACTTTCATGAGTGCAATCTATTTTTGAAAAAAAATGAGATGAGACAGGAAACCTGATGGGTTTTTTATCTTGATTATTATGGGCCCATGTTGGAACCTGAACTTTAGATGCATTTATACATAGGCCAGATTTTAAAGATATGATTCTAAACATGTGGCATAATGTATGGTTAAAGTGTGCCTGCCTTTTATGGGTTTGTCCTAAAACATAAAGTAGATCAGAACATTCTTTACTTACTTGCATGGTACAGTTCCAATAAAAACATGTGAAAATAAAACAACTAAAATATTTTAGCTATATACCAATTATTCTAATTATTTCTTTTTTCTTCGATTGGATAATTCTTTGTTTTCTTTTTTTTTTCCCTCCAAGGGCCTGAAAATTATTTGGAGGCACTTTCTCAAGAACCATCAAATTTCCTATCTCAGAAACCCATGGTACAAGAAGAAGAAGAGATTATGATCGTACATACCCACAAAGAAACAGCTGATCATGAATATGCATCCAGAGGATGTAGAAACAAATGCCATTCACACTTGCATGACACTCTAGGGCAATCAGATCATCTCAGTCATCATCACCATGACTACCATCATATTTTGCATCACCATCACCATCAAAATCATCACCCACATAGCCATAGCCAGCGGTATTCACGCGAGGAATTGAAAGATGCTGGTATAGCTACCTTAGCTTGGATGGTAATAATGGGAGATGGCCTGCATAACTTCAGTGATGGTCTGGCAATTGGTGAGTGCATATGTATTGGCTTTCCTATGGCTGCTAATTTATATAGGTAAATGGGAGCAACATTGCAGCAACTTTTTTTGTAAATGCAGAAGAGGAATAATAAAAAAGATTTTATTATTAAGCTTATCAGCACTCTCAGTATTTTCCCAGCTAATTTATCAATATCTCATAAGTTCCAAATTCATTAAAATACATGTGTCATTTTTAAAACATAACTAGCATTTAGGTAAACGTGAATCTTATTTGTCTTCCTGTCTATCGGCTCTAATAATAATTGGTTACTTTTTCCTCATAAACAAGAATCAAGATGTCTTATTTTTAAAGTACATAAAAATTGTAGGTGGTCCTCACTTAACAACTACTCATTCAAAGACCACTCAAGCTTACAATGGTGTTGAATGAATAGTAGTTATGATAGTCTTCGTACTTAGTCATAGCATCATCTTCATGATCACATGATCGCGATTTGTGACCTCTGATGGATTTCTACACGCAAAGTCAGTGGGAAAGCCAGCAGGAAGCCACAATTGGCATCCTTGTGACATCCTCAATTAAGCTACTGTTATTCACTTAATGACAGAAACTAAAGGTGCTAGAATGGCTGTTGGTAAATAGTATGGTCATGCGATGCCATTGTTTTATGTTTGTATCACTTAGTAACAGAAATTGTGGTCCTAATTACTATTGTTAAGTGAAGACTAACTGTAGTCATGTTGCTATTGCGTTAGCTGTTTATCCGATTGCATCTTATTAAAAGCTGTAGTTCTGTGACTTTCATGTAACTGTACACTGCTCTTCATTTAAATTGAAATTCTAAACAAGTACACAGATAGGAAATTGATTCTCTTCACTAGAACTAAAATAGAAATAAGAACGGCCTTCAGGGCTAACTTGAAAGTATATAGCTTTTGTTCAGGAAATATTTTTTAACTTTTCTTTATAGGGAGCATATTTCTTACAACTACTCATTTATTTCTTGTCTCCCTTGTATGATGGCTCTTGCAACACAGCATCTATACAATACACAATATTAATTAAAAAAAACATTTTTCTTAATTTAAATTTGTTTTTGGGTTTGCCTGAATTTTCCAATGTGATTGCTTTTTTTAAAAAATAATGTTCATTCATTTTTCCTAGGGGCTGCTTTCACTGAAGGTTTATCCAGTGGCTTAAGTACATCTGTTGCAGTCTTTTGTCATGAGTTGCCACACGAATTGGGTAAGACATACGTATTAGAGAGCAGTAAAATATAATTTCCATGCTTTAATTGGTATATCGACTGCAGAGTAATAGTAATACTAATAAAGTCCCAAATTCCCATTGCTGACTCGTTAGTATTTATTTTTGTTTAAATGCTGAATAGTAATCTACCATTTTGTTAAGGTTTATCACAATGTAATTGTCTTCTTGGATCAGAGAAAACAATTGTTTCTCACAGCAACCTGTCAAGCATACACAATGGAGTCATAAAGTATATCAGAACAACAATCTTCTCTGTTTTTGTTCCTTTGCAACTGTTATTCTTCTGTTTTTAAATATACTATAAAGCCCTTGTACCTATAGTAGTCGTTGATAAGCTTGTTCTTGATAGATTTTTCTGGATTTCTTTTTTGTACACCTTCCAAAGCTAGGTTTATGGCCATCGTTACGTTTAGTTTAACTACATGCTATGGGTTCTGGTTTTGTGAGAGATTGAGAAATACATTCTCTTCCTCCACATTTTCCACATTCTAAATTTCCCCCTTTTTCTAAACTAATCGTGGCACTTGTTACTTTGCTGATGGGAGAATTGTTTTAATTCTCTGGTTATTCTGGAAGGCTTTTTTGTGCTTTAGTATTCCTTTTTGGGGGGACGTCTTAGAGCATGAAAAAACTATGCGCGGTATTCTAAATATATTCCAAATTCCTAAATTTGTATCAAGCCATTACAATACTGGAAATTAGATTGATTTCCATTTTTTAATGATCTCTGTTGAGAAATGAACTTTTTGCTTTTTGGATATCGAGTTGCTGTTTTTATTAAGCTGTCAACTTCCAACTCAATATCCCTCCTGGATATGCAGGTAGTCTTTAATCTACGACCATTTAGTCAGTGACCAATGGTGCTGAATAAGAATAATAATTCTCTGAACAATTCTCAGAGTTCCAACTGTCCCAGGACACCCGCAGTCACATGATTGTGATCTGAGTCTGGGCAGCCCATTTGCACTTTCAGCATTGTCATGCATCACACAATCATGTGATCACCATGTGCAACTTTCCTCGCTGATTTCCCCAGTCAATGCAGAAGCTAGCAGGGAAGATTGGAAGTTTCCAGAGAAAGTCTCCTCCACATGTGCATCCTTTTCTAGCCCTTCTGTGCTTGCACACACTGGCCACTAACACAACCCCGTGCATGCTTCTTGATCCATGCCATACCTGTTATGCCTCCTTCCTTCCCTGCACACCTCTCATGCACCTTCCATGACTTATGCCACACCCCATGCACAATGTATGCTACACACCCTCCCAAATCCCCTCACATCTTCCCTGATCTGCGCCATACCTCTATGTATGGCCAACCTAGAGTCTATTGGCGCAGATGTGAATTTAGGATTCATTGAATACCACCCACAGTTTCAAACATGGTGTGGTGATTCAGTTTTAAACAATAATATAAAACTTTTCAATAGAGTAAAGAAGTAATAAACAGTTAATAAAAGACAAACAAATATTTCATTAATCAACAAGCTAATTTAATTTTATTGCCTATTTACTGCAGCTATCAGTAGTAATAGAGTTCATAATATTCAGAAGCATATTCCAAACTCACACAAACCTAATCTAATTTGGTTCACTTGGTGAAGATTTGACCCAATTCAATTGCATGCTTCTAATTTAAAGGGTTTTATAGTAGTCCTTGATTTATAACTGGTTGCTTATTAAACATTTAAAGTTAAAATGGGCTTCAGTAAAGTACTTATAATCTGTCCTGAAAGGTATGCCTGCTGCGTGCACACGTGTGTGCGTACACAAACACACACTCCGCAGTCACATGATCACATTTTGGGTGGTTGGCAACTTGTTTGCATTTATGAT
Organism: Bungarus multicinctus; assembly: GCA_023653725.1. NCBI lineage: Eukaryota > Metazoa > Chordata > Lepidosauria > Squamata > Elapidae > Bungarus > Bungarus multicinctus. Next base: position 10,028,815 of record CM042846.1, read on the forward strand.
CAGTTGCAGCATCCCATGGTCACGTGATTTCAATGTGCTATGTTTTTTTGCTCTTTTACAATAGAAAATGGCAAAAAAGTACCCATTAGATATGCTGGACTTTCTTAACAAGCTTGTGGTTTGGTTAATGACCACAGTGACTCACTTTACAACAGCCATAAAAATCAGTTATGAAATCAAGTCCGATCATACGTTGCCTTGATTTACAACTACAATGACTTACAATTGAAATTCTGGGCTTCACTGTGGTCTTGAGGACTATTTGTAATGGCAAATTATTTCAAAGTGTTTTATTCCACATTAATATAAATTGTAGAAGTGTGTGTTAGAATAATGGAAAAACTCAGATGTGTGAAATCTGTGATTATACTACATTTATGAGCTGCTCCTTAAAGCAACTCCTGTCCTTTTTTTTTTTGGTGTTGTACTCTAGCTGAGAGATAGAATCATGAAATCCTGTGTCCTATCTGTATACAATCCTAGTTTGTATATATTTGTGTATCGGCAAACACTTAAAAATGATAAAACATGACAAAAGAAATGCTCATGCTTGTCTCCATTCTTCTAAAGTTTTGAAGCACCTGATTATATGAAAGCAAGTTATTTTTTTTAAAAGGAAAAAGCTCATAATGTTTTGGCACGTCTTCCATGTGGGGTGGAATGCTGACATTTTAATACAAATGATTGATATAAACATGTTTGTATTTCTCTTTTGAAGGAGACTTTGCTGTACTACTCAAAGCTGGTATGACTGTCAAACAAGCTGTTCTTTATAACGCTCTCTCAGCTATGCTGGCATATCTTGGAATGGCTACTGGGATACTTATTGGCCATTACGCTGACAATGTTTCCATGTGGATCTTTGCCCTTACTGCTGGGCTGTTCATGTATGTTGCTCTTGTTGATATGGTAAGTATATGCTTATTAATAGATACTAATAGCATTCCAATACTTAGGAGTGCCAGTGAGATACTCTTATGGGAATACTAGCCTGGCATTGACTTCAAAATATGCTTATACTCTAGTCCAGGGGTCTCCAACCTTAGCAACTTTAAGACTTGTGGACTTCAACTCCCAGAATTCCTCAGCCAGTTGGCTCAGGAATTCTGGGAGTTGAAGTCCACAAGTCTTAAAGTTGCCAAGGTTGGAGACCCCTGCTCTAGCCAATAGTAGTGATTAGAGGAGTTACAGTAGGGTGGGGAAATGATATTAGCTTAGTAAAAACTTTACCCAAATAACATGGCCATTCTGGCTATTATAGCCATATATATTCATTCATCCAATTGTTATGATTTTCTGAGGACCATCCTGGATTCATTTTAAGAATGAAACCTAGACACACACATTCCTAGGTAGGATTCATTCTAACTAATGCATTGTGGGTGGGGTGGGAGTGGGTGGGAAATAGCATACTAAGAAGAATTTCAAGATTTGTTGAAGCACAATACTTTCAACCCATACTTGATCACAGGCAACCAACCACAGTAGTCTTTTAAGTAAGATAATGATAAGTAGATTCAGGAAGCTTGGAAAATTAAGTCATTTACTGAAAAACAGTAATAGAAATATAAAGAAAATGAATTTGGTTCCTTAATTTTCTAGATATGAGTGGTGTGGTGGCCTAGAGGTGGAGCTCTTGCCTCACAATCAGGAGGCTATGAATTCGATCCTAGGTAGCAGCAGATACTGTATTTCTCTCCTTGGGCGCAATGAGTAGTTGTCTGCTGTGAACTTAGCATAGGCCTCAGAAAGGGTATCTGACCAGTAAACACTTGAGTTCCATTCAGTTACCCTGACTCCACCCCAATGCAAGGGATTACAGGACATTAAAAAAAATCTAGATATACTTACCATAGCTGCCTGGAAATAAGAATAGGAGCATATTTTACAGATGGGAATATACTTCAATATTTTCTAGCAGGTTTTGTATGTATAATCAATATTACCAACATTAACCACTGCATATGTAGAAACATTATTTATTATAATATGCATGACTTAAAATTATGTATGTTTCTTTAAATATAGGTACCCGAAATGCTTCACAATGATGCTAGTGATCATGGATGTAGCCGCTGGGGATATTTCCTGTTACAAAATGCAGGAATTCTATTAGGTTTTGGTATCATGTTACTTATCTCGGTGTTTGAACATAAAATTGTGTTCAGCATAAATTTGTAGGATTGTATTCATACTCAGAGCTGTACTTGAGGAGGTGGAAGAATTTTTGCCAGTTTCTTGTTCCTCCTGATCCTCCAGGGAGGATGAGAGATGTAAAGGTACGGGATGGTGAAAAAAAATTGTGAAATCACCCCACCCCACCCTACCCTTCTTTCTCCAAGGGTGAACCGCTGAAGGATTACAGTTGCTTCCATGAACTGAAGTTTCTTTGTTTATTGAAGTGGTACACTGCTTCAGTTGCATGTTCTGTTTACTTTTCATACTATTGATATTGTCGTATAGTTTAATTGTAGGCACTTTCCCTCCCATTAATTAGTCATAGAGATTTTAATAATATAATCTTTCATAAACTGCAGGGGATTACCAGTGACAGAGAGAGAAAATTGGCTTATTAAATATTACCTTTTTCCAAGCATAGTGAAAAATGAAACTATAAATGGTTTGTAACTTGAACTTTCTTTAAACAAAAATAATATTGCTAATCTGATTAGAGCATGCATTGCTAGAGTTTGTCTTGTATATGTTAAAGTGGTACAAACACGTTGACTATTGTTGATTTTAAGATGTAGAAAAATCTAAAATTATCACCTTTTTTTTCTGGGTAGTGATGGTGGAGAACAGTTATGTTACTGCAAACATGTATTCCAATGAAGAGATCTAGTATTTTATTTGCAATTAAAATTACATGATCCTTGGTCTGACTAAATGTCCAAAGTATGTTTTTATGTATTTATCAAGATGCCCCCAATTGCCTGTAGCTGTTGCTGTATACCTACGAACACTGCAAAGGGGTTGATGGATAAGTGGAGGTTTTAGAGAGCTGGAAACACTTCCTGAATCCCAACTGTGTGTTGTGCAGAGTTGAGTGCCCTTCATGCTGATTGATTCTGACTTCCTACTGGGACATGGGAGAAGGCAAGGCACATCCAAGTGGGAAAAATTAAAATTTGCTGGCGTGTAAAAAGTTGTTCAGCGATGCAACCATCCCTGAACAACAGTCGCATATGTTTCATTCAGTGCAATGCCATAGAAGTCTATTCCAGCCTTCATGAATAAATTAAGTAGATGAAAATCTGGAATAGGATATATAGTGGAGGATTTCTGCTATGAGTTGTGTATTTGTATGGTTATAATAATCGAGGTACTGTCTAAATTTCTGGGTACATGTGAATCTTCAGCAGCCATTTGATAGATGATGCATATTTGAATCAGAACAACTTTTTCACACCATACAGTATATGCTCAAAATAGAAGAAGTGACAGAACATTCTTTGCTTTCTAAGGATCTTAGAAAGTTATTTTCTATGTAACAGAAAACTGCCAGAGCGCTAAACTGGCTGATAAAAGACATTTGTTAACTCAGCTTCATGTACAATTTGATCAGTCTTTTAAGGACAAAATGCACACATGTAGATGGAACTTGTTACTTTGATACACAGAAGAAAGTACAGATATCTCCTATGGCCAGTGGAGGTAAAGGAGTTGTACAGAATTTTAGGAGTGATGCTCTGACTGCTTTCTCTATTTTGTTATTGTCATAATAACTATATGAGCGTGGCGGCGCAGTGGTTAGAATGCAATACTGCAGGCTACTTCTATTGACTGCCAGCTACCAGCAGTTCGATTCTCACTGGCTCAAGGTTGACTCATCCTTCCAAAGTCATTAAAATGAGGACCCAGATTGTTGAGGGCAATATGCTGACTCTACAAACCGCTTAGAGAGGGCTGTAAAGCACTGTGAAACGGTATATAACTCGAAGTGCTATTGCTATAAGCAGAAAGAGAACTAGCCAGAGTCATTTTTTCATCAACATTGCTAACCATTATATCACACATGTACCATGTTTTAAGCAGACTGTCCCTCAATAACCATGATTGTTCAGAATTGAATTCTGTGAATGTCTTATGCCAAACTTGAAAACTTGAAAGTAACATCTTTTCTTTTTCAGAATATTTTAATATTGTATATGTAAAAAGAGAGTGACAGCAAAATTAAAATTTGCATAAACTAATAAAAATCAGTTTATATGTGTTTCCAAAGTAAGTTATATCAGTTATATATTTAATTAACATTAAGAAAAATAGGAAATTAAACAAATTATATGCAGACTTCTAAATAGTCAACATGATGGCAAAGCATGCATTCTTCAGGTCATTTTACATTCCAACTATGTAGGTTTTGTGTTTTACTTTTTATTTTTAGAACACTTTTTTTTGTTTTTAGCTACAGAGAAATAGATTTCTGTCATGCTGTATCAGTATGAGTTCATTTGCATATTGTAACTAAAAATGCTTTAAAATATGAAATGGTTTTAGAATTGTTGCAGAAAAATTACAGGAACTATTTATAGCATTCCAGAAAAGCAATTTACAAGAGAAAAGGCAAAACCAGCTCTTAGAATTCAATATTTTGTTCTTTAATTGGGAAGGGGAAAAGATTGCTTAGCTGACCAAATCCCAGGAGAAGTGAAACAAACTTTTAAAATATCCACTTGAAAGCCACATTGATAAACCAAGCCCATAAACAGTGTTGATTGGAGAAGACAAGAAAAATATTGATTTGCTGCAAATCAGTGGGAAAAATATGATGATGCATGTTTTAACTCCTAGTAACCTCACAGTATTGTCTACTCTTTACTGGGGGGTTTTGGCCAGAAAGACCAAGATGCAAGTGTGAACACTATAACATTCTGTTGTGACACAGATTGGTTCAGGATCAAAAAAGGAATTAGACTGGGATGTATTTTATCAACATTTTTGTTCAATCTGTATACTGAAATGTGTGGAGATTGACCTAGAATTGCTTGAATTGGCAGTAAAAATTGGAGGAAGAACAATAAATAATTTGAGGTACACAAGTGGTACAACCTTATTGACGGAAAGACCTTGAAGAAATGATCTGAAAAATCATGGATGAAAATAAAAAGTAGGGTTGAATTTTCAGGAAAACAAAGATAATGACAAAAGCTACAGATAGACATGAGATGTTAAAAATCAACAAGGACAAAACTGAATTAGTTTGAGAATTTATTTTCCTTGGATCAAAAATTGTTCATGATGGCAGTTGCATTCATGAAATCAATGCAGGGTATCCTTAGGCTGTACTGCAATGGTTAACATGACTAAAATCTGGAAAAGCAGAGAGATTGGTATAAATACAAAAAGCAGGCTAGTTAGAGCAATAGTCTTCCCTATAATGATGTATGGCTGTAAGAGTTGGACACTATGAACAGCTTGATTTTAGAAGAATTGACACCTTTCAACTGCTGGCGTAAATTATTGCATACACCATGGGTAGCCAGAACAACCAACAGAGAGATGACGAATCATATAAATCCAGCAATATTGCTAGAAGCCGAAATCACAAGACTATTTACTTTGACCATGGTCGTATGTGCAAATTCAGTGGAGAAGTTGATGCTAGGAATGGTTAGAGGAGTAAGAAGAAGAGGCAAGCAAAGAACACTCTGGCTTCATACCATCAAAGCTGATACAAGATGAACGCCCAATAATGAAAGAAGCTGTGCTTGACAGGAGAGCATTTGTCTATAAAGTCTCCAAGAGTTAGACACGACTAGTAGAAAATGAATGAGTTTCTCCAGTAAGATACAAATCTGTAAATGCAATAAAACTATTTGTCCATCTATAAAATTAAAGTAATGGTATACTATTCTAATCTTAATCAGTATGTCTTAAGATTATTTTTCAAAACTGAAGCTTCACAGAAACAATAAACTCTTGTTAGGCAGATAGTACTCTTCAATATTTTCACAAATGACTTAGGGAATAGAAGGGGAACTCTTCAAATTTGCAGGTGCCGGCTTCCCAGAAGACAAGCTCAGATCCAAAAAGATCATGACAAGACTTTGAATAACGTATCCAACAACATCAAATTTAATGTGGAGAAAAGCAAGGTTTTACACTTAAGGCAGGAAAAACAGGCACAATACAGAGTAAGTGACACCTGTATTAATTGACCCGGCCAGAAAAGAGGGGAGTAAAGACTATAATTTCTTTCCAGGACTTGTTCCGTTGTTGCTATTTAAAGAGTCAAACATCAAATAGCACTGTACCTCAGAACAATTAGACACAAGAACAGTTTTTTCCCTGAACGCCATCACTCTGCTAAACAAATAATTCCCTCAACACTGTCCAACTGTTTACTAAGTCTGCACTACTATTACTATTAATCTTCTCATCATTCCTATCACCCCTTCCCTCCCACTTATGACTGTATGACTGTAACTTTGTCGCTTGTATCCTTATGATTTATATTGACTCTTTCCTAGTAGGATTTGATTGCTTATTTGTAACACGACTATCATTAAGTGTTGTACCTTATGATTCTTGACGAATGTATCTTTTCTTTTTACGTACACTGACAGCATTTGCACCAAGACAAATTCCTTGTGTGTCTAATCACACTTGGCCAATAAAGCATTCATTCATTCATTCATTCATTCAAAACCAATAATGGGCCAGCGCTGCAGCCGGGCCATTTGCTCTGCTTTGGAGAGCGAGCGAGTTTAGAGAATTTACCATTTTAACCCTCCATAAAAAAATTGGCATGTTCTTCTCATGAAAATAACTCTCAAAGGCTTGCCGTACTAAAAAAAATGCCAGACTTAATTTGCAGGACTGTTGCCAGCCACCGTCTCACTCGCACACTTAATGCATTTTTTTTTTTACTCCATCCTAGTTTTCCCTCCAGAATTTTTAGAAATAACACACACAAAAGAAAAGGACGCATTTCGATCTTTTGGAAACTTTCGACCAGTTTCCTTCTGAATGGACTCTTGATAGCATTTGTACTTATTTATTGGGGCAAGGTTAGTCAAGTTTGTTTGAATAGAATAGAATAAAATAGAATAGAATAGAATACCTTTATTGTCATTGCATTTTGAATGCAATGAAACTTGAAAGCTACTCTAGCACAGCGCTTCAAACACCACATCACAATCACACTACACAGTATTTAAAAATTAAAATAATTAATAATTAACCTAGTCCTTGGTGAGGTCCTTGAGGGGTCCTTGGTGCTCTCTGTTTTCTTGCAGATGTTTCATTATCCTAACTCAGGGATCGTCAAACTTGACCGCTTTAAGACTTGTGGACTTCAACTCCCAGAATTCCTCCTCCAGTCATGTTAGCTCAGGAATTCTGGTAGTTGAAGTCCACCAGTCTTAAAATTGCCAAGTTTGAAGACCCTTTGCTTTAACTAGCTAACATCATCAGTGCTAGTCACTTTCAACCCTGAGCTACAAATATTCTCCTTTATCAGTCGAGTTTCTTCCTTGACTTCTATGGTCAAATCTTACTATGACCCCCAAATAAAATTTAAACTAGCTTCTTCAATGGAGCTCGGAAATTCCTGTCATAAAATCAGCGTTCATCTCTACTAGTTGTACAGCTCTACGGCGAATACTTGGTTTGCCCCGAGCTTTGTTTAGGCCGTGCCGAGGAAGCTTGAAGCGCAAGCGCGGCCCTTTCGCCACGCCCACGCCTAGAATCATGGCGTCGGGGACTTCGGAGGACCAGGCTTCCATGGCAACGATGCCCGGCGTAACGGAACGGTATTTTACCCGCTGGTACAAACCAGGTAGTTTCATCCCCGACCCTCGCCCGCCTCCCCTCTTCGGATCGGAGGCGAGCTGGGAAAGTGATCTACTGCACCTTTACAAAAAGAAAAGAAACGCTTTTTGCAGCATCAGGGATTTCAACCCAATCTTCCGGCTTTTCCCCTTGGCATGGGTTGTTTTTTTGGGGGGATGGGGATGAAACAGAGCAGAGTTGGCTGAGGAATTCTAGGAGCTGAAGTCAACCCTCTTAAACGGGCCCCCAAACTTGGCAACTTTAAGACTTGTGGACTACAACTCCCAGAACTCCTCAAGTTCTGGGAGTTGAAGTCCACAAGTCTTAAAGTTGTTAAGGTTGGAGACCCCTGGGCTAGAGTATAAGCATATTTTGAAGTCAATGCCAGGCTAGTATTCTCATAAGAATATCTCACTGGCATTCCTAAGTATTGGAATGCTATTAGTATCTACTAATAAGCATATACTTACCCTATCAACAAGAGCAACATACATGAACAGCCCAGCAGTAAGGGCAAAGATCCACATGGAAACATTGTCAGCGTAATGGCCAATTAATTATAATGGAATTCTGGGAGTTGAAGTCCCACAAGCCTTAAAAGTTGCCAAGTTTGGAGATCTTTGAAATAAGAGGATCCTGAATGTCGGCAGGTGTGATTGCTGGAACTATTAAGGACATCATACTGCCAGTTCTGTGATCTATTATGATTCTGTATGCTTCTCTTCTTTAACAATATGCATTATAGGAAAGAATTAAGCCTGTGATTTGCACATACTGCTCTGAAAAGAAAAAAAAAGCATGGAAGAATTCAGCACAGTTAAGGATTGCAACTTAGATATGGGTGCAATGCTACCTATTAAAACATCATTTATACCTAGTAATTTGCGACTTATTGGTGTACAGGTGTTACCTGGAATTTTAGGCTTCATTACTACTTTTAATAAAGTAATAACATAGAGCTGGCATCTATCTCCTTTTGAAGTGCAGGACACCATGTTTTCTTTTTAACCAATGCCATTTTTGACAACCAGAACTTTTCAATAACTAAAACAATAGGCAATGTATTCTGGATGTCCTTGAATATACTTGCGAGTATTAATAATGATAACAGTACAGAGGGGGTGATGTAACCATACATTTTCCACTGGTGGAAGGTTATCTAGAATAGCTAAATTTTTTGGTTAGTTTTTTTTTTGTTCAATCCTCCAATGTATTTATTCTATGTCTTTTATTGTTTAATCACTTGCTTTCTAACATATAATGAATGTAACAATTGTTTCCTACTCCCTATAAAAAGTCTTGACCTATTCCCCCTTAAATAAATGCTTTTTGCTTTGCCTTAATTATTTGGTGATTTCTATTTTTTGGTGGGTGAAAAAGCCACCTTTGCAAACATAAAAGTGTTTTTCTTTCCCAAATTCGGAGAATAAGTCTGCATATCCATGTAAACTAAGTGCCTGAGATTCAAGGTAACAAAAGTAGTCCTTGCTTAACAACGGTTTGCAGTTATGAGTGATGAAAAAGTAGCTTGTGATCAATCCTTACTTTTATGATCTTCCCAATTCTGTAAAGCAGGGGTCTTCAAAATTGGCTATGCTGGCTGGAGAATTCTGGGAGTTGAAGTCCACAAGTCTTAAACTTGACAAGTTTGGAGACCTCTGCTGTTAAAGCAACAGAAAGCTGAAATAAGCTCATAAGCAGTCAAGGTTTCACTTGTCAACCACTTTGCTTAATAATTTTGAGTTGCTGGTCCCAATTATAGTCTTGCATTTTATTCTGCTCTGCTCTTTATAGGTAACTTTTTCCTCCTTCCCAGCTACATGCATTTATTTGCCAGCCGATTTAGCATTTTAGTTATTTAAAGAAGTGGCCTCTGATTTACACAAACCTATGCTAAAATTAAGTTTGTTAGCTATTAAAAGGCTACAACACTTTTTGGAGCATTTTGTTCAGTCAGCCTGAATCCTGCACAGAAGTAACTGCTAACTTTCTTTTCCTAGATGTAAAAGGTAATCAGTGTGAAGATCATTGCATATTGCAACATTCTAATAGGTAAGACTTCAAGTTGCATGCTTATTTACACTAAAATACTTCTGTGTTCAATTATCATTCAAGCGAACCTATTATGTTTTACAAGCCAGGTATCAGACCTAGTTTTAAAGGACCACTTTCAAAAGGCAGTGGGTAAAGCCTGAGAGCTTTTCACCACACCAGAGTGCTAATCTTCTATTTTGATCTGGCAGAATATTCTACCAATTTATTTCTCCCATTTTTGATCCCTATCCTGTGCTATATCCTCTATTTTGGCCTGCCACCAAGTAGTTATGATTTATCATGTAGAGACATGCCAACTAAAGGTACTGATATTTTGTCCTTGTTTTGTTGATCTTTTTCTGTTTCCTTCTATATACTAACTAATGCAATTAAAAAGATCTTTTGCAGTTGATTTCCACAACTATGCAGCCATGCTGAATCGAGAATGGCAAACATAAATCAAATGCACATCTAAACAACAGCTCAGTTAATCTAATTATAGCAATGTTACCTTCACCAATGGTTTTTTTCCTTTACTTGAAGCAAAATTCTAGCTTTCTTAATAATAGATATTGATTACACTCATGTGTCCTTCCATTCTTTCTGCCCTGCTTCAAATTTATGCTTTGCATTTTTGTCTTACTGTTATGAGTCTATTTTATACTCATTTTAAAATTAATTTTAAAATTATAATATTGTGCAAGTGCTTCTGTGCAAAGTCTTGTTTTGAAAAAATATGCTTTGAATAAACAGAACTTCTTGTTTTATAGAATCTGTGTCATCACTATAGCAGATGCCCATCCTCTTCTTCAAAAAGAAAAACCAATTAAGAGTATTAATTATCAGATTAGTGCAAACTGCAACAGGCTGCAAAATAAAGTTTCTGGAAAGTCTAAACGGGTATGGCTCTTTTAATTTTCATAATAACAGATCCATTTTGAGTCTAGATTTTGTTTTTTGTTTTTTTAATCTACTAGCCTAGCTCAAAGAATTGTAGTATCAAGGTTGATTATATATCCCAAGATTCAAATTTTTCCTAATTCTTATCAGTATGCTCCTTATTGGCAAAACACTTCATCAGCAGAATGATTTTAAAGATGGGAGCATCTCTTATACTCATGTAAGTTGACTGCTTGGAAGTATAAATTTGGGCTGTAGAAATTGACACCACCACTACACAGCAAAGAAGTACAGAAAGATGCCATCGAATGATGATCTGGATTTTTGCTCTCCCAATATTCAGTTGATGCTGTTCTCTACATGAGACCTAGTGTAGTTAGCACTTAAGTGAAAATAGCTTGACAGCATATTCTCATTAGTATCTTCTCACATAAAGTTATTGAAATCAGTGGAATTAATTGGTCACATGTCTGATATTGGTCTTTTTGTTGTTTGGGGTAGCTGGATCAGAAATACTAGATTATATGTATTATCTTGTGAAGATAATTATTTTGCTGAGAAACAATATGATGCCTAAGGCAGTAGTTGATTATGATTCCAGATATTGGGAATCTTCCCTTGGCAAAGATTAATAAGCAGCTGGAATTAGGTGAGATTTCAGCAATTTTGTTTATAACACATGGAAATGTAAACTCTCAAATACCCTTCTGTAGTTTTTGCATCAGCTTCTAAAATTATATTTGGAGTTTGCAGTCTATAATACAAAAGCTCCACCCAAAAATTTAAATGTACCAGCTCTGTTCTTCATTCAACAAGCCTTGAAGACCTTCTGTTTTTCCAAGATTTGGGCCAAGATGGGATATGTGACAGGTTTTGTCTTTCCACCAGAATGACCATCTTATCCTGGTGTTATTCTATTTTTAAATTTGTATGCGACTTAGAATCATCAAGACATTGGGTAGCTTTATAAATGTGGAAAATTAAAAGACAGGGTTTTAATATAGGATGTCAGTACATGATCAGTTCTCCCAAATTAAAGGAGCCATATTGTATACTATAACTATGGTAAACATTAAGTTTCAAAATGTTAAATTGTATCTGTTGGTGTTGTACATGCTCAGCTTCTGATTGTTATCGTTTTCCAAGAATCCTAATTAGTTGTATGCTTTTCCCTCCAGGGTGCTCAATTTCTAACAGAACTTGCTCCTCTATGTCGAATTCTCTGCTCAGATGGAGAAGAGTATACCATCTATAGGTAAGGTGGTAAGATGTTATTTATATTGTGTTACTCATGCTGTTCTAGAACTTAATAAAATTAAACTTCTTTGCAGCTGTATAAGAGGAAAATTAATAGAGGTGAATGAAAACATTCTGGAGAATCCATCTCTTCTACAAGAAAAGGTCAGGATTTCAAACTTGTTATTTGTTCTCTTTTCCTTCTGCCCCCTCCTTTCATTTTCTTACAAATATTTTTGTGTTCATTTTCTTAGCCTTCCACAGAAGGTTATATTGCAGTTGTGTTACCAAAATTTGAAGAAAGCAAAAAAGTAACTCAGGGGCTTCTGACAAGGGAAGAATATGAAGAATTTCTGTCAAAACGTTTTAATTCCACATCATTATGCAATACAAAGAAAGAGAACTCAGCAGAAGTATGAAGTACGTTAGACATCTTCCAGTATATCCCATATTAAAGTAACTTTATGGATTTTTCATGCTTTACTTTTGGGTTGATTATAACCTTAATTGTTCATTTTCAGACAACAAAGTCAATGTTTAAGATCTTCCAAATGTTAATCTGTAACTTTACTATTGGATTTAAGGATGTAGTGCCAAAATATTGTACTGTTCTTTATGTCAATAAAAGCCTTTGTTTACTTAATTTCATCTCTACGTTATACTCACTTTCCACTTTATTAACTAAAACCCAATCTGAAAATATAAATCCAGCAATCAATACTTTTGATTATTTTGTTTCTTTGAGGGTTTTAGTGATGAAGCCTACACAATGGTGCCTTAAGATGGCTGAGCAGCAACACGGAACCTATAAATTAACTAGTTGATGCATCATTCCTTAACCTGTGTTGCAGAGGTTTGCAGAGTGAAGGTTCAAGGTTTTATAGGACCAAATATTAAGAATATGTTTAACAATTGCAACATTAATATAAATGCCACAGACAGAAGTAGAGAATGGGACTGGGGTTACAGAAGAAAAAAAGAGGTAAGGAGGTTAGAAATGCTTATTTCCTTTTTCTGCCTCTCAATCCCTGCATTGCATGATACAGTCAAATATGACTGAGAATCATATATTAGCTTGTGACTTCAAGTTGTTGTCTTAGCAAAATGTAAAGGACACGGGAGTAATTTATTAGCTATATAATTTTCAAACATACTCAGTTTACAGTACTTAGGAATGGCAAGGAGTTCTTCAATGATAACATTACAATCTGAAACATAGAACCATTAAAATATATACAGATCTCAAGCAAGCTTGGAAAAGAACTTGCGAAATAGGTAATGCCCTCTTTGAAGTAAGTATTTTTAATAGCTAAAACTTTTTTGAATGATCAGTCTTAAGTAGGGGTGGGATTCTACAGGTTTGCATCTATTCACTAGAACCGGTTGTTAACATTCTAAGCAATTCGGAGAACCGGTCATTAGAAGAAATTACTGGCCTAATCCTGTAAGGAAGGCAGGAAGGAAACATTCTGGTGTTGCTTACAGAAACTGCCTCTCCGTTAACTTTGATTACATTCTTGGCAGGACTAGACTTCCTGTCTCCGGAGCTTCTCTGGAGTTTTTTTTCCCTCCTTTGCTGGTACTTTGCTTGTGTGGAGTGACCATTCAAAGTTACAGTGGCACTGAAAAAAGTGACTTATGACCGTTTTTCACACTTATATGACTGTTGCAGCATCCCCACAGTCATGAGAGGCCAGGCGAGGAGATGCGTGCCTGGATGTGAGTGATGTTGAGTTGGCCACGCCCAGTCAGTCACATGACCACCAAGCCACGCCCACCAACTAAGCCATGCCCACAGACCGGTTGTTAAAAAAAATTGAATCCCACCTCTGGTCTTAAGCTTTCCTGTAACATGCTAAAAATGAAAGCTCAAGCTTTCATGTTTAAGTCTGTAAATACGATCACATTTATTAGGGAATTAGATCTGACTGGTTATAGAAGAACTATTTCTGAAAAGATTCTTTAGATAGTGCTACAAAGATTATATATAAAAATATAGATAAAAGGGAATAAGATAATAATGAGCTTTTTAATATAGTTGATTTTATTAATGCTGTTACTGATCTTTAGTTTTAATTTTAAATATTGCTAAAACTGTGTTTAAATGAAAATAAAATTATCATAATTAAAGTTTTATTGTAACTTATGTATCCGGTAGCAGCAACGTGGATTTCTCGGACAGCATCTCTCCTAGTACTTTTCCTCACCTTCCTTGCCCATCTAGAGACAAATGTAATTATCTATGGCAACATAATTTCTTGGCAAGTCACTTTAAGAGGCAAAGACTGAGCAGCTACTCAGCCAGTTAATCTTTTTTCAAAACGGACTTCCCCAGCAAATGATATTGGCAAGGATCAAGACTCACATTAGTGAGGGCTGTTAAACAAATAAAGGACAGCAGCAGCAACCACCACCAGTAGTTTTCCATGTAGCTTATCTGATATTATCCAGATCATCTGCATGAACATTCAAAGCAGCATCTTTGGGGTTTGAAGAGTAAGACATTCATAATATAATGTACATGATTACAAAAATAGCAGTATTAATAGTGAACCAAAAGTTATTCACCATACAAAAATATGCAGCCATTAAATCTGACTGTTCCTTTTACTAATTGCTAAGTACCATGACATCTATTAGATGTGAAAAGATTACATCAGCTTTTTCTAACCCGATTTTACCTTTCTCAAAAGAAAGCAATTAGGAGAAATTTAAAAGTACAAATCCAACATAGAAATGTGTCCATCTTCATTTATTCTCCAATACAGTGAGGCTTGCCACATGTTGTTCCAAGGATTTGATTCCAAAAGTGTTAGTCCTCCCAGCCAGACCCCTGTTTTCTCTTGATGCTGCATGCTGGCCATTCCAAGAACAGTGGGCCATTAGATACCCATTTCCTGCTTTGTGCTGTAAAACAAGAAGCAATTAATAAAAATAGAAGTGGCATCCTACCCAGAAATGGTTTGTTTTGCCATATTTGGACATATTATCAACTTACCTTTCTGTGTAACCTGAAGCTAAGTGGCAGAACTTGGGAAAGTATATCCAAAATATACTTTGCTTTCTGAATACAGGTATCCACCTAAAGTCAGTGCATTGAAGCAAAAATAATTTCACAATTCAGCTTGAGAAAACATTTTTAAAATGTAATTATAACTGTGAAGCAAGAAATATACTGGCCCCTGTGGAAGGAGTTTAACAATGTAACTGAAGTAGCCAGTGCTATGGATGTATTGCACCAAGTATTTTAGGTAAAGTACAAAAACAGTAATTTAATACCCTTTTCATAAAAAGGCAGTCAGTGTTGTTCTAAGTTAATGTATTGCCAGAATGAAGAAAAGGTAGATAACTCAATGCCAAATCACAAAGTAAGCTAAGAGGGAAAGACAGCGTTGTTTTGTTTGTACTGAACTGCCAAAGAATGATCTAAGATAACTTTAACAATCTGGACACAAAGACTGCTTTGGAAGGCTTACTGTACCTTTCAAATTCACTTGATGTAATCGCAGGTGGGAAAAGATCTCTGAGGCTGGGCAAAGAGACACTGACAAGGGAATGGACAAATAAAAGACACCACAGCCTGCAGCGCAATAGTGGGTAGGAGCAAGAGGCTCAGAAAATACACTCCTTAATTTTTTGGGATGTAAAGGAGACAGATAAGAATTGTTCTTTCAGACTTGCAAGATTGTGTTAATATAGCCTTACAATAAAGTGGAGTTAGCTCATCTGGTTGTGATTACTATCTGGTTAACCCGGCAAGGCCAACAGATCCTTTGCACCCAAACAGAGAACTTAGAAACAAGCTCCGTATCTGGGCATATAGATATCTAGTGGGAAAGAAAATAGTGATATAGCCTGAAATCATAATGGAGGGGTTTCCTTTTTATATAGAACAGAACTGAGAAAGTATTTTGTATATGTGCCTGGGAAAGTAGAATGGAAGGACTTCTAAACATATGGGAGATATACCATTTGCTGAAGGAATGTACAGCTATTTCAATCCTGCTGTATTTTTCAAACTCTCATTCCTATTTGCAAAGAATTCCAGAGAATTACATTATTAGATCTTTTGTATGTGATCATGGCAAAGAGTATTTTTATACAGTTTGAATTTGGGTAACCTGCAAGACAAGTAAAGAACACTTCATGTACCTGACCTATAGGCCCAGATGCTATAGGACCAGAAATAGTTGAGCTATGTATGTGCTTGGCATAGAAAATCTGAATTACAAATCAGTCTTTTAGATAGGGGGACATAACATATACGCCTTGGAGGTAGAGGATTACAAGAATCATATAAGTATCTCATGAGGATGAAAAAGTCAAATACTAAATTGGTAGATAAGGATTTGCTATGTCAAACTATACATCCTATAAACCTATAAATTATGTATAGTGCTAATACTCGTATTGCTTCTCTTAGATATAAATATTACATTTTTTCTATTCTACTGTTTTGCTATGGAATAAAGCTTTGGTAACCCATACTGGTGTGCTCATTGTCTGTTAATTCAAAAGTACCTATAGCCCAAATAGGACACTATGATAAACTAAATTTGTTTCTAATGAGTTGCCTTATTAACTTATATTTTATTTTGATCTGTGCTTCAAGCATCAAAACACAATTGCATCTCACCCATTCCAACTAACTCAAAGTCTCCTTAATTTAGCAATTGAGCACTACCATGTATCATCCATGTATTCTGTTCAAGATTTAACACACAGTTAAAATATTTCATTATCTACAAAATAAGATGGGAAAACAAAGTTTATAGGGAATGACTTTTAAAAAAATAATAGCTTACCTTTAGATAAGTTGCAGTTTTGCCCTGCGCGGGGGCTTTAGCTGTGACCTGAAGTTGCTGACACGCAGAGACCATCCTCTCAGTCTCCTGCAGAAGCAGTGGCTTGTCGTCGTCTTCCAGCTGAAACAGATGTTACTTAGGCAGGCTAAACATGATTTATTTTTTAATTTATTTTATTCTTAAAATGGGTATGGCCACCAACTCACACTGACTCCAGCTTAGAAAAATAAAAACAAATACAAAACCCAATAAACCCCTGCCACCCTGGTGACAGCAATCAATCATATACATGAAATGTAAACCACAAAATATATCGTATGTATGTATAATAACAAGTATTATGGAAAAAATGAATAGCACAGATAATTTATGTTGCTAAGTGAGAAATTTGTTAAGTGAGTTTTGCCTCATTTTATCACTTTTCTTACCACATTTGTTAAGTGAGTCACTGCAGTTGTTAAGTTAGTAATAGGGTTAAGTGAATCTGACTCTCCCATTGACTTTGTTTACCAGAAGGCTGCAAAAGGGACATGAGCCTGGGACACTGCAAGTGTCATAAATATGAATCAGTTGTCAAGCATCTGAATGTAAATTACATGGCCATCGGGACAGAGCAACAATCGTAAGTGTGAAAAATGGTCATAAGTTTATTTATTTATTTATTTATTTATTTTATTTTATTTTAGGTTTTATATACCGCCCTTCTCCCGAAGGACTCAGGGCGGTGAACAGCCAACTAAAATACATGTATACAAATATAAATAGTTAAAAAAGAATTAAACCCTAGGCTGTCCCTATAAAAATCTAAAAACCCCAATTAAAATAAATTAAAACTTTGTGCACCCATCCCAACTAATCTAAAAACCCCATTTAAAATCCCATTTGAGTCAGCTCAGGCCGGCCTGCTCGAAGAGCCAGGTCTTCAGGTCACGTCTGAAGGCCCTCAGGTCACTGGTCGTTCGTAATCCAGGGGGCATCCCATTCCAAAGGGCGGGTGCCCCCACAGAGAAGGCCCTATTCCTCGGGGTCACCAGACGACACATAGAAGGCGTCGGGACCCGGAGGAGACCCTCTCTGTGGGAGCGCACCAGTCGGTGGGAGACTACTGGCAGAATGCGGTCTTGTAAGTATCCTGGTCCGATGCCATGGAGCGCTTTAAAGACCAAAACCAGTACTTTAAAGCGAACCCGGAAGGCCACTGGCAACCAATGCAGCTCGCGCAGGAGGGGCGTCACGTGGGAGTATCTCGACGCCCCCATAACCACCCGCGCGGCTGCATTCTGTACCAGTTGAAGCCTCCGAGTGCTCCCCGCAGGGAGCCCCATGTAGAGGGCATTACAGTAGTCCAGACGGGAGGTGACCAGGGCATGAGTGACTGTGCGTAAGGCGTCCCGATCAAGAAAGGGCCGCATCTGGCGTATCAGGCGAACCTGATAAAAAGCCCCCCTGGAGACGGCCGTAATATGCTCTTCCAAAGACAGCCGTACATCCAGGAGGACACCAAGATTGCGTGCCCCTTCTGTGGGGGTCAAGATCTCATCCCCAATAGCCAGCGATGGAGTCAGCTGACTATATCGGGCCGCCGGAAACCACAGCCACTCGGTCTTGGAAGGGTTGAGTCGAAGCCTGTTCTCGCCCATCCAGTTCCGCACAGCCTCCAGGCAACGGGCCATAACCTCCACAGCATCGTTGGGGTGGCTTGGGGTGGAGATGTAAAGCTGAGTGTCATCAGCATACAGATGGCATTTCACCCCAAAACCACGGATGATCTCTCCCAGCGGCTTCACATAGATGTTGAACAGAAGAGGGGAGAGGACCGACCCCTGAGGCACCCCACACATGAGGGGCCTAGGGGTGGACCTCTCCCCCCCCCGTCAACACCAATTGCGAGCGGTCCGAGAGGAAGGACGAGAACCACCGCAAGACGGTGCCCCCAATTCCCAACCCCTCCAACCGCCACAATAGGATACTATGGTCGATAGTATCAAAAGCCGCCGACAGATCTAAGAGGACCAGGACAGAGGAATAACCTCTGTCACGGGCCCTCCAGAGATCATCTACCAACGCGACCAATGCTGTTTCAGTACTGTGCCCGGGCCTGAAGCCCGATTGGAACGGATCTAAATAGGATGCTTCCTCCAGATACTGAGGGAGCTGACGCGCCACCACACTCTCAACAACCTTCGCCACAAAGGGAAGGTTGGAGACAGGACGATAGTTATTCAAAAGAGCCGGGTCCAGGGAAGGCTTCTTGAGGAGGGGCCGCACCACCGCCATTTTCAGGGCGGTCGGAAGCGCCCCCTCCGTCAACGAAGCGTTGACAATCCCCTGGAGCCAGCCTCGTGTCACCTCTCTGGAGGTAGAAACCAACCAGGAAGGGCACGGGTCCAATAAACATGTGGTGGCATTCAGCCTCCCCAGAAGTCTGTCCACACCCTCGGCGGTCACAGGATCGAACTCTTCCCAGATAACCGTCTCAAGACCTGCCCCGGACACCTCCCCCGGGACCACCCAACTGGAGTCCAGCCCATCCCGAATCTGGGCGATTTTATCATGCAGAAATCGGGAAAACTCTTCTGCTTTACCCTGCAAGAGGTCCTCCCGCGCTCTCGGCTCAAGCAGGGAGCGGGTCACTCTAAACAGGGCAGCAGGCCGATTTTCTGCAGACGCAATAAGGGCGGAGAAGTGTGAACGCCTCGCCGCCCTTATCGCCACTAGGTAGGTCCTAATATAGGACCTCACCTGTGTCCGATCAGACTCAGCACGACTGGCCCTCCAGATACCCTCCAGACGTCTTTTCCGGCATTTCATCCCCCTCAGCTCCCCCGTAAACCACGGAGCCAGGTGGGATCTATGCCGAGTCAGAGGTCGCAAAGGCACAACTCGGTTACTTTTTTCAGTGCCACTGTAACTTTGAACGGTCACTAATGTATTGTTGTAAGTCAAAGACTTAAAAAAGACTTTTAAAAAGTAACTGTCCTTAAGATTCAGACACTGTACCATACCTGATTGGAAAATATATGGAGAGCTGAAGTAAGTTTTAATCCTTCTGTAGCAAAGGCCTAAGGGGGAAAAGGATAGAAAATTAAATGCAAAATCACTAAAGGAAAAAAAACAAAACCTCTATTCTCCAAATGCATGCACATCCAATTTGTAATCCGATTAGTCAAATTCAGAATAAATATAGTTGACAAAACTGCCTTCTTTTTTCCATTTCAGAGCAAGAAAAAGAAAAAGTGACTATTGATGAACTGGATTGCTTCATACAGTTTACATAAACATAAGTGTTACTTTTTATGTTGGGTTAGATAGTTCAGTCTCAAGAAATTCATAGTTTTACCCTTTTATAACCTTAGTTTGCAAACAAAAATACAGTCAAGAATAAATCAATGATAGAAAACTGAAAAAAATATAGCAATATGTCCACCATTTCCTCACAAAATCAAATACCTATACAAGGAAATTGGGTGGATGCACAACATACCTAGAATTTATTTTATTTCAATTGATTGAGAAGAGAGAGAATATTCACAGAAACAAATAATAATTAGCAACTTCAAAGTAGGATTATAAATTCTCTTTTCCTTGCTTTATTACCTCTGCCTGGTGGAACAAGTCTTGGGTAATTTTCAGCAGTCCTTCCCCTCTAAAAGAGAAAGAAAAAGAAGAATAAAATTCCACAACAATCTACAAATAATTTACAACTACTGTATGTCACTATGATTTTGGGAAACTGAGTAAGTAGAAGAGCAGAAAAGAAATGAAATTATTCTACTGAGATGAAACTGGATATACAAAAGATATTTAACAGGATACACAAAAGAAACTGGCTGAAGTTTTAAAATTTGAAATATCTGAATATGAATTATAAACAGGAGAATAACGGAAAATATTTTCTTATAAACTACACAAGATACTTGTTAAAGAAATCTGTGTGGGTGGCTAAAGAGAAATCCTAGGACAATATTTGATTGAATTAAATATTAAGGCTGTTAGAGTAATAGAAAGAGATATAACTTTGGTTTATTTGATCAACTAATAAATTATTATTATTTTGCGATTTTCTGGCAATCCTTGATGGACTTTTTGTGACACCATGTTGATGTTTTATGGATTTGCTTATAGAAAAGGGATGAGAAATGGGATGAACAGATAATCCATTTAATGTTACAAGCACGAAGAATTACTAACTTCGTTTATACTTGTGATGGTTAGATGTCATTTATATATTTATTATATTCTTTTCCTTTTTCTTCTTTTTCTGGCATTTTATTCTTTCCATTTTCATCTTTCTCAAAATTTAATTTGTATTAATTTTTACTATTGTTATTAAAATTCTTAATAAAATATATATGTTGATAAATGTATGGATCTCTACAGAAGTGAAACAAGAAATTCTTGATACCAGACTAGTACTTTGCACAATACATATATGGATCCTCCCCCTCCAGCGCTTTTGATAAGAAAGTTAAAAAATGAGAAATTAAGGAACCCATGCTAATGCTTAAGTTAAGACCTAGTACTAATATGATAGAAAATGCTCCAAAATATATAAAGGGGTAGAATTTTAAGATATAAAGCAGATTATTATTTATTTGCACCTTTGTACTCTAATAAGGACTCAAAATAGTTTATTTAACAGTTAAGTAAAATGTAGTAAATCTGTGCTCATATCATAGTCTTGTAAAATTTAAGGTTTTTTAAAAATAACCTTATTATGTAAGTTTAGCAAAATTTTACAACATCCTGACATTTTCCAAATCCTCTCCCCATTAACTAAAGCCAACACATCTGAAATATAAAGTTGCTATATACATTATCCATATGTTCTGTGCATGTGTATGTATGTGAATGACACATATGCACATATATGTGGGGAGGAGGGAGGGAGAGAGAATGAAACAGTTCCCATTTTTGGATTTACATTACTTGTTTGAGTAGCATCTGGATTTTACTGTAATTCAGAAATTCTAGCCTCCTAAACAATATCATCTAGATTTGATATAGGGAGGAAAAGATTCAAGGCCATTTCTACAAACTATTAATTCAAGGCCATTTCTGTACGCTATTCTGCCCTCTCATTGTTAATGCTTCCCCCTTCTGCTACTCTTGTTATTACCTGGTAAATAAATACATGGAATAAGCCATACTGGATAGACCTTGTCCATATCTTATAATCTCATTTTCTGGCTCTTCCCATTTCTCCATTTCAGAATCAACCCGCGTTGTTAGCTTATGAAGTTCTAAACCTGATTTTCCAAATTTTGTTTGCTCCTGCAAAGGAAAAGAGAAAACATATCATTTTTGTTCATTATGTAATTCAGACTAATTACTAGAATAAATTAGTGCTAATGAATATAAAAAATATTTTACCTCATTATCAAGTCTGGCTGGCTTTAAGGCTTTTAAGTTTGCATTATGCTTCTGTAAAAAATATTTTTAAAGAACAGAATTTGATTTTAATTTTTTTAAATAAATCTAAATTAAACTATATTTACTAGGAACTGGAGTCAAGAATAGTATGCTAGAGAAAATAGATTTCTAAAAGGATTGATTCTGAAATAAGCCCGACCTGGTTCTAGATTCTAGACAACTGAGCCCAGTATTAGAATAAAGCAACTGTTTTGCTTAAATGAGCTTATTTCTATTTTAAAATTATGTAGTCAAGAGTTACATTACTATTGTAATTACACGACATAGCTGTTGCCTATGTTAAACCTTCAAAATATATGAAAGAGCCTTATACAAACAACATCAACATCATCATATAGATCAGTGCTGTAATTAACATTATCTTTCCTTAAAATCTCAGGAGAGATCATTTTAAATATATCCTATTACAAAATACAGTACAATTTTTAAAGGTGTTAGGAACAGAACTGCAATACTATTTAGGCATGTAGCTACAGTGGTTGTACAGATTTGTAATCAGAATATTATGGGGAAAACTCCAGCCCTAGGAAATGGGCTGGAGACTTTCCCACCATAAGGACATTCTGACCACAAATCTGTACAACCACTGTTGTGCCTAGGAAATGGAAAGTGATACTTTCCACATGCAATGGATGAATGCCATACAAATGGGTATGCTACCATTGATATGGGTAGGAGATAACCAAAAGAGTAGATTTTGATTAAAGCGTGTAAGCAGAACATAGAACAGAGGTCTCCAAACTTGGCAACTTTAAGAGTTGTAGACTTCAACCCAGAATTCTCCAACTAGTTGAAGTCTACAAGTCTTAAAGTTGCCAAGTTTGGGGACGTCTGACATATGGCTAGCTGGAGAATTCTGGGAGTTGAAATCCACACTTTCAAAGTTCCTAGGACTGGGCAACACTGATCTAGATGCTTTCAAAGTCATTTCAATAGAAAAACACTGTGCTCATGCAGGTCCGCTTTTGTCAAATCATTTTGGAATTTATATAGCCTTATTTATAACAGTAATAAAACCTAAAGTTATTAAAAACAGATTTCAAAGGATCTAGGCATTTTCTAACAAGAGAGCTGAGATCTCAGTACAAAAATGTACAAAGCTAAACATTTTTTGTATCAAAAGCTACTATACAAAGTAATTGGAAAAGTTTTTTTAATCTTGATCAAAAACCTATGTGATATGTTATAATAATTATAATAGCCATTAGGCAGTAAGATGGATGTTTCTTTAAAGCTTTGAAATAGATCATATATTATTTACCATTGTTGCAGAGAGTTGACATTACAATAAAGAATAAAGGAAGAAATTTTGCGGGATAAAATAGATTGGAAATAAAATACTGGATGGCAACTGTAGTGTGAATTTCCTACTTTGATCATCTTGTCACCTTCAAACTCTATGTTTCTAACATAAATACAGAATTCAAACATTTCCCTTAGCACTCTTATACAACTCTTAATATGGAAAAGAAAAGATACTGCAGCATTCTGCAGTTACTGCAGAAACTTAGTGACTCTTGAAGAATTCAGACTTAACATTAGTGTTCTAGAAAGATTAGTCTTTGACAACTTTACATTGCCTGCAATGCTATGTTGTTACGTGATTGATTTACCTTTAACTTAGTGTGATATACAACTCTCCTTACAGTGTTATACAAACCAGGCCAGGTGGCTTGTTAAAGAAATGTGAATATGTGGAGCGAACAATTGATGAAAAGCATAAAGAAATCACCAGCCTTACAAAAATTGAACTTACCCCTGGTTTGGGTAGTGACAAGTATGCACGCTTCTCTCCTGAAAACAATACACCAAAATTGATTATGTACTGTACTTCTTAAATTTTGCCTCCAGGTTTTGGAAAAAGCATCATATAAAAATGTACCTACCTATTGGTTCTTCTTCATAGATCAGACAGGTTCTCTATTTGCCATACATTGCATTGTAAAGGGGAAATTCTGTCACTGCCTATACTTGAACTTATGGGAGATATTGACAGATTCACCAGAAACCTTTCCATTTAGTTGATAAGGTTTCTAAAAATTTCCTTTATCTTTCTGAATGCCCAAGAGGAACAGTCGGGGAAGCCTATATACAAGGTCCAGTGTAGCCATGATGAGAATCAAGTAATCCCTGGAGTAAAGTTCAGATTTTGTAATAGTATAAGGAGCCATTTACTTTTTGATAGAACCCTGACATTTCTTCCATTGAAATCAACATCAATATCTACTTTTTAAAGTTTTGGTTTTATTATATTTATCTTCCTCAAAGTCACACATGTCAAACTCACATCATCACGGCAGTGTCATGAGACATATTGCAACTTTTCCAGTGGTGGGATTCAGTTTTTTTTTTACTACCGGTTCAGTGGGCATGGCTTGGTGGGCGTGGCAACGGAAGGATACTGTAAAATCTCCAGTCAGAGGTGGCATTTGCCGGTTTTCCGAACTACTCAAAATTTCCGCTACCAGTTCTCCAGAACTGATCAGAAACTGCTGAATACCACCTCTGGATTTCCCCCCCACCCTTTTGCTAAACCGGGTGGGGGCGAGGCCCGCACGTGATGCATCTGGCCCATGGGCCATGAGTTTGACACCTCTGCTCTAAGTGATTCAAGTCAGAGTGCATGAGTTCATTTTAAAATACTGAATGATGGACTAAAATCAGCTACAGTATTTCATTAGTCTAGTGGAGACTTAAGATACGTCTGCTGTCCAATATTTCAGATTTGTTTCATAGAAAATAATAGGAATTTAAAATGCTCAATTTTAATCAGATGATATCAATATTTTTTTTCATAAGAATCACTTTTCCAATTCTGTGTGATGCAATTCAGGTAAATTCAGGCATTACACCAGTCAAAAGTTCAAAATCACCTTTCAAATTTTCCAAATAATTTTTCAAATTTGTCATGAGGCAATTCAAGTTAATTCAGACACAAGCAGCTTATTCCAACCAGCATTCAATATTAAAAACAACATTTGAACTTTCAGTTTCAGAAGCCAACCAATGCTTATCTGACTCCATTTTTCATCCTTTACCACTTTCATTTCTCTTGGACATCATTTTTTTACTATTGAATTCCATTTGCAAATCAGGTTTTCACTTCAGACATCTTACCAAATCATAATTTATGCAAAAGTTTTCAAATCAATATCAAAGTATTGATTGATTCTGAGTTGCCTGAAAAAAGACGGTCATTTATTCATTCTGGGGGAACCCAGAATGTTGGGGGTAATATGCTGACTCTGTAAAACCGCTTAGAGATGGCTGCAAAGCACTGTGAAGCAATATGTAAGTCTAAATCTATTGCTACTCAAAACTTACATCTAACCATAGAATAGATAGGAAAACTTCCATGACTGCTACTAATTGATAGTGCTCCTTCTTAATTACCAATACTTAAGTTCATATTATTTGGAGAATTGTTATGGCATCCAGATGTGATGTCTGAACTTGCTATTTAAATTTGAAATAGGTTGGTCTGATATTTAAATATCCATTCGATAATCATAGGTGATTAGAAGTACAGATAAATTTAAGATCAGACCACCCACCCAATTGGTTTCTGTTTGTCAAGAAATAAATTCCATTTTTCTTTGGTCATCCTAAAAATGCAAAGATTGACACTTCTACTTGCCAACTTGATAGACAGCTATGGGATTATAATGGGGGAGGGAGGGTTTTTAGCAACTAGCTTGCATTTACAATTGCAATGTCTTGCCATGAGAGTATCACAATTTGCAACTTTCTCAGATGGCTTCTGACAAGCCAAATCAATTAGGGAAACCAGTTTGTCTTGCATAATTTCACTTAACAACTGTGGTAAAACGGTAATAGAATTGGGTACAGTCATGTCATGGTTTAATGGTTTCTGTTTTCTGTATTATCTTGTTTGTTGAATGTACACCGCCTCGAGTCCCTTTTTGGGAGAGGGAGCGGTATAGAAGTACGAATAAATAAATAAAATAAATAAATAATGAGTGCATTACTTAGCGACCAACATTCCAATATCAAATACACATACACACACGCACCATATGTATTTCAACACACACACATATACACATATGTGTATATTATATACATATACACAAACACAAATGTTTGTGTATGTGCATATGTGTATGTGTGTACACACATGTCTATACATACATGTTGAGATAGATGTTAAATATATAGTGGTGCCAAGTTACAGCAACATCAGGAACGGGTACGAGAAACTGGAAAAGCCTCAGGAGGAACTAAAGCGGATGTGGAAATTGGTCCCAGTTGTGGTAGGGGCACTTGAGGCTGTGTCTTCTAAGCTAGCAAAATGACTCCCAACAGATCCCAGGAACAACATCAGAGCTCTCTGTCCAAAAGAGTGCAGTGCTCAGGACAGCTAAGATAATGTGCAGAACCCTCAAACTGCAGAGCCACACCCAAAAGTGAGAAAGACCTACATTACCCATATGGGCGAGAAACGAATTTTTGTTTATACACACTCATACACATGCACATGCTCATCCATCTATTCATCCCCTAATAGAAAACTATCACACTATATTTGTATGTGATGGAGGTAGAAAGCATGTCCCTATTCATGGATAGCAGGGAAATGTAGGTGACCAAGGGCTTAGCAAACTCTCAATTTTTGTTTCTTGAAGCCCAATAGGGTGTTGGTTTATTTACAAGGCTGACATAATTACATCCGACTTATGCATCATCACCAAATACGTCTGTTCCAGGTTTATTCAAAATTTGCATTTCCACAAGCAAATTAAATAATGGTTTTTATTAATGCATATGAAGGCTAGCTATGTGAACTGTTCACATTAGATAGAAAAAGACTTGCTACAAAAATCTTTAAATACAACTGTTCTATTGAAGCATGTTTACCAGATGGTGCACCATCTGCAAAGATCGAAGTTGACATTCTTCCCTTTCCCTTAGCCACATAGTATTATTATAGAAATTTATTTTTTAAAAAGCCGGGGAAATGCATTATGTTTCACACATGAGGGAATATAAAGACAGTGTATGCCTTCTTCCTTTTTTCTAATTATTATCTCAAAATGAGACCACGTACAGTTTCCATGTGACGAGAAAAAGACTTCTGCCTGGTCCAGCCATTCTGTCTTTTATTCCTCCACAAATAAAATGGTTAGAATACCAGAAGAACAAGTTTTTAAATCTCATGTTTTATGACAGGAAAAAAAATATGACTACCTTGAACTTAACTTTTTCAGTTAATATTAAACCCCAAGTCATTCAGTAGAACATACGTAAAAGTAATTGCAGCTACGTATTTTATACCATCTTAATTCATTCCTGATTTCTGCCAGTCAAATGAGTGTCTAAGACCACCTGCAGATGCAGTGGAGCAATTTAATATATGGGCAAAAGGAAAGTAAAAAAGGCAACTTGGAGAAGATTGAGATGAAGAACATTATAGAAGGCCAGGGTGAGGTGTAGAAGCAATTTAGAATTAAAGCCATTACATTTCTGCATTTCCCGTGAAGTAGAGAAAACAAACCAAAATGGAGCCAAAATGATTCATTGTAAAACTGAAATTGGTTTATTAGAAAGTGTCCAGCACATTTGGTTGCTCTTTAGTCTTTAACCATAATCAAAAGCAGAGGGCTATTGCCTCACAGACATTAAAACATAGTTATTCATCACATGCCAATACCAAGCTCAATATTTTAAATTGGCAATTTAAAAATAACATTTCAGTAAAAATATAGTATGTATAAACTGATGAGTTAAGTGGAGTGAGTTAGCTTGGGCATAGCCTCAACTATCATCCTGACTTACGGCATCTATCTCTTAATCAAAATACTAAAGATATATCTCCCATTATCAAGAAAGCAGTCCCATTTTTTCTATAGAAAAAGGCAAAATCAATTACTATACTTAAATTTTTAAAATATCTAGGAAAATAATGTGTTTTAGTAATGAAAATATAACCTAATTGCCTGCCAAGATACCAGCTAATTAAACATGCTGTCCCATTAATTTAAATAGGAAACTTAAATACCCCTGAGATGTCAAGGACTTAAAACGCATCATTCTGTAAGTAAATTCTCTCGCTTTAAAAATTCTCTTTTACCTATGTTGGATTGATGTGATCGTGGAATCATCAGCTAGAGTAAAGAGGCAGTTCTAGTTCCATAGGAGGAAGAGGCAGAGGCCAAACAATTAAAGCCTTTCTCAAGGGTATGCAGTGAGTCCGGCAAGATTGTTGTAAATATATGTTCAACAATAACGAAACAGGTGAATGAACATCTCAGTACACTTTGGATGCTTCTGGATTGAAAGGATTAGCCAACTATAAACTGTTGTCTAGGGAGCACGCATTCTTTGGGAAGGCTCCTTTCATGTCCTTTTGACATGAAAATTATAGAGTGGACCTATGGAAGAACCAACACTGGATGAAAGCAACAGAGGAGCTGGCATCCAGATCTAATGAAAGCTGGGAAGTATGGGAATAATTGAATAGATTGTGCACAGGTGCAAGACGCAGAGACAAATGGGGTATCCAGTGGCTTCTGCTCTTTGCGATTGTGGTGACATACATCTATCTGCCCTTTGTGTCCTGATCAGTGTATACCTGAGGACCTCACGGCAATGTGATGCAACACAATGTTGCTAGTTTTTTGGCAAGATCTGTTTAATTTGTATTTATTTTAATCTTGTATTTTATATTTTAAATTTTATGTCATATAGTATGCCTTATTTTGATTGTGAAGCTTCTGACACAAATAAACAAACAACAATAAAGAAACTATTTTGGCCTGTTCACAGAGTTATTATGGTTCTTTGCCCTTGACATTAATGTCACCAGATTCAGTGCATTCTATTGGGAACAGGCAGATAAAGGCTTCAATAGTCTGGCCTCTGCTACTTCCTCTTACAGAGTGACTCCAAGCTAGACCAGCCCTTTACTCCCTCTCCTCTAGACAATGATTCCAACATAATTAATCAGTATACCAAAAATCTCTGATCAGTGAAATGACATTAGGAGCCACTTATGTTTCCTGTATCTTCCTGCAAAAAAGGAAGGCTTATGGTTGATGTCAACTTATAGCACAGAAAAACTGCACTTGTTGAAGTTTTACACAGTTCTTAAGAGCACATGAATCCTATTCTACTAATACATTTATGAGAAAGTCTTTTTAAATATGACTATCTATATGTGAGGTCATATCTAGGATGGCAAAACATCCAAGCTAACTTTGACTTTTACAGTATTTAATTTCTACAAACTTTGTATTATAAATAATTAAAATTATCTACATAATGAATTTATAACTCAAATTCAATTTACATTATTCAACATACATTTAATTCTGGTTCAGCTGCTGCTCTTGGCTCCTCCATGCTTTTGAAGTGCCATTCATATGAGTCATTCTAATCCTACTCAGGCAGTTGCCTAAATGTGTGAAAAGATCAGTAAAGAGAGAGGAGTAGGCCTGTATCTCATTGATAGCTGTCCTTGTGTAATAATTATACCCATGTTCAAATATTCACAAATACAGATCTCCTACAGGTCCCCTACAGATCTCCTGCCTGAAAAAGAAAAGGCCAGGTCCATGGTTTTACTCTCTCGAATACTGAATCCTCCCCATATATTTAGACACTGAGTTCACTTATCAAGCTAAGCATTTTTATTTATTTTATTACAGGAATCCACTGGTTTACTGTGACTTATATCCAAGGGCTAATGATGTAGCAGACTGGAAATGAAAATTTAACAAGCCAGATATTTAAACTCAGTCAGAATATAAAAACATTGTCTAAAGCCAAATTAAGGATTGTGTTGATAGAAGATTAAAGACACTAAATAGTTAGCAAATCACAGAAAATGCGACATAGCAAATTATTCTGTGGGATAGAAACATTTCCCTGAATTTAATAATGTGTCAGCAGCCCCCAAACCTTTTGGGTACTAGGGACCAGTTCCATGGAAGGCATTCTTTTCATGGACCAGGTGTGTGTGGTTTCGCATGCTACCTGGATGGTACCTTGCTTATTTGTGTGGCCCAGTTCCTACTGCATTATAAACAATATTTGCGTCTTAGCCCTGTACACCTATGTCCCACAAAATAAATACATTGGCCTCATTTTTGCAAATGGTCTCTAATTTTTGCTCTCAATAAGAAGATAAAAATGAGGATAAATCAGCATATAAAGTGTAATAGGTCTTGACTCATTAAAAGCAATATGATAGAAAGCGAGGGCCATAATCAGATATATATAACTGTCTCCTTAGGCATTCTGCAATGACTTTATAAGTTAAAAGCTACTGTTACTTGTCTGATTTTTCTATAATGTCAAGCCTGATACTGTACATGATTTTGTCCCGAGTGATTATGTTCAAGAAATCAATTCATTAAACAACATTTCTATCACAGAAAGAATGGCAGTATTTAGTGTTCTTTTCTGTAAAACTGAAAACCCTTCTGAAGAAAATTAAACTACACAGAGGAATGAGAAATCTCTCAACAAATACTACTAAAGTGCCTGTGGCAAGGATATTAAGAGACAGATTTGCTCTTTATAGTTTTCTAAATGCTACACAAATACCAGGTGACTTACCACAGAATATAGGCCAAAAGTTGTGGGTAGTCATCAGAAAGATTCCATCCAAGCAGAAACGACAGCAGTTTAAAAATCAAATAGCTAAATTCACTACATTGTGAAGTCAGCAGAGAGCACAAAAAATAATAAGGATTTCTTTCTTTTGCAAGAACACTAGACAGTTCAGGTCAGACTGAAAGAACTTTTTATATTTCCATCACCCCCTCAAAAAAGTTCAGCTGCTTTGAATTATGAATCACTTCCTTGAATACTTGAAAATGTATTGCTGATCTACACAATAAGCTCATTGTACAATAAGTTCTATTCCTTTAAAATTCTTTTTAAAAGAACTCTATTCCTTTAAAATGGTGGCCCTTCAACTGCAATACTGTGGTTCTTAAGAGAGATCCTTAGACATGCTGCTTAGCACCCTTTTCTGTTAATATATAAATGAGAGACAACTGAATGCAGCAATGTAGCACACGCCTGATTTATGTAGACCTATCGTAAGTGCACCCACATGATCTTAGATATTGGGGAAGAATTTTAGGTCTGATAAGCAGAGATTTTTCTATTATCATATAAAAGATGAAACAAAGATTGAAAATCACTTAACTAAAAGCAGTAAATATGCTTTTAATTAGGTGAAACTGTGCTTTCTAGTCTCACAGGATTCCACTGAAATTAAAACTAGAAAAGGTTCAGTCTCAGCATGATATTCATTATCTCCTCGAAAAATAGGAGACAAGATTGTTTGAATTATTATCTAAATACTTAAGAAGTCCACCTGACTTTAAGCTACATCACAGGCACTCTAATATTTGCTAGATTGATAATTATGAACTGTGAACACAGGGTGGACACATTCCAAGGATCTGCCATGTTACTGATGGTTTTGGGCAGTTTGTATGTTTTACTTCCATAGGTACTGTAATATATTTTAGTGTAGTCAACCCTAAAACCACCCACAGAGTAGATAAAAGTGTTAAGTGGCTTCAAGTCGTAGTTTGTTGGTTTTAGGAAGAATGTAGATCACCACATTTCACAGCGAGAATGCTCAGAATATGCGTGCGTTGTAAGCCGGAAGCTTGTATTTAAGGACAGTAGGTTGTCGGTACTTAGGAACAACCTGCTCACCTCGTCTTCCTTCAAACACATCACTGATTTCTCTTAAGAGCAAGGACATGTCATTCAGCTGAGATTCCCAAGCCTCACAGAATACATCCAGATTTTCTTTTGCAATTTTACTGGAAGGATGCAATGTCAGAGTTTCGGCAGCAGAAATTATCTGAAGGAAACAAAACAGGCTTTGTCATACACATACAATTGTGTATCAGCATCCACCTCCACAGGATAAAAGATAAGCTGCCTCTCATTTGTATTTAAAAAGGCTGTATAGCATTTGCTAACAAAGCTTTTTTAAAAAATAGGGTGCTTTCATAGGGAATACTATTGTACTATATATTGTATTGAGTGACTGGCAGTTTTAAACTAAGTAAGCTGAGAGAATATAACTGTATTATAAAAAATCTTACTTTCAAGAAGATTTTGAAAAGGATTATTACTTTTATTCTTCTGATGTAGGGAAGGTCTTCCAACAGAGTGAAATGGCTTTAAAGAAGCACTTTACTGATTATACTGTCAGGAACAGTTAATGTGAATCTAGTATCATAAATCATGCTGGTCATGATTATTGTTTATTAAACACAATTACCTATCCAGAACTTTCTTTGAAGAGATTTTTTTTGTTTTGCTACCTAAGTATTTAGGAAGTCTGTATGTATGTTGAACTTAATAGTTAAAAAATATTTTAATATTATTATTCCATGCCCAATATACTTTTTCCATTATGAAATTGATCTATTTTCAAATATTGATGGAATATTGACCTATTTCCACATGATAACAGTACATATTATGGACAAAGTTTTCAGTTTCTGGCACCTGAAGCTAAAGGATTTGAAACAGAATTGAAAAATTCAATTGGAGCAAATAGTCATGTAAAATTATAAATACCTGAGGCCCAGTCACATGAAAAGTATCTTCGGCATGGAGACAAGTAATTTCAAGTGGTTCTGTTCCAGAGACATGTCTCAATAGATGGCACATCTATACAGAAACAAAAGAATCCAACATAATAATAAAACCTAAGTATGCATTGTGGAATTCTTATGGAACATATATGGTGGATACCAACTGAATCTTTTTAATATACAGGAATGAACCCGAGATTTTTTTATTTATTTTATTTATTTTTAATTACATTTATATGCCGCCCTTCTCCGGAGACTCAGGGCGGCTTACAGTCTATGGAGCACCATGCTAGGTGCTCGGCAATAGCCTTCATTCCATTGTATATGCCTGCTTATTACTAGGGCTTTTGGCCGCCCCAAGCGGCATTTTTACAATTCAGGTTTATTCTTGGTAGAAAGCTGGACATCTGCCTGACATCTAAGCTGACATCTGACAATCGTTTGTCATCTGAACTCCTGTCTCTCCAATCTTGACCTTTCAATCATCCTAAATAAGCCAAGAGACATATGGCTGGGGCAAAGACTGAAAGGAAGTAGTCAAAACTAGGAAAACTCCTCCATGAAATTCTACTTCTTGCTATTTTTTTTAAAAAGATATTCGATGATATCTGGAATCAATTTCACCCAGGATTGTTAAGAATCAGGTGGCATACCAGTTTAATAAATTATTGTTTCTGTTATTGATATTATTATTTTGTTCCATGAGCATGCTTACTTCTCCTTTTGAATCAATGGTATGAAAAATATGGTAGGATTGGTACAACAACTTCTGTTTTAGAAATCAATCAGCTGTTGGTTTTAAGAACAGATACCCCAAGTCTCCAAGCAGCTTTCATCAGAATGGTGTTCTGAAGAATAAAACAGTAGCACAAACACAGCACCTCAATTCCAAAAATCTGAAGATTTTCTGTGAATACCTTCTTGTCAACTCGTAAATCATTCCTATGCCTGTTTCCTAGTTGCCATAAAGAGGAGGGGAAAGGAGGGGAAAGGCCTGAGGGAGCAGTGCAGCAGATGAAGGCCAGAAGCACATTCCATGCTTATCTTGTGGAGATTGTAGCTTAGGCTACTGGATCTTCTGCCCTTCAAAATCCTTCATTGGAGAGTCTGATTGATGATACCCAGCCCTGAATGTGTTTCATTGGAGAATCTGATTTATGACACACCCAGGGAGGTGGGGAGAAACAAGGTCATAGGTGATAGTAAATTACATGTCTCAGAGTTGGCTTCATACGGGTTAGTGCCGGACATGTTGATCCTAATAAATCTTTTAGACTCTTTTGAAGCTTGGCACAAGGCTCATGATTTAATTAGGGCAATCATTGGAACCCTGACAGTTCACTTATCGGGGATATTCCTTTTTACTTACTTGGGTGAAGGGGAGAGACTGAAGTTGGTTTTAAAATAATATGGTGGGGTAAGTATAAAAAAGTGGGGTGGTCCAGGATAAAAATTAAATGTAAATACAAAGTAAATACAGCTCATCTGATTATTCCCTATGCTAATAGTAACTCCTGACACATTGAAATTGCAATTCAGCAATATTTTTTTGAAGAGAATGAAGATCGGGGACACATATATGACCACTGAAAAGGTATTCCTGCCTAAGGGACATGATCAGCCACTCAAATCTCCTAGCCAACTGCAGTAATTTTTATGGTAGCAAACAATTACTAATACCACTATTAAAGAAAAAAAAATGACAATTTTAATGAAGTACCCCAAATAAGCAGAATTTAGGTCATCTTTTTTTAATATAACCCAAACTTACTTCGATCAATTGGTCTTTCTGTTCAGAGAGCTTATAGCTATGCTGTGCAATAGCTTCTATATTTCCTTCTGCTCCAGAGACTTTCAGCGCTTTCAAAACAAGGTGATCAGAATGAAACTTTATCAAGTCTGCTGCGACAGATATTGCTGCAATCTGGAGCTTTGATATTGGAAAAATTAACACAAAAACAATGGGAATTTGGAGTTAGTTATTTCCAGGCACTTAGAACATTTATACAAAAGCCAGGGATGTTTTTATTTTGGAACTTGGCATAGCTGTTCAACATTGTTTTGGTGGACAACTAAATTAAAAAAAAAAACAAAGTTAGTGACACGGCCGTTAAGTGAAACTGGTTTCCCCATTGACTTTGCTTGTCAGAAAGTCACAAAAGGGGATCACATGACCCTGGGATACTGCAGCCATCATAAATACAAGTCAGTTGCCAAGTGTCTGAATTTTGATTACCTGACCGTGGGGTTGCTACAACGGTCATAAGTGTAACTGACTGGTCACTGTTCTAACTTTGAATGGTCGCTAAATGAACTGTTGTAAGTCGAGGACTATCTGTATTAAAAAATCTCAAACACGTGTGGTTGATCTGAAGTAGTAATTGTTCAAAGTAGAAAAAATATGAACCAATATAGGGCTTATAGAGCAAAGTATTTCCAGTTTGAATTTACTAAACCATTTATCATTTCCCTTCTGGATGCTGGCATCCTATTAGTCCCGTTAGTCCTACATATCAGCAAATGATTATATTATCTGATAGGCAGAGGTCTTGGATACAGACTTGAAAACTGCTTCCTGAAAACAACAGTATTAATTTAAAAAATATCACAAGTATCTAACCCTCATGGTCCAAAGATATATATGAAAAAATGTGGGCGACACTATAAAAATCTAAAAAGGCTTGCACTATTTATTTTTATTTGATTTGATTTATTTTGTCAAACAATTATTAGATAACAGGTATAAGTATAAACATAGTTATAAATACATGAAATGGATACGAATAAGAAAAAAAAGAAACAATAGGACAGGAACGGTAGGCACATTTTGGTGTGCTTATGCACGCCCCTTACAGACCTCTTAGGAAAGGGATGAGGTCAATAGTAGACAGTCTAAGGTTAAAGTTTTTGGGGTTTGGGGAAGAAACCACAGAGTCAGGTAGAGTATTCCAGATATTGATCACTCTGTTGCTGAAGTCGTAATTCCTGCAATCAAGTTTGGTGCGGTTTATCTTTAGTTTATATCTATTTTGTGCTCTTGTATTGTTTTGGTTAAAGCTGAAGTTTCATTGATAGGTAGGACATTGCAATATATAATTTTATGTACTATACTTATATCAAATCGAAGGCGGCATAGTTCTAGGCTGTCTAGGTCTAAAATTTCAAGTTTGGTGGCATAAGGTATTCTGCTATGAGTAGAGGAGTGGAGGACTCTTCTTGTAAAATACTTCTGGACTTTCTCAATTGTATTAATATCAGATACAGTATGTAATGTGGATTCCAGATTGATGAGCTGTATTCAAATATTGGTCTAGCAAATGTTTTATATACTCTAGTTAGTAGAGTGATATTACTGGAGAAAAAGCTACACAGAATTAGGTTAACAACTCTTAATGCCTTTTTGGCTATGTAGTTACAGTGGGCTCTAGCACTTAGATCATTTGAGATGAGTACTCCAAGGTCCTTGATAAAGTTTGTGTCATCAACAAGGTCTTGACTATTCAGCTTGTATTTTATTTTTTTGATTTTTTTTTTGCCAATATGCAAGACAGAGCATTTACTTGTTGAGATCTGAAATAGCCATTTGTTTGACCATTCTGACACACAGTTGAGGTCTTTTTGAAGGGTAGCAGCATTGTCAGTGATGTTGAATAGCTTTACATCATCAGCGAAAAGAACACAGTTGCTCTTAATATAATCACAGAGGTCATTAATATAGAGTATGAAGAGAGTTGGTCCTAGAACACTGCCTTGGGGGACACCACTGTTGACAGGTACAGGATTTGATAGGATGCTCCCAATTTTGACCATTTGTTGCCTGTTTGACAGGAATGCTTCTATCCAGTTATGCAGGTATCCAGAGATACCATAAGACCTTAATTTTAGGAGTAGTTTGTCGTGTACCAGTGAATCAAAGGCTTTACAGAAGTCTATGTAAATTGCGTCAATTGCTTTGCCCTGATCAAGTTTTGTAGTCTATATGTTTTTACAGTGCAAGAGCTGCAGATTAGAGGACAGTTTTCTTCTGAAGCCAAACTGTTTGTTAGAGAATAGGTTGTTTGTCTCTAAGTGGAGGATAATGGATTGGTTAATAATTGATTCCATGACTTTACAGGTGACGCAGCATAAAGAAATCGGTCTGTAATTTTCAACTAGGCTGGGATCTCCCTTTTTGAAGATGGGAATCAGAAGTGATATTCAGCAGCTTCTGACCAGTTCTGGAGAACCGGTAGCGGAAAATTTGAGTGGTTCAAAGAGCCGGCAAATCCCACCTCTGACTGGATATTTTACAGTATCCTTCCCCTGCCACACCCACCAAGCCACGCCCACGGAACCGGTAGTAAAAAAATTTGAATCCCATCACTGATGGGAATGACTGTGGCTTGTGACCATAGATTTGGCAAGGAGCTGGTCCTGAAAGATTTTTTTAAAAGGAGTCAGAATATTTATAACATTTCTGTTAGGGGTAGGTTTTCTATGAATTGCAGGCTTCCAGCAAAACAGAAAATGTGGGCAGAATTCACTGAAATAGGTCTCATAATTTATTAAAATATTTTAAATGCAGAATTTTGATTATTTTGACACATAATTGTAGTGTTCTTCTTCAAGCATTGTTTGTTCATATTATTGTTCATAATTCTTGCAATGTTATTTGCTGCTACAAACAACTAATCTGCCAGAAGCAAGAAGAAGATTAAGAAAGGATAACCCCCACTTTATCCTTGCTCTCCTTCCAGGAGGGAATTAAGTAATCTGGAATAAAACCAAAAATATGCTAAATAATCTATGGGGGCAGAAAATTAGATTTATAAGAGGCTTCGTCACAAATTCAGAGGATTTCCATAGAAATTCAGAGGATTTCCAATTCTACAACCAGCCTTAGAATTCTCTCTAATTCTAAAAAACAACAATGGTGGGTAATACAACTGTTGTACTCTAAGGACTGTAACGCTAAACTGCTTCTCTGCTTTTGCTCTTTTCTTAAACATGCCCAGTCATGTACAGTTTGGGAAGAGACTGTTGCTCAGTAGTACATACTTTGCATATAGAGATTATTATGTTCAAATCCCAGGGTCTTCAACAAAAATTAACACTTGCTGGGAACAAAGACATCTGCAAGATCCAATGCTTTTGTCAAAATGTGATAAATGTACAAAAGGGACAGAGTTTCAATTGCAACCTTGTTTTCATCACTTGACACACCCACTCACTAATGTCTCTTGTTGGGGAAGTTCTCTCTGTGGATAAAAGCGATTTTGAGAGTAATCTTGGATAAATGCTCTTTGCTTGTGAATTGTTATATCCCTTTTTTGAGAATTTTCTATTTCTTTCAGTCTAGCCATCAGTTTGTAGCAATCAAGGTCGGAGGGACTTTGAAGGCCACAGCAAAGGCTGATACACTACCCACATAAACTGGAGTATTAAAAGTGAATTGTTATGAATACAAAGCAGGTAGATTCTGAAATAATACCAAACAATTCGTATTCCCGCATGAAAATTATGCCAGCAGGCTTCATCTCAAAACAACCTGCTGATTAAATGGCAAAGTCAGACAGTTGGAAACACTGTTATATCATTATATATCTACTGAGATTATAATAATTCATTTTGAGGAAGTTACACATAACTCTAAAATATATTCCAGATTATACTGAGTTCTAACTTACCTCTCTTTGAAGCTCATTCATGCACTGGCACGTTTTTAGAATGGATATTTCCAAGTCCTCTGTGACATCTCTTTTCTTCTGATTTTGCTAAAGAAAAATAATTTCAAATTCCATAAATTCATGACTTTAAGCCATTTGCTCTTTTAAATAAAATATTAAAATAAAACAGTAATTTTATCCGGAAGAAAGGCTCACTGACCCTTCAAATGTGGCTTTGAAAATATATGCCTAAAATAGAGATGCATAAATTTTACATTAGTTCATATATCATGCTGAACATGGTTTAATCATAGTTTGTTGAATAAGAAACAATTGACTGATTTACACAATGTGCTGAACAATACGCTAAGCTAAAATCAAACCAGTTTTTGGTTTAGTGCAATATAAGAACTCAATAAATTTCCATATGAATAATTAATCACAATAATCAATTTTGTTCCTATTTAGCAAAATTTGTCCTGAAATATATTGTTGCTATGACAAACCTGTTGCTTGCAAGTTTAGCTGGATTAATGCATCACACTAATCCAGTGTTTGCTTACATAGTTTTCCAAACCGTAATAGTTGTGTTCATACATCATAGTAACCAAAACCAAATGAAGCATACTTTAACTTAGGGAAACATGTGATGCCAACCATTGTAATTTGTAAATTCTGGCTTTACAGATGGCATACAGAAAGATATACTACTCTAATGTATAGTATTTTGTAAAGCCAATAAATAGATTTGTTAAGCAATACTGCATAGACAGGTAGGTTATGATCTATTGTTCAGCAACCATTCAAACTAGTGATGGCACTAAACAAGTAGTATTTATAACAGAGTTTCAGCTATTGAAGTGTTTTCATGGTCATATGTTTGTTATCTAGGTGTTTGGTGCCCTGCTCACAGTTATAACATCATAATGAGCCACAGTCATGATCACAATTTCTAATGTTCCCTACTGGCTTCCCAACAAAGATGATGGAGAAGCTGACAGGATATCAGCTTACGTACTGACCCATGTGGTCACTGTTTAACAATGACAACTGGGACTGCAAGAACTGTTGAGGTGAAGTGAAATGGTCATGTGGCAGAACACTTTATAATCATTTAGCTTAGCAATGGCAATTTTGTTCCCAATTTTAATCTGAAGGCTCACCTCTATTTCAGTTCTACATGATTTCAATTTCTTCCCTACATTTTGAGAAAATTTAAATCTTTAGTTCTCCACATGTATTGGGTTTAATGTTTTCACATTGCCCATATTAGCTGAGAGTAGTGGGTGCTATTGTCCCACTCTCTATAAAGATCACTGAAGGATAAATTACAACAGTAAACAATAGTAGCGTAGCAGAGGACAAATATGTACTATATATATCTTTTTCTGAATCTGACTATTAATGACAGGAGAAAAGTTGCATTCATAAAAGGAATTATATTGAGATTTTGTTCTGATTTAGATAAACATTTGTAAAATCCGATTTTAAATGGCAAGGGTGGATTATTCCATAGAATCTGCAATACAGGGATGATACACGTTATCTTGTAGAGTGTATAAGCTGATTTAGTATCGGTATTAGTTCTCAAACCAACTGAGAAAAAAGTGTTTCTTACAGCACTGATCCAGGCTGACACCAACTGCTCCAATTCCATCTTCGCTTGCTTGGAGAGCTCCAAGATGCGTCCCCGTGTTTCATGGCTTGTATAAGCAGAATCAGTAAAATCTTCTGTGAGTTCAAGGACAAGACGCAGCAATGCTCTAAGATTCTCCTTTGGCAGAAGATAAAGGTTTTCTCGCAGACCTTCCACCTTATTCTGAAAAGAGAGGAAAGGGATACACGATATACTAAAAAGAAAGCAAAAACAATTGAAATACCAGCGCAGTTACAGTATGCCAGTTAGGAGAAAAGTTTAGAATCAAAGCTCCCTTCCATCACTTGACCTAAAACAGTGATGGCTAACCTTTTCAGCACCAAGTGCCCAAAGAGCATGCACACCCCCAAAATACAATACACGTGCGCATCCCCATGCATGCATGCACATCCATGCCCCCATGCATGTGCGCACATCCCTTGCACATGCACCCAGCCCCCGTGCTTGTGCGCATATCCCCCATCACCAGAGATGGGATTCAACCAGTGTTACTACCAGTTCGGTAATTACATTTTGCTGTGTGCGTGTGTAATGCACGATCAGCTGTGCCACCTAAACAGTTGATAAGCGCTGTGTGTGAGTGCGCAGCGTTTGAAAAACCACTTTTTTGCTGCTTTTTCAACCTCAGCTGTGCCGTGCAAAGCAGTTGAGGTTGAAAAAGCTGGAAATAAAGGTCCGTTAACAGTCCAGGTGGGTGGGTGGGTGAGCCAAACAGCAGCAGACACAGAACCAGTTCTGTGTCTGCTGCTCTTCAGAGCTACCGGTTCTATAGAACCGGGCAAAACCGGTAGCATCCGACCCCTGCCCATCACAGACCTAAAACAAGCCACATATTCTCAGCCTCCCCACCTGTAATAGATCTAATTGTTGTTATTATGTATTCCATCCTAAGCTATTGCTTAAAAATCTTTTAATTGAATTTAAGATGACATCTCAATGTCTTTATGCTGACTATGCACATCTCACGATTGAGATTCACGCATCAGAGACAGTTAATTTGGTGTCTTGCCAATGTTTGGGCTAACTGCTGGTTAGGACTGTGATGAGTCGGGGTTCAAAAGATTCAGAAGGCATCAAGTTTCCCAGCCTCAAAATACATGTACATGTTTTATTTCTACTACAGTTTACAATTAGAGCAGCAGTAGGAAAATGTAAATCTTTTATAAATAGGACCCATGTCTTACACATGGGTGAGAGAAACACCCACATCCTGCTGCATTCTTTTCAGAATACAGAAAGGATAACGGACTTCAGTGAGATAATTTCATTTCCCACATGGCAATAACCTACACACGACCATCTACGTAAAATGGCTGATATGAATAGGGAATTTACCAGATGATATTTGTGCAAAGCAGCTTTCCAGGTGATCTGTCAAGTTTTCATATACCCGCCTCCCCTCAAAAGTTGGGTTGAAACAGGCAAAATTGCAAGAAAAATAATTCATAGTGGTCCCGTGAGATATAACACTAAGAAGATTATATTATAGAAAAGCCATTCAGATAACATGTGTTAGTTGTATAGTAATACTTACTACAAGTAGTCCTTGGCTTATAATGGCTCATTTAGTGACCATTCAAAGTTACAATGGCACTGAAAAAAGTGCCTTATCACCATTTTTCACCCTTACTCTGTTCCTAACTTATTAACTGCAGGAATTCACTTAACAACTGTGACAAGAAAGGACGTTAATTGGTGCAAAACCTACTAAACAAATATCTCACTTAACCACAGAGGTTTTGGGCTCAATTGTGGTTGTAAGTCAAAGACTACCTGAATATAGTTTTGCCATTTTTAATACAAATTAGAAGTTATCAGCATATTGGGTTGGAGTTATGAGTACATTTCTGTTTCAGCAAATAGGGTCAACTATCTAGTAGTCTACGTTTTATCCAACATTATCTACCTTTTTAGTGAACCACCTCCACCAAGATATAGACACATTCTCCTCTAGGAATTATCATATTTCAGCCATACATAAACAGGGAGTTTTTAGTTCATAAAATCCTGGATAGATTATGAACAAAGTGTACTGAAAAGTCTTGAACATACTTAAATATTTGAAAATCACTTGAAAGTTCAAATCTAAACCAGTGGTGGTATTCTATTAGTTCTGCCAGGCCAGTAACGCCAATGAGCAGCGGAGACCGAACCTGCTGTTGGGCCCACCCACCTGCCCAGGCTCCCATATTCACCTTTATTCCCTGCTTTTGAAGTACAGCTGCCTTGCGTGGCATAGCAGAGTGCTACGCAGCAGCCGCTGAAGCAACAGGAAGAGTGCAGGCTTGCAGGAAGTGAGTTGGAATGCCACTATGCCTGCGCAAAGTGCGCATCTGATACACAGCACACACAAAATATGTGCACGCGCACAAAGTGCACCCACCAAGCCACACCCACCGAACCGGTAGTAAAAATCTTTGAATCCCACCATTGATCTAAACCAATGAAATGTTGCATCTAGAATCCTACCTTAAATTCCTTGATGCCAGTATAAATGCTCATTGGGCCTGATTCATTTTCTCCATTGGGCCGAGTGTCTGCTACAATCTCTATAACTTGTTCCAAAGCTAGTCTCATTCTGTGGAACACTGCTCCTTTGTTAACACGGGCAGATTCACAATCAGGATGCCTTAAACAGGTCTAAAAAAAAAAATCAATAATTTGAGGGGGAGGGGGAGAAACAATAAGCAAGCAGGTAAATAAAAATACATCAACACTATTTGGATCTTTCTGTGCTATTTACCAAGGTGAATCCCATTAATATGTGTGTGTATGTGTGTGTCGCCCCGCCTTGGGCAAATCAGCCAAGGCTGCTTATCAGTTTCATCAGTGAATCAGCCACTGCATTTGTCAATGGTGTCCCTCTGAAAGCTTTCCAGTCTCTAGACATGTTGACTGATGTGGCTTTAGTCAATGCTGTCCCCATGTGTTCTGGAGAGCAGCTCTCAAATCTTTTGCTTTGCTGATAACAAACAGAAAAAATGAGTTACCTTGGAAGCAGTGAGAAGCATCATGGTACATTTCTCAAGAATAGATCTAGCAGCTGCCATTTTAGCTTTCTTCTTTTCATCTTTCAGATCCTAAGGAAAGAAAAGCAAAACCTCCTAATGGATACAAATAATTCTTGGCAAAGGGAAGTACAGGACAACTACCAAAAATCAAAGCATGTCATATCTTTTAATTATTAAAAATAAAAAAGACAAGACGCCTGACAATGATATATGGAGAGAAATTTGGGCAGCTTTTCTGTTGCTTCTGAACTATTAGATTCATGTGGATTTCGTGCTCCGTTCCCAAGCGCCCCATAGGCACCCAAACACTTTTCATCCGGTCAGAGAAATGGCGGAGCCTCGAATCTCTCATCGAGATCTCATATTAAGACTTACCTTGTGGCGATAGGGGCGGCGAAATCTTCGTATTTCTCCGCCCTTATTGCGTCAGCAGAAAATCGGCCTGCCGCCCTGTTTAGAGTGACCCGCTCTCTACTTGAACCGAGAGCGCGGGATGACCTCTTGCAGGGTAGGGCGGAGGAGTTTTCCCGATTTCTGCATGATAAACTCAGATTCGGGAGGGGCTTGACTCCAATTGGATGGTCCCGGGGGAGGTGTCCGGGGCAGGTCTTGTGAGTGTTATCTGGGGGGAGTTCGATCCTGTGACCGCCGAGGGTGTGGACAGGTTGCTGAGGGGTCTGAATGCCACCACCTGTTTATTGGACCCGTGCCCTTCCTGGCTGGTTTCGGCCGCCAGGGAGACAACACGAGGCTGGCTCCAGGGGATTGTCAACGCTTCTTTGAGAGAGGGGGTGCTCCCTGCCGCCCTGAAGGCGGCAGTGGTGCGCCCCCTCCTCAAGAAGCCTTCCCTGGACCCAGCTATTTTAAACAACTATCGTCCGGTCTCCAACCTTCCCTTTGTGGCGAAGGTTGTTGAGAGTGTGGTGGCACGTCAGCTCCCCCAGTACCTGGAGGAAGCTACTTACCTCGATCCGTCCCAATCGGGCTTCAGGCCTGGACATAGCACTGAGACGGCATTGGTCGCGTTGGTTGATGATCTCTGGAGGGCTCGTGACAGAGGGTTCTCCTCTGTCCTAGTCCTATTAGACCTCTCGGTGGCTTTCGATACTATCGACCACAGTATCCTGTTGCGACGGTTGGAGGGGTTGGGGATTGGTGGAACCGTCCTTCGATGGTTCTCCTCCTTCCTCTCCGACCGTTCGCAATTTGTGTTGGCGGGGGGGGGGGAGAGGTCCACCTCTAGGCCCCTGCTTTGTGGGGTGCCTCAGGGGTCGGTCCTCTCTCCCCTCTTGTTCAACATTTATATGAAGCCGCTGGGCGAGATCATCCGTGGTCTTGGAGTGAGGTGTCATCTATATGCAGATGACACCCAGTTGTACATCTCTACTCCAGACCACCCCAACGATGCTGTGGGGGCTATGTCCAGGTGCTTGGAGGCCGTGCGGGATTGTATGGGCGGGAACAGGCTTCGGCTCAACCCATCCAAGACCGAGTGGCTGTGGTTTCCGGCGCCCCGATATAGCC
The DNA here is from genome assembly GCA_023653725.1 of Bungarus multicinctus. Classification (NCBI taxonomy): domain Eukaryota; kingdom Metazoa; phylum Chordata; class Lepidosauria; order Squamata; family Elapidae; genus Bungarus; species Bungarus multicinctus. The sequence goes on from CM042846.1 coordinate 10,073,428, forward strand.
AGCTGACACCTTTGCTGGCTATCGGGGGGGAAGTTCTGCCCCCCGCAGAGAGGGCTCGCAACCTGGGTGTCCTCCTGGATGTACGGCTGTCGCTTGAACATCACATCGCGGCCGTCTCCAGGGGGGCGTTTCATCAGATCCGTCGGATCTACCGGTTGCGGCCCTTCCTGGATCGGGACGCCTTGCGCACGGTCACTCAGGCCCTTGTCACCTCTCGCCTGGACTATTGTAATGCCCTCTACATGGGGCTCCCCGCGGGGAGCATCCGGAGACTCCAGCTGGTGCAAAATGCAGCCGCGCGGGTGATTATGGGGGCGTCGCGTAGCGCCCATGTGACGCCTCTCCTGCGCGAGCTGCATTGGTTGCCGGTGGCTCTCCGGGTTCGCTTTAAGGTTCTAGTTTTGACCTTTAGGGCGACCCATAGCATGGGACCAGGTTACCTCCAGGACCGCATTCTGCCAGTGATCTCCAACAGGCCGGTGCGTTCCCACAGAAAGGGTCTGCTCCGGGTGCCATCGGGCGCTATGTGTCGTCTGGCGGCGCCGAGGGGTAGAGCCTTCTCTGTGGGTGCCCCCGCCCTCTGGAATACTCTGCCACCGGAGCTCCGTACCGGCACGGACCTGAGGGCCTTCAGGCGCGCGTTGAAGACCTGGCTCTTTGAGCAGGCCGGCCTGGGCTGAGATAATGGTTTTAATTTGGTCTCCATAGCATTTGATTTTAAATTGGGGTTTTAAGGGGGGGGCGGGGTCTTTTTAGTCTCATTTATCAGCCGATTAATTTAATACTTTTTAATTTTTGTATATTTGTGGGTTTTAGATGGGCTGTACACCGCCCTGAGTCCCCTGGGAGAAGGGCGGTATATAAATTTAAATAATAAATAAATAATAAATAAATAAATTTGCCAGCAGGCAAAGCTTCGTCTCCCTCTGGGCAAAAAGTGCACGGCAGAGGTATGGGGTGGGGTGAGGGAGGCAGGCGATCTTTAGCTCCATTTCGAAGCATCCCATCTGCAAGCAGATAAAGCTTCAAGTCTCCATCATTTCTCCATGCAGGCGAAAAATGTGTCTGCCCTGGGAAGCCCTGTAAGCCATTGCAGCCACGGGCAAGCAGATGGTGGAAGAGAGCGGCCGGCCAGCCAGAAAATAAGATATTCCCCCCAAATAAGACCTAATGGGTCTTTTGGTTAAAAAAAACAAAACAAAAGCTGACTTATATCAGGGAAACATGGCATCACTGTTTATTAGTCATTGATGAAGATATTAATTTTGCCTAATTCTTAGAATTCCAAATACAGTGAGAATGACAGCTGAAATAGCTTCAGTCAGTAAAGGAGACATGTCTCATTTCTCTGATTTAATAAAATGAAACACTCCACAGATATAACCCAAGCATTTTCTTTTACAAAATAGGAGTTACAGACAACGAATTCAAAAGGTTTAACAATTTAGACGTAAAAAAGATTTGGTTGCAACAGAATTAAGGGAGCTGTCTGTTAGTGTAGAACAATTAAAGGAATGGTTTGTTAGTCTAGACCAGGAGCAGGAAAAGTAACCATACTTTTCTACCACTTTCTTCAAGGTAGACAGCAGCAGAGGGCAAGGCAACAATGCATGTCCAAAAGATCTGGAACATCATTTCCCCCCCAATATTGGAACTAGATGGAGGGCTTTCTCTTTGCTCAAGTAACATTAGTGTCTTATGCCAGTCAGAAACATTTCATTTTGCCATAAAAATCAAGGTGCTTTTCTTCAGTATAGTAATTTGCTGGCAAATTCTGGCAGGCAGTCTTAGGCGCTCAAGTGGGAAGCTACTTGCAGACTTCTCACCAAGGTCTACATGCTGAGGAAGAATTTCTGCTGGCCCAGCAATCTATTTATGAACATTTTCCCACTGATGGTCAGTCAGCATTCCATACTACTCAGGCTATTGCAGAGGTTTTGTTTTTTATTTAACGATGGCAGTTTCCCAGCGTATTTCTGCTTTATTTTTTCCTTTCGTACTTTTGCAAATGTTGGGTCATCCAGGATTGCCAGTGCTTCACAGTTGGGAGGAAACACTGCTGCTGTGGCTCAATTAGTGCTGAGACTAAAAGTCCCTAGTATTACTAAAATCAGTGGTATTCTGCCTTTTACCCTGACAGCTGAGATGGGATCTCACTGATCCGAAGTACTTTTATGTCTTACAATACTTAATAAATTGCAGGTTGGATGCACACATTATAAACACCAATTGTAAGTTTTTAACCAGGTGACTATTTTTTCTGAAGGAGGCAGAATTGAGAATGAGGTAATTTTTGTAATGCTTTCTGCAAAACATTGAATGGATACTTTTATGCAGCACTTACATTTTGTCGCTCTCCAGTTAAATGGGCAAATTCTACCATTTCATTTCCAAATTGACTGAATATTTGCACAAATTCCTGAAAACTGCTCACTTTCTCTAATTGTTCCATTGTCATAAGGACCTGTCAAATATGTTGAAAAGAAACCATGAATCACTGACAAGACAAATTTAGAATTTCTCAAAATCAGTTATTGTTTTCTATTTTTCTATTTTAAGATGCAACCAATTCTGCATGGCCATACAGTCAAGATTTATGTACTCTTTCAATACACAATGCAGTTTAACTTTATGTATTACTGGATGAAAGGCTTATTTATTGCTCCCATAATGGCTATACATATCTATAATGTATTATCTGGCTAAAGTTTAGCACTTAGGTTTCCTATTAATAAGAAAATGTATGTACATACACAAAGACAAACACACACACACAATGACCTTGGAGTGAACTCCAATGCCAGTTAAAATATTAAATTATCACTTCCATAATATACAATATAAAACTGTATGCAATCACTGTTCATAAAATCATAATTACCTTGTTTCTAGAAGCTATAATTTGCTTAATAATTATTATGTCAGCCAGAACCAATACTTTTGTAACTGAGGAAAGCAAGAGTCTTGCAGCCTTTATCACTCCTGTTTTGTCTGTAAAAATTGTTATCTGGCCATCAGATTCTGGACGATCCAAGGTTGCAATGTCTGTGAGCTGTGCAATTGTCTCACCTATAAGCAAAAAGTAGTTAGTTCAGCCTTGCTCCAAAAACACAATCAACTGGTAAAATCCGTATTTTACAAAAGAGAATATAGGTCAACATAAGTGGTGCAGCAAGAGAATTTAAAATTCTATGCATTATCTATCATATTCTATGCATGTGATGGTGACAATAGTTACCACAAGACGTGGTGCTGGCTACCAGCTTGGCTGGCTTCAAAAGTATTGGGCCAGTTCAGGGAAATCAGGGGGATAATAGTGATTAGCTTTGATAGCAGTGTAACTGCCTCTGAAGGCCACCTGCTGGAATCTAATGGGCTTCCTTGCACAATGGGGGACCACTATGAAAAGAGACTGCTGGATTTAATGCGCTACTGTTGGATACGGTAGGATGTTGCTTATGTTCTAGAAGGAAGTAAGCTTGTTCATCTTTATTTTAAAACATTTGTAGCTAATGGCTAATTACAATAAGTTTAATAAATAAAAGCAAAGCTTCTATAGTGCCATAGTGCGTTCTTTCCTTAAAAGCTCTTTGCTCATCTTTGAGACTGAAACCACATTTTCTGGAAATTAGATCCCTAGCTATTCTTTGACCATAATAACTAATAATCTAAAATATACTACAGTATGTAATGTCACTGCTTTCATTTTCATAATCTTCTTCAATGACTATGATTTGGGGACCAAGGAAACTCATTAATGTTACAGCATTATGAAGTATGGAAATTTACTGAGTAGAACACATTAATATAAACCTGTTTAATATATATACATAGTCCTTGACTTACAACCACAACTGAGCCCAAAATTTCAATTGCTCTATGAGACTGTTAAGTGAATTTTGTCCTTTCTGGCCACAGTTAAGTGAATGTAATAAGAGTTAGTTAAGTGAATGTGGCTTCCCCATTGACTTTGCTTATCAGAAAGTCGTAAAATATGATCACATGATCCCAGGACACTGCAACCATCATAAATATGAGCCAATTGCTAAGCAATGAATTTTGATCATGTGATTGTGTGATCAAGAGGATGCTGCAATAGTGGCACTTTTCATGTCACTTTTTTCAATGCCACTGTTAACTTTGAAAGGTCATTAAATGAACTGTTGTAAGTCAAGGACTACCTATATGTCTTAGTTACTCAATTCTTATGCTGACAAAATATGGGGAATGGTGGTGAATCTTTTTTAATTGCCCTATCAATTAGTTCTTCTGTAAACTTTTCATATTTTGAGAAAGAAGCCCATTGTAATCACCGAATGATCCTCACCGAAAAGAATTTGGTCCCATTTTAAGCATGAAGCATCTAGAATATGCCTATCTCACATCACCCAACATTCTGAGACATTAGGAACTGCAATTCATGCTCCAAATAACAACAAATTCGTAATTAAAATTACTGTTTTAAATCACAGCAGAGATTTTTTGAGAACCATGACTATTCCAGAGTTTCTTTGTGTTAATGCTTCCCTACTGAGGTCAACAGTAGGAGTTAATACAATTTCAACAAAACTGGAGATATCTGACGTAAAATAATATCCTGTGGTATTTCTCCAAACATTTAAGAGATTAAAATGCAAGTCTCTGCTGCAGGTAAATTTAAGAGAAGGATTTACTAAATCCAACAGTATAGAAGGCAGCTGGTATTTTTACAGCAAATGATGCCCTGCTTCTCAGGTTCATAAACCTTCACCTACCTGCTTGCTTTGCTTCAATGCAGGCTGCCTTCATTTCTTCTTTCAGCTCTTGGTTTTCATTGGCTATAGCTTCACCCACCATGACAAATTTTCCAACAGCTAGGTTAACCGCTTGGCCCACCTGTTGGACTGCTTTCAATGTCTTATCTGACTTCTTTGGTTTATCCTTATGGTTAATCAGAGTTGTTATCTAAAAACAGAAACAAACGACAGCCAAAACCATGTATTAAATATTGTTTTGGTATCTTTATTTCCAAGAAGTTCCATTCAAAATATCTGAATAGCAGATTATGAAACCCTTTTCCTCTCTCCTTGCCTGGGTTTGGTCAGTGCTAGGATGAGTTCTTCTTTTAATTTTACTTAAATGTTCCTTTTCAGTTTCTTTGAGGTCTTTTAATTTTTGTTATTTGAATAAAGTATGCAATGTTTATATATCAGAATTCTCTCTCTCTCTCCATGCCTTTCCTTGTGTGAGGGAGTATAGTTCAGGCAGAACCCAGCAAACAAACAAAAATCAACATTCAATTAAAATTCTAAGTCTGATAAGCAGAGCAGAAAGGAATATAAAACAAAATAAACTGAAATAAAAGTAATTGCTAACTAAAAAGACATTTATAAAATGTGCTGGGGAGTACCTGTAAAAGGGTGCTTCTGTATTTTCATCAATTTCACCTCTATCCCCTTCCTGCTAGTTCTAAAATGATCGGTAAAATATACCTGCAGATGAACTTCCACAGACTGGCCTCGGTCTTAATCTATTCTGAGTGATAAACAGACAGAGTTTCGGGAAGGCAGATTTATATTAGAAATTGAAATATGTAATAATAGTATATTATAATTGATTGAATTAGATTAAGAAAATGAATATATTTAAATAAAGATGAAATATAATCTTGAAAGACAATAATTATGTTAATGATAATATAACAATTGATAAATGTAATATAAAATATTGATAGAATGGTTATAAATATAAACAAAAAATGTATGATATGATTATGAGCACAAGAGATATGCCCCCAATCGATACGCCGTTGAATGGAAAGATGGTTTTATTTGTTTGTCTTTATCTTTATTACAAAATAAAAAACTTTTCAAAAAAAGATATATACAGTATTAGGGACCATACTATAGTGCTGCAACATCTGCCTTTGTGCTTTTCACTGATTTTAAGGATGCATTCAACTTGATTTAGAAATGATGGATGGAAACTGAACAAGGAGAGATTTAACCTGGAAATAAGGAGAAACTTTCTGACAGTGAGAACAATCAACCAATGGAACAGCTTGCCCTCGGAAGTTGTGGGAGCGCCATCACTTGAGACTTTCAAGAAGAGATTGGACTGCCATTTGTCAGAAATGGTGTAGGGTCTCCCGCTTGGGTGGGGGGTTGGACTAGATGACCTACAAGGTCCCTTCCAACTCTGATTATCTGTTATCTGATTTTCAGGATTAGACTGTGGCACAAACTTAAAACTAGCACAATTGATAAATGTTTCTTTCTACTAATCTAGAGTAAAGATGCTAATCTACTAATAAAGATGCAAGAATGAAAGTCAGGTGCAGTGACCAAGGACATAAAACCAAACCAATATCAATGAGTACAGGAGTAAAACATAATTGTGTGTACCTCCAGCATGGTTTAATGTATACATAAATTCACTTGTGGCTAGTTTAAACAGCCTATACTTTCATCCTCCTCCACTGGGCTAATGGTGTATGAAATTACTACTCTATGGTAATGATGTGGTAGCTTTGTTCTAATAATGAGAACCTCGTGATAAAGTATTCCAAATCTAAAATATCTGTATTTTCCATTCACAAGGTACATTCACAAGCAAATAGGACACACCATCAAACAAATCAGAACTTTTAAATATTTAGGTTTTCCAAACTTCTGAAGCCTAAAATGCCCTTTCTACATATCCCAAAGGGCAGCAATTGGACTCGGCTATAAAAGCTTTCTATTTTACTCAAAATAAGATAGCTCGTTCCAACTGTTGTTAAGTACTTTACAGTTAAGGCTTGCACCAAATTATTGTAGTGGATACAATTGGTTCATACAGCAAGATAGCAAGCAATAAAAGAGAAAATCCAATCCAAATTTTCAAGATAGATTTTCCAGGTCTCACACTATGTCCCAAATACAGCGCTCTAGAAAGAAGCAGAAGTCACTAGAACCTGGTCTTTGGATTGTAATTGTAAATACTGGCTGAAACGATTGAATGATCCAGTTGGATTTGCCCCTTTAATTATAGTAGACATTTTTTTACCCCATCTAGTAAAAACCAACAACAACCCTCTCCCAGATAATCATATTTCTGCAGCTTTTCTTGAGATACCTTTTTTTACCAATGGAGTTAGAACAAGTCAATTCAATTTTAAAACAAAGAAATGTAAACACGGAAGATCAATTGGATTATGTAGTTTGTCCCATTATATATTTAACAACCTATTTACTACAAATCAGCCAGCAACCCAGAGCATTACCCTTAACTCATTACAAGGCACACTCCATGACAGTCTTGAAAGGGAAATATTCTTATACCATACAGAACGAAGGTGGGGTTATTTTGAGCATTTCTCCTACATGTCTTTTTCCCAAAATGAGACGTTTTTAATTGTCTCTATTACATGCTATTTCTTCTCTACCTTATCTCTGTTTTCTGCTGCACAACTGTCCTGCTGTGCTACTTTTTACCTCTATGAAACTTCTTCCGTTTTTTAAATATATAAGAATATTTAATAATGCCATTCCCCCCGCTTTCCTGTAATACGAAATTATACTGTTCAATTCTACTAACCCATTTTGCTGTAAGAAATATCAAACTAGGAATTAGTGGAAGTAAAAGATTGTAAGAATGTCAGATTCAATGAGACAAATTACTGTGTCCCAAATGTATGCCATCCAGAAAAACACAAGCTTGTTCAAAGCGATCACAATACAGTGGCATTCCTGAGGCTATGCAAGACTGCCTCTGTGAATCTTCTGAGTGAGACACAGCCAGGACTAAACTTCTCCAAAACCCTGAAAATGGAAAACCAGACATTTTGTTTTATTTGGTTTGTTTGTCAAACATGTACAAGATAACAAGTATAAGTAAGAACAAAGGAAGTAAATACAGATAAATGGGGACAGTAAGACAGAGACGGTAGGCATGCTGGTGCGCTTATGCATACCACCTTTAAGGACCTCTTAAGAATGGGATGAGGTCCACGGTAGACAGTTTGAAGTTGAAGCTGTGAGGGGTTGAGGCTGTAACAACAGAGTCTGTAGGGCATTCCAGACTTTGACCACTCTGCTGCTGAAGTCGTCTTTTCGAGTTTGGAGCAGTTTACCTTAAGTTTGTATCGATTATTTGCCCATGTATTATTGTGATTGAAGCTGAAGAAGTCTTTGACAGGCAAGATGTTACAGCAGAAAATTGTATGAACTATGCTTAGATCGGACTGCAAGCGGCACAGTTCCAGATTGTCCAGGCCCAAAATTTCACGCCTGGAGGCATAAGGAATTCTATTGTGAGTGGACGAGTGGAGTATTTTTCCACAGGAATATAGGAAACAATCTAGTTTTGGAAAGCTCTGTAGCAACCTCAACTAAAAACTAATATAAATGCTGGATGGATAAAAGAATTAGTTAGCTTGTGGCTAGGTAATGACTCTAAGCTGATCCCTCTTTTTACTCCTCCCTCTGGCTCTGCTAGTCCTTCTCCTACAATAATCAAATGTTTGGAAACAACTAATGTAATTGAAATATTTATAGAAAAAATGAAACAATGGAAGACAGACTTGGTGGTTGGAAATGAAAAAACATACCAACATTAGGAGAGGCATGTTCCAGAATGACTCATTATCAATCCTTATGTGTCATTGCTATGATCCCACTTTCAACAATTTTGAAAAAACAAATGTATCAAACACCAAAAAGTACTAATAAAATCTCACCTTTGATTTATATAGATGACCTAAAGGTTTCTGGAAAATCAAAAATTGAAATTCTGTCATTGACAAATATTGTAAGAATTTTTAGCACAGAATTCGAACAAATAGGGGTAAAATCACGTGCGTGTGTGTATGTCACATTTGTTAAAACTGAACTTTGGGACTTGGGGCAGGAAGACTGAAAGACCTTTGCTTTCTATATTCCTTAAGCGTGGCTAATTGAGACAGTTTGGTGTAGTTAAAGGAAGAGGCTAGAAATTGGGAGACTATGAGTTCTAGTTGCACCTTAGGCATGAAGCCAGCCCTGTGACCTTGGTCCAGTCACTTCTTCTCAGCCTTAGGAAGGCTGCAATGGCAAACCACCTCTGAAATCTTGCCAAGAAAACTGCAGGGACTTCTTCAAGCAATCTCCAAATACAAAAAAAAAAAAAAAAAGCATGGTTGAAGGGACAAATCCTTAATGGAAAGGCTATAAATTTCCTAAGAGGACACACTAGACTAGTTCATGGCAAGATATTCAGTGTGATTGGTGGCAGCCTGTTTCTTGGAGAACCTTTGGAAGGAGGGTTTGCTAATGAGGTTTTTAATTATACCTTCTCTTTATTTGAAACAATCCTTTAGGAATGTTATCTATCATAGCATTTCTTAATATTTTGCTGCCTCGAGCTGTTTTTAACTGCAGACAGCTATGCAAATTCATCAAAAGGTGTGGTAGATTCTTTCTGTAAAGTAATATTGAATAGGTATTACTGCCACAGGGAGGAGAAATCTGCAGGCCTGAGGCTTATGATTTTATTTGTTCCCTGGGACTCCCTTTAATGTGATTGCAAAAATGTACAGCAGTTCCCTTTTGGGAAACAGGTATAATTGTTCTGTGCATTCAGCATCACCAGAAACTTAAACTGCTGCCCTTATCTCCAAAAGGTTGTCCATTCAATTTAAAACTCACCTTTCTACTCAGAGCCATGATTACAATAACCCTTACATTAACAGGGTTAATTATTTTTAAAAGGAACATATCTGTAAATCTTGTTTAGACAAGTATAGAATTGGATTATTTTGTTTCAAATTATAAAGACACTCTCAAGACAATCCAATTTTGCTGACAACAATATGAAAATGCTTTGCTGTTATTTTCTGGACCCCCTCCCCCCACAAATATTCAGTCTCGCTTACAACTCTAGAAACTTGAAGCAGTCCTTCATTTGAATACTAACATGGGCTGATCAACTGAAATCAAGCAAGGTTGGCTAGTGTCACTGGCACCTCTGGGGCGTATATTTATATGTAAGATTTTTTTCTGGAACAATGAGTAACAAAAACAATCAGGATACATTGTTTGCACTGAACTAAAAGTGGACATGCTTGCCCCTAGCACCGGAACATTCCATTTCATCTAACGACAATGGCCATTGCCTTAGAATTGGAAACATATTCTATTCTCTCTTCTCTCCTGTGATCATGCATTCCAGTTATCCTGAGAGTACTTATATTGTCCTTGAAAAGACATGGGAGTTCAGTTTCACCAAACTCTTACATCCTTCTTTCATCTTTTCTAAACAGCTTCAGTGAGAAATGAGCAACAGTGCATTGCTGATGCTTGCATTTATCTGTATTTATACAGTATTTTCCTATTTCAGGGGGCTTTAGCCAAGTTTGTGCAGTTGGTGGAAATGGAGACAATAACAGTATTATTGGAGTCAGTCTGTGCTATAAGGCAAAATCTTGTTCAGCATGCCTATCTTCAAATGGGGACCAGCAAAATACTCTTCTGCAACTCATAGTGTTGCGTTGCGGGAATGAGACTGAGAGACCCAGTTGATTTTTTCCATTGTTTATTCTCTTCCAAGACTGAGCGGATGCTGTCTGTGGGCACTGGCCGGATGCCGTTCCCTGACACCATGTGGCGTTCGGAGCGGGGGGGGGGGGGGGTTTGCACCCAAGGGAGAGAGAAACATCTGCCGCTACCTAGGATCGAACTGTGAGCCTCCCCAGCATAAGACAGTTCTCTTTGCGGCTAGGGTTATCTATCATCTCTATCTATTGGACCAGATGGAATATGTGCCTACTTCTTAAAAAAGCTATCCATTGCCATAGCTGAACCTCTAAGCATAATCTTTGAAAAATCTTTCAGGATCAGCTCGTTGCCTAACCTATAGTCACAAACCACGGTCATCCCATCTTCAAAAAGGGAGACCCCAGCCTAGTTAAAAATTACAGACCAATCTCCTTATGCTGCATCACCTGTAAAGTCATAGAATCAATTATTAACCAATCCATTATCCTCCACTTAGAGACAAACAACCTATTTTCTAATAAACAATTTGGTATCAGAAAAAAACTATCCTGTAATCTGCAACTCTTACACTGCAAAAACATATGGACTACACAACTCGATCAGGGCAAAACAATAGATGCAATCTACATAGACTTCTGTAAAGTCTTTGATTCAGTGGTACACGACAAACTACTCTGAAAACTAAAATCTTATGGTATCTCTGGACAACTGCATAACTGGATAGAAGCATTCCTGTCAAACAGACAACAAATGGTCAAAATTGGGAGTGTCCTATCAAATTCTGTACCTGTCAATAGTGATGTCCCCCAAGGCAGTGTTCTAGGACCAATCCTCTTCATACTCTCCATAAATGACCTCTGTGATCATATTAAGAGCAACTGCGTTCTCTTCGCTGATGATGTAAAGCTATTCAACACCACAGACAATACCGCTACCCTTCAAAAAGACCTTGACTACGTATCAGAATGGTCAAGCAAATGGCAACTTCAAATCTCAACAAATAAAATGCTCTTTCCTACATATTGGCAAAAAAAATCAGAAAATAAAATAGTCTGAATAGTCAAAACCTTGTTGATGACCCAAACTCTGTCAAGGATCTTGGAGTACTCATCTCAAATGACCTAAGTGCTAGAGCCCACTGTAACTACATAGCCAAAAAAGCACTAAGAGTTGTTAACCTAATCCTACGTAGCTTTTTCTCTGGTAATATCACACTGCTAACTAGAGCATACAAAACATTTGCTAGACCAATACTCGAATATAGCTCATCAGTCTGGGACCCACATTACATATCTGATATTAGCACAGTTGAGAAAGTCCAGAAATATTTTACAAGAAGAGTTCTTCACTTCTCTACTCGTTGTATGCCACCAGACTTGAAATTCTAGACCTAGAAAACCTTGAATTACGCTGTCTTCAGTCTAAATATGGTACATAAAATCATACATTGCAATGACTTACCTGTCAATGAATACTTCAGCTTCAACCATAACAACACAAAGGCACACAATAGATACAAACTCAAGGTTAACCGCACTAAACTTGATTGCAGGAAATACAATTTCAGAAACAGAGTGGTCAATGTCTGGAATGCTCTGCCTGACTCTGGTTTCTTCCCCAAACCCCAAAAACTTTAACCTTAGACTTTCTACTATTGAGCTCATCCCTTTCCTAAGAGGTCTGTAGGGGACGTGCATAAGCACACCAATGTGCCTACCATCCTTGTCCTATTATTTCTTTTATTTTTCTTACATGTACCCATTTCGTGTATTCATAACTATGTATATACTTACACCTATTATCTTGTAAGCGATTGACAAATCAAATAAATAAATAAAAATAAAAAATAAATAAATAATGCAACATTAATTTTTCATTATTTATTGCCCCAAACTATAATTATATTCAATAAAAGAACTTCATTTAAGAATTCATAACAGATAGCTACTGATGTACCTATAATCCAAAAATATGTCTAGTGTTTTTTTTAAGAAAAGCATTTAAATGTCATCTCAACGCTATTTTTTGAGGCAATTACTTCCTAATTTGTTTCATGGGCTTTAAAACAATTCCATGGCAAAACAACCTCCTCATGGACAATATAATAATAATAAATGCAACAAGTGAATATTATACTTTGCATCTATGTATTTTTAATTATTTCTGTTTATAATGAACTGGGGCTGAATTTCAGCATAATCAAATTCAGTGTCCAATAAAAGCTGTGTCTGAGATTATGTTCTCTCTTTTTCACATTCATACACACAGAAACTTACTTCATTATTCTTACAAATAATCTGGCCTGTTTCTAATCACATATTCTGTCCATGGGCCTGAAAAAAAACAGATTTCTTGGTGCTCATAACTGAAGCCCAAGTTATATTACAGACACAGTGAATCAAATTATGCCTGAAACACCCACTTTCAAAAACATATATATTATGCATAACAGCTCTTTGAAAGATGCGGCAAATTCAATTTCTGAACAGACTCAAAGTTCACCAGAGTTCTATTCTTCATTATCCTCCAAGGAATGTGTCAATCAACAGGTGAAATTTTATCTTCTCAAAATTTACATCTATAAATTACATTTCCTTTTTTCTAAAATGCTAATTCTTTAGATATATAAAGAACTGGCATGTTCCAAATTACTTTGTATCAAAACCGAACAGAGTTCATAGTTCTCCTATTTAAAAACCAATGGCCATGCTTCTTAGCCTCATTTATTTCAGAATTTTAGACACAGAAACTATTTTTGTTGCTACACTCTGAAAATTATCCAGAATTTTAAGCTAAATCTACACCTGCTAAATCAGTAAAAAATGTACTTTCTCCCCTTAAACTTGCAGTTAATCCACTCCGATTTTATATAGCTATCAGGGTACATAAAATACTTATTTTCCCCAAAAAATGATGCATTGAATTTGGAACTTGGCAGTTCTTTGGAAATACAAATTTGGAATTACTAAGGCACTGGATTTAGCTCTTAAGTAACATGCTGATGAAGAATGGGCGAGGCAGATTTCTTTAAGATTGCTAGATAATTTTAAAATTTATTAATTGCAGGACTCAGAAGTTCACCAAGTACAGAATGATAGCTTGGTAGAAGGTCATAAAATGAAGAATTCACTTTATAATTTTCCACATATATCCTATATTCTATCCAATTTATTGTTTTTTGCTGCTATTAGCCATCCTGTTAAATAAACCACAAAATCAAAACCTATTGCTACCTACTGCAATTCATCCATAGTCTTAGTCTTAGTCGTAGTAGTAGTAGTAATCGTCTTCCTTCTGCTTGGTGACCTTAGAAATGGACTATGACACATAACTGAATGGAAAACCATCTGCCTCTTTTAAAGTTACAAATTTCCATAAAAATATATGTCACTCGTTATTTTCCTGGCAATACCTAACCAAATATGCCCCAGAACATTTTTTCAATAAGGAACATTGTGCCACAAAACCAAAAGTCCTATCTAATTAGATAAAATGCATTTTAATTTTTTTTTAATTTTGAGTTGTATGTGTGCATTGTTTTTAATTGTTTTTTATTCCTTTATTTCCATAACACACTACTTTTTTAATCTTTAACACTTGGTTCTGTCATTTTTAAAGCTCATTTATCACACAGAAAATCTTTCCTTTCTTGGCTTCATTATTATCCAATTATTCCTTGTATTCTCCTCTATTTTACAAAGAAGTTTTGTGTCTTCTAGCCTCTAAGCAAATTCACACTCTATATATATATACACACACACACACACACACACACACACACACACACACACACACACACACACACACACAAAATTTGGGCTGACAGGAGAAAATTCCACCAAACATATAGACTGCAAATAAATCAGGTGGTTTGATCTGATTAGTGGAAACGTGTTATAATTATTTTTGAGGAAGAACTTTGGGAAATAAAATAAGGCAGGCCGCGACCATGTGGTAGCAACAAATGCGCATCGGCGAGAGGAATTGGCCCGCATAACAGCTAATTGGCTGCACTTTTACCACTAGCGCCAGTGCTGGTGGGAGACAGCCCAGCACTGAGGTAAGGGATTGAATGGTGCGGGCTTCAGTCAACCTCGGAAGACCTGATTCTCATTGATCAGGGTCTGAAGAGCCTCTTCAGGTGTGAAGTGCTTGGCACAAGGCCTGAAGGACAGAATCCAGCAAGGAGTGGTTACAGCCCTAGCTAAAAGCCTTGCAAGGCCTGAAACAAGCAGGTAAAGTTGGTCAGCAGAAATCATCAGGCAAGTGTACCTGGGGCCATGGGGGTAAGGCTACAAATCCACTTTCAAATTCACCTTTGCCACATGTATCCCTGTCCTTTAGGTTATAATAGCCGATGCCCAGTCTTCAAGCAAGCTCCCAAGGGAGGGCAGCCACAGCCTCTCAAGTTCCAAAGGAACATCTAGGAGCAGAGTGCCTAAAAAGGCTGCAGCCTGCAAAAAGCCCTCCAAAATGGAAGAAAAGGATGTCATGCGGCATATCAAGAGGCACTGGAAAGACAGCTTTTTAAAAAATCAGAGAGCTGCAGGTGGCCGGAGTCAAAAGTCTCCTCCTGCAAGTGACTCAGCTTCAGCACACCAGGCCAGTCACCTACATGCAGAGGCAGGGCCTGCTCCTCAGAGTAGGCCTCGTGCTCAGGCCTGGTTTCTAGATGATGCTGAAGATCCTACAGTTGACTACTGTGGGCAGAGATTAGGAGAGATCTCCAGAAGTTGCCTTTCAAGATGGGCCATGGGAACAACTTCTCACCATACCTAGGCCTGGTATAGAGACTACTTTTACACCAACAGCAGCAGGCCTTTGCCACAGGGCTTCCCCTGAACACGAAGTTCCGGTCAATATGGAGGACATTATTACCAAGGCCATTAGACAGGGTATATAGTGCAGTGGTGGCTAACCATTTTGGGCTCCTGTGCCAAAAATTGCGAGCATACCAGCCCACCCATACTCGCCTGTCAGCACCCAGAATGCAATATGCACGCCCCTCCCTATGCCCCCTGCGCATGCCCGTGCAATCCCCACCTCCCCTACCCCCTTACCTGCACTGCGCCTCACAGCTGAATTTTCAGCTGGTTTGAGGCCTTTTTCGGCCTCCCAGAGGCTTGGAAAAAGCCCTCTGCAAGGCTTCTCAGGTTGAATTATAGGCCCGTTTTGTCACTTCTGGTATTACAGGAAATTACAAAGTGGGTCTATAATTCAGCCTGAAAAGCCTTGCAGAGGCTTTTTCCAAGTCTCTGAGAGACCAAAAAAGACTTCAAACCAACCGAAAAAAATCAGCTGTGAGGCGCAGGCATGCGCAGTGAGGTAAGTTTGCCTGTGGCTCGTGTGCCAGTACAGATGGCTCTGTGTGCTACTTGTGGCACATGTGCCACAGGTTTGCCATCACAGGTATAGTGGAAGGAATTCAACTTCTTAAGGGTCCAGCTTCAGGGGCATCTGAACGGTCTCTGGTTACAGAACCTGACCAGGCTATTCTGCCCAGAAACAGACCGGTCTTACAAGACCCTGGCTCACCTGATCTCTCAGTGCATAGCCAGTCTTCCATGGAGTAGAAGAGGAGCAGAGAGAATCTGATTTTTCTGATGACTAAGGGTTAGTGCCTGACCAGCCGGCCTTCACTGGCCTGTTTGGTCCCACTTTGTTTAAGTCCTTGCTGTTTAAAGCAAAGAACATGGCTTAAATTAGGGCCCAAAGCGGATGTTGGAGAGAAGGTGGGAAAATTCAGGCTCCTCTCGATCAACTTTTCTTTTACACAGGCAACTAGATTCACCAGGGTTAGCACCCACTTTGTCTTCTAATGACTGCCAGTTTTATAATGTGGGTCCAGCATTAACCAAGACCCTTCAGGTGCCGGTGGTGGATGGCCGGGGATGGCTTTGTCCTCATCATCCTTGGCTCCAATGGACCCTGAAGAAGTCCTGAAGGCAGAGGATAAGAAGATTGAGCAATTGATTCAAAGAGCCCACCAGGCAGCAGCATGGGCGGTCAAGACTTCAACTGCAGCTTCATTTTTTACAAGGGCTTCTCTACATTGGCTCAGCTTCAAGATTGGCTTCCAGTCACTGATGAGTGAGCATATCAGGACATCAATAAATTGGTGGCTGCGGCAGAGTTCACTGTGGATGCCACGCTCAATGGCGCCAGATTTACGTCAAAGGCCATAGCATAATTGGTGGTGGCAGGCAGAATGTTCTGGCTTAAAAATTGGCAGGCTATGGTAGGCACAAGTGGAAAATTGCTTCTGCCCCGGTTCGAGGAGATAAGTTATTTGGGGAATCCCTTGATCCTTTCTTAGTGGAAGCCAAAGACAAGAGGAAGTTCTTACCTTCCCTGTCCAGAAGATTGTATTTCCGATCGACTCCATACTACCAGAGATCTTCCTTCCAGCCAGAATCCAGCCCACGGCTTCAAAGGTCGCACAGACAACCTTTTCTTCATCAAGAGCAACAGAAGAAACGTGCAGGCAAGAGTAGACCTCAATATTCAGGCAAGCGGCCCTTTTGAGGAAGGGAGGAAGTCACCCTTTCCGTCATTCATGATGATTGCATTTTCAGTCCTTCCATTAGAGGCAGGTTGGCCTGCTTCACTGATAAATGGGAGATCACGTCAAGATGCTTGGGTGCTCAAAACAGTGAGAATTGGTCTCTTTCTCAAGTTTATCTCCCAGTCTCCAAGGTTTTTTGTAGCTTGTCCCGTCTCCAGGGACATAGCACAGAGGGGTCTCATGGAGACTGCCATTCAGCATTTGCTAGATATTCAGGCGATCCAGGTGGTCCCTCAGAGTCAGTATGGAATGGGATTTTACTCCAGGCTCTTCGTTATTCCAAAGGCCTGGGGCGGGGGGTGCGGAGAGCAATTTTAGATCTAAAAAGACTCAATAAACACCTGCTTTACAAGCATTTTAAAATGCAGTCACTTCAAACAATTGTGGAGAGCATTCGGGAGGGTGACTTTCTCACATCAATCGACCTGAGGCCTACCTTCATATCCGGATCTGTCAGTTGCACCGGTGCTTCCTTCGTTTCTGCTACTCTGGTCAACATTACCAGTACATCAGCCCCCAGGGTCTTTACAAAGGTGTTGGCAGCCTTAACAGCATATTTTATATGCCACCCCATACGTGTGCAGTGCTACCTAGATGACATTTTAATAAAGTCATCCTTGGAGATCGTGGCCCAGAAGGACCTTGACTATGGCCTCAGTCTTACATGCCCATGGATTCTCTATTAATACCAAGAAAAGTCATTTCTCCTCATCACTTGTTTACTTCATCTGGGGGCTACAATTGATACTTTCTCATGTAAAGTTTTTCTCTTCCAGGATCAGCGAGCCAGTTTGCAGGCTCTGGCAGGCAGGATTCAAAGAGAAGGGACCATCCCTTTGGCCTCTTTCAGTTCCTGGGGAATATGGTGTCCTGCATTTCCTTGGGCACATCTACACTCCAGGACGCTGCAGTGGTTCCACCTGCCTTATCAAAAGGCAGGCAGGAATCACTCCTTGTTCAAGATTAGGGTTCCTACGTCGGTGACAAGGTCATTCTGGTGGTGGCAATCACAGGCGATATGCAAAGGTCACCTATTAAAGGAACCCTGCAGGTTCGTAATCACGACCGATGCCAGCCTTTCCGGATAGGGAGCACATCTTCGGTCTCAGATGGCACAAGGTCAGTGGTCAGGGCCAGAACAAGGAAGGAACATCAACTGGTTGGAGTTGAGGGTGGTTTCTTTGGCCCTCGGGAGCTTCAAACAGTTGGTGGAAGGGGCCCATGTCCTAATTATGACAGACAATGTGTCCACCAAGGCACACATAAACAGACAAGGGGGGACACGGTCCAAGTCACTGATGATGGAAGTGGAATGCCTGGGCCGCTGGGCAGGGAGCCATCTCTTGTCTATTTGGGCAGTACATCTCCAGAATAGACAATGTGCAGGTGGACTGACACAGCAGGGCCAGAACAGATCATACGGAGTGGAGTCTGCATCCCTCTCTCCTCCAGGAGCTGATAAGGAAGTTCGGCCAACCCGTTGTGGACTTGTTTGCTACCCCAAGCAATACTAGACTGCCCAGGTTCTTCACCAGGTTCATCACCCCAAGGATGGAGGGGACCAATGCCCTACGTAGCTGATGGCCTCCAGGCCTCATGTATGCTTTTCCTCCCCCTTCCACTGTTGCCAGCAGTGGTCTGGAAAGTTTTGGAGGAGAGGGCAGTCATTTTGCTGACGCCGTATTGGCCCCGCCATCCCTGATTTGCGGACCTGGTGAATTTGTCCATTCCTCCACCTTGGAGAATTCCGCAAGACAGGATCTCACTGCACTGGGGAGCCCTGGTTCATCCAGAGCCAGTGCTACAACTAGCTGCATGGCACTTGAGCGGAGCTTTCTGAGGAGGGATAACCTTTCAGATAGTGATACTAACTATTCAGGAGGCTAGACCTTCCATGAATCGTATTTACAATGTGACCTGGAAGGCCTTTTGCCAGTGGTGTTTTAAGTCAGGACTTAATTCTACAGCTGTATCTATTGCAAACATATTGGAGTTCCTCCAGGATGGTTTGACAAGAACCTTTCAACTAACACTCTTCGCTGACAAGTAGCGGCCTTGTCTTCAGTTCTGCCTTATGGGAAATCGGGTTCCCTAATGTGCTATATGGGAACTCTCCAGGATATTGCAGTCTCTTACTCGGGCTCCCTTTGAGCCGCTGAGATCTATTAGTCTACATTTGCTGACCATAAAGGTAGCATTCCTGGTAGCAATAACATCAGCTAGAAGGATCTCGGAACTGGCATCTCTGTTGGTTTGGGATCTTTCACCCGGATAAGCTGGTCCTGAGATTGGATCCGACCTTTGTACCTAAGGTCAATTTGTGGTTTCATAACAGCTCAGGAACTTACCCTGCCTCATTGCTGTCCCAACCTGGGTCATGCATTGGAATGAGCGTGGCACACACTTGATGTTCATAGAATTTTGAATATCTATATTTGATGGACTGCTGCCTTTCGTAGAACAAAGTCGCTCTTCGTATCGTTTCAACTGGCCACTTTGGGAGGTAAAGTCATACCATCGATTGTGGGAAGGTGGATCCGTTCCTGCATCTCTAGAGCCTACGAGAGTAAGTCTCTTCCTGTGCCTCGGGGTGTGACAGCTCACTCTACAAGGAGTGTGGCTATGATGGCAGCTTGGTCCATGCAAACGTCTATTGAAGAAATCTGTGGGCAGCTATGTGGTCTTCACCCCCTCCGTTCATAAGAAGGATGTCTTCGCATCGGCAGATGCAGCATTTGGCAGACAGGTTCTGCAGAGGATTCACACAGACAGGAGTTTATTAGGACCAGACTTGAGTCCTCCCATGGACACTCCAGCTTTGGTATGTCCCTTGGACTGGACTCTCATAACCACATAAAGGAGAAGGAATGTTGGTCTTACCTGATACATTCTTTCTCTTTTGTGGTGAGAGAGTCCAGGCCCGCCCTAGGTACGTCTGGTCTGGGACGTGAGCTGGGGAGGGGGCGAAGTTGTGTTTTTCTTCTTGTTTCACCTATATAGAGATGTCCGGTCTGTCATGTGTCTTCGCCAAAAGCTGGGGAAAGCTGGCAACAGAGGTGGAGCTAAAGCAGCTTTGACAGACTCAGTCCAATCAGTGAGGAGACATAGTTAACCCTTGGACTGGACTCTCTCACCACAAAAGAGAAAGAATGTATCAGATAGGCCCAATGCTCCTTTTCCTATTGACTTCTAAATAACTCAGGATTTCTAGAACAAAACATCTAACAACAGAGAACAACTGTGAATGGACTCTAAACTTGTGCCTTCAGCAAGTAAAGGATCCTCAAGCTGGAAGTTAAATCCAGCAATGGAGGAGAGGCAGAGGGAGGGAAGGAGAGAGGGGAAAGGGAAGAAGTTGGCTAAATCTTTGAAAATCAAATAGAATTTCATTTGATAAACCAAGAGAATTATCTACATCGAGGTGTCAAACTCACGTCATCATGGCATCACGTGATGCATCGGGACTTTTTCCCCCTTCACTAAACTGGGCATGAGGATGGCCAATGTGTGACGCATCCAGCCATGGGCCAACAGTTTGACAGCCCTGATCTAGATGATAATGACTGGATTTACAAAAGAGGTTTACTAAAGCTTTTGGGATAGGAAAAGAAAAACTTAAAATACTTGAATGGAAAATCAAGAGTTAGTAGCAAAAGAAAGGAATATACAGTTGGTTGGTTTGATCAAGGTTAAAATAAGTCATGGTTCTGTAAAAGTTCAGGCAAACTTTTATGGACTTTTTTGCTGACACCAGAACAAAAAACGTGATGATTTGTGGATTTACACATAAATAAAGAATGGATAGAAGAGGGGCTGAAGAATTATTACATTTGTTTATACATGTGATGAAGATCAGAAGCCACTTTTTATGTTTCTTTATCTTTCTTTGTACTTTTTATTCCTTCTATTTTTCTTTTGTCAACTAGTTTGTATGTGTGTTTATTATTGTAATGAGAATTTTCAATATAATTTTGGCTCTAGTGGCTCCCATTGAGACCATTGTTGTAGTATTAGCAACACTGTACTGACAACCTGTGGATAACTACTCAAGTGTTACATTTTTCAGCAAGTGTTTTAATTGCAATGATCTGCAGGTTCTATTTTTGCAGTTCTGACCAGTCAGGAAATTGTTCCAATAGGGATTTGATCTTCAAGCTATGTCTCACAGTCAAGAAATTGAAGCTGAATAGAGATTAAATCAGTGGTTCTCAACCTTCCTAATGCCGCGATCCTTTAATACAGTTCCTCATGTCATGGTGACCCCCAACCATAAAATTATGGCTCGGTTCCTAAGACCATAGAAAAAATGTGTTTTCCAATGATCTTAGGCAACCCCTGTGAAAGGGTTGTTCAACCCACAAAGAGGTCGCAACCCACAGGTTGAGAACCACTGGATTAGATGTTTCAGCAAGACAATTATTCAAAACATAGCTCAAGATCAACCATGAACTACAGGAATAGCCTACACAGTTTCCAGTCTTGAATATAATTGAAAATCTGTAGGGAGATTCAGATATGCTGTGCACGTAGAGATCTAAGAACATTTTTCATTTCTTTTCTTTATTACTTACATTTCTATGCCACTCCATTATAAACTTTCTGAATAGCACAGAACATAAACCAGCATTTTTAAAAATGCCACCATTTTTATATATGAACTAGATGTGATTTGCAAGGAGGGAGGGTGGAAGAATCCAAAAGCAAAAATAACTCTTAGTTGCAAGCTAAGTTGCAAATAACATTTGGAAGCTGTTATTTTTTGTCAAAGAAGGTGTTATAAAGCACTGATTGGAAGGATACTCAAATTTCTGTGCTTGCCATATTCAGTGTGTTTTATTCTTTTGAATCTGTAAACAAGAACACATAATGTCAAATATGCATTCAAATTTAGAGAAAGATATTATATTTAACTTTGTACTTTTAGGTTAAATATTGAATCATTAAGAGTACAGAAAATATCATTCAAAAAGCTATCAAGACACAGCAAAAAGACGACCACTTTTTAAGCAAATAAGTTTTTAAAACGTTCTCAAGTGCAGTATAAAATCAGTATATATTTAGTGATATAAGCTCCTGAAAAGTGTAAATTGATTTTGAAGTATCATACAACGGTAAATAATTGTATAATACTTGGCATTCCATGGCTTGTGTAGGCTGGTTCTCACATAAGGTTAACAAACAATACAGTATTATATGCCTAAACAGGAAGGAACACAAACACATAATGCTTGGCACTCTATCCCACCCATCTTTCCTCTCCTCCCATGCAACTGGGAGATGGATAAACTAGAACTGAGTAGATTATTTGCAGATTCCTGGTTTGCTTTCTTATATGTAGATTGGAAATTATGATTTTAAAATAATATCCTTTGCTCAATAAATCATCCATGGCTATCTTTTTTTATGATTTATTTAACTAAAGAGTTTATAGTTTTACTTTCCAATATTGGTTTACCCAAAATCACAAGCAAAGAATCCGCGGAACTGAAATGAAATCTGCTTTAGTTTGACTGTTGAAATAAATTCCTTTTGGCAGAATAAAAGAGGGGGAGGAATGCTCAAAACAAGAGACATCAGAGCCCTTGAGCTCACCATTTCATGCAAGCACGTAACACTTATTCAAGGAAACTAAATCATGGCTTAGAATCCACTTAGGAATTGTGTGCTCACACACATCTAGGAATTTTAGGAATTTGTCTACAAGTTAACTCTTGATTCTCTTTATAAAGACAGTTTAGAAATGATCCTTTTTGTATACAGCAGAAATAAAAAAGCTATTATATTAATCCATAATATTTAGATGTTTAGCCTATAATTTTTCCTTAGAAAGACAGAAAGCCTGTAATGCAATATGTCTAAATTGATAATTTAATTTTAACTACATCTCATTATACTTCACCCTTGGCATTCAAACATCAGGAGCTTATTCCTCAAATAGTCTTTACAAATTCTTCAAGGGATATTAATACTCCCAAGAGTTAAATCTGCTGCTCAGCAACTTACCTGAAATATTAAGCCTATGTTAAAAATCAAGGGTTTAGTTAATCTGAGCACTGCAAACAAGAGAAACAAAACAACTTAGCACTCTGCTACTATCTATGTTAATATAATGGGGGAATATTTAATATGGAATGCCACAAATCTTTATGTTAAAAATATTCATATGGCAAAGTATTTGCATAATACTTAAAACCTACAAATCTGGACACGGGCTGTCTGCATTCATCTGAAGACATTGAAAATTTGAACAGTGAATAGGACACATATAACTTTATCACTCATATCTACACTAATCTATCTTAATTTCCAGAGTTTGGCTCAGTGGAAGTAGGAATATGAAGTCTGTGACACTGCATCATACACATAGTTTCTTTATTAGATATTTCAATCACATGATTCTCGAGGCTTAACATATCCAGAAACCATTTCTTCTCTTGTTGGATGGAGTTACATGGGGAAAGTGATTTACTTCTTTCTAAATTTGGCAGGAGGAACCAAGTGCTTTTTCTAGATTGGGATGGGAAGATCAAGCTCACTTCAGCTGCCTCTTTTCTAGCCAATGGATGAAGGTCACGCTGGACTTCTTTTGCTTTTCTTTGCCTCCAGGAAAGCTGGAGATGCTACCTGGTCTTGAGTCAGAAGCTGAAGTCAAGATGTACACAGTAAGATGAAGCATATCTTCACTGACTTGATCAGTACTATAATTGTATTTGCTAATCCTTAATAGTGGTACCCATGGAAGACAATAACAGCAGAAGGCAATCAGTCAGCAGAGTAGAAGCCACAATCTTCTTTTAAACATTCCTAAAAGCACTTATGCAAAATACGTAATTCCACAGCACCTAAATAGAGGAACAGTGTCTCACTTACTTCCAATTGATGTCTTATTAGTAATTAGCAATGTTTTTGTAAGGATTCAGACACTTTTTACAGCCAATTATCCTAACCATTAATTACATCATTATTGATGGAATCTGACCATAGAACTTTTAGAAGTATCATCTTTCAAGAATGAAACAAAATTTCGTATGTCATATATTTATTTTCTTCTCTTTCTTCTCATGCTTTCTTCACTCTGAGTTATGTATTTGCAAGTCTGAACAAAGAGACACCTTTCCAATAATGCTGTAAGTTGCAATGGCAGTCTCTTTCCTAAACATAGTGAGGGGGAGTATATGCACCCTCAGATTTGCAAAGGCTGTTGGAGCAGTTAACATCTAGAGAAAAATAACATTTTGGGGGGGAAAGGGGAGATTCACTGAGCACCACATGCAACAACTTTTGCATTCTGGGCAGTTACTTCTGCATGAAAAAAAAAATTCTCATTCGGCAACTGAGCAAAGTAACATTTCCTGAATAATAAACTGAGGCATGCTAACTTTAAGATTCTAAATTACGACCGTGTCTCTTAACAACAAAGTCCCCACTCCCAATTACAGTTAACTGAGGACTATATATAAATAAAATAAATGAATAAATATTAAAAAGGTAAATAAAAGAATAAATGCTAAACAGACCACTGGAAAACACTACTTCCAGTAACCCTAACCCTACTCCCCTTCTATCACATATATCTGGGATGCCCTGACTAGAGGAAGGAAGCAGTTCTGAGGATGACTGAGAGCCAAACCAAATAGAGCTTTAAATGTTAAAACTGGAACTTTGAATCACCTACTGAAAGTCAGCACAATGCCCCCTACAGATGCTGGAATATGGTTGCAACAAGCTGTAACAGATGCCTCCTCCTACTATATGGGCAGCTGCCCTGCTCCAACTACAGTTCTGAAGTGGTGTTTAAAGGGAGTCCCATGGAAAGAACACCACAGTAATCTAATCTTGTGATGATGAGGGCATGAGTTATTGTTGCCAAGTCTTTCCATGACAAAATTGGACTTCTAAGAACACAGACAAAATGATGCCAAATGTTATAAATTGTTGATTTTGATCCACATTATGCATCACTTGTTCTCTACAGGCAGAGTAACTAAACTGTTTTTTTACAGGTAACTAAACTCACCTTATGTGACTGACAGTTCAATTTTCTGCATGTCAACCCAAATTCAATATGACTTGCTCCCAAGAGAGATTCAGGTAGACTGCAGCTTGAAATCAAAAGGTCCAAAAGACTGGTCCACACAAATCACATCCCCATATCAATAATTTGAGATTTCAGAACATCCCTTTTTAACTCCCCTCCCCTCACTACAGTTTCAAAAGCAGTTTATATTGCAG
Organism: Bungarus multicinctus; assembly: GCA_023653725.1. NCBI lineage: Eukaryota > Metazoa > Chordata > Lepidosauria > Squamata > Elapidae > Bungarus > Bungarus multicinctus. The sequence goes on from CM042846.1 coordinate 10,098,718, forward strand.
ACTGAAAAAAAGACTGCTCTTTGGGGAAAACATACATTATTTTTTCTCTCCCCATTGCATTTCCCCATTGAACTTTCCCCACCTCTGCTCTCACAATTTTTAACAATCTCCCAGTCAATTTTACAGGCTATCTATTTTATATACTTTGTAACAGCAATAATTAAAGGCACTTAAGGCTGATTCACATACATAAACACCACTACAAAATAAATTCTTCTATTTAATGAGACTCATTCTGAAGTAAAGGTATCTCAATTCAGTGGTTCAGATTACAGAAATGCAAGAAATTGCCCATTGAAAAGTATCACACTTGGAAGAAATACAAGGTAACTTTACAGTATCTGTGCAGGCTTGTGCTACTTCATCTTGTTTTATATCTTGATGTTGAGTTATGTATCTTGATGTTGAATCAAAAGAATAGCCTGTTTTGTACTTTAACTCTTGCAGTTACGATAATATCCTTTCAGATATAATCTTGCCTCAACCAGTATTCATTGTACAAACTGCCCTCTGAGCAGTTATTTATAATGAATCATGTACAGCCTTTCAATTACAAACTTCCAGCGTGCAGTCATGTACAAGTATATCAATACAACTGATGTAAATTTATTTGGAAAAACTATTGAGATATTGGTTTGAATGTATACTCAACAAACAAGCCACAGACTTGATGTTTATCTCTGTGTTAGAAAGGGTAAGAATATGCTTTTGTAAATAAATCTGGAATCGTTTCAATATTTTTCTTGCCTGAAAATTAATTTAATAGTTCATTAATACCATGATGGCATTGAAAGCTCAAGGTCTTGATAGACATATATCATGGGTGGTGGTGGTTTTTTTTCCTTCCTGAGCATCTGCCCACAATTCTGCAGCAGGAATGGAAAATCTATAGGCAGAATGCCTTATTATAGCCCCACATTTCTTTCTCCAGTCACTTTTTAGTGGGACATATATCAACTAACTTTATATGTTATTTAAAAAATCAGAAGAAAAAAATAGGAAATCTGCTGCTATCTTATTATATCACTGATACATCTAATGTGTATCACCAGCTTCCTTAAAACAAGTTTTCCTCAAACATTAAGGGTATTCTCTTGCCACCACAGCTTGTCCACTCCTCATAAGCCTTTCACTCTGCCAAGGAGCACAGTGCAACCCTCACCACCAGCATCAAGCTGCCAGCATTTAATTAATTTTAAATTCTATTTTTTGTTTTACTGAAACAATTATTGCTGTTACAATTTGATTCTTCACTATATATTGTTCAGGCTCAGATCACAGTACTGTAATAGTTTAAGCATGGCTCATTTTTTGTAAAAAGAAACATCTCCAAGTTATCCATTTAGTTCCTCAATAAGACAACAGAAACTCTACCTTGACAAAATAGTAAGTTCTTCCCAAATATTTCAGCTCCCATTTGAGGCAACCACTTCAAACCAGGCTGAATAAAAACAAGAAATTAGCTATCAATTTGTACACACACACACACGCTAAAGATGATGAATGACCAGCAAAGAGTCAAGACAAGAAACAGCTACAATACTCTGCAATAGAAGAGGAAATGATTTGACAACAGTAATAATTTTAAAGAGATCAAACACCAGATAAAAGTGGCAGGAAGACTGCTGTGATAATTCAGTCAACAGGTTATTAAGACATGCACTGGGTTTATGCAGTAATATTAGAATGGCTATTGAATACACTAAAGGAGTACGATGGAATTAAAGAAGAAACGTTTCATTCTGGCTATAGGAATGCAGGTTAATGTCACCAGATAATTGTCATTAATCAATTATCAATTTAACTATCAATCATGAAAGACTAGAATAAATGGTTGAATTTTCTGCCTTAATATAAATGATACAACTATTCCCCAGCAAACACTAAACAGTCTTACTCATCTGCTATTTTGCTACCACCAAACCCATTCATCCTTTTGCTCTAACTGGGCTATACATACTCTACCCACTAGGCACCATTTCTCTCATCATTTTTCTATTTGCAACCCATGAGCAGAAAGGGCCATTCTCTTGAATGACTTCAGAAACTAACAACACAGTCAAATTTCTCTGGCAATATTTTTATTTGTCTAATTTTATCATTGCACATTATGTTTTCATTATGTTTTCATACAGTCTCCCTTTATCTTCATCAAAATCCAATAGATTGTGAAGCATGAAGGATCACCCCTATTTTACCAGTTGCATGGTAACAAGAATAGTGAAGGTTTAGTTCAGTTCAATATAAATTTAAACTCTGGACAAATAGTCTATTAATTATTCTTGCTCTTGTAATCTAGTACAGGTAATACTCAATTTAAAATGGTTCATTTAGTGATTATTAGCAGTTACAAAGGCACTGAAAGTGACTTATGACCATTTTTCCACTTATATCACCATTGTCACATGATCAAAACTCAGTATCCCCATGGTCACATGATCAAAACTCAGATGCTTATAAACTCATATTTATGACGCTTGTGGTGTCCCAGGGTGATGTGATCACTTTCAATGATCTTCTGACAAGCAAAATCAATGGGATGCCAGATTCAATTAACTATGTTATTTAACTCAACAATTTCAGTGATAACAAATCTGGCAAGAAAAGTCATAACATAGGGCAAACTCACTTAACAAATGTTTCATTTAGCAACAGAAGTGTTGGACTTAATTGTGGTCATATGTCAAGGACTACTTGTATTCTATAATTTCAAAACTAAATGTATTCTGTGCAATTTAGAGCCAAAATTATGCTTGTTTCATGATGTTTGGCTTTCTGTGCATCCATATATTTCTATTTTATCTGAACAAGTTCATTTAAATTCAATTTGAATTCCTGGAAAAGCTAAATGTACATTACTTGTTTACTCAGATATACATAGAATGGCTTATTAATTGTAACCTAAAATTATCACTAATGCATCTTGTATTTAATGCAATACTACAGTCAAACCAGAATAAATGGACTACTTATAAATACTCCTAAATGTTAGCTTTTAAACTATTACTTCAGTTCTTGTTTCCAATATTTCTTGATTTCCTATTTTTTCAAAGCCAGTCCCTAAACAATATATTGAACATTGTATCTCTTGTCTTACAGACGCTTCCAAAATCTTAATGCAAAACATGTTCACTTATCCTGTTTAACTCACTGAAATTCACCCTCAAATATTTCATGCTTCAGAATGCATTGAATGATATAAACTATTATAATATTTTTACTGGGTCTGATGCAAGTGGGCAAGTAAATAGCTGCTTTTTAAGTTACTCATTGGAAAAGGGGTTGCATTAAGTACAGTAAAGAAACTTTTGAATAGTTACAGGGAAATGAGGAAAGATAATCTTTAAAAATGGAACAGCATCTTCTATTAGTTTGTTAAACTATTTTTAAAAAATATTTAAATAGTTCTTACCATCATTTAGTTTGGAAGCAGCAGAGCAACTTCTGTTCCAAATTTTATCCTCATTAACCACAGACCATAAAGCCGGAAGAATATATAATCATTATAAATTATATGCATTCTGTAAATAAACTGATACAGGAAAAAGCCATAGTAGTTTATCATCCAACATAATCCTTAGTCTATATAAAAATTTACAAAGAATGTTTCACCAAGGATTCCTATAAAATCCAAATACATTTTTAATAGTTTTTCTTCCAGTTTCCACTCATTCTGGCTTCCAACTCAAATGCCTGAAATTCTATCCACACCCATAGATTTAACATTCAATAAAATTAATGCTGCAATTCAGCAACCTTTTTAGTTTCCTGCTGAACTCTATTGCCTGAACAGGGATTAATCCAGAAGCAGCTTGACTTTCCCAGTTTCTTTTGACAAGCACTGACACCACTAAACCAAGATGACCAAAATGCTCCCTGTGAAATGAATGAGGACTGCAGATAATTAAGATACTACTTCAGCTAGTTCAACCCTTGCATAATGGCAAGCCACGATTTTTGTGCTCACACATTCCAAACTTACATTTACTATATTTAATTTAATATACATTTACTAGAAAGTAAATTTTACTGGTTCCAAAGGCACAGATTTACCAATACTCAATCGTATTTCCAGTACATTTTCTCAAGATGTCTCTATTCTGACTTTATAAAGTTTACGGAGCGGCTTGAAGAATAACTGATTTGGGAGCTGCAGACAAAATGCTCCTATTGAATTTGCTGGGTTTTCAGAGACAGGAGAAGTGCTGTCTTATAAGATTACGAGGCGTGCATCGACCTCGATTATTTATTTTATTTATTTATTTGTCAATTGCTTACAAGATAATAGGTATAAGTAAAACATAGTTATGAATACATGGATACATATAAGAAAAATAAAATATAAAAGAAACAACAGGACAGGAGTGGTAGGCACATTGATGCGCTTATGCACGCCCCCTACAGACCTCTTAGGAAAGGGGTGAGATAGTAGATAGTCTAAGTTTTTGGGGGTTTGGGGAAGAAACCAGAGAGTCAGGTAGAGTATTCCAGACATTGAGCACTGTTGCTGAAGTCGTATTTCCTGCAATCAAGTTTGGTGCGATTAACCTTGAGTTTGTATCTATTGTTTGCTCTTGTGTTGTTATGGTTGAAGCTGAAGTATTCATTGATAGGTAGGACACTGCAATGTATGATTTTATATACTATACTTAGATCGGACCGAAGGCGGCATAGTTCTAGGTTTTCTAGGTCTAGAATTTTGAATCTGGTGGCATAAGGTATTCTGCAGCGAATAGAGGAGTGAAGAATTCTTCTTGTAAAGTATTTCTGGACTTTCTCAACTGTGTTAATATCAGATACGTAATGTGGGTTCCAGACTGATGAGCTGTATTCGAGTATTGGTCTAGAAAATGTTTTGTATGCTCTAGTTAGTAGTGTGATACTACCAGAGAAAAAGCTACGTAGGGTTAGGTTAACAACTCTTAGCGCTTTTTTGGCTATGTAGTTACAGTGAGCTCTAGCACTTAGGTCATTTGAGATGAGTACTCCAAAATCCTTGACAGAGTTTGGGTCATCAACAAGGTCTTGACTATTCAGCCTGTATTTTATTTTCTGATTTTTTTTGCCAATATGTAGGACAGAGCATTTATTTGTTGAGATTTGAAGTTGCCATTTGTTTGACCATTCTGATATGTCGTCAAGGTCTTTTTGAAGGGTAGCAGTATTGTCTATGGTGTTGAATAACTTTATATCATCAGCGAAGAAAACGCAGTTGCTCTTGATATAATCACAGAGATCATTTATGTAGAGTATGAAAAGAGTTGGTCCTAGAACACTGCCTTGGGGGACACCACTGTTGACAGGTATAGAATTTGATAGGACTCTCCCAATTTTGACCATTTGTTGTCTGTTTGACAGGAATGCTTCTATCCAGTTATGCAGGTGTCCAGAGATACCATAAGATTTTAGTTTTAGTAGTTTGTCATGTACCACTGAATCAAAGGCTTTACAGAAGTCTATGTAGATTGCGTCTATTGCTTTGCCCTGATCGAGTTGTGTAGTCCATATGTTTTTGCAATGTAAGAGTTGCAGATTACATGATGGTTTTTTCCTAAAACCAAATTGTTTATTAGAGAGTAGGTTGTTTGTTTCTAAGTGGAGGATGATGGATTGGTTAATAATTGATTCCATGACTTTACAAGTGATGCAGCATAAAGAGATTGGTCTGTAATTTTCAACTGGGGTCTCCCTTTTTGAAGATGGGGATGACTGTGGCTTGTAACCATAGTTTTGGCAAGGAGCTAGTCCTGAAAGATTTTTCAAAGATTATGCTTGGAAGTTCTGCTATGGCAGCGGACAGCTTTTTTAAGAAGTAGGCACATATTCCATCCGGTCCAATAGATAGAGATGGTTTTAGATTGCATAGTGCTTTTTCAACATTGTCTTCTGTAAAATCAATATGTATTAGATCATTGTAGTTGTCTGTGGTTCGACTAGGAAATATTGGGCATGATCCATTGCTGTTTACAAATACTAAGCCAAAGAACATGTTAAAGAGGTTGGCTTTAATGGTGTCGTCATTGCAGTCTTTACCATACTTTACTTTACTTTAGATTAACTTTACTTTAGATTTACTTTACTTTAGATTAAGGTAACATTCATGCAATATATATCCCCCCTCCCTCCCACTACAAAGATTGTGAGCGAAGGCTACACGGGATGCGCTGCTAATCCTCCGGAAGGCAGTCAAAATTCTTGCAAGGATTACAGTCCGTGTGGGTGAGCTTTAAAACAAAACTCAAAAAAGTTATGCACGACTTCTGGGCCCGAAAGAAAGCCAAAACAAAGCACAAAGGCCAGGCTGAAATTCCCAGATGTTCTCTCGCCGGACAGAAGACCCGTAAACCCTCGTATACAGTCTGAAAGCCAAGTTGTTTTAAGAGGGTTTTCGTTTCACCAACTTGGGCTCGGGCCAAACTCCGCGTTCCCGGGCGACGCTTCTAAGTTCTTTCCGGAGGGAGCGAAAGCGCGCGCGCGCGCAGGCGGGGGGGGGGGGGAGAGGAATTCTTGCTCCAGGCTACTTTAAAATGCTTTTTAAACAAACACAAACACACACATACACAAAACATATACACACCCCATCAGTCTCCAACTCCGGGAGCTTTGTCATGACGCCCCGGAGGAGGCGAGTGGGGCAGAGCCACCGAAAATGTAAAGCGAAGATACTTTCCTTGAGAAGCCGTCTGTTAAGGCCCCTATCCGGAGTGAGCCCGGATAGCATGCACCCGAAATGAGGTTCAGGAAAGGGTGGGGGGGAAGGCGGAGGGCGCGCGGGTAAGCTAAGGCTCCTGCCGGGGAGAGAGAGAGAGAGAGAAGGACGGAGCGATCGGGCTTGAGACAACCGCTCGGGAGGCGAGCCGCGCGCTCGGCTTTACTCGCTCATTACCTGCGCCACGAGCGGTACCAGGGTCTGCTCCACCGAGCGCGAACGGATCTGGAGCCCCAGCATCGGTTCCCAACCCAGAGCCGAAGCGGGCGGCGAGCGCGGCCACGCGAGTCCGCAGCTGCCGCTAACACCGGGGAACGCGGCCATTGCTTCGGCGCTGCACAGCTCGCTCTTTTCTGACTCTCCCGCCCGCACGGGACCTGCCGGGGAGAGGAGGAGGAGGAGGCGGGAGGCGAAGCCAAGGCTCTCTTGCTTGACTGGGCTCCACCCGCTCTCCACCTCCTCCTCCTCCGTCTTCCCGCCTTCTGCCCTCGCCCTCCCCTCCAGCTGCAAACGGGACACGGGTCTCCCCTGGGCGGATCGGTGTGATCTCGCCGATCCTTCGGGGGTGATTCACGGGCGGGAAAATTACACAGTGCTGTAACTGTTATCAACATTCAGCCTCCTCCCGTCTGCGCGTCCGCTGGTTTTTATTTCCAGTTCTCTTCAGGACCCCGAATCCTAAGTAAGCAATCAGTTTTGAAGTAAAACCGTCAAAAACCAAAACCAAGTTAAGATGAAATTTGATCGAGTTTAACATATTGGCCAATGCAGCCGGTAAATTTGCAGCTGATCTGATAAACTGCGTTGCGTGAACCCAAATATCGTAAATTCCTGAAAGGTCTTTCTTACAAAACCCTCGTCCACGCGCGCACAAACCACAGACAAACAGATTTCCTTAGGACGCGTTACTTTCCTTTTTGGTTATGCTAAGTGAGCCGATGATGGCAGCATATCGTGCAGTTTTTTTATTTGTTGACTAAATTACTACACGAAGACAAAAAGAATTAGTTATTTATAGTTTATATTATACATAGAATTATACATATAGTATCTAAATTACGTTAAAGTACGTTAAATGTGTGAATTGCTATTTTCATTTCAACACATTTTTTTGATGTGACCTTTGAACACTTATAATAACTGAAAAAAATATTAATAAAACACTCTGATTGGTATATTGGCTTGGCATATGGGCCAACTATTTTTTGGTACAACCTGTATGTATAAAGTTTCCACATACAGGTAGTCCTCAACTTACAACACTTCTTTTAGTGACTGTTCGAAGTTACAATGGCATTGAAAAGTGACTTAAGACCATTTTTCCCACTTATGACCATTGTAGTATCCCCATCGTCATGTAATTTACATTCGGATACTTGACAACTGACTCACATTTATGACGGCTGCAGTGTCCCGGAGTCATGTGATCTCCTTTTGTGACCTGACAAGCAAAGTCAACAGGGAAACTAGATTCACTTAACAACCATGTTATCAATTTAACAAGTGCAGTGATTCACTTCACAAATAGAACAAGAAAAGTCCTAACATGGGGCAAAACTCACTTAACAAATTCCTCACTTAACATAAATTTTTGGCTGAATTGTGATCATAGGTTGAGGACTACTTGTATAAGGCTACCCAATTCTCTGTCTAGATCACATACAAATTTGAAAAATACATGAAATCAAATTTAAAAATAAGTCAGGAAAAGTAAACATGCATCAATTTTCCCTTTTCAGAGAAACACAGATCCCCAACCTAAACCAGAGCTCAGAGAAAAATAAATATCCTCAAGGCTCAGAGCAGATTGAACCTCCAGGGGGATACTATTCCAGGCCCAGATTGCAGACAGAGAAGGCATTAAGGTCCCATTAGATGGGATTTCAAACATGCCCATTGTCAGATGAGTAGATAAATAGGAAAAATGCCATCCCTCAGAGCAGTTATGCCATGAAGTGCTTTGGAGTGACAATTAGCATTTTGAATTGCACTGGAAAAATGATAGATAAGCATGCAGAGCTGAAGCCCATAATTGCTTGCAACCCCAAGGTTATGGACCAGCTGTATCATCTCAATGGTCTTCAAGGGCAGCCCTGTGCAAAGCCTAGTGCGGTAGTTCACATACAAGGTAACCAGCTTAAAGTGACTGTGAAAAGACATTCTTAGTCCACGAAAGGGGGCAACTGGTATACCAAATCTGAGCAAAGATTGTCTTGTCCACAGCTGTTATCATGTATCATGTGAATTCAAAGAACCCTCAAATCATGCCCTAGTTCTATGTAAGAAAATGCAGACTTTTCAGAAATCAAAAATTCAAAACTAGGTTGCCAGTCTCTCTCTCAGTGCTGAGCTTAAGCCTATCCTTCCCCACAACAGGTGCTGGGACAAAACCTTGACACCATCACTTCTTGACCCATGATACAGATAACATCAGCATACTGAATCTCGTATTATTTCAATGTAAAGATGTATAGGATTGCAATCATAAAGCCTAATTCTATGTATATTTGGAAATAAAATTAATTTTATTTAGTAAGTCTTTCTCACAAGTAAACATACCTAGGGTTGTGGCTTTAGGATTCAGTTATTAAATAGTTTTACCTGAAATAAATGTTTTAATGCAATTCTATTGATAATACATGTTTTATTGTGCCTCATTATTCATGTTGTAAATTATTTCATGAAACTGTTGTAAAGAGTGATGCATATGTTTTTTTAACTAGAAGAGCAAAAGAAGGTTTAAAATAAAAATTATCTTTTTAAAAAAGAAATATTTAACTACTACAAATGTGTACTTGCTATTCCTAAAACCTGCTATAAAGTAAGAGGGTTTAAGCCTCAGGCACTTGTGAAGTAAGTGGAGATCCTCATACTGTAAATGTCTGTAATGTTAAGCCCTCTTATCTTGACACACTTTTGCAGAATATTTTCTAGAATACCACTGGAAGGGGCTAAAATTAAGTAGCATTTGTCACAGAACATGGCAGCTACCAGTTGATCTGAGTGATTCCCAAAAGCTAAGTAGAGTCAGATCTAGTTAATACTTGGATGAGAAACATCAGGAAATCTCAGCCCTGAAGATTAGATTAGAAGTAAAATGAAAATATTCCAGAAGCAGGCAGCGGCAAACCACTTCTATATGCTGCCAAGGAAAGTACATATCTGTGTTTATCTAATTACCAGGAGTTACCTAGTTACTTTTATCTGATGTCAGATTTTTTTTAAAGAGCAGCTATTTTAATACTTAGGTTGTGAATGCAACAGAAAAAGGTGAGATCTATTGATACTTGATGTTGCTATCATTATAATCCTATTGCAAGGCTGAAGGAACCATATTAATTAGGCAGTATACATAGTACATTAACATCATTTTGTACAATGCTCTTTTTGGAAATCCAATTACTCATTCACCTGCTAGGCATCACATATTTTTATATAATTTTATTAAAAGTTTAAGATAAAAGATAAAATCTAACAACTAATATTTAGAATGAACAGAAAAAAGGAAATATGAAAAAAATTGAAATTAGAAAAAATGAAAAGACGAAAGAAAAAATGTAAAGAAATTACTTGATTTTCTCTTACAGCAGTTATAAGTATAAACATAAATTAATCTCTTTTTCTATGGTTGCAACACTGCTTACATTTTTCTGTAATCTATTTTTTAATCATTAAAACTAACAGCTTTATTATGATTTATAACGTTATAATAGTAATTTATATGCACTGATGTTTAAAAACTTGTTATAAAGACATAACATCAAAATCTCATTGTTTCTGTTTCAAATAAATCAACGTCAATTAAAAGTTTCTAATCAGCATTATTGTTGTTACTGTCTTGCAGTACTAGGATACTTTGGGGGTCTGGATGAATGACAACAGACATGACTCTGCTAATTGCCCTGGGATTCAATTCCTCCCCCCTGTGCACACTTTGCTCACTTCTTCTCCATCTTGTTCAATTTAATTTTAACTGAATTTTAAATTTAAGATCTCTATTTATTGTTAGAGGCAAGATGGGCAGCATGTAAGTTTAATAATTAAATAAATTATATTTGGATGTCATTAATTAAAACTGTCAATTTAGCCATTTTGGTAAGCTCTATCATCTTCGTCATCCATTCCTCTATTATGGGTAAAGTCGAATTTTTCCACTATTGTGCATATGTCTTATTGTAATTGTCATTTACAAAGAAAAAATCATGTTGTTTTTCCAAATGTTTATCTGTCAATCCCCCCAAAATAGGTCTCTGGTTTTAAATGCATATTAATTTTTAAAATCTTCTACATTAGTATATGTAATTGAGTTTATTTTTAAGCTTTTTTACATGAATACCAAGCATGACAAAATGTCTCTTCTTGTTTATTACATTTCCAGCATAAATTTGAAGTATCTCTGTATATGTAGACAGTTTTCCAACAGTACATCATTTTATAAAAATTGTATTTCAGACAAAATGTTAAATTTAAATAGCAGAAGCATTGTTTCTAGTTTTAGTGCCAGCTGAGGATTCTGCTGTTGGGTCTATTAGTGTTTGTAGTGCAAAGAAACAATAATGAATATTTAAGAGCTCTTGGACATTGTTGTCAATACCTCACAATAGCCATCGGTTCAAATGCACAGGAACATTGGGAGCTGCCTTTTATCAAGGGCATCCAATGATCAATTGAACTCAAGAACAGCCTTTCTCAATCTGGGGAGTCCAATGTTTTAGACTAGAGCGGCTACTTTGCAAGTGGCTCTGTTAGCTGTGGGCAATGGTAATTGTAAATTAGTTCAACACTTTGAAGCGATATCAAGTTAAAATAGATTGGTCTGCAATACACTGTCTAACAACTGCTCTTCTGGTTTTGCACAGAAAGATTACCAAGCTGAGAACATTAGGAATTGAATATGAATTTTTCTGCAGGCAAAAGTTGTTTGTTTCATTTCACAGCACATGCATAAATTATATGCGAAATTGTTGGGGGAAGAACAGAACACTTTCACTAGAATTTTCCAATTTTAGGCAAATAATAATAAACAATAGCTAGATCTCTTATTTAAGTGCACAAAAGAATTCAATAAAGATAAAATAAAATTTGACATCAGCCAACTACAAGCAGTGTCATGACCAATTTGCTACAATGGTTCATTGGAAACTTTGCCAGAGGTTTGGATTTGAATATAGTAAAACCTGTTGGAACCATCATGTTGAGAAGATTTTGGGAAATGATAAGGTAAGATCTTATGTAGCTTTATGACCCAAGCAGAAAGGCATCTTGTTCATAACATGCATGATACAATGCTGAAAATAAGAAAGTGGTTTATTAATGTTGATATTCTGAGTGATGCTAGGGCTGAGGAAACAAAATGGGGAAAAAATATGAAATACCAGGATTTGAGATTAAAGGTGGATGCTTAAGGAAAAAGAATTCTATTGTACCAATCATGATTGGAGTCTTCAGAGTGGTACTTGGAGGACTTTCTCAGTATCTTCAAATACTGGGTTTATCAGACCTGGACACTCTAATACATGTATAAATATTTTATATAAAACAGTTTGGAACTGCTTTTATTCTTGGATGTGACTTTAATAATTCTTAGGACCTTGATTAGCATTTGCATTATAAATTTCCACCAGTCTTAGACTGAATCTAATTGTAGATTACTCATACACAATAATTTATTAAACTAACATAATTTTGTTGGATCCTATGATGTAGTAGAAACTGGCACTGAATTATAGGAGGGAGAAGTAAAGAGACAAATCAGCATTGAATCACTATGCAGGAAGAGGCCCAGAAAAAGATCCTCCTTAAATCTTCACACCATTTATCTGAAAGTAGTTCAGAGTGTTCTATAATCTGGCAAGATTCTTATCTATGGACAAACAGCAATAAAGAATCTATTTGAGCAATCCTTGGTTTCCCCAGGCCTGACACATACTGTAGCTTTCTTAGCACAAACATAAAAAGAGTCATTCTAAAAGGAAATGGGGAAAGCCCATTCCATTCCAACCTTATCAAGATTCAACCACCCAACCTGCATAGAAACTAGTCACTTATGTTCTTTGGAATTCCTTTTACATAGACATGTTTTACTTAAGATTGGAAATATTAAACATACATTTGGGACCATAGGAATCTAGGGAATTAAGGAACCTTTCCTCAATATTTCCTCAAAAAATGTATTCACTGTGTGGGCACTATTAAAAAAACAATTAGTAAAAATTAGCATATGTTACCAGTTTACTTGGTGTATATACATATAAACACCTAAAAAGTAACACACACACAAACCCCTATCCTTTGTTGGATTGAATTCAGAAAGCATTAGTTTTGTTTTCAAAAACATTTCAAGGCTTACAGTCACCAACATTATTAAAGTCACATATTCTGCTAAAGAAGATAACAGCTCCAATAGCTAAGCCAGTCTAATGTTTTCATTCATTATTAGATCTCTAGAAATATAAATGGATGCAGACAGTTCTCAGAGGTTCACTGATGTTTGATTATTTCATACAAGTTATAATACTTCGAACATTAATGGCTTTCCCTATAGGAGCTCTGATTGGATATCTTACTAACCATCAAGGTGTCCAATACATATGCATTAAGAACCCTAGCTAATTAATTACATATTTAGTTCAAGTGTTTTGTTTTGTGTTTTTTTACCTCTCATTTTTTATTCACCAGAAAAAAAACAGTGAAAGAGGGAAAAGGCAGAATAATCATATAATGCATTTTGACTTATAGTGCTAGTAGCTATCTACAGTATCTAAGAAGCAGTCTCTCACTTTCATGAATGCCATCACAATAAGACCTCTGGCCAAAGCATCGGGCCTTATAAACCTGAGGGCCTTTGTTTCAGCATCATATATTATTAAAAATCAAATGCAGGGTGGGGGGAAAATGAGGAATAAATGCATTGAGGGCACTAGAAAAGGCAAGTGAAGTGATAGGACGTGTTGATGGATCACTTAGGACATCTTTCTCAGGATTTCCTGAGATTGTTCTCCTCCATCCTCCCTGATGATTGGGTTGTTGGCAAACAGATTATTGTTGGCAAGATCTTAAATGATTCTTTCCAGAAAACTTTTGAACTTATACCAAGGACTAAGGTGTATGGTAGCTCTAGGAAAGCGCAGAATTGCTAGAAGAGCTCAGTTTTCTGTTCTAACTTTCTTCTGTACATAAACCCCTCTGGTTATTAGTGTAAGCCATATGGCAGCATCTGGTTAAGCCTATCTGGAATTGGAAATTAAGCAGGATTAGAGCTGGTTAATACTTGATGAGGAACCACTGGAATTCCAGAGTTGTGGGTTAATTGAAAAGCTTAAAAAACATCTTGGAAAAAGTAGTGGAAAACTTCCATATTGCTGCCATGAAAACATGCTATATAAAGGTTTTATTACAATCTTGGACCAAAGTAAGCACAATCAAAAAGATATAAAGCCTGATGCTATGATTTACACTTCATAGTTATAACTATAGTAATATGCTTGCTACTGGCTGTTTAAATGCAGCAATCACTAAATGCACAAAATTTTGCAACCTTCCTAGAAGTTGTCATTAACATACTGCATATGTGGGAATGAAAAGAACAGAATCTTTGGATTTCTATGAGATTGGTGTGACATGATTAGATCCTTATGCCAAGAAACATAAAAATATAAATGGAGAGAGAGATGATAAATAAATAGATTATATTTACCCAGAATAAAGTTTTGTCCATGTGGGAGGATAATTAGGACTGCAGAAAAAACGATTACTACCAACCTGCCTTCAGTTGAGGACCTGTATACTGGCTTTTGGCTTCGTGGGTGTGGCAGAGGAAGGATATTGTAAAATCTCCATTCCCTCACCACTCCAGGGGAATGTTATTGCAAAATCCCATTCCCTCCCCACCCCACTAACCTGATCTTCTCCTATGCAAGGCAACAAAAGAAGACCCAGCTGATCAGCTGGGACTTAGGAGGCAGATGGGCAGTGCCAGTCATAGGTGGTATTTGCCGGTTCTCCGAATTACTTAAAATTTCCACTGCCGGATCTCCAGAACTTGTCAGAACCTGCTGAATACCACCTCTGCAGCATATATTTTTACTCCGAGGCTGGGAAATGTTTAAGGAGTTTGTTTTTTTTAATCTTTGCCTATGTGGATCTTATAGGGTTTAGCTGAAATAAATATTTGCAAAGATTTAAAGTAAATAGAAATCTTTTATTAGAATGACAGAACCAATTGCAAGTTACTCACAAAATACATATTTGGAAAAAATATTTGGAAAAAAGTAAGGCCAATTCCTTTTCCAGTCTAAAGAGGAAATTGGGTTATTTGTACCTGCAAACTTTGTAGCCAGCACAGTACAATGCAATATATTTTATTATAGTTATTGACCGCTTCAAAAAGGAAAACAAATCCCATGATAGCAAACAAAAATGACAGTAAAATCTAATAATGATAACACTGATGCAGTGGAAATACAATGTATCTTGAAACAAAAGTTAACCATTTTCAGAGAAATAAAATCACATTGATCACACAATAACAACTGTAAAATAAAATGAATCCAGGTGGCCCAGAAATCTGACAAGATGGAGTATTATTAACTTCAATCCAGGCAGCTTTATAATAAGAGCAATATAGCAAATTATAGTGTAATATTTCAGTAATATCATCACCACAGGGAAAGTCTTTGACTAGTATACCTCATAATTTCCCCTCAAAAGCAACTGCTGGAAGGGCATTAAATCTTGCCAGATTCAGGGCTCTTCAGAATTTGGGAGCCATTGTTCAGCTTAAATGTTTAGTCAGCTTGAAAAAAGGGAACGGAAGGGAAAGAGAAAGAGGAAGAAACTCTCTAGAAGCACATCTATGGGTATGAAATCCAGATTTAATTGGCCTTCTAAAACATGGCACATTGTTTAAGGGTGTACTCCTATCCCATCATCAGAATTGCATCTGGTGAGAAACAGTACCATTTCAGTTTCTCATACAATATCCTGCCCCAGGATGATGCAAAGTTTCCAGTTAAAACTGAGGGGGAGAGGTTAAGGAAATCTGTAACCAGACAATCCAGCCTTCCTTGTATTCAAGCATGTTCACAGCAAAGTTGTTACTTTACAAGGAACTTTGGTTCTAGAGCAACAGCACTTCCACAGAAAAGGGTAATCTGATCCATTCCACCAGGAAGGCTGTGGGTTTATAGTAACAATCATAGTATAATAAATTTCAGAGGTGAAATATTGGATTCAGCTTGTTTTCTCCTTCTTCATCTATGTGCCAGTGAAATGTGTGAGTAGGATAGTGATTACAATTCTTCAGTAAGAAGAGGGGTTTCAATAGGCATCTTGTAAGGCAGATCATCCTAAGAGCATCCCAATTGTTTGGAACATTTTGCTAATGTTGTGGATAGTATTAGGTGGGGAAGAAATGGTTACCACCTCCTCCCTGTTTCAATTACTAACTGCTCTGTTTCTGTGAACAGAAATCTTTCATTCTACAAAAGACTATTATTGGACTTATACCTTTTGATTTCCTAACCCTCTGTAAATGAACAGACATACGTGAATACATCAATTTGATTTATTTTGTACAAGTAATAAGAACCCATAATTACCATTGAGCACTCCTGTAAAATAGATGATAAAACAGATCTTTTCTCTGTAGGATTATTCTGCCTCTGCAAGTATTAGGTTTGGATGCCAGAGGGAGGGAGGTTGAGGTAGTGGTGATATTGCCTAGCTGGTTACAAGGATAGTGCCTAGAGAATCTGAGTTTGATGGCTATTTATTTTGTGGGGTTAGAATTCCATTCTTTAAAGGGTTCCATAGCACAGGACAATGGAGGACCTCAAGGGAGTAGAGCAGCTCCCTGAGAAATACCAGGCTGATGCAAGTGACGCAGAAGAAGCTACTATCTCTTCATATAGGGTATTTGTGAAGATATATAACTCCATGTATGTCATTGTGAGTTCTTTGGAATAAAGCAAAAACATAATCTCCTTCAGGTTTGACTGCTGGTGACAGCACAGGCATGGCACTGTAGTTATCCTGGCAACAGTATAGAAGAGTGGGATGCAGACATAATGTGGGCGCACACATGTGTACACACACACAAATAAATAACTACAGTAATCACCAGAATGCCAGTTCTTGGTATAAAGATGGAAAGGGGAAGGAAAGAAAATAAGACATTTATGGATTGCATATCAATTCCTTGGGAGAGGGAAGGGAAATTACTGTTACTTCCCCATGTTTTAAATAGCACCACAAGTTCGTTTAACTCATATTCTTCATGAAGTTCCAACTCTTCCAACTCTGGAATGGTACTCTTATTTGTCAAGTTAATACAAAAGGATTAACTTTTACATTCATTTTATTCAGAGAAAACAACCAAAAGAGAGAGAATACCAGATACTTGCAATTATGAAAACATTATATTGTAATCTCCATATAGGTAATCCTCATTTAGTGATCATTTGACGTTACAATAGCACTGAAAAATTTGACTTATGACCATTTTTCACACTTATGACTGTTGCAGCATCGCCATGATCATGTGGTCAAAAATTCAGCCATATGGCAATTAGTTCATATTTATGGCAGTTGCAGTGTCCCAGGGTCATCTAACAGTTTGTATAGTGATCATTCAAAGTTACAACAGCTCTGAAAAAAGGGACGACTGTTTTTCACACTTAACAATTGTTGAAGCATCGCTATGGTCATGTGATCTAAATTCAGATACTTGACAACTGGTTCATATTTATGACCGTTGCAATGTTCCCGGGTCATGTGATCCCTTTGGTGACCTTCTGACAAGCAAAGTCAATGGGAAAGCTAGATTCTCTTAACAACCATGTTACTAACAATTGCAGTAATTCATTTAACAACCGTGGAAAGAAAAGTGGTGAAATGGAGCAAAACTTACTTAAAAACTGTCTTGCTTAGCAAGATAAATTTGCTAAGTCGAGGACTACCTGTATTTATTATTTATTTATTTATTATAACATTTATATACCGCCCTTCTCCCTAGGGACTCAGGGTGGTGTACAGCCGAATCAAACCCAAACAATACAAAAGTTAAAAAGAAATTAAATAATAGGCTGTTTATACTAAAACAACCCTCCCCCAAGAATATTAAAACCCAGATTAAAACCAAATTAAAGGAGACAATTAAAAACTATATCAGCCCAGGCCAGCCTGCTCGAAGAGCCAGGTTTTTAACGCGCGCCTGAAGGCCCTCAGGTCCGTGCTGGTGCGTATTCCAGAGGGCAGGCTCTACTCCTGGGGGCCGCCAGACGACACATAGAGGCCGACGGTACCCGGAGAAGGCCCTCCCTGTGGGAACGCACCGGTCTGCTGGAGATCACCGGCAGAATGCGGTCCTGCAGGTAACCTGGCCCAATGCCATGGATCACCTTAAAGGTCAAAACCAGAACCTTAAAGCGAACCCGGAAAGCCACCGGCAACCAATGCAGCTCGCGCAGGAGAGGCGTCACATGGGAGCTACGCGACGCCCCCATAATCACCCGCTAAGGATGAGGAGAACTGTAATCCAACAGTCTGATATATTGGAGGGAGGCCATTTTTATGTAATGAATACTAACCTGAAGATTTCTCTCCTCATCTTCATCTGTTTCCTCTCCACAAAAAACAAAAATAATTCTCATATTGTAGCTTTCATTATACAGATTATACTGGGACTCGAGAGATGATGTAGCTGCAGCTTTGCTGATAGCAGTTTTACCACTTTAATGGTGATGCTGCATATAGACACCTGTTAGACCAATTATGAATATCATTCACTATTTGCACTAGTGACGATTCTGCTTGCTTCCTAAAGTGCTTCAACTGGTCTCCGTAGACTCGTAGGTTAACTGATCAGGCTATCCGTAGAAGATTGTGTAAGGAGCTCAGGACTGAACAGTTAAAATAATGACAGAACAATGACAGCACAATTAATGACCATTACAACAATAAATCAATAGAACAAGTTGCCTCCAGAAGTTGTAGATGCTCCAACACTGATGATTTTTAAGAACAGATTGGACAGCCACTTGTCCAATGGTATATCTGTTATCCTGTTATTCTGTTCGATTCTTGATATTTTATGAGCTTGTTTGTTTACCTGCAAATATTTCATGACTAAGCAAGATAACACCATCAGTGTAAGGAAAAGTAAGGTTTGCTGGCTGTTTATGCATGGTAGCTTACCCTGCCAGTTTTGGTGGAAATGTACGGTTGTTTCCTCCTTGATAGTTCTTTGATTTGGGTATTGTTTCTTTCTTGATTATTTATCTGATGCTATTTCTGCTTATCAGGCAGTTTGTTCCTGGAAGGATGTGTTCTAAGTTGTTTCCTTCTTTTGATTGTATCTTTTAAATCAGCGGTCGCCAACTGGTGGGCCATGACCCACTGGTGGGCCACGAGAAAATTTTGGTGGGCCTCAGAGAAATCTCACCCCCAGAGCACCCCCCTCAAAGCAATTAATCCAGGCTGCGCAGAAACAAAAGGCTACATAGTCCACATGGCCTGCGGGAACCCTCCCCGCCCACTCACACCTTACCCGGCAAACTTGCCTGATAAATTGCTATTTTTCCAACCATCAGCAGTGAGATTTAGACTAGCTAGGAAGCAGGAAATGGTTGGATTTCTTGTTTTCTAGCTAGTCTTTAGATCTTCGGCTCTGCTTTTAAGCACAGCCGAATCTCCCTTAGAGCCTCTATTATTCAGTGCAGACTTACAGCAAGCAAATTTTATGTGACAGACTCAGGTAGCCGATGGAAGATAGATCTCTGAATGAATCTGTGATTCTGTGAGCAACTCAATCTGCCTGCCTGCTTTGCCTGATTTTGGGTAAAAGTTGCTTTTTTACATACAAAATTCAATATTTATATAAATATTTGTAATATTTATATACAAGCCATGTTCAGCCAGTCACATGACCAACAAGCCACACCCACAAATTAGGCCACACCTGCAGAACTAGTTAGTGGTCCCTGGGATTTAAAATTATGAGTTTTGCACCCCGAGGTGCAAAAGTTTGGCAACCCCTGTTTTATATGATATATAAATGAGATTTGTCTCTTTGTACCTATAAGGGCTGTTTTGTCTTGATGCCAAGCATCCGGGAATTCTCTAGAATTTTTTGATTCAGCTTGAGGCAAAATGTTGACTTTTCTAGTTGAATCTGTGATTGAGTGTGGCAAAATAAGGCATATTCGTGATGTCTCCTGACAGCCAGTTGGTGTTTATTAATGTGGTCTGCCAATTTTCTATCTATCCGTCCCATAACAGTGGCTGTTGTAGTCTTTTCATTGTTTGTCATAGATGATTCCTATTTTTCATTCTTGGAACTGGGTGTTTTGGTTTGCTTGAGATATTTTGGAGAGATTTTGTTAGCATGCATGCTACAGTGATGCTGAGTGCTTGCAGTAGTCTTGGAATGTTCTTGATATACAGAGAGACTTTTTGTAAGTTGTAATGATTGCGTTGCAGTGGGTTGTATAGTTAATTACTTTTTGATGAAGTGAGATGGGTATCCATTGTTTTGGAAGACGTGGTATGTAGGTGGTATGTTTCCTCTTTTAGGCATTCTGGGTTACTGCAGTATGTTTCTGCATAATGTTCTTATATAGCTTATTTTGTGGGTGGTTGGGTTGCTGCTTTGATAGTGAAACACTTGGTTAGTGTGAGGTTTTCTTTTTAACAAACATAGGTCTCTAATTTGCCATTGTTTTCTCTGTTGATGAAGATATCCAAGATGATAGTGTGTATTTTTCTCTTGTACATTTTATTCCTTTAAAGATGTTGATTGTTTCATGTGTCTTCTATAATTATTCCTTTTCTCATAATGAAGGTGTTATCTACAAAGCAGATCCATATTTTTGATTGTTTGTGTGGGAGTGCTATGCTTCTAGACTAGGAGTGTCCAAACTTGACAACTTTAAGACTTGTGGATTACAAGCTTCAGAATTTCCCAGCACACATGGCTGGCTGGGAAATCCTGGAAGTTGGTCCGCAAGTATTAAAGTTGCCAAGGTTGAACACTCCTCTTCTAGACATTGCATCACAGCCTTAGCTATGAATTCTGACTGTGGTGATTCCATGAGTGTTGCTCTGATTTGTTGGTACAGTGTATTTGTCCATCAAATTGAAAGTAGGTTGTGACACAAAGGTCAATGAATTCTATGAGTCTGGGCATTTAATCGGTATATTATGTTAGGCTGGATGTATTGCTTAATGATGCTTCAGTAGATTCTTTTGTTAATTCTGGATCTATTAATATTAAGAATGCTGTGAGATTAAGCTATGATTTCTTTCCCTCTTATTTTTAGGTCTTTGATTTTCTCTAGGCACTGTAATGATGTATTGATCAAAGTATGGATATCAATTTGCTTTTTTATTGGCTGTAATCCTAGAGACATTTTTCTTCAGACCAAGCTACATTTACTCGGTTTCTAAGGAGATATAAGTCCATATTTGTATATTTTGTTGTTGTTGTTTGTAAAAATGAATAGAATAAATACACCTTTTCCCACAAAAAAAAAAAAGGATACAAAATAGATAATAAGATAAGCCCAAGAAAGTGTTCACAATCTATCTAGGGGTACATCCCTGGTGAATAATTACAATACCAACCTCTCTATAGGCCTCCTACTACAATTGCCATGGGCTTAAATATTTTATCAGCAGGTGACTGCTAAATATTTAATTTTACCTGAGGACAAAGAGAATAGTGCAGTTGGGTGATGTTCTTTTATACTAAATTGTTTATCAATATATGGGTACAGTGCTGATTAACAAAGTGGAAAGTGTTTTTCCTCCAGTGAAAAATAGCCAAACTATTATTATTTATATGAATTCAAAAACAATTTCATAATACATTTAATTTACTGTAGTTCAAGAGTTTTGTCTTTAATACTCATAGTTATACCTACATTTCTAGAAGAAAATTAATTACAAAAAGTTTAAAATCTGGCTTTGCTTGATAATCCTAACTGAGTAAGGAAATTATAATTTCTCTCTAAGAGAAAATCCTATTATCAACTTTTATTTAATTACAGTTCTTTATACAACCATTATTAATGTTTGAAATTAACAAAAAAGTTCTTAATGGCTGCTAAGTGTGATAGTTAAACTAAACCCTGCAAAGGCAATAAAGCTCTGGATTCTCTGTGCCATAGAAAAGGAATACAGGTAGTTCTCAAATTATGACCATAATGGAGCCTGCCATTTATTTATTTATTTGTTAAATGTATTACCTGTCTATTTCACCATGGGGCTACTCTAGGCAGGTTCATAATTCTTATTATGAATTTGTTATATTCGTAAGTCATGACAGTTGTAAAGTAGGTCATGATATGATTGACCCAATTCAACAACAGCCGTGGTCATTGAGTGAGCATGGAGGTTGCAAAGCAAACACAGGGTTCATAAAGTGAACATGGTGATTGTTAAGCAAACCCATTGTTCATTATAGAGCATTTTTGCTGAACCATCATCGGTAAAGAGAGCCACTTTGGTCTAATGGTGATTCAGGAGATTCTAGTCCGACCTTACACAGGAAAGCCAGCTCAGTGACCTTGTGACCCTGGATGCACAGTCAACTATTTTATTGTCTGTTTACTGTGTACTTTATTGCTTTCCTCTTTTTTCTGTTATGTAGTCATTTATTTTGTTCCAATGTTTTAAAATAAATTCTACTTATTTATTTGAATTTATTAGCTCCCCCCATCTAATGTTTTAAATATTTTAAAATCAAATTTAAATGTCCTTTAAAAACAATAGCAGACATTGCCAGCTTTATCGGCCATTAATGTGTCCAATCACCTTCTTAAAATGTCTAAATTGGCAGCCATGATAATGATGGCAGTGAATTCCTTTGGATTTATTATATCTGTATCTTGCTATGTGTGGCTTTAATGAATGATCTAGAGTTATTATATTATACATTTATCTCTTCATTCACAGTTTCCATCTCATGTATTATTTATATATCTCTGTTATACACACAGAGGTATACACAGCTAAAAAATATCAGATATAATTAATTGTTTTTCATAGAAGAGATATTGTAAATTTTTACATATTTTA
Organism: Bungarus multicinctus; assembly: GCA_023653725.1. Taxonomy (NCBI): domain Eukaryota; kingdom Metazoa; phylum Chordata; class Lepidosauria; order Squamata; family Elapidae; genus Bungarus; species Bungarus multicinctus. The sequence goes on from CM042846.1 coordinate 10,121,504, forward strand.
GCTCTACAATATCATCTCCAAGTATTGGTGACTAGTACTATATGCACTATTCTCTCTCTCTCTCTCCATGTGTGTGTGTGTGTATTGGTAGTACAATATATAGTACCAGTACACACTATTTTCTATTCCTATTTTTCTTTCAATTTTTGTCTTTGGGATTTGAGGATTAGGTCTGATCTGACTAGAGAAATATTGTGGTTTCTTAAGTATATGCTTATTAATATTTTACAATTTATGCTATGTGTTAGATTAAAATCAAGAGAATATGAATATTGATTTTTAGAATGTTTGTTATTAACATTTTAAGATAGTTTAAATATTATTTGTTTAAATTAGAGAAATATTATTGTATTACCATTTTTGTACTGAAAAAATTGGAGGTCACTTTTGTTACACTGTACATTTGTTTCATGATCTTTTTGTGTCACACCCGATTTTACAACTTTTTTGCAATGGCCATTAGCCAAGTGAATCACATGGTTGTTAAGCAAGTCTAGCTTTTTTATATTTTATTTTTTTATATTTTATATTTTGTGTATATTCGTAGATATTGCACTCTCAAATTGCAAATGGAGACGTGGGTACTCTAATTTTCTTATCTTTATTTTTAAGTGCTTTGGTTTTATTGCATTGCAAACAGTTGCTGGGGTGCATCCACAGATTCGTTGTACTTGTACAATGACAATAAACAACTCCTCTCCTCCTCCTCCTCCTCCTCCTCCTCCTCCTCCTCCTCCTCCTCCTCCTCCTCCTCCTCCTCCTCCTCCTCCTCCTCCTCCTCCTCCTCCTCTTCTTCTTCTTCTTCTTCTTCTTCTTCTTCTTCTTCTTCTTCTTCTTTTTCTTCTTCTTCTTCCCCTATTGATTTTGCTTGTTGAAAGCCTCCTGGAAAAGTCACAAATGTCAATCATATGACTCCAGGATGTTGCAACCATCATAAATATATGCTGGTTGCCAAGCACCTGTATTTTGATCACATGAGCACAGGGACACTGCAACTGACAATAAGTGCAAGGACACTTAGTGTAACTTCAAACAGTTGTACAATAAATGGTCATAAGTTGAAGACTACCCATAAAACATTTCCACTTGCACTAAGCTACAGATTTTTTAATAAGTATTGCTCAGAGCCAAAAAGAAATAATTGAACTTTCTTGACATAATAGAGTTAATGCCAAACCAGGAGTGCTACAAGGGAGAGAGGAATTTTTTTATGCTTAATTATGATGGCTACAAATTCACACGCTATGAGTCATTTACTAAATGGTCCCTTCAGTCTTTCTCACAAAGCCTTAGGGGTTTTTTTTATAATCAGGATCAATAATAACAGTTTAAAGGTTTTTTTAAAAGAAAAACTTTAGTTCTCATAGAGGTATAAATCTGCACCAAGTCATCATTTGATTGTATCACTGCATAGCTGTGCATGTATATGCAGGTGCATATTACCAATTAATTCTCTGCATGATAAAGGCCTTTCCACTGAAAGCTTTAGACAATAATTTACATTACCCCACTATGGATTGGTAGATAAGTATTTTCTGACTTCTCAGTCTAGGGCTAAGAGTGACTGGCCCAAAGTTATCCCGCTAGCCATGCCTAAGGGAGGACTTGAACTTGGGTGTCCTTGCTCTTTATCCTTCCTTAACCATTACCAATGCTGACTCTCATCTATATCTATATCTGTATCTGAATGAATGTGCAGGAATTGTGACTGTGTGTGAGAAAAAGTAATCTATGCATTTAAAAATGGAATGACTCCCTTCTTAGTCTTTAAGCAATAAAACCCAATAAAATACCTGTGGCTGGTGTGCTTTATTATTTGCCAGTGCATTCGAATTACTTGTTTTGTGTAAGATTGCTTATACCTCTAGTCCTCAACTTAAAACAGTTTGCATAGTAACTATTCAAAGTGACAACAGAACTGAAAAAAGGGACTTACGAGACCATTTTTCACATTTAAAACGGTTGAAGCATCCCTATGGTCAGGTGATCAAAATTCAAATACTTGGCAACTGGTTCATATTTATGACAGTTGAAGCATCCTGGGGTCATGTGATCTCCTTTTGTGACCTTCTGAACAAGCAAAGTCAGTGGGGAAGCCAAATTCCCTTAACAACCATTTTACTAATTTAACAACTGCAGTGATTCACTTAACAATTCGGATAAGAAAGGTCGTAAAATGGGGTGAATTTCACTTAGCAAATGTCTCGCCTTAGCCACAGAAATTTTGGGCTCAGTTGTGGTCGTAAATCGAGGACTACCTATAATTGCAAGTCACAATGTTTTCAAACTTGGTTATCTATAAAAATAGATAACCAAGTTTGGTGCTGGTACGAGAAATAACTATTTCAGACTGAAATACAAATATAACCATTGTATTTGAGAAGGCAACTGGAAAACAAGGAGAGGAACTATATATTTATATTATTATGTTTTCAAGAGGGGAGGAGGAATTCACTGACATCTTACTTGCGAGACCGCCTCCTGCCACCATCGGCTTCCCACCGACTGGTACGCTCCCATAGAGTTGGTCTCCTCGGGGTGCCGCCGGCTGGATGGCTGGCGACCCCGAGGGCGCGGGCCTTCTCATTGGGAGCACCCCCTCTCTGGAATGAATTACCCCCGGAGGTAAGGGCCGCCCCTGATCTCATGACCTTCCGTCGGTTACTTAAAACGCACTTATTTCGGCAGGCCGGACTGGCCTAGGGGTTTTTTAAATTTTAACTGGGTTTTAATCTCTTTTAATACTTGTTTACATTTTAATTAGAGCCATATTATATTCAGTTTTTTAAATTTTAATATTATTATGTTGTCTTTTGTATTTGTACTTTGTATATGTGTTTTTATTGGCTGTTCACCGCCCCGAGTCCCTTCGGGGAGAGGGGGGCGGTATATAAATCGAATAAATAAATAAATAAATAAATAAATAAATAAATAAATAAATAAATAAATAAATCTCCAAAATTAGAATCCAGAGAGCAACTGGCTGTTGTGATGGATTTATTCAGTGATTTTTGTGTTTTTCCACTTAATGTGTAGAATGTTAAAATATTAAAACAGCAAACAGGTTTAAAGCATTTAAAAATACAAAAAGCAGATGTAGAAGTGACGGAAGGAACATCGGTTCTCAGCAGCTTTAATTTTCCTATGGCTAAATTGAACGTCTGCAGAGTGGCTAATATTCTGCTTCCCTGAAGGGATTCGGGTGGCTGTGGGGGAAAGAGATAATATCTGCCCAGGAACTCATGTCCTTTAAATTAATCAGATAATAATTGGAAGCATTGTGATTAATGAATGCCTTGTTCTTTCGCTGAAATCAAAGACATAGGCAACGTGGCTTTATATGTGATCTCTTGTGGTTTTCTTGGGAAGGGGTTTAATTCAGTTTCCCAAGTAGAAGAATTCTGCTTCTGTCCCTCCTTTCCAAGGAAAAATGTTCTTAGATTGATTTTCTGTCTTTTCCTGACACAAGGCTGACCATACAAACCACCTGAGATGCAACCTAGATAATACTGGAGAGGACATCTCTTCAGTTCCTATTAGTTGATTTTGGCCTTTATGGTTATACTTCCCCTGCTTCTTTTTTCGTAAGTAGTAATTTTCCAGAGTAGCTAGGTTCCACAATAATGTTAAACCTATGTTTAAAAGGAGCCAGGTTTTCACATGATAGTCAGCCTCTCTTAGAAGATAAAACACCCAAGCACTTTTAAACAGATTGTTTGACAGTTTAGCTATCTATCACTGTTTGCTTCTTCCCCAATCAATAAGGAGAGCGATTAATAGATATTTTTCTTCAAGTTAGTACACTTGAACGGAAGGGAAATAAAACTAGGAGAATTTATCAATTTCTTTCCTTTAACATTCTGTACAAAACTGTAGAGTAAGTACCACTCAATGGTTTTATTACTGATGCAGGTCAGAGTTTGGCCATCAGGACAGAGCAATTTATGATGGCAAATATTTTAGTCAACTCAAGGATATAAAGATGCATGTTAACAGAAGAGCTCTGAAGACTGAGGTAGCTTAAAATTACACTATTTAGATGCGGTACAGTGGCAGCAAAGACACTAATCATGAGCACCAAGAAGTGATATTCAAGGAAAACATGCTATTCCCTACTCCTATCCCAGAATTTCATTTTGTTGGCAGCCAAACATCTTTTTGAAGTTTGATCCTTTTGGAACTGCATTTCCTGTTGTGCCTAGACACAGCAGAAGGACATGCACAGACAACTGCAGAGGAGGGAAGGAATATATTGTTCCAGTTGAGCACAGTCCACAAAATCTAAGTCCTAGTGTTTTCATAATAATTAGAAAAACTATTTCTGCATCATGTAATTGTCCTAAAATTGGGCACGATGAATACAAAGTAGCCGAATAAGATGGGACTTGAAATGATAGGTTATGTTGCAGAGACAACTGGTTCTTTGTACATGTGACCTTTTTTTGATTTAGGGCTATTCATTCTGTAGTGCAATTTTTACTTGCACAAGGATTGCTGAAATGGTGTTCTGTGTTATCCAAGTGGAGATAGCCTACTGAATTCTGTTTGTTTCTAAAAATTATTTTCCAACCATTCATTTGATTTGTAAAACTATTATTACTGAGATATACATTCAGAGACTACCACAATAGCACTTATCTTTAAAAAGCAGCTGCAGTCAGAGATATCTTTAAGTTGAAAGAAATATCCACCTGGTTCAGTTCCAAGCCAGGAGAAAGGCACTAGAGACAAAATGGAGGCTGGAGGTTGATTGGAAAGAGGGTCCTTTTATTGATGAAGCAGAACCAAGCACTTGTGATTCTGGGCAACTGATCACATGGAGTGTGTGTATGGGGTTATACCTTCTCTTGTGCTTTGTACCTGAGCTTCCTGTTCCTGTACAATAACATGTATTCTATTGGCTGTTGTCAGATTCCCATGGGGCCATATAGGGGTTATGTAGCGGTCATAGCTGGCTCTATAGGTTGTCTGAGCTCCCAGGTTTGGTTGAAGTTTGAACTGCTGAGATGATGCAATGAAGAGATTTGTGTTCTGAAAGGGTGTTGGGCAATTCCTATTGTGACTGAGGGCTGGATTTTGAGTAAGGGTATTTGCTTATGAATAGAGCTAGTTATCTCTTTATCTCTTAAGTGCTGACATCTGCTGTGGGCTATTAAGGAAAGTGGGGGCTGCTTTCTCCATCTAAAACATGTTTCCATTTCTTCCTTTGGAAAATAAAATATTCTGCCTTTTTAATATTCTTCAAAACATTTTTTGTAGAAAGCTAACTTTCTACATCACAAAAATACCATTATCTAGTTCAGCACCTAGTTATACAGAATATTTTTCACAAAAAAGTTGAGAGACAAGAGTTAAAAATAGATGTCTCAGAGCAGAAGCTGACTGCCTACTCCCTACACAGCAGAACCCAGGGCAGACGTCCCAATGCACTTTGCATCCAGAATCAGAGCATTGGAAGTGGTGACACAACAGGACCTATTATAGATTGTTTGGGAGATAGATCTTCTAATGGAAACCCATCTTCAGAGAAGCAGTGAATTAATCCTGAAGAAAGAAGGAAGGAAGAAAGGAAGGCAGGCAGGCAAGCAGGAAGGAAGGAAGGAAGGAAGGAAGGAAGGAAGGAAGGAAGGAAGGAAGGAAGGAAGGAAGGAAGGAAGGAAGGAAGGAAGGAAGGAAGGAAGGAAGGAAGAAAGGAAGGAAGGAAGGAAGGAAGGAAGGAAAGGTTCTGAGAAGAAGTATAGCAGATGTAAGATGTACTGCATTGTCTTTTTGTACTTAAGAGAAAACCCAAATTTTTTTCCCAGAGAAGAAGCACACAAAAGCACATGCTTGGTTTTAATGGCCTCTGCCCCAAAGTGCACATCCAATAGTCTGACAGATGAGGAAAAAACAAGATTAATGTTTTTCAGCATAACAACATTACCTCTCTTGTTTTAGCAAAAAAGGAGTCCAGTAAAACCTTTTCTGTCTAACACATTTTATTAAAAGACATAAGTATTTGTGAACTGCAGCTCATTTCACCAGATAATAGCTGCAGTTCACAAATACTCATGTCTTACATAGAGTGGTTCAGTTGAAGTAGGATTTTAATTGGAGTGAAGCGGGAGGGGAGGAGGGGAAGACAAATTAGTTATACGGATGCAGGTTTCATGTAAGATATATTACAAGTGTCTAACCAATTAACAATTGTAATGCATTAAACCCCATTGTGTTTATTGAGATCTTCTGAGATTGCCTGAAACTTTTTGATGTATTGGAGTTCAGCAATTGTTTGGTCAATGGTGGTGCTAAAATCTTTTCAAAATGGGCACTTTGATTGCCATATCCTTGGAGGCTGAAATTTCAGGTACTACTTTGTCTTTGTTTTGCACCTGAAATCAAACATAGCCATTAATTGTTTTGCACAAAATTTGATCCTTTTGCCTATGTAGAATTCAACTGCACTGCTGGCAGATGATAGCCTGTATCCTATTAGAAAAGGAGCATAGAAAGGCATCTCTAATCTTGTATACTTATTTGGGGCTTTAATGGTTGGTGTAGATGTTGGGGCAAAGTAGACATCTAGGTTTGTTAAACCTAGAATGTTTCAGGTCTGAATGCAGCAATGGTCCTGCCACACATTGCCTGGGAAAGTGCAGTGTCATGGCCTAATGTACTGTGGGCTATAGCTTATTAATAATGTACTTGAGTGGTTTAATAATTATGTGTGTGGTGAGGTTACAGAAATTCTAGCATACCTGGAACATAACTGCAAGGGTAGGTAGATGTTGAAAGCAATGTATTAGGGATGAACATTAGTTTTTACCTTAAATTAACTAAAGTTCATAGGAAAGGTTTTTACCATATCCTGTTTCTTAAGAACAACGTTGTTGCATGAATAACAACGAAGTTAGACGTTTCTGAAAAAAATAGGATACAAAACAAAACCCTATTTAAATAATTCGGGTAGATATTTCAAAGCAAATTTACATGTCCAAAGATATGGATATAGAAAACACCGCCTGTCTTGCTATCCTTGATAGTAGAAAGCCAACAAAGATTGCTTATTGCCATAGCAGACTGGCTAAGACAGGGCTTACCTACCTCTCCTGGCCCTACCCCATTCCAGATAATGCACCAGAATCAAATTAGGCATGCCATGGCTCTGAGACTATATCCCAAACATACATTTGGAGTTTATTTTTATCTAAAAAACAGGAAAACATGGGAGACAGATGGGCTCAGCTTGTAGGAAGGACATGGGGGCCAAAGACAAAACGGTAAACGTGCCATTGTAGGAAGTTAGCACCCACCTCTCTCCTAGAAAATTGAAATAGCCTAGGAAATATTAAAAAGGCAGAATATTTCCCCTAAAAAGAGTAGAAACTCAAGAAGCAGAAACTCACCCCAGAAGGAGAAACTCCCCCCCACCTTTGTTAATGGGCGGGCCATTAAGGCCTGGGCCAGAATACTTTACATAAGAAGGAACTCCAGGTAAAGCTATAGAAATTGCCAAAAGCCCTTTTATTATTTTTATTATTGGGCATAATTGCCCAGCAAGGCTAGACCAAGTCTGGAACTCAGGACAGCCTACAGAGTTGCCCCTGGGAGTCTGACAACCAATTAGAATACAAGCTCCAATTCAAATCCCAACAGATGGTATAAAACCCAGCACTTTCAGTGCCTCAGTTCTTTTTTCTTGACCTTCTCACCTTGATGTGATCAGACTTCTCTGGAGCTCCAGGCCATGCTCCACCATTAAACTTTCCAAGCAGCCTCCATGTTCCCAGTGTTTTTTTCCCCACTTGGAACTGAACCCAGAAGGATATTTCTTTCAACACCATTACAATGCAAGGTCTGTGCATATGTCCAAAAGGGGCAATGCGGTTATGATGGTTGTTCATCATTCAAGTCCTTGGAATAGGATAGGAGATTAATACACGTCACTTACAAATGTATGTACATTGGCTGAATGCTGTTTGTTTTAGAATCTCGAGGCCTCTGCTACCCCACTAACACCTTCATACATTTTATGTCATATTCTATAAGGTATAACCAAGAAGTTAAGAAGTATTGTTAGGTAAAAGAGGCAGAGAACAGAATGTGAAAGAGAGAATGTTAAAAAACGTCCTTAAAACAAGAAGCAGATTTTATTTAAGTTCAAACATCCCATAAATAAGTTGTGCCTTGCATTCTCAGGTGCTGCTTTGATTTGAAAGGGAGATAAATATTGTAATATTCAGCATACTGTCTGAACGGCTTATAAATTGCCAAAGTGGCACAGCAGGGAAAAGAAAACAAGTCATGATGATCAACAGTTCTAAAACTAATACCATCTTATCAGATCAGTTCAGAGAAATGAGGTTATGTTTTTCATTACTTTTTTATGAAATTCCTTTTTTAGATAACTGTAGTCTTTATAACTTCCAAAATACTGTCTAACATTTAAAAGGAGGCTGATTTTTTTATAGTGGGCATGATGAATGAAATAAAGAGAGTCTTAAATTTGCTAATTATAGTTTTATTATTGCATTTGCAACCTTTATGACATAAAGATCGCAAACTTCAATAAATTAAGTATAAATATGTCAGTGTTTTCCAGGATGGGACAATAGCTCGGTAGAGAAAAGTTACATTCTCTATCTTCTTAAGAATTTCCTGCTAAATATACAGTACATCTATTATAAGCATCCTTCCCCAAGTAGGAAAGAGGTGCTAAAGGTTCTTTAAAGGGGATACTTATTTAGAATGGAATGTATAGTATAGTATAGAAAAACAAGCAGGGCAATTCTCTCTCTTTTTTACTTTTGCTATAAACATGATAAAATTCATGTTAGATAACAAGGATCTAATACCGCTGAACTATATATCTCACCCATTCTTGTATGATCAATGGTAAGGAAGTTTTGGAACTGTAGTTCAGGAATAACCAGAAGACCAACTGTCTCTTCCTTATATTTTGCTACAATTTCAGAAAAGGTTCAATGGTCTTTGAAAATGGAAAAGGAGTTTATGCTCTTGACAAAGAACTTAATATATGAAAGGAATCTAGCATGCCAAATAAACATGATTACAAGACATATGTAAAGCAATTTCATTTCTAGGGCTATTTGGTTGGTTTGGAAAATCAAAACCCTCAGTTTTAACTGATCAAATCATAAGGGTACAATCTCGCAAACTTTAATCCTATTGCTAGCAGAATATAATTTCTTATGACTATATTGTAAAATGACTGCTAATGCTACTCTGGTCTAAGATGAACAAATTGTATGGTCACATAGCATTTTTAAAAGCATTGGATACAATTTTGAAGTCAGCTGCAAACATACAATAAATCAAAATAATATATGTACATATAAAATCAAGATTTGCAGTAAAATTAAGAATACAATTTTTCTTACCTAGCATCTTTCTGTGGCCACCAGATATATTTAAGTGATAATATTTACATATTCAAAATATGCACCTGAAATATTTAATGCCACAATATTGCATGCACCAATAGAGTAAGCATACTACAGCAAATAGAAATATTTTGGCCTCCTTGCATAATCTTGGAAGTTAAGCAAGTTTGGACCTAATTAAATGCATGGAATTTCAGGACTGCTGGCTAAGCTGGGAAATTGAAAGTAAGAAAGAAATTTCAGAAGGTGACTGGAAATTATTCCCATAACAAAATATGTGCATGGAAATATTAAAATGTGTCTTAACCTAAAAAAGAAAACACAAGCACAAAAATCAAGTTCTTGTCTTGAGGATCTTTGGAATAATGTTTTATATAAGGGAGGTAACATAAATATTTTTCAATTTATTATTGTTTGTATTGTTAGAGATCCAGAGTCACGTTAGCTGGGTGACTGTATAATTACAGACCATGGGGCCAATCATTTGGCTTGCCTAGGCCACATTGAATGAAGAGAAATTGTATGTATGTATGATGTATGTATCTGTACACACACACACACACAAATCATATAATAATGTTAAAAGTTTATGATGTGTGGGGCTGTATTATTAGCTGTCCAGAGCCATATAAGGCCTATGGACTACAGGTTGGACATGCCTGATATAGATCATAAATCATTAATATCAGCAAACATAATAAACAAAAAATGTAGAGAATAGAGATGAAAAAGGCAAGACTAACTCCCCACAAAAATAATTTCCTTAATGCCTTATTTTATAGCCCCCCTAATTATTTCATTCTTGCTTTGCTCAGTTTTAAGTATTGAGAATGATGTTATATGTCTTAAATGGGAGGAAGAAGCAGCATTTGACCAAATTAAAATTGGTAGTCTATTAACTAAAATTTTTAATGGATGCTGGGATATTGCTGACATTAATTAACAAGATGCTTCCTAGCTATTCCTGCCATCATAAAACATTCCATCCATCTAATATACAAAGGGTTGCAATCTGGCTAAAGAAATTAAAGGTTGCCATATTAAAGTTTTTTAAAAAAATTGTTAAGATTTAACAAATAATACCAATAATTAATATTAAATTAATAATATTAAATTATTCATTTAGTACTCAAGGTTATTCTGTAACATCCTGAGATTTGGTTTAATATAGCACACGTAATACATGTTAAGTCTCTCAAGGAAATTGTATAGAAAGAAGTGTTTGGTTACAGAAGCAGCTAACAATAGTCTAAACTTGTTGACAAAGTGGCTAGTTCTATTCCAGGAAAATAATCTGTATCTTGCCAGCATGAGAGATTGAGTGCATGTTTTAACACACTGCAGGCAACCATAATTAGCAAATGATCACTTTCTGTATTTGTTGGATATTGACTTTGAAAAGCCATCAAGTCTGTTGCATAGAATGCTTGACCTGATTTCCTGTTGGTCTCTTGCCAGTGTGCATAGCAGAGGATATGCTAGCAAATTAAATTCTCCTGATTTCATGAGCAAAGTGAACAGTGACAATGATATAATGATACAAAGGCATGCAGAAAAATATCACAAATCCTGCTGTTTGTAGAGATTAATGTAGGAGTTCCTTTTCCCTGTCCATATCTGTTAAAAAAATGAACATAAGTTAGAATTGGGTTTTAAAACATTTGAATGTGTAGAAATGAACACATGATGAAAGGTTTTTAACAGATGGGCTTAAGTTGTCTTCAATATTTAATTTGCATCAAATGATGTCTATGCCATAATAAATAGGCCTGTCCTGGTACCAGTAATTTAAATGAAATTTCCCCTGGCGTAAGTGATAAAAAGTTCCATCTGCCAATTCTCTGGGTATCCTGCTACAATTAAATGCTTAGGAACAGGCCAGTAGAAAAAACTGGCAATCTTACTTGGATAGAATTCTCCAGATATGCTTCTAACACATTTGAGTAAACAGTGGGTATTAATAATATGCATACTCCTGAAATTGGATTTCCATTCTTCTTAGAATGTGTTAAGATTTCTTCCTATTCTACTTTACAGCCCTCATGCTCATTCACCATAATATTATTTCTGCACCTTGTCATGTCAATATCTTTCAACCAGAACAGAAACTGTTGCTTAGCAATGTCTGTTGCTTAGTTCCCACTCAAGTCTACTACCACAAATCAGTGGAATTTACAACAATAAGGTGCTGTTAATGGCTCAATTCCACATTAGAAAGTCTTTGAAAACCCACAGTTCCAAATATTTTTACTGTCGGAAGAGTGCATTCTTTCAAATAAAAAGGGCAGGATTAGAAACTTTACATGGCTTTTTTTAGAAAATGATGCCATCTCTCAAAAAAGTGAATTTGTTCTCTGGAGGAAACTATGTCTGTAATTGATTGATTGTTGCTGAAGACATGGGAAAAATTATATAGAAAGTAACAATTGATTCTCATAAAGAATAATGAAGTTTTATTTATTTCTAATAAGAGTGAAGCAGAAAGAAACAGCGCTTACTAGTCTTTTCTCTAAATATTCTTTTTGAGTTAGCAAATAACCAGTTGAAGCAGAAAATTGGGGTTTTTATCTATCTATTTCTATATGCTACTAAAACTCTCATCATTTCGACTTAACTGGTCGAAATGGTACATCACAGGGCAACCATTTTTGAACTAATATACCTCAAATAGGCTTACAAAGAATGCATCCAAAATCTGGAACCCATGACTCAAGAAGGAAAGAAACTTAGGAAATAAATGCCTCAGTGCTACCGAAACTGTTGTGGTCACATCATCTTCATTTTCAACCCTCTGTGACCATTTCATGAGCAAACTAAACCAAAACGTATCTGCTCAGAGACCCATGGTTTTAAAAGTTCTTTTTCAACAGACTGAGTGGGACTTGTGCCATTCTTTGTATGTTTATTCAAAAATCACTGTGTGTTTATTCATTTATGCAAAGAGCCTGGTGGGATTGTTAAGGTGCTGGCTTAGAAAACAGGAGACTATATAAATTTTAGTCCTCTTGTTAGCCATGAAAGCTGACTGGCTGACTTTGGGCCAGGCACTCGTTTCTCAGCAAAACCTGAATGCATTGTTTAGGGAAAATAAGAGGTAATAGCTAGGGCCACCGCAAGCAGGCTGGCATAAAATCTCTTTCCCATTTATCTGTCAAATCAATTTTATTTATTGGGTTTAGACAAATGGCACTGGATGATTTACAGGTACAATCGATAAAACCATATAAAAGACATATACTTAAAAATAGAATTAAAAACAGGAAAGAGTAAAACATAACATTGTCAAGACTTTTTATCTCATTTTGCCCATGCAGTGTCAGACTTGCATATGCAAAATTAAATTAAGTGGAGCATTCCCAACGATTCTCAGTAATTTTAGGACTCCTGATAATTATCTAAAGCAATTATTTATCAACCTTCTCTATTTCTATACATTTTGTTATGGAAAGGCAACTGATTTCTAAGAAGACGAGAGTAGGATGATGTGTTAGTAGGATTGGAGTAATCCAAAAATGGGATGGGGTGGAGAGACATTACAAAAAAAAAAAGCCCCACACACAAATATAAAGCAAGCAAGTCTCTTATGGAATTTTCGAACTGATCAGCAGGAAAACTCTGACGTAATCGTAGGTTTGTAAAGTCTCCGAATTCAAGGCCGTTTTCTTAAAATTCTCGCCAGAGTTTATCGCTTCCGCTCTATGGACGAGCCTTTCGACGGCGGCCGCTTGGAGTCAACTTCATTGGAACGCGAGAGAAAAATGGCAACCTCCTTAGAAGTGTGCCATGTAGCTTGCTCCGCTAACCGCGCCGGCCCCGGTGTGATCTCTTGGGGGAGAGGAACTCTATTGGCGTTCGGGTCCTGTCGCTCTGTCATTCTCTATGACCTGCAGGTGAGGCGTAGACGGAGGTCGAGGATTTTGGGCCGGAGGGCTTCTTCGCGTTCAGCGAGCGAGCTCTCTGAACATGTGTTTTGGAGGTGTGCAATGGGATAGAGGCGCATGAGTGGAGTGGAGGGGGGCGATTTGATTCCTGCTTCTTCTTGGGTATCTTCATGCAACTTAGTCGGTTGCCTTCCCAGTAATGGGGAAAAAGTGACTTGCTTTGTTTCTCCGTCTGGTGTTCTTAAAGGTACAGCACCTTTGGAAAGTATTGATTATAATGGAGTGAGCCTCCTGAACATTACTGGGTGCTGTTCTCTCCTTGTGTAATTGGTTGGGTATAGGGATGAAACGGTGGCAGAGACCTGGGACAGAGTTTATGGAATAAAGGAATAATAAAAACATGATAAATGTTACAGAATTTTATCGGGAGATGCATAAATGCCAGTGTAGCAGAACATTACCATTATAAGTTATATTACAGGTTATTTTTGTGATTAGCAGCTAAACATCTATAAGATACACCCAAAAATGTTCAGAAAACAAAATCCTTGTTTCCAGTGTTTTTAGCCAGTGATTTTTTTAAATTGCTGCAGTTAGTTTACATAATGCTGAGTTGACAAATCACAATAACTAGGTTTCCACTTAACACAAATCAAGACCCAAATAAACTGAATAAATCTGGTTCCTTATTTGTGAGTCATAAGCTGCCTTGGATATGATTTATGATAAAATGGATAAATATTTACAGTAACAAATATGCATGTGTCAATCATCCTGAAATCCCTGTATGTACAGCAATGCTGCATCCCTGTATGTACAGCAATGCTGTATGCTGAATTCTTAGTAGATGAAATATTTGATATTTATTCAGTATTCTCCCAGGCTATTCTGCCCATTTGAAAAAAAAAAGATACTATTTCAGTGTCTCTGCAGTTAATATTTTCTTTTTTCAATCATTTCTTTTTATAATTGGCTTGTATGTGTGTTTTTTCCTCTAGAAAAGAAAAGTAGTGGGAACACTGAATGGTCATACTGAGAGAATTAATTGTGTTAAGTGGATTCACAGAAAAGATGGATGTGAGTAAAGTATTAATGTGTACACAAAGAATTTTCCTGTTTGTAAGGCTGCTACTTTTTACCTAGAATAGTAGAAAATACTGATGGAGAATTTAAAATTTGTGTTCATTTATAAAGTAAAGGCACTGTAAATAGGAACATTGAAAAAAAACCATGATAGCCTTGTTACATTGCACTTAGCCAAATTTCCATTGATTTAAAAGCCATTCCAAAGTTTGGATTTTTGGGGTAAATGCTACACTCAAAGAAATAACACACAGACACACACACACGTTCTCAATATTATATTTTATTATTTAATTTTAAAATTTAACTTTATTATTTTGGCAAGATATGTGATAATAAAAAAGAAAGAATGTACTTTTTCTTTATCAGTAGAGGGAGCTATGATACAGAGACTGTCATAGTCTTCTCTGTTAATAAATATGGAATTTTTACTCATTTTGTCCCAGAGGAGTATAGTGAAAAATGTGCTAAATTTTGCCCCATAAATCAACAATATTTTTTTAAAGAATCGAAAGAGCTGTAGTCTTGTAGCAAGTGAAAGACTGGGTAATGATGGAAAAGGAGCACATGGAAATTGGAAGAGAGTGGGCATGCTGATGAAGATGGAGATCAGGCAAAGCTTGGGGAAAGCAGTGGGAAATTCTAGAAAGATTTATTTCATGTTATTTTATTCATGCAATTTCTATGAGTGTTCAATTCACAGATTGCAATTCTGAGTGGCTAACATACAATTTAAATATAGAAGAAAGCATGTAATAAACATGAAGATCTGAAAGACAAGGGCAAGGACAGATCATGGAGAAAATCTATATGATCTTTGAGACAACACCAAGTTGGTGGTGCATAATCAAAACAAAAACACAAAGACATCATAAAATAGCATTAACCAAGGTCATAATTCATTATTTCAATATTAACAACAGACTGGGTTATCGGATGTCCTGGTCCAACATATTATGGAATTTATGTAACTCTCAGTTTTAGGTATGCAGAGTTTTGGGTAGAGAGTGGGGATTTTTTTCCCTGTTCAGCAAGTTCTCTAAAGTACTATCTGGATTATAATAATAAGAAAGCCTTAATTTGACCATGGATTGCCGTATTATGCTCTTTGAATGCACCGTGAAATAATGGTCAAAGCTTATTTTTTTCCAAAACTATTATTTATCAGTTATCTAAAATTTACATTAACAGCTTTAATTGATATCCTTCCACTCCCTTGGTCCATAAATATCAGTGTTATTTTATTATTGTATGAGTGCCCTCTGGTGGACATTTATACATTTAAAATGCATTTCTTGAAGGGTATACATTTTTCTAGGCCAATAATGCTTGAAACCTTTTAGAAATTTAGATGTTGGAATGATACTTTTATATATGTGAAATAACTTCTCTACTATGTTCATTGGCTTCATTAATAAATCAAATTGATTATTTGGTGTGATTCTAGAAGTTCTACTTCTGTCTTAGTGCTTTTAATCAAGCTACTTGGTAATCCTTCTGTTTATGTTGAGGAAGACTGGGATCTTCATTGTGACCTGTTAGGGTTCCTGCCTACATGAATTTTTTTCATTAAAAAAGAGTGGTGAAATATTGGAAAAAAAGCTGCAGTGATACTTTTATTTCTAATAGTGCTTCTTGACCTTAAATGGTCTTTTGAACATTCGGTTAATTGAAGCTCAAATACGTCAACTGGAAATATGTAGACCTTCCTGGAAATATGGCAAAATAATCAGATATTAGAAAGTAGTTAATCAGTTTGGTCTAGTGAATAAGGCAAGAAACTGCAATAGGCAGGAAACTGGAGATCATGAGTTCTAGTCTCACCTTAGGCATGAAAGCCGGCTGGGTGACTTTGGGTCAGTCATTCATTCTTATTAGCCCAACTCATCTTGCAGGGTTGTTGCTATGGGGAAAACCGGAGAAGGAAGGTGTATTAAGTATGTTAATTGCCTTGAGTTATTTATAAAAATAAAGTTGGATAAATAAGTACATAAAATAAATAAATACCTACCTACCTACCTACATACATACATACACACACACACACATAAAAAGGGAAATGTAGATTATATGGAAGCAATTTCCCAGTAAAATAGTGCATTGTAACTTGCTAAATTGTTCACAGCAGCCATTTTACGAATGTACAAGACTACCAGAAATTTTGCAAGAATTCCCCAAGTATACTCTCAATATTCTGTTAGGTAAAAAAGATTAAGGGGTCCTGCAGAGGAGATAGCAGCTCTCAATTCACATGACCTATATCACAATGGGTTAAAATGCTACATTTAGCAACTTTGTACTGAAAACCTATTTTGTGATTCTTGGAGTGCCAGGATGCCAGGAGTTAGGAATCTTTTAACCAATAGAACTAAGCATTTCTTCCTATCAGTAGCATTCTTATGAATGGAAAATGAGGAAAAGATGTAAGTTGATTTGATTTAATGTATATAAATCTAATACATAATAAATAAAATATGTGCTGAGAATATAATCCATACCACACAGCTTAAATGAAAAGTAATGCCTCTAATGTTATAAATCACCACAGATGGCAGTATAAATAGGGGTCTACAATCCTCACAAGCAATGAGCGGGTGAGTATGTGAAACTCTTATTTGCATAAATGGCAGATGTGCAAGCCTGTCACTTGGGCATATGGAGTTAAATACATGTGTGCACATGCTCCTACCACTTGTACAGAACCTCCCCTTCCACGCCACCTCCCACACAGCTGCTACTGGTTGGTCCACAGAACTGGAAAGGTTGAGGCCAGCTACTCTAGAAGCTCTCATGTGTTCGTTGGCATCTCTTCTTTCACTTCATTTGGTGGATTGTTGCTGTGCAAAACAGCAACTTTTGTGTTGCCCTAGTTAATGAAATGGAAGTCTGCAGTGAGTAACCACTGCACTTTAAGCAAAGCACTGTGAAAAAGTATGTAGTAAACCACTACATATTTTTTTTTATAAAGGAATGACATCTGTTTAGTGAAAAGCAGAATGAATAAATTTTATTGTAGTAAATTTATGAGTTTCTATTCAGGATTTATTCTACCTTTCTCAATCTGTTAGACTCCAGATGTGTTGGAATCATTTTAAAATTATCAGGTAACATGACTATAAAATATACTGGTTAACTCTTTTGAGAATTAATTTTCTGCAGAGAATAAAGCTGGAGAATGTTGATTTATTATCCTTAGAGTGCGAGATTCCCATTTTTTTCCCTTTGGAAGTAATAAGAAAAAATAAGATGAAAACTAACTCTGTTCTTTCATTATGTACAAATACATTTTATTCTTAAAAAGAGCAGCTTAGACACAGAATAGTATATGAAAAATAATTTTGACTTGGATTATTCAATCTTTTTATATCCCTCTGCATAATAGCTTATGAAACGGAATTAATATCTGGCGGGTCAGATAAAACTCTTATTCTTTGGGAAATTCAAAATGAGAAGGTATGTAGAAATATTATGGTAAGTGAAAACATAACCTTGTATACATGACTTTTAAAAAATAAGTTGAGGGAGAGAAGAAACTAAACCAGAATTTCTTAAATTATTAAATTAATAATTTCTTAAAGTTATTGATGTTATCTCCTTTGTGGTATTATGAAAGATATAGCTCCAACTGTGTTCTGTTAAATGATGTACACTAAGTAAAAGATCTATTGCTATCATCCAAGTTCAAACTTTATTTCATCACGAGAAACACTATGAAATGAAATATAGTTATATAAATTGTCCTCATTTAATTCCACAATTGGGACTGGCAATTTCGTTATTAAGTGGAAAAGTCACAAAACTGCAGCTATGCTTATGACTTTACTTAAGCATTCCTTTGCTTTAAGGGCCTGCAAAGGTCATAAATATGAGGATTGGATCTAAAGTTACTTTTTCATCACTGTTGTAACTGTGAATAGTTGCTAAATGAGGCAGTCACTAAAATGAGGACTGCCTGTATAAGAGTCTGAGCTATGACAAATATGACAAATATTTGTCCTTAATGTAAAAGGAAAAAAAATCTAAATATTTCCTTAAAAGCCTGTGTTTGCAGTACAAAGAATTATAAACTTTTCTAAAATGATGCTTGAGATTCTTTGATATCTGAACTCTGTAATTAGGGCCACATGCTGTGCTTAACATGAAATCTCAAAATATAGTTTGCCTAAGCTATAGTACAGAAATATTCTCATTCTTTGAAAAGAACCATGCTCTGTAATCAGCCTTAATACTACAGCCTTACTTACTTTGGAACCTGCTACAATGCTGGGAAAGAAAAAAAAGTGAGTTTTTAAGCTACTGGGTTTTTTTTTGGCATCCTTAAATGCTGCCAGCTGCTATAGCAGCAAGGGGAGATATAATGTGCAGTGTAAGAGAACAACTTCATCTCTTCCACAATAACAGGAATACTACTCTTGGATTATGAAATGTGACATAGTATATTATGCTGATAGAAGAGACCTTTTGTAGTTCAGGCTTGAACTGTGAGGTGCTTGGTATTCTTTGAGCTTGGCTGTTTTCTTGCAGATGTTTTATTACTAAACTAGGTAAATTGTCAGTGCTAGTAGGGAGTTCTCATTTTAGTGGATTTGTTCTCACTTTATATTCTAGGCTTTTCTGTCAGTGTTGGTGGGAGTGGTCTTGGTTCTTTCATTTGGGCTGTGGTTTATTGTTATTTTATTTGGCAGATCCTTGATTGTTTCTTGATTGTTGGTCAGATATTAAACTTGTTGTTAATCTTTGCTCATATTGGTGTAGATTATTGATGAGGTGTTTTGGTCTTTTGTTTCCTTTTTGGCTTTTTGATTATCTCTTTTGAATGATATGTAGATGCCATTCATGTCTATGCGCTTGTTGATGGCTAGTTTGTCTGGAGTGACACCCAAAGATGAGCTGCTGAGTGAATGCCTGAAGCAGCAGCAGACATGAGAGGATGATCAAGCAGAGGAAGTGTCATGGCAAAACAAGACATGCTTACGATGTATGATTGATTGATAGATAGGTGAAGTAGCTGACAATCCTATCGGTGGCTTGAAAGGGCTGGATTAAAGCACAAGAATAGACACTAAGCATTAGATCCATAGAAGCAGAGGTCTACCACATTAGACAGGACCCGAGTTGCAGACTGTGCAGGGCCTCAGAGGCAGTCCAAACATAATGATGGTATAAGATGCAGACAGAAACAGCACAGACAAAATTGGGTACAGAACTTTCTGTACAATATATGGGCTAGAGATGTCAAACTCAAGGCCCATGGGCCAGATCCAACCCACGGGGTATTTAGATCTGGCCCGTGGGGCTAGAAATAGTGAAGGACAAGCCCCCGGTGACTCTTCCAGGGAAAACAGAGCTTGGGAGGGCTGCACGTGGCCCTCCCAGGCTCTGTTTTCAACCATGACGGCCTCCTGCAGCCCTGTGCCAGCAAAAATGGAATTTGGGAAGGCCGTTGTAGCCGAAAATTGAGCCTGAGTGGGCCACGCCAGTCTTCCTGGGCCCCATTTTTGCTGGCGGAGGGCTGCAGAAGGACATTGTGGCTGAAAACAGAGCCTCAATGAGTGAAATTGAGCTGGCCACAGCCACCCTGGCCACGCCTCTCCCAGCTATGTCCCTCCTGGCCATATTCCCTTGCCCCCCAAGGTCAAACACAACCTTGATGCAGGCCCTGAATGAAATCAAGTTTGACACTACTGGGCTATACCGTCTCAAGACCAGATGTGAACTTTTACAGAAGGTTGTGGAGAATAACGGGTAAGATCCTGTGGGACTTTTAGATTCAGACAGATAGATAGGTACTGGCCAATCAACCAGACATTATGGTGGAAGACAAGGAGCAGAACACAGTCATGGTGATAAAAGTAGTGCCCAGTGTCAGGAATATTGTGAAGAAGGAGTATGAGAAGCTAAAGCAGTACCAGGGCCTGAAGGAGGAACTAGAGAGGATGTAAAGTGTAAAGACCAAATTGGTCCCAGAGGTGGTAGGAGCACTCAGGGCTGTGACTCCTAAGTGAGGGAAGTGGCTCCAACAGGTCCCAAGAACAACAACAGAACTCTGTCCAGGAGAATGTTAAGAAAAAGCTAAGATACTGCACAGAATCATCAAACTCCCAGACCTCAGGTAGAGGACTCGAGATTGAGGAAGACACATATCACCCATAGGAATAAGAAAGAATTAAATAAATATCAGAGTGCTTCCACCAATGTCTGTCAGTACAGTACTTTGAGGCCCAGTAAAGGACAAAAACAACATCAGCAGTCTCTAAATCAAGGAGAGAAAATGAATCCAAAAGGAAAAAAGTCCAAATTTTTCTTTTTTCTTTTGAAAATGAATATCAGTGCTCCTTGAAGGAAGAAACTTCCTTATCTTTGCAATTAAGAGTTGTCCACTGTATATAGTTACTATAAGGATCCAAATTGTGTATAGCTTTACTTTATAAACTTCCTCCATACATTGTTTTTAGAAACTATTTTAGAGAATGAAGGTTAGGTGTTAGTACGTATATGGCTCTTACATACATATGGAAAATATTCCATAATAATGTTTAATATTTTCTGCTTTCTTCCATGTTTATGATTTCCAATCTAATGATCATTAGATGATATAATAATTATATGATTGGTTAACATGTGGAAAATTATTATGCAATTGCAAAATATTTTTACATACACCACTCACCTAAAAAAAACCAATATGACAACTAAAAAGTATTTTTCTTTTGGGGAACATGATTGATGACTCTTGGCTGTGGATGTATCTCATTGGTGAATATAGGTCCAGGGGGTGGGGGGAAGACCAGGGTCAAGGGTGAAATAAATGATGTGTCAGAGTTGGCTGCAGACGGGAAACGCGGATATGTCAATTCGTAATAAATCAATCTTTTTCACTCTGAGAGATGCGGCTAGAGACTTATGATTTGAATGGGGGTGCATGTTGGAGTCCTGACACAATCTCTGCATCATTCATTGATGATAAGTATTTAGTTTTTTAAAAATGGTTTTATAAAGAGGTATATTTTATCTAAATGGAACCTTGGAAGCTGTTTGAAGATACGTTAAATGACAGACAACAGTTAGTATGAGATTATTGTATTCTGGAAATCGGTGCTACTTTTCTCCTTGCCTTAAAATTTTTCTCAAATATGTTTTTGTTCAATTTACCTGAACCTTTTAATTCATTTAATATTCTATCAAAACTTTTAGAATAGTTGCAGAAAGATATTGAAACAAATAAAAGCTCTGTAGAGTACATGATTTCTAATTGAATGCAAAAATTGAATACACAGTTACATATCTACTTACTCTTTCTGCTCAAACTTCACATTCCAGTTATTTCCATGGCTACACAAAATTGAAAATTGTACAGTCACATAGAATAGAATAGAATGCTTTATTGGCCAAGTGTGATTAGACACACAAGGAATTTGTCTTGGTGTAAATGCTCTCAGTATACATAAAGAAGGAACATTCATTAAGAATCAAGAATCATAATGTACAGCACTTAATGATAATCATAGGGTACAATCAACATCAAATCATACTAGGAAACAGGATACAAGCAACAAAGTTACAGTCACATGTGGGTCACAGTCACAGTTACAGTTACATGACATTGTTGTTTGAATTTCAGGGTTACTCTTCTTTGTAATGTTATAATTTTCTGTTTAGCTTGTGAATGATGTCCACCTCGAAGGTCATACTGAAGCAATTTGTGCATTAGATGCTGTTTACATGACAATTGAAAATGCAGTAGGATTAAGCCTACTAATAGCTTCTGCAGCTTCAGACTCTACTGTCAAAATTTGGTCCAGACAAGGAACAGAAGGTAAAAATTATTTTCCTTTTGGTCTGTCAAGATACCTTGTATCAAAGAATATCTTAAATAAAGTCCCCCATATTCTACTAGATCAAGGGTCTCCATTCTTGGCAACTTTAAGACTTGTGGACTTCAACTCCCAGAGTTCCTCAGCCAGGAGTTGAAGTCCACAAGTCTTAAAGTTGCCAAGGTTGGAGACCCCTGTTCTAGATTGTTTCACTTTTTGTACACCAGGGGAATGCATCCCACCTTACCCTGCCCAATGTGCTTCCACTGCACTAATCTTATTAGGCTAAGAGAAGGTTATAGGCCAAGGGTCGCCAACCCCTGGGCTGTGGCCCACCTCCGGGCCTTGAACTGTTCGGAACCAAACCACGGAAGTGACAGGCAAATTTGAGTGCATCCCCACTTGCATGAACAGCAGCCGGGTTTGTGTGTGTGTTCCATTTGTGCAAATGGCAGGTGCATGTGTTCACCACTTGTGCAAATGGAGCTGCGTGCATGCATGCTTGCCTGTTGCTTGTGTAGAACCATCCCCTTCCCCTGCTGGTCCCCAAAGCTGAAAAGGTTGGGGAACTCTGCTCTAGCCCAAAGGCTTCTAATTAACTTATTTGACTTTGTGTGGACTTGAAGCAAGATAGCAGCTGGCAATTAATTATGATTTTGGAGAGAAGTAAAGGTGAAATACTCCCCTTCTCCCAATGAGTCTCCCTGCATTGCTTAGCTGACAAGCCCCATCTCCAACCAGTTAAAGATGCATGAATATAAGAGGTTAGCATTTTTAATTTGGGCTCCTTGCAAAAATGTAGACCATATCTGGCAGAGATCTTTCCTATTTTTGCAATAATCTTCATTTTACTGGTTGTAGCAGCTGGATTAGAACAGATGCTAGTGGTGCATCATATTTCATATTTTGACCATATTTCAGAGTTGCTGACATACATTCCATGCTTGTTTTATTCTTTTTTTGTTGCTGCCAGGGAACTACAGCTTAAGTATTGTACAAAGAATAAACAAGTCAAGTTCATACACATTCATATGAACCAGTTTCAGATCTTGTTGTCTAGAAAGCTGTTTGTTATAGATGAATAAAAAAGTGATACACTTTTAATCTTTGTCATTATAAGGTGGATAAATCACTGTGCATGACAGTTGCAGGCATCTGTAGAAAATAAGTTAGCAATTGCTGAAAATAGTCCAATTGCTGTTCAGGAGCATTGCATCTCTTAAACACCAGTTGCTGTAGATAAGTAATGAAATATAACAATATAATAAATAAATATACTTGTATGGTGATATTTATATTTATTATAGATTTATGACCATTGCTGTCATAAATCCTTCTGACGCCTTCTGACTTCTCTTTGTCATATTTTTTGACTAAAATCAACTTCTCTGTTGTTGGTTATCTCTGGGTTATATCACTGTTTGCATTAATCTTGGGTAATATTTAAATTTCTTTATGATTACATTTAGCAAAGCTGAGCAATACAGTACTTTGAATTCAAAGGCACTTCAAAGAACAGGAAGATACTCATGTACGATCTGCCTGCAAATTTTTGAGGGATCATGGGTCAGCTATGCAACCATGGGGAAAATCTGAACTGCTTTAAGGAGTTGGAGGCAGGGTGTTGCCTTCATGCTTTGAAGCACATTTTTGCCTTTGAAATTTAATAATTAATATACAATTTCTATATTTTTATTAAATATCTTAAGTGTACACTGCGAATAATGCAACTTTATTTTTTCTCTCTCCTTAGTTAAGTGCCTTCAGACACTGATGTTTGGAAATGGATTTATTATGGATGTTTCATTGTCCTTCTTGCCAGGCAATGACAGTAAGAGTGGCTGTGTAATTTTTAAAATCATTTCAAGAAATGCCTAGTGGTGCCAGTGCATATATATGTTGTCTTATTAAGAACTAGTTTTCTACTATCTGATCCTAAAAATTGCTAACTGAGAAATTATTGTTCATCCGATATTCTGATTTACTGGATAAGTAGCCTCTCATCTCCTTTTTAAAAAGCCTGTTAAAGTCACACTAAAAAGTGATTGTTAAATATCTTTACAGCAAGATAAAAGTGATTGTTAAATATCTTTAGAGCAAGATATTTTGATTGTTGTTGCTGGGGGGAAATTCCTAAGAATTAGATTTTTAGTTTGTTAAGTTTATTATGCCTTTCGTGTGATTTGACTTTTATTTTTTAAAGAGTGAGTTCCCTGAAATCTGTTTAATAACAATGTAATTTTCATTTGTTTGTTGGATTTACATCTTGCCTGGCAAGAGCTCAAAGCAGCATGCAGTATGTTCCCATTATTATTGCATTGTTATTATTTTTATTAGTGGTGTGTAATAGGAAAGAGAGTGAGAGAGAATGATGGACCTAGAGTCCCTCAGTGAGCTTTTCTACCTGATGGTGGAGTAGAACATGGACATTTCAGCGTCCCATATCTGAACTTTGAAGTTCCCATTGAGTTTGGTGGCAGATACATCCAGACATATGGGCCTATGTGGTGGATTTAGTTCCAAAGAATCACTTAGAACATGCAGAAACTTGAAACTTGTATCTGGCTGAAGTTCTTTAAAGCAGCCTTTTCTTTTCCAAGCGTTGTCCCACAGTCCTTTACAGCTGCCACACAGTTCAGGGGAAAGATGTAGATGCTTTAAAGAAAGAGATCCTACCTGCAAATGCTCCTTTTTGGAATTGAATCCAAAATGCTGCCTAGCCCTAGTAGATATACAGTCATTTCCTTGAACTGTAAGCTTATGCATATGTTCTCAGAAGTAAATCCCACCAAGTATGAAATAGGATTTACTCCTAGGAAACTGTGGCTATCATTTCCTCTTCTGTAAATGCTGTATTTTGTTTCTATTTTCTTTTGCTTCATTATATTTAGTTGAAACAGCAACTTTGCAATGATTTTTAATTTCAGTACCGGTACTGGCTTGTGGTGGTGATGACAGCAGAATCCACTTATATGTGCAACAGGCTGGAGAGGTAGCTATTGTTTCTGCTTCTTATTCTATAGGATTTCTCTTCTGGCGTTTCGTTTCTTAACTTTTAAGTTTCCAAGATTTATACTGTTTAACTCCTGAATCTCAAGTTCTGGAAAGTTTAAAATCCCTAATTTAGAGACAATATTTCTGGAGAGTAATTGTCTTCAGCTGATTGAAAGTGTCGTTTTGATAAACAATTAGCCATGTTCAGAGAAAGTTGTTTCAAAGCAAGCTCATTTATTGATGTCAGGTTAATCTATTAGGATTTCAGTGCTAAATAGTTAATTTGTCCTTCTCCAGAGGAAAAGCTGGAGAAAGAAAGGAAGTGGGTCTAAAGGCATTTTAGATGTAATGAAACCCATTTTATTTCTAGTCCTCTACTTCAGCCAAAGATTGGTCTGAGGCAATTGGGCAATTTTGGTGCTTAAAATACTTCCATGTACAGGTTCCGGACTTGGATAGCATGCCTGTTAGAGCCCAGAGTGGCTGTGTGTACAGCATGGTATCATCAGTACATTGATGATATACTACTTTACCTCAGATAATATGTGACCTCGCGGAGCAATTTAATGTAAATATTAAATTGCATTCAAAAGGGAATTGAGCCCTTGGCATCCTACATAGAAACAACCATGGGAACAACTATTTTCCCATGCACATTGACTGGAATTACCCACTCAAGAAGGAACAGAGCCTCTGAGGGAGTGGGGAAAGCTTCCAGTCATCTCCACTTTGTAGGCAAAGCGCAGAGTAAAGCTGTGAGGTCATTGCAAAATTCTCCTGTGACCTCAGAAAATTCTTTGGGAGGTTCGGGCATCCGAATTTGCTTTCAAATATGGCAGAAGTCAAAGGTACCAATATGCTCCTTCCTTCACCTGATTTCTGTTCTTTAGCATTTTAAAATACTACTTTCATTTTGAATTGAGCTTGGATGTATATGGACAATCACCGGAAACTTTACCACATAGGATAGAAGTGAGTACTAGTCAGATTTCAAGCAGTTGCATTGGCTTCCGAAACAAGGTTGTGCAAAACACACTGTGTCCTAGCTTGACACCCTATATCTGTGGTGGCGAACCTATGTGCCACAGGTGGCACGCAGAGCCCCTCTCTGTGGATACGCATGCCATTGCCCAGCTCAGCTGTGCAGTACATGCACATGCGCCTCCCGCCATCCACCTGGTCTTCCATTTTTTGGCGTGCATGCATGTGCAAAGACCAGCTGGCCAGCATGCAGGCATGTGCCAGAAACTGGAAGCTTAGTTTCTCAGCACGTGTATGCGTGAGGAGAGCTGCTCTTCTGCTTTCCGGCGCTCCCCACATCGCGCATGCATGTTATATATATATATATATATATATATATATATATATATATATATATATATATTTGTTTTCGGAGATTTTCGCGGGTATTTGTATGTGGATCTTTGGTTCTTCGGGTTTTCTCCCGCGTAGAGTTGGAAATATCTAGGCGACGTTTCGATGAAATCTCATTCATCATCTTCAGGCTTGTGTCTTCGGCCTTGTGCTTCGGCCTTGTGCTTCTGCAAGCTCACATCACTCTGAGAAGCACAAGGCCGAAGACACAAGCCTGAAGATGATGAATGAGACTTCATCGAAACGTCGCCTAGATATTTCCAACTCTACGCGGGAGAAAACCCGAAGAACCAAAGATCCATATATATATATGTATATATATATATATATATACACACAGACACAGACACGGACACACACATACACACACACACACACACACACACACATATACTCATAGAATAACAGAGTTGGAAGGGACCTTGGAGGTCATCTAGTCCAACCTCCTACTCAAGCAAGAGAGTCTATTCCAATTATTAGCGTCTCTCTAGGATCGAACTCACAGCCTCCTGATTGTGAGACAAGATCTCCACCTCTAGTATATCAGAATGCTTTGAGTTCCAAGCCCTATGAGGAATGAAAGTCCCGGAGTTGTACTTCCAACACGTTTGAGAGACTGTGAGATTGAAGAATCTTCAGTGTTACAGTAACGAATTTACTGTGATAGAGTAATCTATGGTCATAAACCAGGAAAGCTGCAAAAAATACCAAAATTGAATGTTAGTGAACTGCCAAATTGCACAATGGAAAATTGCAATATATGTTTATGCTGCATATTGAGGGTGCTTATTTGTTTGTTTCAGTTTCAGAAATCTTTACTACTACATGGACATGAAGACTGGATAAGAGGAGTTGAATGGGCATTTTGTGGTAAATGTCATTCAGTCTGGCTTATGAGACTTTTGGGGGGGGGGGGGAATTCTTATGTTTTGCTGTCATAGAAGCTGGGCACTTAAATATTTTAAAATAATGCTGATGAGAAATTGAATTCCATACATGTTTCCATATTTTTTCTGCTATTATGTGGAACTTCAGAACACAATTATTACAAATTATAGTTCATACAAGGTTTTATATATATATATATATATACACATATACATACACATACATACATACATACATACATTCTCCATTTATCAAAGATATGAGCCCTCCCCTCCCTCCTTCCCTTCTCTAATCAGGCTCATAATGTAATTTAGAGAAGTGAACCATTACAAAAAGTAAGGTTCCGGTTTTGTTTATTAAGAAACCATTGTAAATATTGATTTCTGTCGTGCACTGAATTTCCCTTTTAAATTATTTCCTTAATGACTGGTTTAACTTTTTTTCTTTTAAAGGTGGAGATCTGTATTTGGCAAGCTGTGCTCAGGATTGTCTGATAAGAATCTGGAAGATGCATGCAACTTCATTGTTTGGGGAAATCCAAGATGAGAACACTATTAGGTTGAAAGAGAATGTTTTCACCATAAAAAATAGCAATGGTAAATATGTTCTTTTATAATATTTTTAGCATGATTAAATAAAAGATAAGATGTCATTCTTCTAATACATTGTGGAAGAATGTGCTATTAATTAGCTGAAACACAAGCTTCACTTTGTTTTCTTTCAATTAATTTGATTGATGCCCCCATGATATCATAGATATCTGTTCTTGCACATGAATTTATACATCTACATTCTTTACAATAATATATTCCATAAATCAAATAGAAATTATTACATCCAACTGAATATATGAAAAAATGTAGTTTTTCCTTTCCATGTCAGCTGTGTGTTGCATTTTATCTATGGGTGAAACATGTATTTGCATCCAGAACCTTGGATATACAGAAGTCTTCTGTCCTCTTCATATTTTTTTTTCGCAGATGAATTCACAGACAGAGGATCATAAATTTTGTCATCGGGTTATTTGCAAGGCTGAGTCATTTATACAATGGCTAGATAAGTCTTGACAATTAATTTACTCTTTGACATTTGCTTTCCATTCTGATTGATTTCAACACATGTAACAGAATTTTCTTTCAACTTGCAATGTGGGAACTCTCTGGCAGTAAGCTATTATTTGGTACATCTAGTTTCAAATACAAAGAAGGTGAGCTCGATTGTTTTAAAGACAGGCTGGAATATTTTTTTTCACTCTCTTTTCCACTTGTTTTGTTTTGTGATAGGTGCAGATAAATCCTTTGCAGTTACCTTGGATTCAGTGCTAGCTGGCCATGAAAACTGGGTATATGGAGTTCATTGGCAGCCACCATATTTCAAAGGTAAGAGTATGTATTTTCAATTTGAGTTGCTGGTAGAGATGACAAGGAATTTGGAATTCATTGTCAAAACGGAGAACTCCATGTTGAGCTACTCTTTCTATCTCAAACATAGAAAGTTTAAAATGTGTGATACAACAAATTATGGCATTTTTCACCCTATGTAGAAGTTTATGTTGTGCCCCAAAGGTTGTATCAGTCATTTAGTATGCATCTGTTAGCTTATAATTACAAGAAAGAGAATTATTTTGCGCCGCTTTCCTCTCTTGATTATATCCATAAGTGTAAACCTGTAAAATAGGCACTGCAGAGAGTCACAGTATCCAGGATTCAATTTACAAGATATTAATCCATGCACACCTTCGAGGACATTGTAAATTGCGACCTTCTTTCCAACTTCAGCCATGTATAATTGTTTTGTGTGGCATTCTTGTAGACTTCCTATTTAAGTTTTTCTTCAGATGTAATAAAAAACCCTGTATTTGACAAAAATGAATGAAAACATAGGGTTATTTTTTCCTGATACTGTAGATGGCAGGATGGAACAGCCAATGAGATTACTATCTGCTTCAATGGACAAAACGGTGATCCTTTGGTCTCCAGATGATGAATCTGGAGTGTGGTTGGAACAGGTAGATGTGGTTTTTCATTTCCCCTGTTTGTGTCATCAAAGTAAAAGAAATATAGAGCTAAATACCCAGACTTCATTTGCTTCTTTTCTAAAGTGATTTCCCTGTGTGGCATTAACCACAGTCTTGAGTTGCAGGTACCCAAGTATAAATTAAGTTACCTTTTAAGTGGATATTGGAACTTTTGTTGAAACTGGATTAGTCAACCATCGTCTCAAGGAAATCTGTCATGGTTTAAACATGGAAGCAGAGTCTACACTGGATAGGGGAGGGGTGGAACGGGTTTAGCATTTAACAACTATTCTGCAGGAAATCAGCTTTAGATTTTTACATTTTTACATTGCTGCTGCCTTTCAGTTTGGCAAGTTAACCAAGCATTAAAAAATAACTGCTTTCATACAAAAATGTGTGAAATAATTTCTAGATATTATATTACTTTTCATATTGTAGCATTTAATCCCAGACCCCAGGGAAATATACTTCTATCAAAGTAATTATTCATTTTATATAAACTTGCAAACTATCTTGCAAACCTGTTTTCAAAAGACTTGTGTTAATGTTTTTTTTAAAATTGTGCATGGTATTTGAATACATCTAGAATGACATTGTTTTAACTTCACTTTTAATGTAATTCTAAATCATTTGTCTTTTGCTCATAGTCCTTAATTAGAAGGCACATTCATGCATATTGTAAACTTTTTCAAAAGGTCCGAATAGGAGAAGTGGGAGGAAATACGCTTGGATTTTTTGATTGTCAGTTCAGCCCAGATGGATCAATGATTCTTGCTCATGCTTTCCATGGAGCCCTTCATCTTTGGAAACAGATTTCTTCAAACAAGGCAAGAGAGAATTGATTTCTTATCACCAAAGTATATATGGAATATCTTTATGTAGGAAGAAATGGCTCTTTGCTCACTCCATATAACCACATTGTATACTTTTAAACATCTTTTATAAATTGAGGTACATTGAGGAGGGGTCCCCCCATCTGAACTGTAATGAATATCAAACAAGTTCAATTGAATAAGTTTGGTTAATTAGGACAGACTTCTTGGTCTTTGTGGGGAAAACAAATGGCAATATGAAGTGACTTTTGGGTCCTTCAGCTTTTATTTATTTGGCCCAGGATGATCTCTTCTTATAGCAGAACTTTCCCAGGTCTGTGACAGAGACTTTTGTATTTATTATAGCATTCTGATCTAGATTCATCATGTTCCTCTTGAACATTGTCTGCTGTACCATTGGATACTCTCTGTTTCCAAATTATTGTTTAGGATTCTATAGCTGAAAATACTACATATGGTCACTGGAAGATTTTGACTGAGCTTTCAAAGGCAGACAACTTAAAAGTGTCTTGTTTCCTTTGTTGTAATCATTAAAAAAATAACCAGAATCTTTTATCATCCAAGAATGACACTTAAATGTTCTTTGTAAAGCTTAAATTGATTTTCAACTTTAGATATAGTTCTAGGTGGATTACAATATAAATGTTTTTGATTTAGAGCAAATGGACTCCAGAAGTGATGATTTCAGGACATTTTAATTGTGTCCAAGATGTGAAGTGGGATCCAGAGGGAGACTTTTTAATTTCTGTTGGTTCTGACCAAACTACAAGAATATTTGCTCCTTGGAAAAGAGAGAACAACCCAGAGGTATGTTTTTCTAGCTTGTGAAATTATGTGGATGGAATAGCTAGTTTGAGATTATCCATTTCCAGACAGAAAAATGAGTATTTATTCTGGGCGTGGCGTCAATATGTGGAGAGAGTAAGGGAGGTGACCTTCACAAAATAGGTAAGAACAATTATTGTTCCTAGACAAAGAGGACTAAAATGTTCTTTAAGCTTGGGCAGCAAGATAATAATCAGAAGCAGCTCAGGTAAACTGCTCCCTGATTCATTGGAGGAAGGAATGGATATATAGTATAATCCGACTTCCAGGATTCTGTTTTTATAGCCTATCTCAATATACAGGACTTCTCAAAGTTACAATGGTACTGACAACTGTGGGAAGAAAGGTAATAAAATAGAGCAAAGTAGAACAGATATTTTAGGCTCAATTCTGGTTATAGGTTGAGGTAGTTCTACTCTGACTGTGAACTGATTTTCTGCTCTGGTCTGCCTATTAAGACCAACAACGTGCAGGTTTGATTTGAATGTTTGACCTAAAACTTGGGTTTTCTGGTAGAATGGGAAAAAGGCAAAGATAAGGATAGATGGACCTTGGGAAAATTGGGGAAGGGAAGGGGACAGAGGCCAGTTGGCTATTCTACTGTCACCATAATATGAAGTATTATGACTATTCAAATACAATATATCATATTTGTTCCTCTGATCATTGCAGGATCTTCCTTTTCCAGTTCTGCTCAGATTGATAGCTAAGATTGATATAAGAGAAGGGGTAGGTGGGTTGGTTAGATATGTTGGACTTAAATTCAAGGAAAAGAAAACACTAGGAAGATTGGTGGCCAAACTGGTGCGTGGACCCTACAGAGGAAGATGGGAGAGGTATTCTACTTGTCCCATAAGAATCCTATCAAATTGGGCTGTGCCAAAACCCAGAACAACCAACCTATTATTCCAAATTATTAGCCACAATGTTCTTGTTTTGGGCACAACTCTTGTAGCTAGATTAGAGCCAGCATATCTGAACTGCAAAACTCTGGCTGGCCACAGAATGGTAGCAAACAGATAAATGCAAATTGTTAGGATTTTTACAACCAAGTTTTAAAACAATTTTTCCCCCAACAGAATATGTAGTCTGAACAATAGCTCTTCTTAACGTTTCTTAAACTCTCCTAAAATGTATGCACATTATATTTTTATTCTTTAGTAGTCAACTACTATGGGTTTATGACAATATCACATGACTATAAACCTTTAGAAATTTATATTAATATTAGTCCTTTAAAATAAGATCTATAATTATATTTAACTATATCATTATACATGCAACATCATGTTGCTCATCTTCTGTTTCCAGTGAGGAATAAAGATTGTTAAAATAAAATTCAGGGGGAGGCCAAACTGGGGGGCAAAGTTGTATTTTGAACCAGGGCAGGATTTTGGTCCCTTTCGGTCAAGGATTGGACAGATCAGTGCTATTTTCTCAATTATTTATTAATGAAAGAAGATTCTTGACATTTCCAATGAGATCTGAGCAGAAGTGAGAATGCATTTTTGTGGGAAATGAACTGAATGTATATTTTCAGCAAACTGTAATTCTAAAATTGACGATTGATAGAACTTAACGTGTTAAATTCTTCTATAGATTATAAGTTTGGTACTTGTATCAATGCAATGGTCCTTTTACTAGGTGTCCTGGCATGAAATAGCAAGACCCCAAGTCCATGGGTATGATATGCAGTGTATAGCACTGACAGCACGGTTTCAGTTTGTATCTGGAGCAGATGAGAAAGTGCTGCGCGTGTTTACTGCGCCTAGAAATTTCATTGAGAACTTCAGCAGTATTTCTGGAATATCTCTGGAGAAATTATATTCTGGTGTAAGTTATGTATTCAGTTGCTTTAAAAGAACTAAAAAAAACTGTTTTACTACTTTTTATGTTTGCATCTCTCATTTGAATTTGAGCACATTTTTAAACATATTACAGAAATGTTGAATAAATTCAGATTTTTTTTTTACTTCAAGGGCAGATTGAGGTTTGAATGGTCAGGGGCTATAAAGAAACCTCCTGACCTTCTGTAGGCCATTTGAGAATGCTATAGTATCATTGGAGAGGACGGAATTAACAATTTCCAGGTTGCATTTTTTGGGGAACGGCAAGGGGAGTACAGGAGCAGGGGGCCTCTATGAGTCAATCCACACCCATCCCCATTGTTTTTAGCTTATGGCAACCTGTTTGGTGAACAATTCAGGTCTGATTGGAGGATTACTGTCTATTTGTAAAAATGGATACAGCAATAACTTGCTTCCAAAAACCTCCCTGTTCTCACTGCTACCACTCAAATTTTCCAGAATGTCAAAAATGGAACAAAATCAGGCTGAAAAATACAGGTTTTTTTGGGGGGGGGGGGACTTGGAGGTAAAGTTTAAAGATAAGGAAGCAAAGAAGTAACCACTAGAGGTCTTTGACTAGAGGTATCAAACTTGCAGCCCTTTAGCAGAGGGGAAAAAGTTGCGGTACATCACGTGATGGGAATGTGACAGTGCAAGTTTGACAGCCCTCCCTTTAACTCTTTTTCCCATTTCTACTTTTAACAGAAGAGAGAAAAAATGGCATGGAAAACATTAATGGCATTGCCCGTCCTGTGAAATAGACCTGGTCAAGAAGCTAACTACACAAGAAGGACTAGAATTATATTCTAGTCTTACTCTATGCCAGTGGTGGCTAACTTCTGTGGGCTCCTATGCCAAAAATTGTGCGTGTTTGTGTGCCAGCACCCAGAAGGCAATGTGGGTGTCCCCCCACGCCTCCTGTGCATGCGTGCGCAATCTCCCCTGCTGCTCCCTTACCTGCACTGTGACTCACAGTTGATTTTCGGCTGGTTTGAGGCCTTTTTCGGCCTCCCAGAGGCTTGGAAAAAGCCTCTACAGGCTTTGCAGGCTGAATAATAGGCCGTTTTGTCACTTCTGGTATTATAGGAAGTGATGAAATGGGCCTATTATTCGGCCTGCAAAGCCTGCAGAGGCTTTTTTCAAGCCTCCGGGAAGCAAAAAAGGCCTCAAACTGGCTGAAAAATCAGCTGTGAGGCATGTGCATGCGCAGTGAGGTAAGTTTGCCTGTGACTCACGTGCTGGCATAAATGGCTCTGTGTGCCACCTGTGGCACGCGTGCCATAGGTTCACCATCATGGCTCTATGCTCTAGAAGTATACCCTAGTTCTAGTCTTCCTGTGGTTTGATGTGGTTTATTTTATAGGCTAGGGGATTGCATTGATCTGTGAACTATGGTTTGTTGAACCCTAGTGGTGCTGAAGATTGAGTTTGAGGTAGTACGTAGCATTAAACTTATTTTTTGTGGAGACGTGAATATAATTTTAAATTTGAACATCTGTTTAGTTACAATCACAACAAAATTCTTAGAAAATGCTTGTAATTTGTGCTATATGGTATAATTGTTACTTCTGAAGATGTTTTGAATTTATGACTTCCAACCATGGTTTTATTACTAATAATAAATATTAGTAATATAGGATACAAATAATTGTGCTTTATTCATTGAATGTGGTTGAACAGTAAGCATGATGTATGAACTCAATAGTACTTTTCTATGGCCTAGAAAATTAAAATCAAAGCAAAGATTTTAAATTAATTTGAGATTTTCTAGGAATTCCTTAGTATCATATATACTGCATTTTAGATTTGTGACTTACAGAAAGTTATGTTGAAGGCCAAACTTGCAGGAAGGCTATATCTATAAATGAAAAAGATTCAGACAATCATGAATAATATTTTCTTTTTCTTAGAAAATGGTGGATCTTCCAGAAGGGGCTACTGTACCAGCCTTAGGTTTATCCAATAAGGCTATCTTTGAAGGTAATATCTGTCTGCATTGTGTACATGAGTGCTTCTTTAATCATATTTGTACTATGCAGGTTGATGAGAGAAATTAGCTGAAAGATGAGTGATCCTTAGTTAATGTGGGGAGTTCTTAGTGCTCTCCTAATGTTTGGGATTATAAATTTCATAATGCAAATTAGCACCTCCAATAATTAGAGATTTTGAAAATTGCAGGCTAAAATATCTGTAAGATAAAAAGTTTCTATCACCTGGAAATTTAACCTCTTACCTTACATGGAAAAATTTCTGGAAATTTCTGCCTCCATTTTGTTGTTAAATTGGCAAAATGTGGGTTTACATATCAATTTAAACCATAAGATTGTTTGATATATTGCTTATCAATACACAGGAACTCAGTCACTGTGAATTGTTCAATGGAGGGTGCTTAAAGTACACCGTGTTTTAAATATAATATACTTATGCAATTACAGAACTCTTTGACTTACAACCAGTCATTAATGACTATTTGGAGTTATGACAACCTTGGAAAAGGTACTTTATGGCCCGTAAAGCATTTCCAGCCATATAAAACATCACACTGCCCATCTATAATCACATCACTGCAATTTGAGCGCTTGACAATCAGCTTACATTTATGACTGGTTGCAGTGTTCCACAGTCACATAACTTTTATGATTTGTGACTTTTTTTGTCATTTTCTAGAAAAAAATGCCCATTTGAGAGAATGAATTAGTACTTAAGACCATGTTATATAGGTCCTTTTAATTTAGGTTGATGTTTACTTCTTGATACTTGGATAAAGTCAAATTGACTTATTTCATGAAACGATAGTTTAAACAATGACATAATGATCATTTGGAAGTCAAAACAAAGGAAGATTCTTGTTCTTGAGGCTTCTCTCAGACAAGAGAAAATCAGGAGGAAGGTATGAGCTTATTTTTGCTTATTCTCATTATGTTAAACCATGGTTTGTTGCAGCATTTAATTCCTTCCTTCCTTCCTCCCTCCCTCCCTCCCTCCCTGTTAGGCATGTGTATAGTTTGGAAATGATTTGAGAAATGCTTCTCATAATACCTCTGTGGTATTCATTAAAGTCATCTACGTTTTCCAAGCTTCTACCAAGCCTGAAAAAAAATGAACTTACTTTAAGGAGTTGATTCATTGCACCTTCTAATGCAGTTTTTCAAGCTTGCTCCAAAATGTGAAAAATGTTGGGTTGTTTTAATGAATAGTAGAGGCTTATCCCAAGCATTTCTCCAAATCAATTTTGAAGTTTGTGTAACTCTATTACCCATATCCCAATTCATCATTTAGTTTGTTATGATTTTATATATGATTGGTTTTGCATATTTATCATCATTATGGTCTAGTGATGGAATACCTTGTAAAAATAGAAAGTAATTGATGAAGTTTTTCTGCTTTTGTTTTTGCTGGTTACCATCTGGAATAGGGAGGTCATTGAATGCAAAACGTTTTGAATTTAAACCATATCAAATTTGAAATCCTTTCTTTTAAGCGCCAAGTATTTCATTTTGTCCACAAAACAGCTGCCTCGTTAAGTGGGTTGCCGTGACAATTTTGGAAGTCTTTTGAACAGAAAGCAGTTCTGTTTCAAACATAAGAAATACAGGTTTGGACTCAAAATGCTTTCAACATGATCAAAACAGAACCTTTCAGTTTCAAAATGGTTCGAATTCAAAATGTTTTGCATACTCTTACTGAATATCCATCACAAAAATCTTAAGAAGAAAGGATCCATAGCCTTTTTCTAACATTATAAGAGAAGCCATGTGTTTGAATTGATAGAACAGGGCTTAGTAAAGAAATGATCTCAAAGATCCTAATGACACAACTATTTCTGTCTCAAAACCTCCTGGTAGTGCAACCCTCTGCATATCTTTTCAGAACTAAACCTTACTGAGTTTAGTGAAAGTTCCTCTCAGATTTGGTATGAATGGGATCTTCTGCTGTGCCATACTGTTTGATTTTGAGAGTATGAGGCTTCAGTCTGTCAGAGAATCTAGCAGAAAGAAATTCAAATAAGCCACAGAGGATCTCTTTTAATATATTCATTAGCACGTTACATTCTTTATCTTGCAGGTTCTAGTAGGTTATCATATTTTAATTTCTTTTGAGCAACTTATTTTGTTCAGTGGAGTTACTATATTAATACTGCATCGATTGAGCAAATAATGGCAGAGCCTTGAATTCTTGGTTTTCACATGTTGGTATATTGTTTGAGTTCAGTAATAGCCCATGTATTTTCAGCAAACTTTGATTCTTGAATTTAAGCAATTCAGTAATAATTCATGACTCACAATCTGGATCAGATTATTCTCTTCTGTATATTTTTAAGTGTTTCCTTTTTTTTGAATGTGTTTACTTTTTTTAATAATGTTAGCATAATTGTTATGAAACTGCAAGCTTTAATTGCTTTAGAAATAGGCCTAGGGAGCTTAAATGCTTCTAAACAATGGTAGTAGAGGGATAGAAATACTGATTCTCTTTGATTGCCCATTTCTGGATCAATGGGATAGTTAAAAATGGAGGCAGTTGAAACTGCATTCTTATATTAACATATCAGAAGTTAGAAAGTTTCAGTCCTGAATAATGAATAAATATTTGAACATTACACGTGGAAAAAGGAACCAAATAAATTGTAAAGCAATTTGTCCCAGGCTTTTGACCAGATTGTAAAAATTATGTCATGGGGATTTCAAAGGGAAATTTAAAAGAAAGAAATGCATTTCATAACAATCCAGGAAATTTAAGAAATTACATAAGACCCTGTATTATTACAGATGGGAATGTACATATTTGAGTGAGGAGAAAGCATGATTAACATAACAATTTCCTCAAAGTGTAAAATTTCCCCCCCAGAAAAGAGTATATTGGGGGCATCAAATGCACATCAGCTAAACATCCTGTTTGTACTATCCTGTTGAGAATCAAGTTTATGTTTTTGGCATAGGGACATGCCATTATAATTCATCCTGGGATTCTTCGACATTTTACTGTACAGGATAGTACTACTACAGTTGGGTTGGGAGCACCAAAGCACTTCCGGGTTGAAGAAATTATATGGTGGCATCATCATTGTCCAAGGGATGCTCACTTGGGGACTACTTTCGTGTCCCCATTAAGTTGCCCACTGAAATGGTACCCATCTATTTACTCATAGTTAAATTGCTGGGCCGGCACAAATGCAAGCCTGCTGATTGATTATGAGCCCAGTATCCTAACCACATGAGCCACTATGTTCCACTAACTAACATCCACTGTACAGGATAACAAAGCAATAGTATTTATATGAGCACAATAGTTGCATTTTTTTTGACATGTAAGGACAAGCTGTCCTTTGGACTTACTTTAGGGATGCTCACATGGAAGTTATCTACAATTCTTTTAACTGAAACTTTTTCCTGGATCAGCTTGTATCAGAGTAGGGTACCTCGGTGATCCTGTAAAAAATATAGCTATTTTAAGGGGTAGAAGAAAGCTGCAATGTGAGCATGCCCTATACGCTCCAAAGGCATTTTCATCTGAATCCAAAGTGCTGCACAGGCCTAATATGTACTAATTACATCTGTATTTTTCATTCAGCTTTACATATGCAGAAATGATATAGCAATTAGTATTTTTATTTGGTATGTATCTATATCTAAGTATAAGATCTATTATTCCACCCAACAACAGTCATATATGGTAGGGTATACTTAGAAAAAGTGAATAACCCAGCATCATCTAGTAAAACTTCTGTGGATGATGGAAAACTAAAATCTGGATTCCTGTCAGTCCAATGCCACATTTTTGAAAATTCCTTTTGAGTTCTGTAGATTATATTTTTGGACATTGGGATTTAATTCAGTTCCAAAAGGCGCTTTGGAACATTTGGGAGCATGACATAGTACCTAGCATAATGTAGCTCTTTAAAGCAGCCCTGTCTTTTCCAAGAATTGAATGGTAGTCCTTCACAGGAGCCACACCGTCATGAGAAAAGAGGTTCTATGTTCGAGCCCCAAAGCACCTTTTTGGAATTGAATTCAAACTCCTGCCTAACCCTGTAAGATATAGAATTACTGCCTGGTAATGTAAGCTTGTACATAGCCATTGAAGAGTAAATACAACTGCATAGTTGATTATTGTAATTCTGGATGACTGGAATTCCTCTTCCACAAATGTTTTATCTTGCCACTTTTTTCTTTTGGTTCATTATATTTGATTGAGAGTAGACTAGAACTTTGCTGTCCCTGTTCCTAGTCCAACAATTTGAAGAATACATCATTAATGAATGAATGATTCTAATTCATCTTATCTTTTCATACTGCATTTTCTCCATCATGATCCCTTTTAAGAGCGTAAGGAAATCTGAATGCATTGTTATACCAGCTTCTTTCTTTCATCCTGTTATGAGAGTTTAAC
Source organism: Bungarus multicinctus (assembly GCA_023653725.1). Lineage (NCBI taxonomy): Eukaryota > Metazoa > Chordata > Lepidosauria > Squamata > Elapidae > Bungarus > Bungarus multicinctus. The sequence goes on from CM042846.1 coordinate 10,160,830, forward strand.
TTATTCCAGCTCCTGTCATGGTTTGCATCATGAGGCCCAATTATTTTAACATGCAGTATAATATCTTCTGACTTTCCTTCTCATGCTGTTTATATTATGGCTTAACTTGTCTTTAGATTCTTTTTATCTTGAAGCTGGAGCTGTTTCTTTCTGTTTAGTGCTTGGTAACGGATGCCGTCTTTTTGCAGATTTCATACTTGGTGACTTTTAAAGCAATAACATTTGTACGTTTGCAGCTGCAGATACAACAGCTCAAACAACTGAAGAAGAAAATCTCAGTAATGCTTCCAGTCAGTACCGTGAAAATTACTTTCAGCCATGTAATCTTTCAGGTATGCAATATGTTAACTTCAGTACCTAATTCTAGAGCAAAGCTGGTTCTTCAAACAGCTGACAATTTGACCAGTTCAGGATAAGGACACCAATACTGAATCAAATTATTTCTTTCAGAACCTCCCACAGAGGATCATCTCTTGCAGAATACACTGTGGCCTGAAACTCAAAAGTTGTAAGTTACTTTGTTTATAGATGTAAAACATACCTCCAAAATGGAAACCATTTAAAGTCCTCGGTTTCCAAGTAATTTCAATTTTACAGTTAGTTCACAACTTATGACTGTAATTGAAGTAAATGCTGGAAACGGCAAAAAAACACCAAAAATCATGACTCACATGACTGTGGCATTGCAAACAGCTGTAAATAGAAACTGGTTGTCAACATCCAAAATGTGATCATGCAACTGTAGGAGATGGGTATGGCTATCAGAACTCCAAAATCCATCATAACTAGCTCTGGGAAGATCAGTTGTAACTTTGAACAGTCGTTAAGCAACTAGTTGTTAAGCAAGGACTACCTGCACAATTTTCCTGTTAAATGTGGAGTTCTGGTTGATTATATGATTGGTTTTTTTTTAAACTAGCATATTATAATATGATTGTATTTTTTTAAAAAACTAGCTTCTGTATCTCACACTTCATGAAGAGACCTCAATTGCAGAGCTATGAACAAAGGGAAATGCTACTTCATGCTTCAAGCCTTTTAGCAGGCTTAGTAGGCAAAAGATTTATTAGAGTAGTTTTCTTGTATTTCAACCATTTGAATTCTAATACTAATCCAAACATGGAAAATTTTAGCCTTTTCCTGGCAAAAGAGAGTAATACAGTAAGGTAAAGAAAGCATTGCAGAAAATGGCTTCCGGATTTATTTATTTTTCATATTCTTACCATGAGCAGGCATAGGAGGCACCTGAATTTTCTCCTGCATAACAAAGTAATGAGTTGCAGGTGTGTCTGTTCATGTTCTCCCCTCACGTTGTGTGTTTGTATGTACGTGTCATTGGGAAACGCACGACAGGCTGAATATGCTCCACTCTGAGTAACATAGGAGGAGGCTTAGAATAGAATTCCAATCTAACTAATAATTCTGTTCCATAGGGATGCATTGAGAAATTTCTTTTGGAATTTTCTTCTCTGTAGCCTTTGGCCAATGTTCAAGTCCTGTCCCACCCATCTCATTAATTTTACTTTCTCAATTTCTCCATTTGTTGCATTTTTTGGGGAGAATTATCTTTCTGAACTGACAGATACTCAGAATCCTGAGTCATGTTAAATATAGTTCCTTTCCCACATTCTATTGCATTGAAAACCACTCATCCCCTCCCCCATTAAACTGCAGTGTGAACAATACTGTAAGACATCAAGATTTTTAGACATTCATAGATCTTTCAGAGGCATAATGCCTCGTAATGTACTTCCTTGGGCCCTTTCCTTTTAGATGTAAACCAGACTCACAAATATTCACCACATTTCCTGTACCTAAAGCTGCCTTTTTGCAGTTGATCAATGGTGACTTTTATTAATGTTGACGGTGTTCAAATGGAACTCCAGATGTTTGGGGATTTCACCAAAAGAAAGCCTAGCACTATTTTTGCTTTCTTTTACCATAGTCATTCTTCTGTTTGCAGGTGTTTGTATTTTGTGATTTTCACCAGTTCTTCCTCTTCTCTTCTGCTGTCCACTACCCAGACTTTTTTGTCCTTCTTCTCAACAGTTGTTATGTCTAGGATGTTGTGTGGCACTGTGCTTCTCAAGTCTGGGGTATTGTGTGGTATGTGCTTGACTGTTTGTATTCTAAAATCCCAGAGCACTTTAGTGTTTTCATTTTTATTACTTTATCTAGTTTGTGTTCCATCAGTTCTGATATTATTAAATTTATTGGCCACCCAACCAATGGATAATACCAGTGGGTATGATCCATGTTTAGTGCAGAGTTTGAATAATACACAGTCTCCACAATCTTAACTCAGAAAGTTCTCTCCACAGAAACTGGGTTGTTCATACACAGGTGCATAATTTTAGGCCCCAAGTCTGAACACTCACTTGTAGCCTACAGTGCCTTCAAAAGGGTATTGTGATTGTGATTGTTGATGTGACAGAAGGGATAATTAAATACATGATGAAGAGTTATATTTAATATTTAAATGCAAATCAAATCAAAACTGGTCAGTTTTAACTACTTTTGCAATGAACTTCCTAGTATGCCACTCAAAGGCCAAATATGTATCTTAGCCCAAGCTGTCTATCCCTGGCAAAGAGTTTGACTGGAAATACTTCCATATTCAGTAGTTCATTTCAAGGAAAACTCCCTTCCATTCACCTGTTTTGGGCAATCATGCAAGACTTCTGAAGAAGCTTGGAAGTTTCTTTAACAACATACATGGATCCATTTCAAATTTACAGCTACTCTTAACTTCCTTTGCATTCATAGCAAGACAGAATATAAGTAAAATAATGCCTATATTGCCATTAAACAGCTTTATTTTTCTTTTAAACATAACCACCTTTTTCATAATTATCATTAAAATTTCTCTGTACAATAAGGCACATTTCTTTATCTCTGGTTATATAGGAAACTGAATGAAGTTAAAGAAAAAAATTGGGATTTCATTACTCTTGAGAAGAAAAAGAAACTTGTGTTTATTTTAATATTTTGCATGTATTTTGCCCATTCCTATTTACACATCTGTGGATCTTCCATGTTATAATAACACATGGGATACCCTTCCTTGATACTCACATCCAAATAAAATATAGTTTTGTCCTTTCATTCTTTCCCAACCTGGCACTTTGGAAAGAAAACATCCCTTACTTATGAGACAGTCCCTATAATAGGAAAACATAATCTGTTCATTTCAGCACAGCATTGCCTAGCTTATTTAAACTTCATATTTGATACCCATTCCTCTGACCTTTTCTCTCTAATGAGTTATCTGATTAATATAAAGATTGTCTCCTATGATCATCTTTAACTAGCAATCCAAGGGTAAACTTTTATTACCAGAGCTGCTCATCTGAGCTTATTAAAGATGCAAATTAAACAGCCCATAAGAGTTACAAAGGTTTCCTAATACTTTTCCTGAAACAAATTAATAATGTTGCCATCCCTTTCTTCTAAGATGATGGTTGCAGGCAGAGATTGTGGATCCTTTAATTATTCACTCATTACTTTTCATCTTTTGCCAAGGAATTCAGAGCATCGTATTAGTAAAGTATAAAATGGAGCAGTTTGTAGGGAAATTATTGGATAAAAGTAGACCAGTGTCAACTCTTTCAGATAGTCCAGACAAGAAACACAAATTACGAATACTAACAAACTATTTTTATTGTAAGATTACAGAATAAAATCTCGGAAGTGTTTCTGGAAAACTACAGAGGATCCCTTCTGAGATGCTTTCCATACCCATTTTAATTCCGTAGGCTGAGATATCTTTTGCATAATGGTTTGGACTGTGGAGCTAACTCCTGCCACCCAAGATTATTTCCACATACCATTACAACCAATGGGCCTCATATATCAGTGACAATTTTAAAAAAAGATGTTCCTTGTTGCAAGAAACCTGTTTGCAAAATAAAGGATATAGTTAAGCAATTATTGATATTGCTGCTCTCACCAGTAAGACTTTTCTGCAGCAAAGGAACAACTTATCTTCCACACCGATACTCTCTTGAAACAATACTAAAAAAAAAAAAACCATGTTGAATGAGAAGAACAAGTTGAAATTAAACCCAAATAAGGGAGAGATGCTATTGATACCATGGAAAACTGGACATTGATTGAATTTGAGCCTTTTTTAGATAGGATCATTCTGCCCTTTGAAAGAAATCGACACAGTTTGGCAGTTTTTCTCTATTCTCTACTGCCACTAATTTCACAGATAGCAGCTGCATCATAGAGCCCCTTTCTAGCTGAAGCTCCATCTGTGGCCATTGTTCAGGTCTGATAACAGTTACCTGTTAACTTGTATTATTATTATCGTTATTGTCAGAGTACAACATGTGTACAATGAGATTGGCTGAGCCTCCTTTTGTCCACCCCCCCCAACACAACTCACAGCGAGGACAGAAGTCCCTAACCCAGTCCCAATCTTATTACATTATGTGACCTTGTTCACAATGCGCCGGCCCTGCAAGTCTATCATACTATGTTGACATGAAGTTATTTTCTGTTCAGTAGTCTGATAACCCATGGGTAGAAACCGTTCTTCAGCCTGTTGGTGTGGCTGGCTATGCTTTGATATCTCCTACCTAATGGTAGGAGAGTGAAGAAGTGCTGACCGGGATGTGAGTCGTCCCTGAAAATTTTCCTCACTCTTCTAAGGCAGCGAGATCTAATGAGGTCATCTAGTGGTATCAGGGAACAGCCCACAATGTTTTGTGCTGTGCTTACCACCCTCTGTAATGTCTTTCTATCCGCTGCTGTCAAGCCAGCATACCACACCATAATGCAATATGTGAGAACACTTTCTATTGTGGACCGGTCATCAGTCTTTGTTCCACTTTATTCTTTCGCAAGGCCCTAAGGAAATGGAGTCTCTGATGGGCTTTTCTGGGTTGTGTTGATTTTCCAGGTAAGATCTCCGCTGAGGTAGGCTCCCAGGAATTTAAAGGAGGAAACTCTCTCCACACAGCTCCCCTCGATGTAAAGTGGGGCGGGTTCCTCTCTCTTCTTCCGGAAGTCTAATACTATCTCCTTTGTCTTGCTGATGTTTAGGTGCAGGTTGTTTTCTATCAAAAAATCTATTTCTAGCAGGTTGTATCCTGATTCCATCCCATCCAGACTACAGTATTACAGTGTACTGTAAATGGAACTGGACAGGTTGCACTTGTATCTGTAAATTGCATTTGATTCCAAATTAAATGCAGCAGTGAGTTGCTAACTGGTATAGGACACAGGGATCCCATGACATCTGTACTGGCTGTTAAATCTTTACATAGTACCATTGGAGAAATTGTTATTAGCCTTTAGAGCCCTAAATGCCCCCTCTCAGAAGAAGCCTCTTTGAGAGACTGCTTTTTCTTCTATGAATTCATCTGGTTAGTAAGATCTGTAGGAAAGTCCTTTGAAGAGGGCCCTGATGTCAGAAGATCGTTTTCTCCTAGCCCAGCCCATAGGATACATTATTTTGGAAATTGTATTTGGTCCTTACTTTTTTTGATGTGTAAAAACTTCTATAGAGATATGTTTTTCATCAGATTTAAATTTTGGCTTACTTTTAATATACATATTAATCTATGATTTTAATATTTTGCATTTTGTGACATTTGATTACCCAATTAGGTAACATCATTGGTATGAGTGAATATGGCGTTTTCTTCCTGTTTATACATGGTAGCTTGCCCTGTCCTTGCTAGGTAAAAATAAGGTTTTCTCTTTGGTCGTTCCTTGACATTCAAGTGAAAAACGATATCCCCTCAATTATTCACACTGATGTTATTACCTAGTCAGATAATGAAACATCAGCAAGCAAACAACCACACTCGGAGAATACCAGAGACTCTACAGTTCAATCCTGAGCTACATGTATTCTCTTCTATTGAATTTTGCATTTTATTTTTTAATCAATGGTACTTGTACATTTGAGTACAAACACAGGTTTCAAAGTAATAAATAATATCCAGCTTTTTAGCTTTCACTTGTATACTGTAACTCTCAATGAGCTAAATAATAAAACCCAATTGTTTTAATAGAGAATAATCTCCTTGATTACTGTTCTCAAATGTGATCTGTAATTCAAAAGAACAACTCAGTTGATTAAAACAATAACAAGAGAAGAATATTTTTTTTTCTTTACTCTTCTTGAAAACTCTTAGGAAATCTGAGGTAAAACAATGATCTCTACTAGAATAAGGGAGCCATTTAAAATATCCAAGCAGGAACATTTGTGGGTGATTTCTAAATGGAGTGGTTTCGCTTCTAAATGGAGGTCAGTATGAACTAATGTCCACTACTTAATGTCTGGCAGATATCCTCAAGGATATCCTTAACGAGGTGAGACAAATTCCTCATAACAGATTGATTCAAAAAAATTTCCTTCACAGCAAAATCTTTACCCAAAAAGTCAAGCAGGAATTGATATCTTTCAAACGGCACAATCAAAAGATAACTAACTTTTGGCTTATAAAGAAGAAAATGATTGAGTTTGTCTGTCCTTGTGTGCACGTGTGCATGTAATGACTGCCATAGTAAGTGAGGCTATTTGCAAAACACCAAAAGGCTTTTTGGTGAAATGTGTCTGCCATTCTTTCTGACTGCATCAATTGCTGGATTGGTTTTATCTTGAACACTTAATGTCAATCCCTATTGCCTTTTTAAAATAGCAAATTACTGAACTCACCATTTTTTATTTTTTTAAAACTCTTAAGAAACACAAGAGCTGAGCACCAAGGGAGATGACCATGAATGTTGGTTATGTGAATAGACCACATGGATATCACACAACAGCTCACTGATATAAAATCCCTGAAATTGTCATACTTGATTGTACCTGAATGATTGTGTAGTTATGCCTCATTTGGTAGGTTTCTTGTACTAAGACCTATCTTTAGCAAACCTATCTTGCAGGAATTTAAGTTAGGGAACAATTCATTTCACCAGCATAGATAGGCCTTCCGCATGCCATCTTCCTGCTGTTATCTGGAAATTGCAAGCTGTTATCTGCAAACAAGGCAATGCATGCTATCTGCACAGCATCACTCCATTCAGAAAGTCTGTAGAAGAAAATATCTCTTCCCAGATAGCACCACTTGAATCCAGTATAGGTTTCTGACAGTAAGAGAAATTATTATTTGATTTTGGATTTGCCTCTCTTTTCTTCGCTACCCCATAAGAAAACTATGAATTTAAAATTGTGCTTTTAAAGTGTGGATTTAAAATTGTCTCTTTTCCTGACCCACTTGAGCTCTTGTCTTGTTTCACAGCAAATTCCAAATCTGGTTAGCTAAAAGTAATTGAGAATTTCTGTTGGCACTATTGTTTTTTTTTTTTTAAAAAAACTTTAATTAAAAATAACACTTTTTTTGAACATTAATAAGAAAATTGGAAACTAAGTAGAAGTATCTGATTCAGTATAAATCAGAAGATTCTATCCTGCTGATATTCTAGAATTAGTAAAGAGAGGAAGTAAGTAATGGTGGCCAAAACTCTCTATGTAAGTTAATATTTACTAAGACTTTTCTCCTCTCGGATAGTTGTAACAATGGTATTCATTTCTCAACAAGTTACAGTCCTTTGAATTGTTTTGTAAGCAGTACAAACCTCTCAGCTAATTCCTTGCAGGAGACGTTTGATGGAAGGGAGTCTAATAATCACCCTTAATTAGTCTACTTTCTATAACAACCCAAATGATTTTTAAAACTCAAGAGTTTTACTGTTCATGTTTGAAGTTACAAAGGTATTTTGACAAGCAAAAGGAAAATATTTTTCGTTCCTCATTGTATTTGCATCTTGAAAGAATCTTGAAAGCAGCTAGCTATGTGCAGTCATGTAAAATGTAGGTTGAAAGTTGCCATAGCAGCAGAGAAACAGATAAGTTTGGAATAATTGTCCAAAAATAGACCATTTAGCAATTTCATGTCTGTAAGAGAATATTGAAGTCTCAGCATCATAGTTTAAAATTAATTTTTAATTTTTATAAATATTTAAATAGATAACATTGTTAAAAATATGCCAAAAGATTGGAAAGATCAAATTGTGAAAATACAAACTTTGAAATGCTTACAATGGATCATATATATATACCGTATTTTCCGGCGTATAAGACGACCGGGCGTATAAGACGACCCCTGATTTTTGGTTGACTTTTTTCAAAGTCATCTTATACACCAGAAAATACGGGTATTCAAAATTAAGCTGCAAGGATTTGTAAATGCTTCTCCTTCCTTCGCGCTCGCATCAGCCTTCCTCCTCCGGCCCCAGGGCACTCGCATCAACCTTCCTTCGCGCTCGCATCAACCTTCCTCCTCCAGCCCCAGGGCGACTCTCTCGGTCTCTCTCCCACACACACGGAAGACGACCAGGCCTCCCGCGGAGCATGATGGGCTGGCAGAGCGGCCGCCGTCTTCTCTTCGGGAAGGGGAGGAGCGTCTCCCGGCGACGCCCGTAATATTTTCCGGCGTATAAGACGACCCGGCGTATAAGACGACCCCGGATTTTAGGTTGTCTTTTTTTGGTTTCAAAAGTCGTCTTATACGCCGGAAAATACGGTATATTTTATATAGAATTTCAATCACATTGTTTATGCAATAGTATTTAACACTCATAATTAGATGCCCTTTACAGATTTTGAAGTTTTGTTTCTGGTATTCACCATGTATACTTCAGATGTTTGATTACCATTGGTTACCTTAGTATGAATAAGGAGTAGTTCACACATCTATACTTTCTTATATCACTTGCTTAATATGTCACAACTCCTAGCTGCATGTATAATTGGTTGCTATTAAAAGATGTTATTTTGACATTATGTGATTATGAAAGTACTGTTCCACAATAATCTATTTATTCTACATACAAGCAAGTAATTCATTGTCATTTAGAGGCCCAAATAGTCTTACTGATGAGCAGATAATTTTATATCAGTTCTGATTAATATACCAACTGTACAGTTACACCAGCACAGAAATAGTTTTGCTTCAGTTATTTTTGCCCTATTAAATACTTGTTTAAGTCATCAGTGTAGTATCTAATGCTGACTTTGAAAATGGTTTTAAAAATTCATCGAGTAAAAAGTCAGCAGTACAATTCTTCAGTGGTCAGTAATCATATTATGACAATGCTTTATGATCTGCTTTGGATTGGAGATCCAAGTCCAAGTTCTTCCCATAAATCTCTTGAAGTCAAGTCTTCTGAAGATTATCTCCTTTTATGTATTAAGCCAGCTGACCAATATTCATTGGTAGATTCAATGTTAAAATATTTGCTCAATTTTCTGTGGTTTGTGTCAGAGAGAAAAAAGGGAAAATACTCTGGAATATAATCATAGCAAACCAACTTACAGTATAAACATTGAGTGGAAGCTTATGCTCTTTATAAATAGATGTTGAATCCCATAAATCCAGAAAGCCAAACTGACTTTCATCTTTGATTATTAAGATGTTGGAGTTTAGCTACTGAATTGTTCTATGGTGCAGATATGAGTTGTTAATGAGTATCATTAATATGTTGTGTTATTTTTCTACTTTTGAGTTTTGTATATAGTAGTATACATAGTTAAGAATATAGATGTTTTATTTCTTCCTCCTTTTGTTTTTTTTACAAGAGGTTGAATTACTTTGATATGAAAAGTTCTTTATTTATTTCAAAATATAAAGTTAATGTTATTTTAGAGTAATTTTTATAGAATCATGCGATTGGAAGCCATTCAGGCCACTAAGTACAACCCCTGTCAGTATAATTGATACACTACAGTTGAATTGTAAAGAAAATGCAAAGTGAAAAGTCCAAAATAATGGTATTATAGCCCTAAAAGCTAATACTAATCATATATATCAGAGGTGGTATTCAACCGGTTCACATCGGTTCAGGAGAACCGGTAGTGGTGATTAGGCATCGGTCGCCAAACTGGTAGTAACTTCTGGCTGGCCACGCCCCCGAACCGGTTCCTCGGTCGCCAGTCGCTCAGTTGCCTGTCCACCCAATGCTTGCTTGGTCGCGCAGCTCACCTGCCCGCCACTTGCCCCGCCCAGTCACTCCTCCCTTCCTATGTGGCATGCTGGGCCCTCATGGCTTGCCTAACCTGACTTCCCCACGTAGTGCCTGCGCCCCAATTGAGCAAACCTGATCTGCCTGTTCACAGATAAGCCTGCGAGTTGCAGTAGGCCCTCGCCCATCGTCTGGGGCCTTTCCAGGCCTCCCTCCCACCGGGTGGGAGGAGGCCAAAGTGGGGTGCCATTTTTGGGCCAGTCCAGAGGGCAGGGGGAGGGCAGCGGCGGCAGCAGCATGGCTATGGGAAGCAGCCCCAGGAGTTCCTGGCCTCCCTTTCGGGGAACCTCCACCGCTCCTCTCAGCCCCAGCACAGCAGAGAAAGCGAACGGCTTTCCGTTCGCTTTCTCCTTCCCTTTCAGGGTGCCTCCCCTGCCCCTTTCAGCCCCAGCAGAGCAGAGAAAACAAACGGCTTTCCATTTACTTTCTCTGCTGTGCTGGGGCTGAGAGGGGAGGTGGACATGCCCCAAAAGGGAGGCCAGGAACTCCTGGGGCTGTTTCCCATAGCCGCGCTGCTGCCGCCACTTCCCCCTGCCGCTGCCCCCGCGGTTGCCCCGCCGCCGCTGTTGTGCCCCGAAAGGGAGGCCAGTTACTCCCAGGGCTTCCCATAGCCGTGCCATCCCCCCGCCCCTCCGCTGCCTGTGTGCTTCGAAAGGGAGGGCGGATGGATGTTCCAGAGCTGTTGCTTTCTTCACTGTCCCTTCGCTCGCTGCTCTGGAGTTCGCCCAATAAGTTCTTCCCAGAAAAGGTGTGTGTGTGTGAAAGAGAGAGAGAGATAGAGACAAGGAAGGAAAGGAAGGGAGGAAGGGCAAGAAGGAAAGAGCAAGAAAGGAAGAAAGCAGGAAAGAAAAAGGAAGGGAGAGAAAGAAATAAAGAGGAAAAAGGAAAGAGAAAGAAAGAAAAATAGGAAGAAAGAAAGAAAGAAAGAAAGAAAGAAAGAAAGAAAGAAAGAAAGAAAGAAAGAAAGAAAGAAAGAAAGAGGAAGGGAGAAAGAAAGAGAGAAAGAAAGAAAGAAGAAAGAAAGAAAGAAAGAAAGAAAGAAAGAAAGAAAGAAAGAAAGAAAGAGCAAGAAAGTAAGGAAGGAAGAGAAAGAGAGAAAGAAAGAGGAGAGAAAACTCTATGCTATTATTTTTAATTGTTCCATTATTTATCATATATTAATATTTTGCACTGTCCCTACACCTTAGAGTGCTTTTACTGCCTTTTTTTGCCCAGGGTTTACATGTCAATAGTCCAGAGCATAAATACAGGTGCGTTTAACAGAGTTGAAAGGGACTATGGAGATCTTCTAGTCCAACCCCCTGCTCAGGCAGGAAAACTCTGAGGATGTCAAAATCTGAATAGAAGTCCTGGGAAGGTGTCAGAATAACAGAATAAAACTTAGAAGGGACCTTGAGGGGAACTCTATACTATTTCAGAAAAATGGCTATCCAGTCTTTTGTTAAAAACTTCCAGTGTTGGAGCACCCAGAACTTCTGGTGGCAAGCAATTCTACTGGTTAATTGTTCTCACTGTCAGGAAGTTTCTCCTTACTTTTAGGTTGCTTCTCAGTTTCCATCCTTCTGGTGCTTTGGAAAATACATTGTTTGCCTTCTGGTGTTTGGAAAATACATTGCCCCCTCTCTTTTTGGCAGCCCCCTAAAAGCCTGTTGCCTATCAACCTCTTGGGCAAAGCATGTGAGCCATTTCCTCTTTTCAGTGGTCCATGAAGTACATCCATAGTACGTAGATAATAAAGTCAAAAAAAGGTGAACAACATTTTTACAGAACTATAAATATGTTGAGGCTGGGTGTGACAAGAAATGGCTGGGAGGGGAGGGACCAGGCGAGGCACCCCTTGACATGAGTGACATTGAGTTGGCCACATCTACCCAGTCACATGACCACCAAGCCACACAGCTAGTCATATGACCAAGCCAGGCCCACCTAGTCACATGAGTACCCAATTACATGGCCACGAAGCCACACCCACCCAGTCATGTGACCCTAAGCCACGCCTACCAAATAAGCCACGCCCACAGAACCGGTAGTAAAAAAAATTAATCCCACCACTGTACCTTACCATCATAAAAACATAATGGTCATAAGACAATGGTTACCATTGTCTTATGACCATTATGTTTTTAGAATGCAATTGGCCATGGCTTATACCAACATGAAGCTTTTTGTTCTCATGTTCATAAACTCCGGAACATAGATTTGTTTCATTTTTATCCTCTTATGGATTGAACTAGCTTTCTTTTTTTTAAATAGTTTTATATACCGCCCTTCTCCCGAAGGACTCAGAGTGGTGAACAGCCAACTAAAATATATATAAATTACAAATACAAATACAATTAAAAGAGAATTAAATTATAGGCTGCCATTTAAAAATTTAAAACCCCCGATTAAAAATAAGCTAAAATTTTCATACCCCAACCAATCAATTCTAAAACCCCTTATTTAAAATCCCATTTGAAGTCAGCTCAGGCCGGCCTGCTCAAAGAGCCAGGTTTTCAGATCACATCTGAACGCCCTCAGGTCAGTGGTTGTCCGTAGCCCCGGGGACAGCCCATTCCAAAGGGTAGGTGCCCCCACAGAGAAGGCCCTATTCCTTGGGGTCACCAGGCAGCACATAGATGCCGTTGGGACTCGAAGGAGACCCTCTCTGTGGGAGCGCGCCGGTCGGTGGGAGACTACTGGCAGAATGCGGTCTTGTAAATATCCTGGTCCGATGCCATGGAGCGCTTTAAAGGCCAAAACCAATATTTTAAAGCAAACCCGGAAGGCTACCGGTAACCAATGCAGCTCGCGCAGGAGAGGCGTCACATGGGAATATCTCGACGCCCCCATAACCACCCGCACGGCCGCATTTTGCACCAGTTGGAGCCTCCAGGTGCTCCCCGCAGGGAGCCCCATGTAGAGGGCATTACAGTAGTCCAGGCGGGAAGTGACCAGGCCATGGGTGACCATGCGTAAGGCGTCCCGATCAAGAAAGGGCCGCATCTGGCGTATCAGGCGAACCTGATAAAAAGCCCCCCTGGAGACGGCCGTGAAGTGATCTTCCAAAGACAGCCGTACATCCAGGAGGACACCAAGATTGTGAGGGGGGTCAAGATCTCATCCCCAATAGCCAGCGACGGAGTCAGCTGACTATATCGGGCCGCCGGAAACCACAGCCACTCAGTCTTGGAAGGGTTGAGTCGAAGCCTGTTCCCGCCCATCCAGTTCCGCACAGCCTCCAGGCAACGGGACATGACTTCCACAGCATCGTTGGGGTGGTTTGGGGTGGAGATGTAAAGCTGAGTATCATCAGCATAGAGATGACATTTTACCCCCAAACCACAGATGATCTCTCCCAGCGGCTTCACATAAATGTTGAACAGAAGAGGGGAGAGGACCGACCCCTGAGGCACCCCACAAACGAGGGGCCTAGAGATGGACCTCTCCCCCCCATCAACACAAATTGCGAGCGCTCCGAGAGGAAGGAGAACCACCACAAAATGGTGCCTCCAATTCGCAACCCCACCAACCGCCGCAATAGGATACTATGATCGATAGTATCAAAAGCCGCTGATAGATCTAATAGGACCAGGACAGAGGAATAACCTCTGTCACGGGCCCTCCAGAGATCATCAACCAACGCGACCAATGCTGTTTCGGTATTGTACCCGGACCTGAAGCCCGATTGGAACGGATCTAGGTAGATTGCTTCCTCCAGGTACTGAGGGAGCTGACGCGTCACCACACTCTCAACAACCTTCGCCAGAAAGGGGAGGTTGGAGACAGGACGATAGTTATTTAAAAGAGCCGGATCCAGGGAAGGCTTCTTGAGGAGGGGTCGCACCACTGCCATTTTCAGGGCGGTAGGAAGAGCCCCCTTCGTCAACGAAGCGTTGACAATCCCCTGGAGCCAGCCTCGTGTCACCTCCCTGGAGGTAGAAACCAACCAGGAAGGGCACGGGTCCAGTAAACATGTGGTGGCATTCAGCCTCCCCAGCAATCTGTCCACATCCTTGGCGGTCACAGCATTGAACTCCTCCCAGATAACCGTCTCAAGACCTGCCCCGGGACCACCCAACTAGAGTCCAGCCCATCCCGAATCTGAGCGATTTTATCGTGCAGGAATCGGGAAAACTCTTCTGCCCTACCCTGCAAGAGGTCCTCCTGCGCTCTCGGCTCAAGCAGAGAGCTGGTTACTCTAAACAGAGTGGCAGGCCGATTTTCTGCCGATGCAATAAGGGCGGAGAAATGCGAACATTTCGCCGCCTCTATCGCCACTAGATAGGTCCTAATATAGGACCTCACCTGTGTCCAGTCAGACTCGGCACGACTGGTCCTCCAGATGCCCTCCAGACGTCTTTTTCGGCACTTCATCTCCCTCAGCTCCTCCATGAACCACTGAGCTAAATGGGATCTGTGCCGAGTCAGAGGTCGCAAAGGCACAATTCGGTCCAGAGCCTCAGCGGCCAACCTATCCCAGGTGGCCACCAAGTCTTCGGCCGAGTTATGAGCCAGAGTTTCAGGAAATGGCCCAAGCTCCATCTGGAACTGTTCAGGAGCCATCAGGCGCCTGGGGCGGAACCATCTCCTCGGTTCCGCCTCCCTGCGATGGGAGGTGGCGGCACAGAAGTCAAGTCTAAGAAGAGAATGATCGGATCATGACAAGGGCTTTATAACTAGATCCCCAGAACGATCATTCAACCACTGACCAGAGGCAAAAATCAGGTCCAGTGTGTGTCCCCCCGTGTGAGTGGGGTCAGAAACTAATTGGGTCAGGTCCCTGGCTGTCATGGAAGCCAGGAACTCCTGAGCCACCCCAGAGGTTTCCCCGAGTGAAGGCAGGTTGAAATCACCCATGACTAAAAGCCTAGAGGTCTCAACCAGCAGCCCGGCTATCACCTCGAGGAGCCCGGGCAGGGCCAATGATACGTGGCAGGGAGCCAGGTACGTTATCAAAAGGCCCATCTGAACCCCCTGCCCCCACTTCACAAAGAGAGACTCACATCCAGCTGTCTGAGGAACAGTGGCCTCCCTAGGACAAAGAACTTCTCTAATAATCGCCGCCACCCCACCACCCCTTCCCTGAGACCTTGATTGATGAAATGCTTGGAAACCTGGTGGGCACATCTCCACCAGAGGAGCACCACCCTCTGGGCCCAACCAGGTTTCGGTGACACCAGCCAGTCCACACCCTCCTCCTGGATAAGGTCGTGAATCAGGGGGGGCTTATTAATAACGGACCTGGCATTGCACAACATCAACCGGGTACTCAGGGCCTGAGACTCTGCACAACCAGGCCTGCCAGATGGGTCAGGAGGGTCGGAGCGCGCTACCGCTTGGAGACAGCGGGTACACGATCCCCTAACCTGATATGGCCCTCTACCCCCATCATAACTGCCCCTCCCACTTATGGTGCCGATGGAACCCACCCCCTGCTGTCCAAACTCTGACCGCCCCCACAAGTCATGACCTTCTGGGCCCTCCCAGATGTGTACTCCAGCCTGGCTGACTCCAAACCCCCCCCAGGTTATCCCCCAAACCCGGTCCGGGTATCCTCCCTAACTCCAATAATTCCCCATCCCCCAACCCCCTCCTAGTCACCCTCCCCACCTCCGACAAAACTCTAAATAAAAATTGAAAAAGTTTAAAACCTCCCCTACAACTCCTTTTCTGATGGCCATGCCACCTCTCCGGATCCCAGGAACCGTCCTTGAGGTAGGCCTGATAGACCAGAGGGCCATTTCAGGGAGTGGGGGACCCTCCCCAGAGCCCGTAAGTCCGCCGAAGAATAGCTAATTGGTCTTTTAGCCACCGTCACCGCTGGGTCAAGGACCACCGTCTTCATGCCATGAGTCAACCCCGGACCAGACCCCCACAGACTCCGCTGTCGTCAGGGTTGCACAGCCACCATCAGCGACGTCATCGGGGCCACCGTCTCCATCCCTGAGGCCATCTTCGTCAAGACCACCAGCGTCGTTTGGGCAGGCCAGCACCGCTGTTGCCACTGCCATTGGCGCCCTTGGTGCCATCGTCCGCTCCGCTGTCCACATCGCCTCCAAGGCCGCAAAGGTCTCCCAGGCGACGCAGACGCTGTCTCCACGGCTGCTGGTGGGGCCGCCATGCCAGAGGGGCCGACACCGTCCATGACAAGGCGGCCACCACCTATAACAGCCACGAAGACCAGAACAAGATTGTCCAAGTCCTTGGAGCAGCAGATGGAAGCAGGGCAGTTGGAAGCAAAGCACAAGGCTGCAGCAGAACTATCAGCCACAGGGTGACGCACTGTGGGGTGCCCGCGGCAGCCGCGGTGGCAGTAACGCCGCCACCACCGGCGGCCGCCGCGGCACCATCTGCCACCCACGGCCATCGCAACACCCTTCGCCGCAGCTGCGATGGTTAAAAACTCGCAGTCCATACCCAGATCGCCGAGGTCACTATCATCCATGGAGCAGTCCCAGAAGGAGTGATGGGCCGTAACCGGACCATTGTCCACAAGGCCCTTGTCCAGAAGGTGACCTCCGAAGAGTCCCCGACCATGGGGCAGTCCCAGTAATTCCGGCAGCCGCGGCAGCCGCCATCGCGGCAGCCACAAGACTGCCACCGCTGCCCGAGGGAACCGCCCGGGCAGCCTGGGAGACCTCCTGGTGGCTCGTCCGTCGCCCCTGACATCCCCAGACCCCTTGGTACCCCTACCATACATGGGGGCCGAGAGGGGAGGCAGGCTCAGCTGGGAGTAGCCAACGCTTGGCGGAGCTTCCCACAAACGGAGTTTCCGGTCGCCATCTTGTTCTTCAGTTTCAAATATAGTTGGTCAAATATATTTTAAGTCGGTCAAAACTGGGCAGGGGAAACATTTAAGCTTTTCTCCCAATATTCTGCTTCCTTCCCTATGTTACTAAAGAATCTTCAGTGTGTTCTCATGTAACACTGAGTGCTATCATAGTTTGCTCCAAAAAAAAACAATGATTAGTTAGCTTTTAGGCAAGAATCTATTTTTAACTATTCTTTCTTGTTGGCTTTTATGGTGTCTTGGCTATTTTTATGATTAGTTTTTAATTTCTTTTTATGCTTTGCCCAAATTACCTATCAAGAAAAAAAAACAGACAATAGGTAACAGTGGCTAGAAAACAAAAGATACCTAAGATTGAACTATTCCCTTTGTGATAGAAAATTTCCAAGGAGGCTTGAGGAGAGATAGCACAAAATAAAAGAATAAGTATCAGTAGTTCTATACTGTTCAGACCACTGGTGGGATTCAAACAATTTTGCTACTGGTTCTGTGGGCATGGCATGGCTTGTTGGGTGTGGCTTGGTAGGCCTGGCAAGGGAAGGATACTGCAAAATCTCCATTCCCTCCCCACTCCTGGGAAAAGGTTACCACCAGTTCTCCGAACTACTCAAAATTTCCATTACCGGTTCTCCAGAACTGGTGAGAATCTGCTGAATACCACCTCTGGTTCAGACATCAGACAGATGAACTTATTAATTAGCTGAAATACATGTTTATAAGTCTTTTATTTCAAGTAGTAGATCAAGAACTCTACAATTCTTTGGAGGGTTGTTAGCAGTTGCTCAAAGATGTGATCTGAGAAAGCAAATAGATCTTTCTGAAATATGGCTAATATATTCCATAATGCTACACCACAGGGTAATGTAAGATGTACTCTGGAGCACATCTTCAATTCATGAATGATATTAGTGATGCAATTATCAAGCCTAAAAAAATGAGGCAGCAATAGATATGCAAGAAATGAGGGTGACTATAGAAAATAAAGGAGATGACCTTAATAGAGCTAGACCAAATTTGTTACCAAAGCAATGAAGAGAAAAGTTTAAGTTCAAAACAATTAGAAAGTATGGGTTAAACGGCTCAGACACCTCCTTAGTTCACATGGATATAAAAAGAGGGAGACACAACATAGTCACACTTGCAAATTTCTATTATTATAGATAAACTAAATCAGGGGTGTCAAACTCAATTTCATTGAGGGCCGCCTCAGGGTTGTGTTTGATTTCAGGAGGCCAGGTAGGGTGTGGCCAGCTCAATGTCAGTCATTAACCCTAACCCTAAGTGCTCTTCCAGTGAAAATGGGCTCCCGAGCTCCATTTTTGGCTGCGGCAGCTTCCTATAGCCCTCCGCAGCGAAAATGGAGCTTGGGAGGGCTGCAGGCACCCCTCACATGCTCTATTTTGGGCTGTGATGGCCTCCTGCAGCCCTCTGCCAGTGAAAACAGAGCTTGGGAGGGCTACGTGCAGCCCTCCTGAGCTCCAATTTTGCTGGCAGAGGCATTGCGGGCTGGTCCTTCACTGTTTCCAGGGAGGCCCTACGGAGATCTAAGCACCCAGGCCTTGAGTTTGACACCCCTGATCTAAATAATAGTAGACTTAGTCTTCCTGTGGAGTGATTTGTTGGTCCGGGTTACTTTGTAGGGCTGACAAAGTGCATCCTAAATTATTTCTAGGCTTCTTCTAGAATAGGCAGGGCTTATGGACGTAAATTGTTTCACTGAATATTAACAAGTTTCAAAACATTTGAATAGATTAATAATGTATGAATCTTGCACTCGAGATTACTTTTTCTTTTACAATCTCATTTTCTTTATTGTTTTAGATATGGACATGGTTATGAAATTTTTTGTGTTGCCTGCAATAATGCAGGCACTGTGATAGCCTCTGCATGTAAGGTAAGAAAATACTTTTAAACAGAAGCTTTGAAATTCACATCCAAAGTGATAAATATCTGATTGTTCACTGTGTTGAATGGTTTTAGGGGTAGAGATAGAGATATGTACATACATAGACATACATGTATAAACACATAAATGTATATATCAAACGTATTTATGTATATAACATACACATACACAATATAATACATATAATATATTCAATATTAACAATCCCTCAAGTCTAAAAGTAGTAGCCCCTGGAGGTTAGTGTTCTCAGCAGAATATTAAGAATTGGCAGCTCTGGATAATTGATTTAATGTTGGGATATTATTCATTTTTTCAAAAAATAGTGAAAATAAGCCACAGCTATGATACATTTTTTAAAAAAAATGTGATAAAAATGCCTAAATAAAAAAAATTCACAGAGGATTTCAATTATATTCTATCAGTGGTACATAGTATACATGGCAAAATGAAAAGATTTTCAAAAGCCAAGGCAGACCTTACAATTTTGATGCAAATGGTATTCTATCCCAGTACACTGTAGAAAAAGCATAAATCACTTGTAAGGTTTTGTTGTTGTTGTTTGCTCATATAATTACAATTAGTTCTTAAGTAGGAGAGTTTATGCCATTAAAATGTGTATTATTCCAGTCTTAGTACTTGTGCTTCAAAATGTAACTTACATATTGTTACAAATGGTTAATCAAGACTATTGGGATGGAAAAGCAAATGATATGCCAGAAGTATTTTTGTTTGCCGCAGAGTACAAATGTAATGAATAAGCAAATGTAGAAATGTGTCTGGACACAACTAAGGAACAATAGTCCATATGACACATTAATAGCAGAGTACTTCACAGACCTTTGCATCAACTCGGAGTGAGAAGCCATCTTGAAAGAAACCTAAGAGGTGCCAGAGTTCATGTGTAATTGTGTTATCTGGGAAGAATTTGATCCTGAAAAAAATGGAGATCTTTTGGGAGATGAACAGTGCTGATATGTGTAGAAAATAAGGAAAATGATCTTGAAAGCGAAATATATAAATCATTGCCTAAGTATAAGGGAGTGAGAGATTTTAAAGTCCCAAACAATGAGATAATATTTGGAAGTAATTCATGGAGACAATTCCATAATTCCCTTTAGTATAAGAAGGGAGAAGAATGTACAGCATAATTAGTGTTGCAAGTTTCTGTTGTTATAGTCATTCAGTAAAGTAATTAGTTTTAGCCTTCCTGGGGACTTGATTTCTTGGCTTGATCTACTTGGTGAGGCTAACACTATGGGTTTAAATCCCACCTAGATTTGTATGGATTCCCAGGAAAAGAAACTACATGGTTATACTTTAATTCCTCATCATGAAAGGAGGATGTGCCTTGTTATTGCCTAGACCTAGTTATATTGGACAACTATTGCCCAGTTTCATAATTCCACTTATCAACAAAGGTTATTGGGAAGGTGTGGCCATCTCCAAAGGGTTCTGGAATGAAAGTATTATCTGGATCCTTTTAATTTAGTTTTCAGGCAAGGGCATGAGAAGAACATTGCATTGGTTGCTGCCATTGATGATCTGTGATGAGGCTTAGAGAGGGGGAATGCACTTCTACTAATCCTACTAAATCTTTTAGCAATTATTGATGCCAGGAACTACGGTATCCTTCTGAATCTCCATGAGATTTTCAAAGAAGGAACACTGTTCTTTCATTATTGATCTTCCCAATGGGGTTTTTCCTATCATGTGTCCATGACAGAAGAAAAACTGAACCTTTTGGCACTCCAAGATGGAAAACTTCAGGACTTTACCCTCTCACCTTATTTAACATCTATATGAAATCCTTTGGAGATTTGATGTCAGTATCATTATGTATCTCTAACCCAGATACTATGGGGTAGAAGTGTTTCTCAGATCTTGCTTATGTCTGGATGGGGAAAAGCAGGTTAAGATTCAAATCCCTGGCCTGCATGTATTGGCTGTGGATTCCAAAACCAAGTTTATAACAATGTCAGCTTTAGTTCTGGATAGGATTGTGCTCCCTTGAAAAGAACTGATATATAGTTTGAGGATAGTTTTAGAGTCTAGACTCTGATCACTTGTGAGAACAAGTGCTAGAAGCTGTAGATAGCAGTTTTTCATGAAGCTTTAGCTGTACAATCATTTCAACAGTGGAAGGTGCTGGTTAAGCCTTTGTCATCTCACAGGTAGACACTATAATGTGTGTATGGAGGATGCTTCCTCATGAGTTGCAACAAGAGAGGATTGGAAAGCATTCTATCCCACACTCATTTTTTAATATTCAGGAAGCTTTTTAAAACATGGTCATTTCAATGTGTTTTGAGGACAGGGATAAGAGTGGGCAGAAACACTTGAGTATGCAATGAATTTCTGTTTGATGACACAAAATACTTTGATTTTATTTTTAGGTCTGAGTGCCATTTTTTCCTCATAATTATGTTACTGAGTACCCTTATATGTTCTTGCTTATAAACTACTTAGAGTCAAATGTTTGAAGAGGCATAGAACATTCATAATAATAAACAAACAAGCATTCACTTCCATAAAAACAGTTTAAAATAAACAAAAAAGTGTAGGTGAAGATTCTTGCCAAGAAATTGTTTTTTAGACATAAGAAGAACGTTTAACCACTGTAGTAACTTTCTATAACCTCATGCCTAACTGGTTGTTGTTCTACAACTACCATCAACTCCAGTTTAGGCTCCTCCTTAATGGGAGTTACAGTTAAGCACCCTTGGAGAGCTATAGTTTCAGTGTGGCCTTGGGTCCTTTTTCAACATTGTGAAATTGCTTGTTTTCGGTACTGCCTTTTTTGGTTTTACAGGCTTCTAAAAAAGAATATGCAGCCATTATTTTGTGGAGCACCACAACTTGGAAACAATTGCAGACCTTACCTTTCCACAATCTGACAGTGACGCAGATGTCTTTTTCTCCAAATGATAAATTCTTGCTAGCAGTTTCAAGAGATAGAAATTGGTCACTTTGGAAATCTAATCATATCAACCCAAGAGAATCAGGTAAGACTGATGGTTAAAAATGGATGCAGCTTTTTAAACTGTTTAAAGAAAAAGGGTCTAAACCTTTTTCAAATAATGCATTTTAGCTCTTTCATAAGATTTTTTGTGTGAATAGTATTCCTAAAAAATTGAGGACCAAGATGTATAAAATGCTGAATGGTTGTTTTAATTTGGCTTTAAAGCTTTGAAGTTCTTTCATTTCTAAAAGTGAAACAATTTCATTTCTTTGGTTTGAGAGTATCTGGAAAAGCTTTCTATGTAATGTAGTAGCTGCGATAATACATTGCCGTATCTGGGGTTTTTTTTAATGGTGTTTGCTCTCATTGATATTAATGCATGGGAAAATAAATATATTGGCTTTAGGCTAATGTACTTTTTAAAAGCAGAAGTATTAATTTGAATTCTGCAAATCCAAAGCCTTCCTTAATACGTTAGAATCCACATCAGAAATTAAGTTTCATGCAAAAGTATGTTGGTTCCAGTGAATCTTGAGAGTTTTGTTTAACACATCACATTTGTGGTCTGTCAAAAAAGATGTAATCATGTGGGAGCGGGTAAGGTTTTTGTGTAAATCTCTGACCACATCACCTGACATCCCCTCTGCAGAGGGAATTAAGTGAAGGAACAGCGATGACTTGCAACGAGGAAGAAATTTCAAGAGTGGAAGGAAGATTTACTAGCACTGAGCATCCCGCTGAAAGTGGGGAGGAGGGAGAGAGGGGCTGTGATTGTTATCTGTCTAGTTGCATGGGAGGGGGGAATTTCCTGAAGCATCTTTCTTGCTTGTGTTTTGTAAGTAGTTTAAAAGAAGCCACGTTAAGGCAAGAAAATATTCTTTTTTTTCTTTGAAATTGATAAATGAGACTGGCTGTCTCATTTGAACAATCCATTCCAGGCACCTGATGGATTCTGTTGGGGTCCAGAAGGAGCTTGGGTTGTTCCTGGAGCTCTAGTACAGAGTTTATTCATCACCTGAATTGAAAGGGTGACTCTTTTCCCTCCTAGTGCTTGGAGGCTATGGGGGAGGGGTCTGAATAGGGGATCATAGGCTTCAGCTTAACCCTGACAAGACACAGTGACTATGAGTTTTATACTCCCTCCTCCTCCCCCAGCTCTTGAGATTTTCCATCTTAACTCTGCCTGGAAATGCACTTCCCTAATTAGAGCTGGTGTGTAAATTTGGGACTTCTCCTGGACTTACGGTGCCTGCTAGAAGAGCAGGTGGTAGCTGTAGCAGGTGGAGGCATTTGTGCAGGTTTTTTGTCTTGTTACACCACTTGCACCCATTCTTGGACCAGGACAGGTTGCTCATGGTGACTTAGTGACTTCATTTTTGAATGACTGTTATGCACTCTGCATGGCTGCTGCTGAAGAGCATTTGAAAGCTGCAGCTGGTCCAGAATGGGCAGCTTTTGTCCCTTTTGATGTGCTTCTGTGGCTCCCCAAGCTGCACTAGCTCTCAGTAGGCTTCTATACTCAGTTCATAATATTGGTTACCACCTATAATACCCCATAGACATAAGATCAGGCTATTTGCAGGACTCTCTGTCCCTCATTCCCTTTTCCCACCCCACCAGTTCTAACAGGGAGGGTATGCTCTGAGTCCCTTCCATCTAATAGAGTACTGAAGTGCCACCTTGTCTCAGACCCTTGAATTGTGCCTTCTCTGTTGTTTGCATCTCATAAAGTGCTCCCTCTCCTATTTTTCCTTGAAGTAACCACTCTGTGAAGGAGATTGGGTTGAGACAGTGCGTAGCTCAAAGTTACCCAATGAACTTCTGTGGTGATGACTCTCCCTGTTTCTTCATTCCTAGACCATTTTAGAGAGTATTAGTGTCACACGATCTGAGAATTTCTGCCTTCAAAATGTTGCATTTTGTGTTACCTGGTGAAATAAGTTCTGGCAATAGTTTGACTATTAAATGACACCACTGGAAACCTAGAATATTTTTAAGTTAATGATATCATTATGATGATGAGCGATTGCTAAACATAATGACAACTTTATTGACCCCATTAGTGACACAGCTGCCACTTCATTCAGATGGTGTCTGATACTTGCTAATGTACATACATAATGAATTGCTTGATTTCTGAGTAGAATGTCTATAAAAAGAGTTGGGTTCCAGGAATATAACCCTGAAATGTTAACTGCTTTAAAGGGAAGACAGAAATTGTAGACAAATGTGCTGAAAGAACAGGATATATTGAGTGCTATTTGGCAGAATTTAATGATTCCTTCATTGATCTATCGGGTGTTTCCAAGAACAATAGCACTCCTAAAGACTGTCTTGTTTTGAGACAAGTAGATATGAGGACAGGCAGAGCAAGAACACACTGGCAATAAAAGCAGAATACAAAGCCTGGCGAAGCCTATCCACCAATCTCAAAGGAATAGTGAAGCATAAAATAGCATCTCTAATCTAAAAGCAGGCCCAGAGTTGGTATGATGGTCAAAAGCCAGAGACTGAGTGTGAGAGTATGGCTGTATCAGAGTGGATACAAGAACACTAGTTGTTCTGAGTTGTGGGTTCATAAATCTTCTAAGACCACACCGATGCACTTAATAGGCTCCTAAACAGTAGGTCCTCACCTAAAATTTGGAATAAAGTCCTGTTACATGTGTTCCCAGTTTGGCTTATGATCAATCACTCACTCATACACTCACTGCCTTGGTCAACAGCCACAGTCAAATCACTTTCCACCAAACACTGAGGTACAATTGGTTCTTCGGCATATGCAGAGACCCAGTGAATTTAAAGTAACAGCAAATCTTTACTGCTTACAATGTCCCATCTTTCTCACGTGTCTTTCTCACATGTGCACACAGATATTCATCTACGCTTACCCATGTCCTTCTCAACAAGGCTGACAGGCACTAGCCAGAGGGATGGAAGCTGTCAGTCTGGATCTAAGGATGACTCATAGAGGAGAGGGGTTTTCAGGTTTATCTCCCAAAGTCTTTGTTGGTGATTGACAAGATTGTCAGCTTCTCTTGCCTTCTTGAATTACAAGTTTGGTAACTGTTGATTGGATTTTGGAAAGGAGAGGTGTTACATGTGTGTCAGGCCCAACTACTTTTGTCTGGTTCAGGTGACATTTTCTTTTTTTCTTTAACAACTTGTTTCTTTCTTAACTGACTTCCCAAGGAATCTTTTAGACAAGAGTCCTGGCCTTTGTCCACCTTGCTTACATACCCACTTCATCTTCAGGTATCACAGCTTCAATCTAATCCTTATTGATGAAGATGTGGAAATAAGGAGAGAGGGGACCTTAAGTGAGACAAGAAGACAGATTAAGATTGCAATAATCCTTTATTTAAGTTTGGAGTGGCTTTGACTTATTTCCAGGCAAGGAGAAAGAACATCTGGCTTGTGGTGGTCTGAGCCCATAACTTTCTTGCTTTGGTTTTTAAGCTCTGTCTGGCATGTCTCACAGTTTATCCTTATCTTCACACTAGGATTCCTTAGAGGAGACATGAGAACAACCTGAACTAAATATATCAGCAGTGTCCAGATGGCCAGAAATATTTTTCTGCTGCTGGCAAGCTTTATTTTCCTAGGGTACACAATCTAGGATGCATAATCAACACCTGGAAGCCTAGTCTACATCATTGCAAAAGGAGGTGTCTTCCATGTGAAAGAGAAGATGGGAGGGCACCTCAACTTTAGATTTCTGATAACCTCATTATTTTCTGGAAAGTTGTCTATTTGCTGCAACAAGAAAGCATATTCTCTGTTGATGTGTCATTACAGAACCAGTATTCAGCCTCTTTGCAGCCACAGGGAAGAACATTGCTGTGCATAGTCGTATCATTTGGACCTGTGATTGGACTCCAGATAGCAATTATTTTATTACTGGAAGCAGGGACAAAAAGGTAATGCATTTCAAAGGTTGCCTTTTGGTTGTTTTTCTTCTAGTTTTATTTTAAAATTCTCATCATGTACTTCACGTAAACATGTAAGAATAGCTGAGAGTGAACAACCTGGAATGCATTTTATTTTCTCCTAACCCAATTTCCCCAGGAAATCCTCAAAATCATTTTTATAAGGCAAGAATGGATAATATGTACATCAGTGCTCAGGCTGTAAATACTTTGAAAGCTTATAGATACAGCTGTTGTTTTTGAGCATGTTTGATATTATAGTAACATTTGGTTTTGAAGAAGACACCCCAATTTTAAATATATTGTAATGTAAATGAAGAAACTATAATCAGACACTGCTTGCTTTCTGTAACTATGTCCTTTGGCTATCTTTCATTCCTTTTAACGATTTGGACAGATATCCACAGGTAATCTGTTAAGTTATAACAACATTTTTATAGAAAAACCTAAGGTTTAGGATTGACTGATATTTCTTCTTAGATGTGATTGACTCTTCTTTGATTTTTAATTAGTGGCTAAACCTCTTTTAGGGTTTATGCTGACAAATAGCAGATTAGTGCTCCACTGCCAGTCAGAAAAAGCCCCAGACCCCACTGGGTATAAGCCCTCCTTATCTGAAATTCTTGCTCACAAAAACTTACGTAATAATATATTTAGTTGACTTTCTGGATACCACTGGACAATGTTAACAAAAACTATTAATGCAGCATAGTTTTCTTTCTTAGCAGTGGTTCAGATATAGAAGGATTGAAAAATTCTGACTTAGTTTGCTAAAAGACTGTTAATTGTAGTTACTATTGATTCCCCCTTTCTTCATTTCCTCTGCAAAAAAAAATTGAGGTAGGGTGGAACATTTGCTTTCAGGCTAATCTTTGGAGAAAGGTGTAATATGTCAGACGTTTAGCAGAATGGTGGTGAAAAATTTGTCCTAAGTGCATGAAGAGGAGTTGTGCTTGAAGTGTGCAAGTGGATTTATGAAATTCAGCATCATATAGCTAAGTAGAAAGATGTTTGTTCAGCATTTGCTCTCAATATTGAATTATACCAATGATTCATGTGTGATGTTTTTGTATAACCTGTTGATGTACTTGTATGTGAATTATTAGTTTATTATAACTGAGATCACTCTTGCTGTTTATATGGAATCACCCAATTTAATTTAAAGACCTGGTTGAGTAGCAGCACTGAACATGTACTTTGAGGATTTATCATCAGTGGGCTCATGCAAACTTCTCTCCCTCTTTTTAGGAGAACAGTTAATTCTTCTCAGTTTGCTTTATGATGATGGTTTTGGTATTTGGGTGTGTATATGTATATGTACATGCTTTGTAACATCCCATTTTCAATGTGACTGATTTTTGTACTTCAATCAGGCTGTGATCTGGGGTAAATGTTTACCAGACGAGAATAAAGATAAGGATTTGGACCTGATCCAGCCTTGTTCACCAGTCCTGGATGTTGGTGATTCGGTTACTGCAATTAGTGCTAGTCATACACTTGCTTCTGATGGGAGGTATGTATTTTTTGTATTCTTGAGATTTCCTTACACATTAAGTCAGAATATTCCATATTGATCAGCTTCCTAAAATAAAGCTAGAAATCTTCACCAATTTGCACTATGCTTTAGAGTTTAGTTAGGTCATAATAGTTAAATGGCATACACTTTCTTGTAACCTTAAGCCTTATAGGAAGAGTAAGGGGCTAACATAAGTTGGGAGGGGGGGAAGCTTAATGCCATTTAGATGTAATGCTACATATATAAGGACAAGGCCATCATGATTATGACTTTATGCAAATATTTATGTATGTACCTCTATAGGGTTTGAGGATTTTTCTCCTCTCACTAAAAGCAATCCATAAATAGATGCAGACTTTTCTTTAGAACAGCCTGGCTAACAGTCATGTTTCATTTAATTTCATGTGGCCTTTGAACTTATGCTAAATGCCTTTGGAGACAAATCCAAAGCTCTGTCACAGCTCTGTGTCCCAGTATTAACAACTAACTGCTGACAAATGACCATAAAGGGTAGAAAAAAAGGAAAAGTGTCTGAAAAAAAATGGGTGTCCCCACACATTAACCCCTTATCCCTGAGATAATGTAGACTTTGCCAGAAAAAGATTGCCCACACCTGCTTTAGGGTGACCGATTAATAATTTGATTAACTAATAACTTCTGCATCCTCTACCATTTATCTAGATCAGGGGTCTCCAAGGACCAGCCAGCTATTCTGGGAATTGAAGTCCACAAGTCTTAAAGTTGCCAAGTTTGGGGACCCCTGATCTAGATTAAGGTTTAACACAGGGGTATCAAACTGGCGGCCTGCAGGCCGGATGAGTCACACCCACCCCAGCTCCGCAAAGGAAAAAAAACATTGCAATACGTCACGTGATGGCAACGTGATGCTGCAAGTTTGACACCCATGATTTAACAAAATACCATTTTTGGGCGGGGGCTCATAGATGCAGCCAAACTATGTCTTCCTTAATATTTATTAAAGATCATGCATGATCAAAGACGATGTCATATTTGGCAAGCAATACACTGGAAATGACTGAAGACTGAACATGACAATACTACATGACACATTTTGTTGTCTGAGTTATGCCAAGGAAAAACAGTTTGACAGTGGTCATCCTTCTTATACTGTTCCAAACTTTTCCTCTTTCTCCTCTATTTTTTTTTTTAATTTGTAGATTCTCCGGGAATGGTTTACCTAATTATATATTCATATAAAATGGATACTTTATCAAAGTTTATCTGTGTTTAATCAGAAACATCTGCAGTATTTGCATTAGGATGTACATAATTTGAATTGATAGACCAGTGGGTCCGAACCTCTGGTCTGTGGACCGGCACCAGTCCGCAGCGTGTCAGAAATCGGTCTGCGCAAACAAACGAAGCCCCATCCATGGATGCAGGCAGCACACAAAACCACACCCCCTCTGGTCTGCAGAAGAACCTCTATCCATGGAACCGGTCCCTGGTGCCCAAAAGTTGGGGGCCACTGTGATAGACCATTTTTCCTTTGCAAAGCATGGCAAGGAAGGATTATGTGTGGAGCACACTGTCTATTCCTACAAGTCCAGTTTGAGTCTCTATAGGATTTGAAAATTCATCAAGAATGAATAATCTGCTTCCTAGGGATACTAATGTGCTACTGGAAGCCTTCTTTGACCTTCATCAGGGTGCCTGCTATCCCTGACACAAAGAGCTCCAACTTAATCTTTTTTCCCCAGCGTGCCTAAAATTGCATACATATTTATAGAGAAGAATAGACATTGTGGTTGACTGCAGTCAGAATTTTGCTTAAAAACTGCTTTCCTGCACAGAAAAAGATAAAAGACCATTTGAGGTGATAAAGGGTATTTCAGGAGACACGAATGTTGGTAGAAAACGAGTTTGTCTTTGATCAACTGTTTTCTTCTTTGGCTGACTATAACAGTTGTCTGTGAAGCCAACTGCCAAAGTCACAGGAGTTCCCTGGGGCAAAGTTGACTGATGTAAAGAAGCAAGAAGTTTCTTTGGTAATCTCTCTTATGCCTCATAGTTTGGGCATGCTTTCTTGAGAAGAAGTGGTGATTAAAATGTGGGACATCTTTGAAAATGTAAATATGCTATCAATATATGAACCAAAATACTTGCTTTAACACCTGACACACCTATATCTTTTCTGTAGCTTCATAATTGCCATTGGGACAGAATGTGGGAGGATTCAATTGTACAAATGGAAGCCAGGCAATAAAAAGTTGCCACTTTCCGATTGGTGCAAGTGTGTTGAGACAGATTACAGGTGAGCTATTACATTGGTCTTAGGTTTATAATTAATATAAGCAGACTTTATTGGTTTCCAGGTTGTAAATTAAATTAGAACAGGGAAGCACCCTGAAACTTTCTGGAAATTTGTATTTCGGTTACCATAATCCCTTGGCACTGCGTTGACTACGAGTGATGGGATTTGGGCTGGAATATTCAAAGGACATCAGATTGCTTATTCCTCAATTGGAAAGTTAATGCATATTCAAAAAAATGCAAATATATAACAAATATTCAGAATGTTTTTAGTGCCATGCAATTGATACACAGAGCATCTACTGAATTATTATTTTGTGTAAAGATTTGAAATATTGTGTGTTGCATAAGATGAATTCTCCACCCACTTCAGCTCTTCTATGCCCTCCCAAAGCCGCTCTGAGAGATTGGGGTCCCTGAGAAGGCTTTGAGGAAGGGTAAGGAGTTGAAGTGGGTATAGGGCATCAGGACAAATAATGAAATGAGGTGGCTTGTGTCAAGCAAGCCAAAGTTGGATATAAACTTTATCTCCTCTTCCAAGTCAGCATTGTCCCATTTGTTCTTACTTTCTCTCCCTGTTCTCAGATTTGTTCAGGGGCATTTTGACTTCAGGAGGAAAGAGCCAGTAGCAGAATATGTAGGGATGTAATTCCAGACAACAGACTGAATGAGTTCATGTCTGTATGGCTGAATGAGTTCATCTCTGTATGGCTGCTCTTGGTCCTTTCCCATTCATGTTTCAAGTACCATTTCCTTGAATGGCATATCAAGCACACTTAGAATCCTTTGCCTTTCTCTTGGTTTCTTTCCCCCCATTTACATTCTCCTTAGCTTTTTTTAAAAAGTTATCTTATTTAGAGGTAATATTGGTAATATATTATAAAAGTTTAATTTTGGTTAGGTTTAGATCAAATAAATATTGGCCCCATGGTTCTATTGTACTGAATTTTGTGTGATAATGTGCCTAAGGTAAAGTTGATCAAAATGATACAGTAATGTGTCATAACTTTGTAATGATTGTAATCTCTGTGCACGGACTTTATGCTTTTGCAACTGTAGCTGATTCTAGGGAATTCATCTACCCAACTTCATAGGCCCATATATTTATCATGAGGAAGGAGAGACAACTCGAGTAGGGGAGCAAGGGAAAGAGAAACAATTCTTCATTTTTCTACCAAGTGGGCAATCATCACAGATTCCTACACAGCAGGTTGAAGACTGCAAGCAACCGATGACCTCTGTTTTCCCTGGTGTGCTTCTCAGCCCTGGAAAAGGGCAAAGGGAGAATTAAAAACACTCATTCTTTATATAGCATTGTAGGGAATTCAAAGTGGCTCATGTTACGTTATCTTATTTTAATCCTTTCAGCTATCCTGTAAAATAGGTCAGTATCCTTTCCATATGATTCTTGTATTACAGATGGTGGGCAGAGAGAGAAGAAGGTGAGCAAGAAAACTAGTTTTAGATTGCCCAACAGAAGATGGCACGAAGGAGGACTTAATTGGATCTGGAGGCTTCTTGAATTGTGGCCTGTTCTCTTGAGTTAACTTCATTAGTCTGAGCCAAATACAAGAAGTTCGGTTACATTCTGGCGTTATATATTCACAGCTCTTTTAATTGGAGTTTTTATTTTTTTTGAGGCCTTATCTTTCTTTGAGTTAGTAATCAGGATTTCTGTTCAGATTCTTGAAACTTCAAATTAAAAATAGATCTAGATTTGGTTTGGCTCTTACGCTGATTTTAAGTTATGTGCCTTTTGAGCTCTGGGCTGTAACTGGAGCTGTATAGCAGGGCTGTAAAAGCCTGATGAGACTTTAAATGTTTGAATTTCTCAGTATGCCATTAACATTTTCATTCATTTAAGTAGGCCCAAATGGCTTACTTGGTATACCAGAACATCTGTTCCCCTTGTTCCTCTTTCAAGTTGTTTGCCTAGTTTCACATACATAGTGAGTCCATTTGGGCACCTTCAAGATGAACAGCAATATAAAATAATAAAAATCCCAATAATTATTATTGTAAAAATATAGTAATAAACACTCCATACTATAATAGCTAGGTTTTATATAGTTTGGTTGGCACAATGTGAATACATAAATAGCAAGTCTAATTTATTAACTCAGCACTGCATTCTATAATAGTGCAAAGTTACAGGTTTTTAATTCTAGCTACCTAATTCTGGGATACATTTAGCTATCCTAGACAAGACTGAACTAAATTTAATACTTATTTTTAATTGTATTTTTTTTTTGAAGAAATTCACATTGGGTGAATGAAATTATTGGTTATGTTTTTCATACAGGTTTCTGGTTAGTGTTATTTTTATTTGTTCAAATTTGTCTCATGATCTTTTAGCCATTGGAAGAATTCCTAAAAAGTTGTGGTGTGTAGATCCCCTCCGGATTTTTATCATTATTTGTAGTGTCATTTGGATGCATTGCATGGGGTTAGCTTGCCTTCAGGACACAATTTGGAACTATGTTTTTAAAATTCATTTAAAAGCAGTGGTTTAAAAGCAAGATAAAATCTACAGGCTTTTACAGCCATAAACATCTATAGACCTAATGGCAGATTTGATCAATGAAAACCATGTGGGAATGGAAAAGATAACCTCTGAATCCAGAAAGAAAGAGCATTCAAGCCTGCAAGGGAATTCCTGACCATAATTTAGCATTGCATCTAAATCAGGCACTTACTTCAAGCCACTTATAGTCTGACTCCTTTTTTCTTCTTCTTTTGTTTGGGAAATTTCCAGTATGATTCTTAGCTTCCTGGGTAGCAGTATCTTTCTTAATATTGATGTTTGACCTGAAATTGCAGTGAAAATAAGTAGATTGCTGCTTGAATTATTAATGGGATGAAGTGAAGAAATGTCACTTGCACTGATAATAGCTCTGGCATCTTTAATACCTACAGGCAATGACAAGTTTAGATTTTCCATTCTGGCAGTGCGGCAAAGGAACACGCTAATTAGATAAATGCTGATGTTTTGAATTGACAAAGTCCAGCTGAGTTTGACATTTGGTGATTATGAGAGATGAGTAGAGTTTCCTTCTACTAATAGCTTCTGTCTTTGTTGCAGCCAAAGCCATACCCTTGCTGTCAAACGTCTGCAGTGGAGAAGGCCTGTGGGCAAAGCGGGGCAGGACACAGCCGAGAGCAGCAAGTGGCTGCAGCTGGCGAGCTGCGGGGCGGATCACTGTGTGAAGATCTTCAGTATTAATCGGCACAGCCTTTAAAGGATGACTTTGAGGCAGACGGACTCTACTTGCCTACCAGCCATTTCCTGAACTGATTTTCTTAAAAGAAGCAAAAATTGGACTTCCAGCTCTTTGAGCAATGCAATCTGACACCAGTATAAACTGAACTCACATATTGAAGCAGTTTGAGAAGTAATATGTGGGCATAATGGTTCTGTACAAACAAGTTTTTATTGTATACTTAGCAGTGGCCATTTGTCATAGAAGGTCCCTCTGAGCTAAATCAGCTGTAATCCATATACACTTAGAACAAATATCAAACTGGGAGAAAGAGAATTATGTTTCTTGCTTCCCTCTCATCTGTAAAAACACAATGTGTATTTCTGCTTAAACTTGCAGGATGGTTGTTTTCACAATAGAGTGCAAGGACTCCATTTTGAAGTTCATTTTTGAGTATTCCAGAGTGGTTGATGGGTGGTTGAGGTAAAGGTCCTTGTTTTTGCAGCATACAGACTATAGGGAAATTTGGGAGTGGCACTTAGGGAGAATTGGGGAGTGGATGCTAGCAGATTGCAACATTTGTTTCCTTGGATTGAAGTGGAAGGCAGAAGAAGCGGGAGAATAAACACTGGTTCCTCCAAAGAAATCAGAAATGTGCAAGAAAGAATAAGCGATACAACACTGAACAGAGATGCCCATAGAAGGCAGAAAGAAGATGAAGGTCCTTGGTTGCTGCTAGTGATGGTGGCAGTACACATTTATGATACCATAAATATCTTAAGGACATTTTGTCCACAAAGAAGAACAAATGATGGAATAAATAAAAGGCACAAATGAGAAATCCAGGTAAAACTGATGTGCTTGGAATGAAGAGGATAGACCTGACTGGAATTGGTACAGCAGGAACTTGAACTGAAAGGAGAAGCACTCCAGAGCGGTGGCTCCTGTGCTGGCCAGCTGTGGCTGCTCTAAAGGACCAGCTGAGAAGGGAAACATGAGGAAATTTGCAACACTCTACAGAAGAAGTGGGGAGGGCAGGAATGAGGCCTTGCCTTAAATCAGAATATATGTCTTCCTTCCTCAAGGGACCATAGTGGGACTAGGGCACTGAAGGGGGAAATCTTGAGAGTGTACATTGGATAAAGTGATGGAGGGCTGTTAGACGAATGTAATAGCAATTGGTTAACACAGGGTATATTAAATGTAAACTTATTTGAGACAGTATAGGAGGTTCCGGGAAGTCTCGGTATATGGATGCTGAGGAACAAATTTCCACAGAGCCAGTTAGAAGGAGGTAAGATGGGTGGGAGATATTCTGGTAGTTCCAGAAGGAAAATACTTCTAGCTCTTCTGCTTAGGTCCAAAACTTAAGAGGCCTAGCCCATGGTATAGTGGCCAAAGCATGGTTAATTTAAAATAAGCAAATCCCTCTGGAGATATATTATTTTAATGAAGATGAATGTATTGGGGGGGGGGTGTTAATAGAAATTTTATTAAACTTGTACAATGATAAAAAACTAATGCAAATTAAAAACAGTGCAA
Organism: Bungarus multicinctus; assembly: GCA_023653725.1. Taxonomy (NCBI): domain Eukaryota; kingdom Metazoa; phylum Chordata; class Lepidosauria; order Squamata; family Elapidae; genus Bungarus; species Bungarus multicinctus. Next base: position 10,194,966 of record CM042846.1, read on the forward strand.
GAAAGAAAATAGAAGAAAAAGATAAGAATATGGTGTGTAAAAAGAAAAGAAATGTAAAAAGAAATGACTTCCCTCTTCATATTTTCTTTAAAAAAGCAGCCATTTGATTCAGAGAAAAATCCCAGTGGCCTGAAAGAAAGGATTCAGATATTCTGAGATTTCTCTTGCTATGGTAAAAGGCAGTGGTATTCACTTTTTATATGTCATTTTAATTTCAATCATGGAAGAAAGCAGCTAGTAATGTCTTTCTTGCCGACACTTGACTGCATGATTATGGAGTCAGAGAGGATTTAGTTGCCTTTCTATTGTGCTGGGACATTTTGTCCTTCTTAAAGAGAGTCTGGTCTGTGCTTATTTGGAAAACCATGTTGAAATTGTTGAATTTGTTAATTGTAGAAGGGGTACCTAATTTGATGTAGTGTAGAATAAATAAGTACTGCAGTAGGAATTCAGTCTAAATTATCTTTAGACCGCAACAAATTTATTTGGCTCTATGCTGGGCATTTTCTGCCTAGAGCTGAAAATTTGATCAGCTTCAATACTGTTTCAGTATTAATAGCTGTTTCAGTATTATTTCCATTGCAAGCAAAGGTATGTTTTAAGAATGTTTTCATATCAAACCAGAGGAATAACTGTATTCACTGAAAGATTTTTTCCCCCTCTTCAAACCCCAGGGTTTCAAGTTAAATCTCTTCATGCAGAGACCTTGGAGGCTCACAGTCAATCAAATAGGTAGCACCTGGCCGGAATTATTAAGGTGTCATTCTCTGCCAGGTTCTTTATTAAACTGACAAGCTCCATTTTTATGAGTCTGTATTTGAAAAAGGAATAAAAGCAGGGGTAGAATATCATAGCCAGTATGTCAGACAATTAATTAGTATGTTTCAAGGCCTTTGATTTTTGTGCAGTACCCAGTTACAAATTATTGACATGTTCAGTTTGTATTTAGGATCAGCATTCCTATTTATTCAGTCTTTCTAGTTCCCAACTATAATATGTGATTAAGCAAATGGCTCTTTCCAGTTTAGGACTAGCAAGAAATAACTATTAAAACTATAAAATGGAGATTGGATAATACATATTTTTTATGTCAGTACTGGGGGAAATGATCAGTTGTCCTTTCCAATAATCAATTCTGTCATAAACATGCACTGGTACATAAGCATTTTGCATTCTACATATAATTTAAGAGTCCATTTGTGTATAATTCGACTTTATTATTTATCCAGAAATTGGCTCGATTTTCAGCTAGACACTAGAGCTCAGATTAAACCTTCCCCAATAATGACTTAATATTGCATTAATGGAACAAAAACCATGTCCTTCTTCAAATTCCAGCACCTTTCCGCTCTTAAGAGCTCTTATTTTCCTTGTTCAAAAAGTAAAGGAGATTTATTTTACTCTGCTAGTTGTTGCCGACTTTAGGGGGCAGTGCTTGCCTCTGTATCTTTCTTGTTCAAAGTGATCTAAATATGAATAGTGTTTATATCAAGTTCATCACTTAGTGAGTTTCCTATATGAAGTGGCCATAGAACAAAACATATTTTAAAAAACTTATTTGCAAAAGGAAGCAGTAAAAATCTATTTATGAAACGGAGATGGATATTGAAACAACGAAAAGCTTTGAAAGGAAGCATTTTTAGAGCCTTCACTGATGTCACAACTAACATCTGAAATCCTATATGACTGTTCTTTAAATAGTCCTTTCTTTCATCTTATATTGAAAATTTGAAATGTTGAATACATAGCAGTGAATATTATTAGAGCTTCATGTGAATCTTACTGATATATAAAGGGAATGTGACTGAACAAGTAATACCAAACTTGATATTTCTTTTATATATAAAAAGGCATTCAATATGTGAAAAAGTAATTGTCCCTCTGTTCAATCAAGTCAACTGAAGCAACAAGCAGGATCTGTTGTTTTAATATTTTATTAAAAAATGTAGACTTGCATATGTATCAACTCTCTTGCGGGAGCTGCATTTGTTTCCAATCTTCTTCCAAGTTCAATTCAAGGTAATGATTATTATCTTTAAACCCTACATGATTTGGATCCAGGGTTATTTGAAGAACTGTCTTTTCAGTTACATCTGCCAACCCACCAGAGAGGGGAGATAGGGTATATTACCACTGCCTCATTAAGTAACTCTAATGCTGTGATGGCAAGCCTTTTGGGCTTTGGAGGTCAAAAATTCAGAAAATACTTTGACTCTGATGGCTTGTCATGAAACACCTCAATCGAGACAAGAGAATTCTCTGGATTTCCTCTCCAGACTGTCATGTGGAAATCGTGTGTGAGACCCTGCTCCCCTGAGACCTCTGGAGCCCTTGAAAATCAACCAAGAATACTTATGTGATTTTTGGAAGCCTCACACACTGCACATTGCCTTGTGCAATGTCCAGGGGATCCAGAGGTCTAGTGTATCACCAAAAATGACATGGCATTGTTACCTGTCACAGGTTTGCTATCACCAATTTAATGGTACCAAGAAGGGCTTTCTCAGTGGTGATTCCTTCCCTGGGCAACATCATCACCACAGAGAAGACCTTGATGCCTTTTTGAAGGGTTCTGAACATAGTTTTGTCATTAGGCCTGGGGACCCAAGGTGATATGGAATACATCAAGTGACTTGTCCCTGAGTAGTGGAGGGTTTATTGGGTTTGATATTTGGTGTTTTATTTCTTTAAGTTACCTGGAATCACCATGAGTTGTATTTTCTTAATAAGTAATTTGGGCTAGCCCTGCCCTGAATAAACCTCACAGATTTTATCTCCTTCGTCATCAAATCAAGTCTACAGAAATTTCATGCCCTCAAGTTTTTTTGATATCATTGGTACCTATCAAGATGGAAAAAGATTACAAAGCCATTTCTGATTTGAAATGAAGATTTGTAGCAATACACGTAGTCCTCACTTAAAGCCTGCCCTGTTTAGAACCATTCAAAGTTATATTTGCATTGAAACAAATTATGATCAGTCTTCACACTAACAACCATGCAACATCCATATGTTCACAGGATTAAAATTTGCACATTTTGCAACCAACAAGTGTTTATGACTTGCTGTGTCCCAGTCATAGGATCACCATTTAAATACTTCACATCCATCTTCCGATAGAGTCAATGGAGATGGGTAACCATGGCCATGTAAGGTCTCGCTTACCAATTGCAGTTAACAATGACAATAGAATTGATGTAGTTAAGTTTGGTGTGGTCATGTGATGTTTCATGAGATTAGAGGAAACAAAACACTGCTTTTCACAGTAAGAACTTCATGTCAACTGTCAAGTACAGCCATATGCTTGTCTCATGGTTTTGATGGTGCTTTGTTGAATCAGGATCTGTCTTATTTGCCCTTATTGATGTAGGCAAGGAATTGATTTTGCATCTACAGGAGAAACTGAATGTAAACTGAAACGGGGGTATGTGAGTCATGCAGCAAAAAATAATTTTACAGCCATAGGCACGTCCATAAGAGAATGACGAACAAAATAATTGTTTTAGAATGGCCAAGTCAAAGGAATAAGATAGAATCTGAAATAAGCAATTTTAGAAACCTGTCAAAGTATTCTTGGGCTGAAGCAGTTCACCATGAAAGAATGAACCAAGATTCCTACAAAGGGATATGAGAGAGTGATGTTTAGTTTATTGTCATTGCACCTTGTGCAACGAAATTAAACACCATCTTCAGTGTATATTATGACTATGAAAATAAACACAAACACACATCCTTCACATTTTGTGCATTGAATTGAATATTGCACTATACAGTAGAATTCAATAGAGTTACTGTCCTGGGATAGAAGCTGTTTTTCAGCCTATTTGTCCTTGTTTTTATTATCCTGTACAGTTTGCCAGATGGTAATAGTTCAAAAAAAGGTTGCCCAGGATGAGATGGATCTTTGAGAATATTTTGAACTTTCTTAAGGCAGCGGGAGCTATAAAATTCTTCCAAAGGGGGGAGAGAGAGCAACAAATGATCTGGGCAATGACGTTAACCCTGTGGAGTGCTGTCCTATCTGCCACTGTGCAATTCGCAAACCATACACAGGTGAAGTAAGTTAAAATATTCTCTATGATGCAATGGTAGAAAGTCACCAGAAGTTTTTCATTCAGTTGTTTCCTGATAAGTCTCAGGTAGTATAATCTCTGCTGGGCCCTTTTGACCAGTGCTGCAATGTGAGAATCCTAGGTCAGGTCCTCTTTTATGGTAACACCCAAAAACTTAAAACTGGTCACTTGTTCCACTTGGTCTCCATTGATAAGCAAGGGCTGGATGTCTGATCTGTTCCTTCTATAATCCACTATAAGCTCCTTGGTCTAATCCATTATAATCCACTGTAAATTCTTTGGTGTTAAGGACCAAGTTATTTATTTATTTATTTATTTATTTGATCATATTTCTATACCGCTCCCTCTCCGAAAAGGGACTCGGGGCGGTGTACAGCCTAGTAAATACATTAAAATACAAAAATACAAGATTAAATAGAGTTTAAAACCGAATTAAATATAAATATAGCTGTATCCCGAAAGTTTAAAATAGTTAAAATTTTAAAAACCCTATTAACCTAAAACCCCTTTAACCCTTACTGGGCCAGGCCAGCCTGTTTAAAAAATAGGGTCTTAACTGCGCGCCGGAAGGAGAGGATATCTGTCATGGCTCGTATCTCCGGGGGGAGATCATTCCACAGGGAGGGCGCTCCCACAGAGAAAGCACGCACCCTCGGGGCCGCCAGCCGCCAGCGATCAGGTGGCGGAACCCCAAGTAGGGCAACCCTGTGGGAGCGTACTGGGCGGCGGGAGGTAGTTGATGGCAGCAGGCGGTCCCGTAAGTACCCAGGTCCCGAGCCATGGAGCACTTTAAATACCGTCAGTACCACCTTGAATCGAATCCGGAAGGCCACAGGAAGCCAGTGCAGCCTGCGGAGAAGTGGTGTTACGTGCGCGCCCCGAGGGGCGCCCACGATCACCCGCGCGGCTGCATTCTGAACTAACTGCAGCCTCCGGAGACTCTTCAAGGGGAGCCCCATGTAGAGAGCATTGCAATAATCCAAGCGGGAGATAACGAGGGCAGAAGTGACTGTGCGAAGTGCGCCCAGATCCAGAAAGGGCCGCAACTGGTAAATCAGACGAATCTGATGAAAAGCCCCCCTGGTGACGGCTGCAATATGTTCTTCCAAAGACAGCCGCACATCCAGGAGGACACCCAAGTTGCGTGCCCTTTCCACGGGGGTCAAAACCTCTCCCCCCACGGCCAGCGAAGGAATAAGCTGGCTGTATCTGGGCGCAGGAAACCACAGCCACTCGGTTTTGGCCGGGTTGAGACGAAGCCTGTTACGACCCATCCAACCCCGCACGGCCTCCAGGCACCGGGACATCACTTCGACGGCTTCGTTGGGGTGGCCCGGGGTGGAGATGTACAGCTGAGTATCATCAGCGTACTGATGGAACTCCACCCCAAAGCCACGGATAATCTCACCCAGCGGCTTTACATAAATGTTGAACAGAAGGGGCGAGAGCACCGACCCCTGAGGCACCCCACAAAGCAGGGGCCTTGGGGACGATCTCTGCCCCCCCGTCAACACAAATTGCGAGCGGTTGGAGAGGAAGGAGGAGAACCACCGCAACACGGTGCCTCCAACCCCCAACCCCTCCAACCGCTGCAATAAGATACTGTGGTCGACAGTATCAAAAGCCGCCGAGAGATCTAACAGGACCAGGACAGAGGAACAACCTCTGTCCCGAGCCCTCCAGAGATCATCAACCAACGCGACCAACGCCGTCTCCGTGCTGTGCCCGGGCCTGAAGCCCGATTGGAGGGGGTCAAGATAACTCGCTTCATCCAGGAAGCGGGGGAGCTGACGGGCCACCACACTCTCTACAACCTTCGCAACAAAGCGAAGGTTGGAGACAGGACGATAATTTGATAACAATGCTGGGTCCAGGGACGGTTTCTTGAGGAGGGGCCGCACCACCGCCTCCTTCAAGGCGGCGGGTAAAAGCCCCTCTCTCAAGGAAGCGTTTATAATACCCTGGAACCAGCCTCGTGTCACCTCCCGAGTGGCCAAAACCAGCCAGGAGGGGCACGGGTCCAACAAACAGGTGGTGGCATTCAGTCCCCCCAACACCCTGTCCACGTCTTCTACAGTAACAGGGTCGAACTCAACCCAAATGGCCTCACCGATATCCACCCCCGCTCCCCCGCCCGGAGATGCCCAGTCGAAGTCCAGCTCGTCCCGAATCTGAGCGATTTTGTCCTGCAGAAACCTAGAAAACTCCTCAGCCCGTCCCTGTAAGGGATCCTCCCGCGCTTCCATCTCTAAAAGGGAGCGGGTCACCCTAAACAGGGCGGCTGGGCGGTTTTCCGCGGACGCAATAAGGGTGGAGAGGTAAGTCCTCCTCGCCACCCTTATCGCCACTAAGTACGTCTTAATATAAGATCGTAGAAGTGTTCGGTCAGACTCAGAACGGCTAGCTCTCCAACTACTCTCTAGGCGTCTTTTCCGGCGCTTCATCTCCCTTAGCTCCTCAGAAAACCAAGGAGCCATTTGGGATCGGCACCGGGTCAGAGGCCGCAAGGGCACGACCCGGTCAAGGGCCCCAGCAGCCACCCTATCCCAGGTGGCAACCAGGCCCTCAACCGAGTCGTGTGTGTGAGCTTCGGGAAATGGCCCAAGCTCCATCAGGAACCTATCCGGGTCCATCAGGCGCCTGGGGCGGTACCATTTAAGCGGCCCCGCCTCCCTGCGGTCGGGGGGTGCGGAACGGAAGTCGAGCTTCAGGAGCGAGTGGTCTGTCCATGACAGGGGTTCTATGACTATGTCCCCTACACCCAGACCACTCTGCCACTGATCAGAGACAAAAACTAAATCCAGGGTGTGACCTCCCACGTGAGTAGGGTCCCAAATTAACTGGGTCAGGCCCATGGCTGTCATGGAAGCCATGAACTCCTGAGCAATCCCCGTGGTACCGCCGGCAGAAGGAAGGTTGAAATCCCCCATGACCATAAGCCTGGGGGTCTCAACCGCCACGCCGGCTATAACCTCGAGGAGCTCAAGCAGGGCCGATGCCGCATAGCAGGGAGCCAGGTATGCGATCAGCAAGCCCACCTGCACCCTGGGACCGAACTTCACGAAAAGAGACTCACACCCGGTCGTCTGAGAAACAGTGGATTCCCTCGGACACAGATCCTCCTTAATAACCACCGCAACACCCCCGCCCCTCCCCTGGGCCCTCGGCCGATGAAAAACCCGAAATCCGGCTGGGCACATCTCCACAAGGGGCACTCCCCCCTCTGGGCCCAGCCAGGTCTCGGTAATACCCACCAGGTATTATAGTCTCCACACCATGAAAGCAAGTGGTCCACCTCATCTTGGTAGGCACAGTCATTCCCCCTGGAGGTGAGTCCCACCACTGTTATCATCTGCAAATTTAGGAATAGTATTACTAGCGTGAGTGGGAATGCAGTCATGCACGTAAAGAGTATAGAGCAGTGGTTCCCAAACTTTTTCAGTCCATCGCCCTCTTGGTGCTACAAACTCATCCTCAGTGCCCCCCACCCAGGGATTCAAATTTCTGTGGACATGGCCTAATTTGAGGGTGTGGCTTGCTGGTCATGTGACTGGGTGGATGTGGCTTGCTGGTCATGTGACTGGGTGGACATGGCTTGCTGGTCACGTGACCGGGTAGGTATGGTTTGGTGGTCATGCGACTGGGTGGGCATGGCCAGGTGACTGGCAAACCAAATACAAGTGGTCCTCACTTAATGACAGTTGTTTAGCAAGTGTTCTAATTTATGACTGGCCTCCCCAGAGCTACTTGACCTGTTTTTGGAGTCTTGACAGCCATGCACACACATACACACACACTCCCAACCCTGCTGGAGCAGGTCATTGGACTAGAATCGGCAAAGCATCTCTGATTAGATTCTACTAGTGAATAAAATCTAATCAGAGATGCTTTGTCGATTCTTGTTGATTTTTATTTGTATTTATTTATTTATGTTGCTGAATTGCATTGACATGTGTGTCCCTTCTTGTGCACAACCCAGAGGTTTTTGTGATTCTTTGCAGCAAAAATTACCAACTTCTCGCTTTGCTCTACTTTTCAAATGTGCTGCCACTGCCACGTTCTAGGTGCCGGCCCTGCAGATCTACCCCATTGAGCCCGCTGCACCAGAGGGACCTGCCCAAGCAAGTCTGAGCAGAGTAGTGCACCAAGTCAATGGGGTGAGCCTGAGAGAGAGAAAGAGAGAGGGAGAAAAGAAAGAGAAGAGGGAAAGAAAGAAAAAGGGACAAAGAAAGATGGGGAGGATGGAAGGAAGGGACAGAAAGAAAAAGAAATAAAGAAGGAGGGAGGGGGGAAGGAGAAAGATAATGATATTCTAGACCAATCACCTGCTCCAGCAGGGTTAGAAAGGTGTGTGTGTGTGTTCTCGTAATTTTGGTTTTGCCTTCTTCAGAATTGGCACTATAATACATTGGGGAAAGGTACTTTTTTAGGGTGGAGATCTGATCCAATGGATCCTGTTTAAAGCCTCAACAAAATGTGAGAGCTTCCTGATAGTCTTGACCATGTTTCATCCTCAAAACCTTTAATAAAAGCCAAAGATGTTTCAATGTGCTGGGAAAGATGTTTCAATGTGGAAAAGGGCCTCAGTCTAAACTAGGCCTCATTTCAATCTGATGCATCATCTCTCTCTCTCTCTCCTTCCCTTCCTCCCTCCCAGACTGGCTTTGCTCTACTTATCGATGTGCCTGTGGGCCAGCGCTTCAAACATGGATGGATGGATAGATAGACAGGTAGATAGCTAGATAGCTAGGTTGGTAGGTAGGTTGGTAGGTAGGCAGGCAGGCAGGGATGCTAAGAGGCAGGGGGGCGACACATTGAACGTAGCCGCGGTGGCACGTAACGTGCCACCACTGCCGCATTTGAGCCACTGGCTCTGGAGCAGTGCAACAGTCAATGGGTGAGCCTGCAAGGCCGGCGCCTTGAATGCCCCCCTGCTGCCTCTTAACGTCCCCAAGGGAGCCGGCAGAGGGGCACTAAGAGGCGGCAGGAGGGTGTTTGAGGCACCAGCTCCAGAGCGATGCAACAGTCAATGGGTGAGCCTGCGGGGCCGGCGCCTCAAAGACCCCCCTACCGCCTTTTAGCCACCCCCCTAAGGATGGTATTGCACACTTTGGGAACCACTGGTATAGAGTAAGGGACTCAACATGTAACCCTGTGGTGTACTAGTGTTAAAAATAAGGGCTGAAGGGATACGATTACCTAATCTGACCCTCTGTGAGCGGACAGACAGGAAATCCATAATCCAAAGGCAGATTGAATAAGAAAGTCCAAGGACCAGAAGTTTAGATACCAGTCTGTGTGGAAGAATTGTGTTAAATGCAGAACTAAAATCTAGTTGCAGACATTGCAGGTAAACATGGTGAAAATTGAAATCTTGAGGTACATACTGATAATCCTCATTCAGCAACTGCCTAATTTAGACACTATTTGCAATTATGACAGTGATGAAATAATAACTTTATGACCAACTCTTGCATTTATTTTGCAGATCTTTAAAGCAAAAGCAAGCAGAAAATTATAATAATAATTGCAGTTTCACTTTGGCTGTTTCACTTAATGACTGAGTTGCTGGTCCCAGATGTGGTTGCTAAATGAAGACTATCTGATGTTCATAATTGTTTCATTTTTTTCAACTGATAACAAGTGCAAGGTTTAATCCAGGGATTTTAAAGATCACATACAACAAGGTTGAGCAGTGAGTATACACATACACACCAAAGAGAATAAATCCATATATGGGAAATGGAAAATATCAATTTTTTTCTTCATTTTAAGGAGAAGTTTCTCTTCCTTCACTATTAAAGAAATTTATTTGGTGGATTAAAATGCACAATAAATCTGAGAGTAGGATTAATCCTGAAGACTTAAGGTGCTTTTTGATTTCAGTATCTTCCAATAATGTCTTCTTGATATTGTCTCAGGAACGTTTAGATTGGATGAGAATTTGAGTTCTCATCAATAGTCTTGGTTGACTTTTAGTAGTGTTGGAGAGATTATCATTTCCCCCTAACCTAGCTACAATTAACTAAACTGGACTCCTGAGGACTCTACAAGCAAATCCTTGAATATCTATTATATCTGTGTTGTCCATGTGGTATGTCATTTTAATAGGGATAAAAATACAGGGACACCAATGGATCACTTCTTACATATTAGTCATCACAATGTAATTTTAACAAGGATGAAGACAAATATAAATCTTGTGCAAAATACATAAATGAACCAGAGAGGTTTTTTTTTTTCAAACTCCTAAATCAGAATTATTTGAAAACATAAAAAGAAGTATTCTATATGTTTGACTGTCTCCAGGGAATGCCTACAGGTGCACACACTAAAAATGCCCAGTATTTCATAAAGATTTCCAATACAGTAGTTGGCTTATATTTCTTGTGTTTGTTCCTGTGTTCATTTCTTATATATTGAATTCATCACCCTAGAAGTTCAGCTATAGGAAGATAAACAAGCAGAAACTGATATAAGTTCCATAACATCTGGAATAAATCCAGTCAAATGCAGTTCCAATTTCCTGTCTGGTACATTACGTACATTAAAATAACATAATGTTGTATATTAAAATTCAGCCAAGAAATCACCAAGTTGTAAGTATGTTTTCTCTATTTTATTAATAAAACAGATTTTTTTTTGCAACAATTTATTAAAAATTTATTTTCATGCAGTATAAGGGGTATACAAGAAATTCTCCAAGTTCTCTCACTCTTCCTCTCTGTTGCTTCTTAAAAAATAATTCTTACTGGTCCGGTCTGGGTTGAAGCATTTGTGCACTGTCGTTGTTGGAAAATGCCATTGGGGCATAGCCTCATCATAATTTTTTACAGGACATTTTTGCTGCAGGATATTTAAAAAAAAAACCCAGAAACATTGAATAGCTATAGTCATTTTATGGGTCTTATTTTCTGCAGGAAATTAGAAAAGAAAAGAAAACTTGTGGGAGAAACTACAGTTGCATTTTAGACAAAGAATGTACTGCGTGATTTAAACCTAAGAAACAGCACACAGTCAGTAGTCACAAAGAGTTACAGACACACACACTCACCGCCAAGAGTCCAATACTTTTGATTTTTTTTGTTTTGTTTCCTGCTATGTTGGAATAATATCTTCTACAGAAATGTTTGTGTATACATTATATACAGTATTATTGTCCTTTTTTGAAAAGTAATATTTATTTGTATTAAATAAAGTCCTGATGAAATTTATTCATACATTAAGAGAATACTGTTAACATACATACATGCACACGCACAAGTGCGTGCACACATGTGCACACCCCACCAGACAACACCTTCAGTGGTTAGTGCTCAAACGGAGTAATGTGTTCTACTTCCTTTGTGGTAAATTTACTCACTGTGGTTCTAACTCTTCCAGATCTCCTCCTGACCTCTCCATGATGTGTATTCAGGGAGCATTTCTGTGATACCTTAAAGGGAGTAAAATTCATGGGAAATATAATCAGGCAGTTAGGATCAGCGGACATTGGCAATGACTGGGTTGGCATATCTCTTTCTTGTGCAGGTACTAAATGCTATTCTAGGGACATTTTTGTGGAATGGGTTCATTCCTGTGCGAGGACAGAAGGTGCAATAGAAATAAAACTACTTCTTCTTCACCATACCTTCTTTTACAAGCTATAATTAATCAAAAGGTGGCCAGCTTCAATGTTGAACAGTGCAGTTTGGCAAACTGGTATCCATTATAGTGTGAAAATTGTGTTTAAGGAAAACAAAAGTGATCTGGCAGCTTTAGTTTGTTTTTCTTGTCTGGCTAATAGTTTAGGTCCAGAGCCAGATTTTTTATTTTTTATTGCTATTTTAACAGCAATATAAAATAGTCTGAATCAATATGTTACTGGGATGAAGGAAGAATAGGGTTTTTTTTAAGCAGGGTAAAGTATTTTGCCTGTCTTCTGCAACAATCAGGCTCTGAAATGTGCTTTTGTGCCTTTCACATGGTTAGGCACATCTTTAACACAGCATGCATTGGGATTTATGCTTGCTCAACATCCTGACAGACTGTGTGATTGATGCCTTCCCAAACAATACACATATTTCAACTGGTAGAACTATACAATATGTCACAGGCAGCTCCGCTAGTTAAAAACAAAATCAACAAACCTAGAGGCATGAAAAAGCATAGACTTAAGCTTTCACTCAATCATCCTAGGATGCAGTAAAACAAGGGCAATCTTAAGCCCTGCTCGTACTGAATGCACAACCTGCAGCAGTGAAGGTATTGTGGCCCAGAACTACATAGCAATTGGAAGTTTATCCAATGTGGCATTTCTCAGGTGTTTGGCCAGGAAAGAAATGCATCTCCTGAAGTTCCCGATGCCATGCAGTTGTAAAGGACCCAGGTGCCTCTCTTTGGATTATGTATGCCCAATAATCTTAATCCTAGCAAGCTGTCCCTAGAACCACTAGCATACAAGCAGCACATGTGTGGATGGATCAAATCTTAACAGTAAGTTTATGGAAGCTCATTTCACTTGAGTTCTCTCATGTTGCTTTCTAATTAATAGCAGGTTCAGTTGCTCCCAGGAAGGAAATAGATTAAATCTATTCTCTTAGGTGGAATTTACAAGAGAGAAAAAACCATTTTGCTTCAAATGACTGTACACCGTATTTGTGATTTTGTCTTTTTAAAAATTCAAATCCCAAGGGGTATGTTTTAGCCAACCTGGCAAACTTGGTTCAGCCTATCTTATTCTCAGCCACCACTGTTTCTCACACACCCAGATGTGAAGCAAAGGTGGCATCTGTATGAGCTCTGTTTCTGCAGAATTCAACTGCGACAGCAAAGTGTGGTGCCTAAGGACCCTATTCCTCTTGTTCCACTGCTCAGTTACCTGTACTATTAATTATGCTGTGGTTTAAATCAAGCAAACTCAGGGAGAAAAATCCACCTTATGATATTAAGATTTCGGTAGCAACCCTCAGCCTTAAGCACTGTCAGACCTAGTTTTCTGCTATTTGCAGAAAGTCACCCCAGGATTCAGCCGAGCACAATGTCTTAACAGAGAGCGTATCACTCCCCAAACCTGGGATGCCTGCCGTAGCCACTCTAAAATCTTGGCCTTGGATTCCCCCCAAAGCATTTTCTGCTCCAAGCGTATCTTTAGTTGAATGATCTGGACTGCGTGCAAATCTCAGTGAGGCTGGAACTACTCTGAAAAGTCTCCTGTTTTCTCACTGAGTTTAGTTCCAGGAATTAAGGTCAGCCCAACTAACTATGGTCTCCAGAAGCTGAATGCAATCCCTGATATGGTGTATATCTCTGTTACTTCAGCACTTCTTTGATGAGATTTTCCTTTTCTTCGTCTGATGTTTCACATTTTCAGTAGCAGTATAAAGTTTAGTGATGCTGCAGTGGGGTCTGTTGTATTTTTTTTTTTGGTCAAGTTTAGGTTTTTTAGTCACCTTGTCTCCTATAGAAATTTGGGAAGAAACATGGTTTTGGTGACTGTCTTTGCAAAGAAATAAAAATGTCCACAAGTAAGGCTACAGATCAACCTCTGCCTAACCTCTCCACTTCACATGCTTTTTCCCAGCAGCGGAGCTGGCCCTCCCTTGATAATGGCCTTATAGCACTAGTTTCTCTGTGGTAAGAGTAAGGATATGTAGAAGGCAAGAGTTTGACACAAGACGTTCAGTCCAGCCATTGAGTACCAAAAGCAGTTCAAGGAGCTCTGATGTCCTGCTACAGGCCAGAGACCATCACACGAAAAGATGGTGGCACATGTCTGTGCCGTGGACTGGCACTGGGGCTGACACATGGACTGGCACAGCTGGCATCAACTCCTCCGATGGATGGCAAATAAGCATGATGAAGAATGGGTAGCTGTAAGGAGAGCCGCCGCTGTATGCTGTGAAGAAAGAACACAGAAAGATAAGGACATTCAGCCAGATATTTAGTATTGTCAAGAGCTGCTAGCAAAGGGCCCCTCACTTTAGGATGCATCCACTTAGAACCATACTAGAATCTCAAACGGTTTTGTAGCCGGTTTGCCAAACCCAGGACCTGAACAGAACATCTCCCTAAGCTTTGTTCTTTCCTTTCTTACTAAGTTATTCTGTAGATTTTACCCCCTGCTTTGCATTTCTTTTTTATTCCTTTATGGAATATAGACGGTATTTACCCACGGCAAGATTAATACCAGGGAAGGGCTGGTATAATACAGCATGATACATGTTTCCGGACCACACATTGATGTAAACCACAATGTGGAGGTTCGGCGATATCATTTGGTGGGGGTTTATGATCCTGATTCAGATAGATTGGAGGGGGGGAAAAGGGAGGTAGGTAAGGATACAGAAGGGATAGATAGCATAGGGAGAGAAAAGAATGTAAATAAAGCGGTGACAAATAGGCAGGAGGGGAGGCACGGGAGTAGATAATGCAGCAGTGGATGCCAGGTTGTTAGCTGGAAGGAACTAGAGCACAGCATAAAAGGTGCTGAGAGGCAGACACTCTCAGCGCTGACTTTATTCGGGAAATACCATTTTTGCTTATCAGGACTGGAACTGCTGTAATATATAACCATACCAATTGTGAGTAGAGTGATTTATTAGCAAGATACTCCAGTCCCCAGTTGAGGCTGAAAACATGACTATAAGCATTTCAGACTTTTAGGGGGCCATCTCTATGTATTCAAAAGTTAAAATTTCCCCAAATTATCAGACAATTACTAGTTTGTTGCAATTTTTTTTGAGGAACATGCTTTGTATAATTGATATGCAGATTTAAAATTAAGATACTTTTAATTCTTTTAAGCATCTAGCAAGAAAGAATTACTTTACTTACTGTTCTGGGGAGTTGATATCTTCTATAAAATCTTTGCTTGTTCTGGACGACTCTGTAGTATTCCATTGTGCTTGTGGATTTTGATCAAGATGATTTTTCAACACTGTTTTTTCACCATCTGGACCCAAAATTTTTTTTCAGACATTTATTTAAGGAGTATTATGATGCATTTTTCTATACAGTACATTATTTGCAAAACAATGTAATTATTTTACAAACTAGAATATTATTTCACAAAATTATTCATTTGATGTAAAATCTATGTCTAACTGGACAACAATAATTTTGTGGTAATTATAAAATACTAATATTTCTTATTCATATTGAAATAAATTATAAACAAATTAGATAAGAAAGAAGAAATTTGTTTCCCAAAAGTAGCATTTACAAAAGACACACACACACATACAATATCAGTAGTCTAAAATCAGAGTTATAAATAAACTCAGTTGAACTGAAGAAACTTCTTGGATGAGTAGCTAAACGTTTTCAAGGAAAAAAAAACCAAGAAAGTACAGTTGCCATTTGAAAAGCATCTTTGGGACAACTATGACCTGGATGATTGAGAATAACCATAAATGAAAACACTGAACCTCATTGCCCCAATATTCAAGTTAGGTTTATTAAAGATCTCCTTGTTTTAATTCATAAATTCATTTCTTTGTGTTCTATAGGACAGAAATGAGGTGCATGGTCTCATTCCTTTCTCTTCCTCATATTAGATCAGGATTTGGGTTAGAGAGCAATGTATGAGAACCTTAGAATGGTGACGAATAAAATAGATGGTTAGAACTGAGTTATGCAGATCAATGTGAATTAAGTTCCAAGAATGGGAAAGAGATTAAGATCAAAAAAATCTCTGTACTATTGCCTTTGTAGATTGCTGGGGAAAACTGTATTAATGTGATTGCCTACAAAATTTCACTGACATTTATTATGCAACATATCATCCTCATAGCATAGTGCTGGCTCTTGTTCTGTTTTACCACATAAGGAACACATGGAACCAATGCCTTTTATATAACCAAATCTTTATTGGGCCTTATATATTCCATACCTTTGTTTTCTGTAAAATTGCGTATACTGAGAATATCATTGAGCTCCTGATAGTGGTTCTGTTTAATATATGTTGTTTTTTCAGGTGTGTCCTGAAGCTGCATTGTGACTTCTTCTAGAGCTTTGTCCAACTGTTAAAAGAAAAGCATGTCATAAAAATATGAAAACATTTGTTATCTTTCATTCTCCTTTTTTCGTCCTACTTTTTATGGACACTAGGTTTGTGTAATATTTTTATTTAAACTATGCATAAAGATACACATATAAAGAACTTAAACTACAGTACTATTATTCATCTGTGGAGATGATAGATCATAAAAAATCCTTTACTGATTGCTAGTGTCTATAGGTGTGTATGTGTGTATGTGTGTCTGTGTATAATTATATTATATATGTGTGTGTGTGTATATGTGTGCCTGTGCCTGTGTCTATATAAAATCTTCCTCTTTCAGTGCTGTTTCGTTGCTGAATTTCCTGTGCATATGATAGAATGTACCAACAGACACACCAGTTTTGTCCTGTAAATGAATATCTTGTTATCTGATCATGCATTTCTTTAACCATAAGTACTAAGTTTCTTACATATATCAAACCAGTTCTCAGTTTGATGAATAACAGATAACACAATAGAAATGATAATGTAAGGTGAAATGTCAAGGTAAAGCCTACTTGTTTTAATTTAATTTCTCATGTGTCATTCCATATTACATGTTAAGACTAGACCTTGTAAAGTTGTTATAGATGGCTTTATGAATTTTGACAGCTGCTACCAGCAACTTTGGAAACTCTCTTCCTCTAATTCTTCTCATCCTCCCAAGCAGCACAAAGAATCTAAACAGTCCCCAAGGTATATAATGGCATTATAAAAATCTGGAAAACATTCTTTCTTGGTAGCTAGATGGTGGCTGTTATCAAATGGGTAGTTAAGGAAACCATTTTATTTAAATGTGAGATCAAATGAAAAGGAGAACTTTGCACTCTTCCATCTTGACATTCCATCTGTTTCCCCAAGTACTGTAGATTGTTTAATGCAGAAAATATAGAGTAAAATTTATAAGGATAAATGCTAGCATTTTGTTTCTTGGAAAACATTCTCAGATAAATCTTTGATCATTAAAGATAGCTGACGAGATCTTTCCTACAACTTCTCAAGTCATCCAGCTGATTCACAGCCATCTAATGTTTTTATACCTGAAGAGTGAAGTTGCTTCAATGAATAATCAAGAGTGAACTTAAGTCAATTAACTTTGTAATGTGATTATAAAACCTAAATTAGCTGAGATGTTCAAGCTTCAAATGCTTGTCCTCAGCTCTCTGTTACAAATGAATTAATAAATAACAAGGACCATCATATTAATTTAAGCAATGCAAAAGAACCTGAAGTGCATTTAAACCTCTCATGCAAAATCACTTTAAGATTTGAATCTTCAGGCATGACTGAATTTTATCACTCTCCACATTTCCACTAAAAATAATGTTCAAAGTAGATCACAGTAAACCATAGATAAATCAACAGAGTTAAAATCAAAACATTAAAGTTCTCTAAATTAAAACAATAAAAATAGGCAATAGCCCATCAAACTTAAACCTAATGCACTTCAGCAGAAAGTTAGCAGGTACTAAACTATTAAACACCCATGTTTGCCTGGTGAAGGAAGCAGAGATGAAGCTATTCTAGCTTCTCTTGGTAGACATTTCCAAAAGGTGGAGACTGTCACTGATAATGGCTTATGATTATGAACTGTCATTTCTGTCATGAGCAGAGGAATATTTATCAAGAGAGTTTGTCCCTAGTGAAGTCACTGAGGGAAATAAGGGAATGGCAACATCTTTAGAATTCTTCTTCTCCATTGCTGTGATACTGGCAGGGAGAGAATGACAAGCCCTTCCCACTTGGAGATCTTGATATCAAGTGTGCAGTAGTTCTTGCTTCATAATTTTACTAGCTTGGCCTAAAAAGAAAACTGAAAGCTCGCTTCCATTAAGGGATAAATAAAGGATGCACAGTAGATTTTGAAGAATGATGAACCTCCCCCCCAAAACACACCAAACATTCCATAATAAAAATAATATAATAAAAACATTCCATAAGGAGCCTCTATGGCGCAGTGGTTAGAATGCAGTACTGCAGGCTACTTCTGCTGCCTGCCAGCTGCCTGCAATATGGCAATTCAAATCTCACCAGGCTCCAGGTTGACTCAGCCTTCCATCCTTCCGAGGTGGGTAAAATGAGAATTCTCTACATTTATGTGGCTAATGCCCAGTATGGAGGCTGGGGGTTACATGCAAGGAAAACATGGCCAGTTTAAAATGTGGTTCTTTATATTTCACTTGTTTTGACTCCATATGTGAATGGCTTCCTGGCTGTACAAAATGAGCTTGCATGCAAAGTCAACAGGACACAATAAAAACAGGTAATACCTCTGTTATTTTCATTCTAAGCTGGTGGTTCTCTGACTGTAGCCCTTCTAATCGAGATGTGCTGGCTTGGTTGACACTGGTGACAGATGTTGATGTTTTTGAATCATCTTTCTTCTGATTTTGGGTGAACTGAAGCCCTCTGTTCCGAGTGGCAGCATCTGGATTTGTTCTCAGAGTAATTAACTGAAAAATGTTAAGAGCAATGAATAATCCTCAAGGAAAATCATTGAGTTATAGGCTATCTTTGACCCTCCATCCCTTAATAGACTGTAAAAATAAAGGTTATAGAGCACACAGATAATTCAAATATCAAGTTTATAGTTTGCAGCAGCAACCAGCTCATTTTCCACACACACATGACTTAAAATTATTCAGCTACATATAATCCCATTCCCAACTTGCAAAAATTATTGCACCACTGAGCTTCTAGAAACCCATGCAAATAGCCTCAGTCCTGCAATGATTCCTTACCACCTCGGCGCATCCATTCTATGCATGTACTCTATGCATCTGATGAAGTGAGATGGAGCTCAGAAAAACTTGTGTTTTTTCAATAAAATGTGTTTAACTGAAAAAAGGTGCTACTAGATTCTTAATTTTTATCATCAGAGATAATACAGGTCTCTCCTTCCTATGTCTAGAATTACAGATAATTGTGAAATAATGTTCAAACCTACTACGGGCAATCTTGATTATGATGATGATTTCCAGCCTTTTTATATATACAACTTGAGGCAGGAAACACCATGCGATGTGCTAACCATTGGCTCTCACCTTATAGGAGAAATTGAGCCAAATCTTCCCTTTTGCATAGTTCCTCCTCATTTCAAAGCAACTTCATAGTGGAGACAGCCACCTAATTGCTGTACACAATCATGTGCAAATAAAAGCATTCATTATAAATCAGATTACTTACCTTAGGTACAAAGACTAAGCAGAGGGTAATGGTGCTACAAAATATAATGACTAGTGCCACAATGCAGAACTGTACATTGGGCTGGTCTCGTGTAAGAAAGGAAACCGCAGCTCCAATGATGCACATGATGCCCACATTATAAACACTCATGCCGATGTATTTACTGTCGTTCAGAGCAGGAATGCTCACATTTCGAGTCTCCCAAGCTAAAAAACAGCCAAATAGCTGAAACCAGAAAAAAAAAGGAAGGCATACTGTAATAAAAGACACGTTTTTCATTTTTGAAAACAAAATTGCATTCATATATTGAAATTGGGAGGAAGAGATTCCCTCCCCCCCCCAAACAAGTAGAACAGAAAGGATAACACACATTATAGACATAGAATGCAGCTCTTTAAATACAATATTAAATCTGGATCAGAAGGAAGCTGTTTTACTGTTTCTATTCTTGCACATTAGACAATGTAATTCCAGCGCTAAATTTCAGGTGCTTAGTTTGACAAATGCAAATATATTTAATTTCCATTGATGAATCTGATAACTAATTCTTCTTTTAAAACGAGTAGGATTTTAAAGAGTTTAACACTGATTTGATAACACTTTATTGTATTTAATTTCAGATTAGGGAGGGGGATAGGTGGAGTTACTGCTATAATAGTGTCTATTTACATATTCCTATAACCACATTACTTACCAGAAGGCACTAAGCACAGCCTAAACAAGAAACATACAGAAGCTTAATATACAGTAGCAGCTGCCTTATCGCTGCTGATCATTAGCCAGGAAGAGTTGTTTAAGTGTTAGATTAGGAATTGGGACTCCCAGGTTGAAGCTTACCCACAACCATCAAATTCACAAATAGGTGACCCAGTTATTTTATTCTAGCTCAACATTCCTTTGTGGTAAGGAAAAAAAATGGAGGAGAGAGTATTATGTGTACACCCAAAGTTCCTGAAGGAAAGGCAGGACAGAAATCTAACAAACAGCACATGAGATGAACATTTATATTTCTGTAATTGAAACATTAAGTTATAAAACCAGGTTCATTGCTAAAGAGCCATTAAATGTATTTCCAATACTGGGTACAATTGTATTAAGCTAGAATTACTGATGTTTTTATCAAGTTGTATATTTCAAGGTGCAGTGAAGGTACTTTGAACAGTCAGTCACAAGATAATCAATACTATTTGCTTTCACTTATTGTATTTAAAGGGCAGAAACCCATGATTATACTGATCAATGAGAATACTAGATGTAAAAGCGCTGACTCAGGTCATCATAATCTTCGTAGTTAAGCTTTTAATACACAGCTTTCGTTTGTCCAAACCACATTCTCCACCTTTTAACTTGTCCCCAAATTCTCCCTCTGTTAGGCAGAAGAAAAATATATTAGAATAAAAAATTGGAAAAATTTGTTTTGGGAGGGCTGAGACACTTGTGAAATTAATCTCACTGTTAATCACAAGATAAGTTATTTTGATTTCTGGTTTTATGATAAGTTTAAATGGATGTTTATATTTTATTTATTAGTTTTTTTTAAACCCCTTTATTATTTTTATAATTTTAAGATAGCAAACATACATAATACCCCTTCCTCTTCCTCTTCCAACAAGATCTCTGTGAATTGGGCTGAATGAGAATGACTGGCCTAAGATCACCAGCTGGCTTTCATGCCTAAGGCGGGACTAGAACTAGGCCAACACCCTAATTCTATACCAAACCAACTGACACCAGATGCCGGATGCTGGCTGTGTGGGAGAGGCTGGGCTGTGGGTGTGGTTATGCCTATATACAGCGCTGGTAGGCAGTAGCTCCCAGCGCTGACTTTGCAACTGCTATGTACTCATTTGTGCCAGACCTCTGACTTCATTAAACCGGCATCAAACAAGCCCATTTGTCTCCGCATCTATTTGACTGGGGCTTTGGATAAGTGAGAGGAAGTCAGTGTTTTTAAGAGCATATTAATAATATCAATAATAAATATATTTTATTTACTAATAATTGGAATATGTATGTATGTATGTATGTATGCATGTGTGAATGAAATAAAGCTCTCTAATGTACTGTAGATGTTTAATTTAGAAAAGCATGGTACAAACAAGTCAGACAAGGTATATGCTTTTATTTCATGTATTTCCCAAGGTTTTCAAGGAAAATACGCAATTTTCTCTTATCATCTTTTCTATCCAGAAGCCATCTTAGAAGGTAAGTTAGGCAGAGCAACAATGACTAATATAAAGTGACCCCATTTTCAAAACTGTGAATTAAAGTTTCCCGAATTCCTGAGCCAAAATACTAAACATTATACCATCACCCTAGGCTCTGAGCTGCACTTACCATTCAACTTACCATGAGTAGGCCTTTATAGGCATAAACGATGCCAAGCCAGATAGTCATGTGAGTGTTTTCACAATGCTCCAAAATAGGAAGAATTGAAATATCTCGTCCGGCAGGGTCGGGCTATAACAGAACAAAAGAAAGGCAGTTGATATTTATTTCTTTAGATCTATAGGTGAGGAAGATGAGGACTGTGGCTAGTCTGAAGAGCAAAAGCCTGCAAGAAATGGAATTAAGGTGGAAGAAGGTTATTAGATTGTCTCACTACAATATTCAAAATGTATACCTGTCAGATCATTTTGGGGCATTTTTACTGCAATTGTATATATGTGAACTACACATATTCTCTTCTATTGGAAATCATTTTCTTTTTTCATACTCATGTGGGTGGGAGGGTGGAGACAGAGAGAAAATGGTTCACCTAAGCGATTGTAATTTGATTGTTGGAGTGGGTAGGTAGGAACCATCTAACTCCTATACAGTGTGACTTTTATTTCTCAATCTGTTTGCTTAGTCATGGGTCATTGTTAGGGTTCATTCATTTAATGTTACAAAAGCAGACAGTTTATCCACAAAAATACATGACATCGTCCAGCAAAAATAACCTACAAAGGAAATGATGAAAACTTCTGCATCTAAAGTGCTAAAGAAAAGAAAAGAAATTAGAAATGAAAGAATCAATCTAGAAAGCAGAGACTTGGAGCTGATGGCTGGGGACCAAGAACGTGGATGTTTTTATTTACCTCCAAGATACGAATGAGACACATATCTCTGGGATTTTATTGTATTCCTATGCAAAAATTTCATACTATATAGATTAAAGAAACTGGGGAGGGCATGGTTGTAAGAAGGATAGATATATTATTTAATCAAATAGGACAAGAGCCAGGTGCCTTGCACTATAAGAAAAATATTGCACATTACTATAATATTAAATTAATCAAGTACACATTGAATATAAAAATAATCAAAATAGCTTAATAACATCCAATTGCTTTTGCCATTTCATTTTGCCTTTTAATTTTTATTTTATAAGCAACAATATTCTATGTACTTACAGAGGAGCTGGAATAAAATAAATCCTTGTTTTGATCTTAAATGTATGTCTGGTCAATTTTAATCGACAAATAGCGCATTTTGTATTAAAAATCATTAGCAGCTTGCATGTTGCACACTATTAATACTTTTCTACATTGTGCTTCATATCCAGCTAAAAGGCTATGGATTGATTTAGATAAGGCCACACTTAGAACAGATCAATCTAAATAAATGGGAATTAAACTAGGCTGTAGCTTTTTTGAAGTATAACTTTATTTCAATAAATTAAGCTTGGCTGTAGCTTTTTTAAAAAATGTAACATTATTTCCTACCATAAAAGCAAAGTTTTATTTATTTATTCAGTATGAATACTATGCAACTCCAAGTGACTCTGGATGGCTCACAGCATAAAAATAAATAGACCTCAGCCTACGATCAGTTGAATTTACAACAGACACCCCTCCCCCCCAAGTACTTATGACCCCATTTCAAAGTTCTGGCCATTGCAGAACCCTTACAATCATTTTCCTTATGACCAACTGCAGAGATGCTGCAGGGGTCTTCCACCTATCTCCCTCTACCATCCTTCCCCATAAAGCTTGGAGATGCTGTGACCCAGGACATGACACAAAGGCAACACAGTCAAATTAGCCCCTTTATTATCTCCAACTTTGCCTCCAATGTCCAGGTTACCTTCAGCTGGAGAAAAACTCTCCCAGGAACAGCCTTTAACTGTAGAAAATTCAGTCCAAAACAAGGTACACACAAACTGTAACTTAAAATCCAAACAAACCAAACTGAAGTAATTAATTTGACAAGACAGGAGAATGAATTTCAGACTTGAAAGCATGGCAAAACTCACACAATTGGGAAGATGCCAGGAACACAGGTAAGCTACAACGATACAAGTTAAATTCACATTTGCTCCCAACAGCTTGCTGTGCGCAGCTTCCCTCTTTTTATACACTGTGTTCCCAGCTGCAACTAATGAAGGGAATCAGGGCCCTTTCCTCCCCCATAAGCCATGCAACCCACGTTGCTCTCTTCTCTGTTCCTCCCTGCATGCCCTAGGATGAAGAGGGGGTTGGCCTGGGTCTTCCTCTGAATTCCCTCTCCCGTGCTCTCCCTCTCCCCTGCTCCGCCCAGTCAGACTTTGTCCTTCCCCAGTTTCTTCCACAGCCAACGGAGGCACACTCCTACTCCCTGTCAGCTGTTCGGCTTCTTCCTCCAAGTCAAATTCTGACAGGGGCATGACATCTACTTTCCCCCACACACTGAGTCCCTGCAGGGCTTGGGCTTCCCCCCCTCCTCTGTCATTCATCACACAGTTACCTTTTGAAGATTTCCAAGCTCTGAACCTCATGTTGAGGAAGGAAGATAGGCTACTCCATCCCTCAGCATTCCTGCCATGGCAGCCCAGGGATACTGAGGGAAAGAATGGCCTGCCCTCTTTCCTCAATGTGGTCCAGAGCTCCAGAGATCTTCAAAAGTTAAGTGCATGATCGGTGATGAGGATATGGAGGAGGTGTAAGCCTTGTGGAGATTCAGTGTTGGGGAGAAAGGCCCCAATGGGGAAAAACAGACCTCCAGAGACCTAGTGGGAAGGAATGGCCTGCAGGACCCAGTGGGGGAGGGAGAAAGCTGTGGAGATCCCAAGGAGTGGGAACCAGAACATAGGGTGTTTCGGGGGAAATGGAGGACTTGGGAAGCCTACAGCAAGCAGGCCTTCCAGGGTCTCTCCTACCCCTGCGGTATCCTGTGTTCTGTTTTAGATCAGGGAGATCAGTGTTCTGTTTTGCATTAGGGAGATCAAGTGTCCTTTCTTAATGACTATTAGTGCATGTGACTGTAAGGGGCAGGTTCCATTATGGTTGTAGATTGAGCACTACCAGTGTAAAAAAGCAAGATGGCAGAAGTGGTCAACAAAACCAACATATTATTTGCTCACAAGTAAGTATTCAAATCCTTCTAGCCCAGGGGTGTCAAACTCAAGGCCCAAGGCCCAGATCCGGCCCACAGAGTGCTTAGATCTGCCCCATGGGGCCACCCTAGAAACAGAAAAGGACTGACTCATGATGCCTCTGCCAAAGAAAATGGAGCTCGGAAGGCCACCACAGACAACCCCAACATGAGTGATGTTGGTCTGTCCACACTCACTCTGTCCACACACCCCCAGGTCAAACACAACCCTGATGCGGCCCTCAATGAAATCAAGTTTGACACCTCTGTTCTAGCCCACTGCCCGAGAGAACAGTCAATCTTTGAGGTTCTCCAGAATGCCATCAGTGTAGGAGCTACTCAGCTCTTAAAGGACCTTCTTTCCATAGAGGCACCTTGACAGAGAAGAAATGCTTCTTGGTTCCTGAAAGGTGGAACTACTTGGTTGAAAGAACCTGGAATTCATCATCTCTCTTGTATTGAACTGGTCAAGCTGATGCTGTGGATGATGAGTGATCTGTAAAGTAAACAGGTCCTATGCTATGTAGGGCTTTATAGGTTATAACCAGCACCTTGAAGATTATTTGTTTTCAGCAGCACAGCATGAGAATGGATTTACGTTAGACTATTAAAATTCCTATTTCAGTTTTCTACACGTATGCTGGAGACAAGCACATCATCAAGTAACTATGCAGGCTTCTTGGCTGTGTTATGTATTGTAAATGATCAGTCATTGCTTTTTTTACAGGATACTTTTCAGCATTCCAGTTTAGCTTACAATCCTCATCTTTTCTCCCATCCAAACATTAACTGCAAGCATGAACAAAGACAGCACAGTGTGCCACCTGATTTAGGTTAACGGAATACAAGAATATCCATCCACACTCAAGAACATGATTGTTTCAGACTTTCCTTTTTTTTTATGGGATTGTGCATCTCAAAATTTTAACACACTGCACAAAAAACAAACAAATTTTAACAAAAAAAACAACAACCAAAATTGGGTGAATACCATCTCCCATTGAAAAAGCACTGACAATTTTATTATGGTCTTTTTCAAGTTATGCAGGGGAAAATTAAGTTAGAAAAATTGAACCTTTGTAAAAGCCAAGAAAAAATGCAGGAAGGATGCTGATATAGGATATACTTATATGTGGTAGGAACAAAACAAAAACAAAAACAGAATGGGAAGGTAAGGTTATAGTTGTCACCTTTACTGACCCTATATCTATGTGTCTTGAAAGATAGAAATGTCATGTTCTTAATTTTTTAAATACTATAGTGCCATTGAAAGCATGGATGAAGGACAGTAGAAAATCATTCAATCCCGAGATGGACAAATCCAAGATTTCCTGTGATTTCTCACATATCCATAAGAATAGCTGGACCCTTGTTGAAATCTCTGATAATGTAAAATAATATTATGCATTGGTTATAAAGAAATCGAGAGGAAGTATTTAACAACATATATTTTTAGCAAAGTAATTAAATGTTTGTCTCTGTCTCTATGAACATACATGTTAACTGTGGGTCAATTTCAGAGACATTGGGCCAGAGGTGGGATTCAAAAACTTTCACCACCAGTTTGGTGGGCGTGGCTTAGTGGGCATGCTTTGCACACGTGCACACACTCTGCATGCATGCGCACACCAAACACGCACTTTGTGCAGGCGCAGAGGCATTCCAACTGTCCCAAGCCTGCACTCTCCCAGTCGCTTCAGCAGCTGCCGCGCAGCACTCTTTTGTGCCGCACAAAGCAGCTGTGCTTCAAAAGCAGAAGATAAAGGTGAGTATGGGAGCCCAGGCAAGCAGGTGGGCCCAACAGCAGAGCGGCGGAGAGAATCGGTTCGGTCTCCGCTGCTGATCACTGCTACCAGCTCAGCAGAACCGGGCCAAACTGGCAGCATACCTCCACTGCATTGGGCAGCATTACAGAATTCCTCCACAGTCGATTTCTCCAAATTAAGTTGCAAAACCACAATCTTTGTGTTTTAAAATTTATCATGCTCAACTACAGTTTAATCATTTAATACTTTCCAGATTGCTAGATAAAATCCACTTCGTTTAAAACTTTGAAATCCTCACTTGTAGAAATTATTTTTAGACATTGATATTCAACCACATCTGCTTCTATTCCATCCAGTAATATTCAGTTATCTGAAACGATCCTATGTGATACTTAATAGAAAACAATGAATTCTTTTTATATCAAGGTATATTCAATATTGGTGGTGGTGACATTTTGGCTCACCAACATGTGGAAATTTGTAAATGCTTCAACAAATTTAACCTATTATTTTTAAAATAACCTGATATCATTTTCAGTCTACCTGACCTAGTTTATCTCGCATCATTGAAGCTGTCAAAAAATATACAATGTAACCCCATTTTTCATGAAGGTGGATTGTCATTTCTAACTATTTTGGAAAGTGTTTCAGAAATAATGTTTTGAATTAATCTGTTTAGATCAACAATATCCAAACATTTTCTATTTCTGAAACAAGATGTTTCGTTGCATTTAATAGAAATTTATGGAGATTTAGAGATAGAACAATTCTCTTAGAATTGCCAGTGGACATTTATTCTATCACCATAAGCCAAGAACATTTCTCAACAGAATATACATATCATTTAGCACTTTTGGAGGAAGAAATGAAGACAGGTCTGCCAAAAGCATAGCAGATGACCACAAGATGAAGAGATAGTAAGTAGACTGGTAGAATAGAATAGAATACTTTATTGGCCAAGTGTGATTGGACACACAAGGAATTTGTCTTGGTGTAAATACTCTCAGTATAAATACAGAAAAGGTACATTCGTTAAGGATCAAGAATCATAATGATAGTCATAGGGTACAATCAATAATCAAATCATACTAGGAAACAGTCAATATAAATTGTAAGGATACAAGCAACAAAGTTACAGTCCTACAATCACAAGTGGGAGGGGATGGGTGATAAGGAGTGATGAGAAGATTAACAGTAATAGTAGTGTACACTTTGTAAATAGTTGAACAGTGTTGAGGGAATTATTTGTTTAGCAGAGTGATGGCTTTCGGGAAAAAACTGTTCTTGTGTCTAGTTGTTCTGGTGTGTAGTGCTCTATAGCATTGTCTTGAGGGAAGGAGTTGAAACAGTTTATGTCCGGGATGTGAGGGGTCTGTAAATATTTTTACAGCCCTCTTTTTGACTCGTGCAGTATACAGGTCCTCAATTGAAGGCAGGTGAGTAGTAATTGTTTTTTCTGCAGTCTTAATTATCCTCCGAAGTCTGTGTCTGTCCTGTTGGGTTGCAGAACCAAACCAGACAGTTATAGAGGTGCAGATGACAGACTCAATAATTCCTCTGTAGAACTGGATCAGCAGCTCCTTGGGCAGTTTGAGCTTCCTGAGTTGGCGCAGAAAGAACATTCTTTGTTGTGCTTTTTTGATGATGTTTTTGATGTTAGGTGTCCATTTTAGGTCATGTGATATAGTTGAACCTAGAAATTTGAAGGTTTCTACTGTTGATAACTGTGTTGTCTAGTATTGTAAGAGGTGGTAGTGTAGGAGGGTTTCTTCTAAAGTCTACCACCATTTCTACGGTTTTGAGTGAGTTCAGTTCCAGATTGTTCCGGTTACACCACGAGGCAAGCTGTATGACCTTCTGTCTGTATGCAGATTCATCATTATCTTGAATGAGACCAATCACTGTTGTGTCATCAGCAACTTCAATATTTTAACAGATGGATCATTTGAGATGCAGTCATTGGTATACAGGGAGAAGAGAAGTGGAGATAGCACACAGCCTTGGAGGGCCCCTATGCTGATTGTACAGGTATCGGATGTGATTCCACCTAGCTTCACCTGCTGCTTCCTGTCTGTTAGGAAGCTTATGATCCACTTACAAGTTGTGTTCAGGTACTGCTAGTTGGTTTAATTTACTTAGAAGAGCGTCTGGAATGATGGTATTAAATGCTGAACTGAAGTCTACAAAGAGGATCCTTACGTAGGTATTTGGAGATTCAAGGTGTTGTAGGATGTAATGCAGGGCCATGCTAACAGCATCATCTGTCGATCTATTTGCTCAGTATGCAAACTGCATGGGATCTAACAGCAGATCCGTGATGGTTTTCAGGTGGGATAGCACAAGCCTTTCAAAGATTTTCATAATTACAGATGTTAGAACAACTGGTCTGTAGTCATTCAGTTCTTTGATGGAAGGCTTCTTTGGCACTGGGATGATGGTAGAACGTTTGAAGCAGGAAGGAACATAGCACATCTCTAGTGATCTATTGAAGATTCAGATAAAGATGGGGGCCAATTGCTCAGCACAGACTTTTAAGCAAGAAGGAGTTATCTTGTCTGGCCCTGGTGCTTTTCCTGGCCTTTGTCTGTGTAATAGATCTTGCACTTCTTTTTCTGTGATCACCAGAGGTTATGAGCCCAATGGATTGGGGCCAGTTGTAGGAGGTTTGGCTGTTGTTGGTGTGTTTGAGATGTGGGTTGTGGAGATAGGTGGCTGTAGTTTCTTTTCAAACCTGCAGTAAAACACATTCAGGTCATCTGCTAGTTGTTGATTTCTTTCTGCCTGGGAAGGAGGTTTGCTGAAGCCAGTGATGTTTTTTAGAGTTTTCCACATGTTTGCTGGTTCATTTGTTGAGAATTGATTCTTTAACTTTTCAAAGTAGCTTCTTTTTGCTGCTCTGATCTCTCTTGTTAAAATGTTTCTGGCCTGGTTGTATAGCATTCTGTCACCTTTTCTGTAGGCTTCCTCTTTGGAACGTCGTAGCTGCTTAAGTTTAGCTATGAATCAAGGTTTATTGTTACTATATATTTTCAGATTCCTTGTTGGTACACGTAAGTCTTCGCAGAAGCTAACATATGATGTTACAGTATCTGTGAGCTCATCTAGGTCGGCAGAGGCATCTTCAAAAACTTTCCAATAGTGCAATCAAGGCAGGCCTGGAGTTTCAGCTTTGCCTCATCCGACCAAGTCCTCACTGATTTAATTGTTGGTTTCATGGTTTTAAGTCTTTGTCTGTAGGCAGGTACAAGGTGAATCATGAGTCAGAGTGTCCCACAGCTGCTCGTGGTAAAGACCTATAAGCATCTTTTACTGTTGTGTAGCAGTGGTCTAAAGTATTTTTGCCTGTGGTGGGACAGTTGACATGCTGGAAATATTTTGGTTCTCTTGTAACTCCACTCTGACAAGGAGAGGACTTGAGATTACACATCTCACACTTCAGCAAAGATCCATTGCTGACTTGCCCCAAACCCAAATTATTATTTTCTTTCCTTTTCTTTTTATTTGTTGAATCCTGATTACAAGTAGGCGAGAGCATGGAGAAAAGGCTCATCTTTGCTTGTGTTGTATTCTCCTTTCGGACAGACCTGCAGCTAAGCCCCACAGGAAAAGACCAGCTAACAACTGTGATTATGACAAAGATCTCAGCCCATGGAGAAGGGGCATGGAGAGTATACCTTCACCTGACCGTACCTCCAATTTACATCAGTTGTTCAAGCACACAGAGTATCACTGAAAGATCATAATTATAGATATACAATCTGTCTTACCTTTTCTTAAAAATCTCTTAATACTATGTATAGATATCAGGCTGGATCTAAATTATGACACTACAATAAAAAGACAACGTGTGAAATATCAGCAGGGGTTGTTACTGAAGAAGTCAACATGATGGAAATGCAAATGATTAACTTAAACTTGCATTATCTGCCAATGTATAAATGGACATTTCAAGCAAATAAGTGCTGTTGGCATAATACCTAGAAATATCCTCTTGCCAATCTTATCGTGAATCATTTATGAGAATAAAGTGGGATTTGACTTTTTAACAATTTGGGCAGCCCCCCGCTCCCCTCTTCCATCATTGATTCTCTCTTCCAGACTAATCTTCCAGCCTCCATCAGATGTCTCATGAAATCAAGACACATTACACAGACTTTGTCTTTCAGTCTACTATATTAGCTATGTTATTAAAGAATGGATACTCTTCTCTCTAGGTGTTTACAAATTGATTTGTAATTTGTTCTAACTCCTTGAAGGGTGCTGACAAATAGCTACCTAGTCTTTAATGTTCTGAGTTGATCTGATTCACAGTCTTGAAATATAATTCTGTTTTTCTCTTTCCAACCCCCAGGACTCTAAAATGTTCCCAGAGGATTTGAAGATTAAAAAAAAAAAAATCAAACTTCATTTGGTTAAATCTTTTCAATTTAAAAAAGCAATTAAGGTCTCCCATTCCAGCTATTCCATTCCTATTCTGATGGGTACCCCTGATTAGATGTTTATTAATATTACATATGCTCACCATCAAGTCTCAGTTTATCTTCTTCAAAGAAGAAAATAGTCACAAAGTGTAGAGCTTCTTTATTACAGAGATCAAAATATTCTTTATGCGAGCACTGGATATTTGGAGTAGAATTTGCAGAGGCCTGACTAAAGGTAATATTATCTTCCATGTTGTTTGTTGTAATGGTTTCTGATTTGTTTTTAAAGCATTATATTTTCATGATTTTTAATTGGGGATACACTAAGTGACAGACAGTTTTTTCTAGTGCTTAAGATTCTGGCCTAGGAACCAGGAGACTGAATTCTAGTCTTACCTAGGGCATGAAAAACCAGCTGCATGACTTTGGGCTAGTCACTCTCTCTCACCCCAACTCATCTCACAGGGCCGTTGTAAGGAAAATAGTATGAGGAAACATTAGATATGTTCACTGCCTTGAGTTATTAATAAACAATAATAAAGGTGGGATAGAAAAAAATAAAATAAATGAATAAAAATGCACTACTTGGGACTTTGATTTTTTAAAAGGTAGATTGTTCAATTTGCAACTTCAAAAAATCTCAAAAATAGAGTAAATGCATAATCTATACAAATGTACCCAAAATATTTTTTCTTGATTTCAATAGGTCAAGAATTAAGGTTTGAATAAATCTGTAGAAGATTGCTATACATTGTTCCATTTAGATCAATGAACATTTTATTCAGCATTTTCCTTACATAAACCAGCTTTTTTCCACAGCAGATGTCATACCAGGTTCCATTTAGCACAGTTCTATCAGACAGATTTTCACACTGATTGACTACTAATAACTGACATATAAAAGAGACTATTGCTAAACTATTACCAGCTTTTTGGCCCCTTAAATAAGAAAAAAGACAGATGTATTTGAGTTGCTTTTAACAAACAGTAAAATAAAAGAAAATTGTTAGTCTGGAAGACAAGTTTAATGTGAATGTTTTCAATCCATAGGTTTTCTTTCTGACTCCAGCAACTATCAGGCATGAATAATTAGGACTGTTTATGCTCCACTGGGGAATGGCTGAGGAAAAAAAAACTTTTACTTTTACTCCAATTAATTTTGTTTTACTGCAACTGCACATAAATGAGGGAGCCTGTTTTCCAGCCTCTGTAGAGGCATAAATATCTCCATTACTCAGCTTGCAAAAATGGGACAAAATTTAGCTCCTACTCTTGGAATTTACACCATTGGAAAGAAACCTCATGTTTGTAGTCTTATATTTGATATTATCCTGCTTTTAGGTCCCCAATCTCAAAACTATTAAGGCAAAGATAGAGCAGAATAAATATTCCCTCATTTACATTTACATAATAGGAAAAGAAAGACTTTCCGCATAGCCATTATTTGTCAATTGATTGGTCTCATATTGGTCGAGAAAGAGAGAAAAAGCTCTTAACAACAAAAGAATAAGCAGATATGGTTGTGTTGAAAAGGTATTACTTTCTTAATAATATTGTTTCAAGCATATGGTCAAAACCATCATACTAAATCTTTGACCCTTCCTGTAGTCATCCCAGCTTAAGTGGCGTCTGTAGATAACTCAGCTGCTTCATATGTCCCATGTTTGCTATTTAGGGAATGCTGTTTGCCTGAATCACATGTGATTTCAACACTTTTGCACTTTCTGACTACTTGAGTGTGACTCATTTTCACGTTGGGCAAAGAACCCAAATGTGTGATTCTTTACCCTTTTCTAGCATTTTGCCATGTCTTTGATCCACAACCATTTCTTTGAAACTTTAATTAATCCCCCCCCCCTCCAAAAAAAAAATGAGATGACAAAAGCCACTTACACAGCATCATTGGCTAATGTACCTCTTTGGAATATCCTTAATTAGCACTGATATTGCTATTGTGGACAAGATTTTTCAAGAGTGGGCTATAAGGACTACTGAGATAATGCCAGTACTAAATAAGTGCTAATTATGCTTCAAATTGTTTTAGCACTGTGATCATGCAATGTTTCCATATTTTTGTTTTTGCAATATGAAATTCTGTTAATATTTGTTTATGTAATAAGGCTGCTTATGTTTCTACATACGTTTAACTTCTCTAAAAACGACCATATTTCATTACACTGATAATCTCTTATGCTTCACTTCCAGCAAAAATAATTAGTGTTAAAGAACAAATTAGAACAAGATTTTAACAATGTTTTAAAATGCTTTTCTAGTATTAGTTTGATTAAAACCTTTTCAACTTGTTAGCAAGTTGTTTGCTCTAACATGAATAATGCATATTCGTATCCTTTTGTTTTCAATGAAAATATTGCAGACAAACGACCAGTTTTCTGTTTCATATGGTCCTCATGTAACAAGACTATATACTTGAGACTGAATTTAAAGAAGCAGATTTAATTTTAAAAGCAGATTTAATCAAAATGGCTTTGCTGTTATCAATATAAATTCTATCACTTTTGTTCCAAAGGTTATAAGTTACAATAATGAACAAATTTGGTCGTCTATTATGGTAACTTTATAAGGATGGTAACATTGGAAGCTGAATCTGCGGCAGATTGTAATAAAGCCACTTGCACTTTGAAAACATACTGGTTGCTCAAGGCACCACTACTTTTTTTTAAAGGAGTAGAATAAACAATCAAAACATTCAAAGTTGACTTTAAAATAAAACTTATATAATAAACCTTGATTATGCTAACACCTTCCTGAATGCCTCCAGAACAATTTTCAGTTGCATCTGAAAGATAATTAAAGAACTAACCTATTTTTTTTTACCGGGTGAACCATTCCAGAGGACCAGCACTGCTTCCCCTACCCAAATACCCCCTCCAAAAAAAGTGAGGAACAACATGCTGCTTTCCCCAGCAATTATTCAGCTTGAACTTGAATAAAAATAGTCACAGTAGTAGTTTCTCTAGGTTTGTCTTCTGAGCTTTGGAGACTTGCTGGTCCTATCTATCCAGAAGCTTCTGACTTGTAACTGGCCATGCCTGAGACCCATTCAGCCTTCATTTGCATCAAGCCAGTCTAATCAATGTAAATTTTGCTTTCCTTCTTTTAGTGGATTATAAAAGCATCACTTGAAAGTATGTATTTGCTGGTTGGTTAAAAACACACACACACACACACACACATATACACACACAGCTTTGTCAGGCATACTGGAAAGGCAATTAAGACAACAATACAGGATCTTGCTAGCAGTGATGTGAGCAGCCCTTCAGGAATGCTATTGTGGCTTGTTACCCCATTGCATTTTGCAAAATGTTTTCAAAAAAATCATATTGCCATGTTCATTAAATAGTAGCATATTACAGTCACCTAAAAAAAAAAAAGAACCCATATTCAATATTGCAATCATATTTATTAAAGTGATTGGTTTGAAATGTTGAGGCTGGAATGACAGTTAAATTGATGGAAAAAGTTCCACAGAGATCTACAATGTTGGCAACTCTCTAGAAAAAACTGAGATCAGGACACAGCTGTTTCAGATTTCTGTGGCCCCTTGGCAATTTAAAAACTGAAGAACATACTGGCGTATTGTCATTTTTAAAATGGGAAGAAAGGGGAGAATATAAAGATTATGGGGAGATGAGAATATTATGCAGCTTCAAGTAGTTTCCCTGAGTTTGAATCTAGCCTACGATTTTGGGATTCAGGCATTGCACTTTCATTTCCAGCAAAACTATTTTAAAAAGTTTTTTTTTTTAATTTTCTAAGAAAGGCTAACATTAAATCCTTTGTGCAGAGAAGAGGAGTGGAGATATCTCTATATTCACTTTCACCATTTCAGCCAAGTTTATTACTTTTTATAATCCACGCATGTTTGCTGAACAGTGTTGTTTGTTATACACTGATAGCTTCCAAAATGACCAATTCTCCTAAACTTCTGACATGGATACTCTTACATGGATTGTTTTCACTCCACACAAAATATATGTGAACTATTATATTGGGTTATTTGAGAAAAAGTCCCTTTGTTGTTGCAGTTTATAAATACTGTGCTGTGGTTGTATAATAAACCATCAGAAATGCATTTACCATTATCTGATGGTACACACTTAAACAAAGAGGCTGAAGAAATTGTGGCTAAGTAAGGAAAATGAATTTTGAAAATATTCTAGCAATAGAACTCAATTGGATACTTGGAATTGGATACTGGAATTTGAGTGTGCCTTCATAAAGTATCTATTAAAGCAATAGCACTTACACTTATATACTTCTTCACGGTGCTTTATAGCCCTCTCTAAGCAGTTTTACAGAGTTAGCATATTGCCCCCAACAATCTGGGTCCTCATTTTACCCACCTTGAAAGGATGGAAGGCTGAGTCAACCTTGAGCCTGGTGAGATTCGAACTGCCAAATTGCAGTCCGCCGGCGGTCAGCAGAAGTAGCCTGTAGTACTGCACTCTAACCACTGCACCACCATGGCTCATTATATATTATATTATATCTTTTTTTTAAAGAAGTGTGCTATGTTTATGAAAATGTTAAATAACCCTCAATTTGTACAAAATAATTTTGTTTTCTGAAAAGAACTAATCTTTTCCATTGTGGTATTAAGCAAGCGAATACTTTCAGGTGCATCAGACATCAACATCATTAAAAATGAGATACTATTTGTATGTATGATACAGCTGAATTGTTGCTAATAAGCCAACTTGGGGTGTTTTTTTTTTTTGCAAAACATCTATATTTTCTTAAAAGAAGCATATTGGATTCAGGAAAGAATGTTCCTTCTTAAGTATGTATGCTGCACATTTAAAACTCCAAAAGGCAATGAGCCACAAGGAGGACAATCTGTTCCAAACAAATCTGCATGTGACCATATCTCAATGTCAAACCATTGCTGTATTGTTGCCAGGAAAATTCAATTCAAGTTGAGCTTAACTCAGAGGAGATTTTACTCTTATCTTTTTCAAGGCTGGCAGTGGCATATTTTTTTTGGGACAGGGACCTGAAAAGTGACACCTTTAATAAAAATATTTACAGTTCAAATACATGGATAGATTCTGACCAATATCATTCCAGCATATTGCTATTTCTAAAATGTATTTTATTGCTTTATTTTTTTTTCCTTCTGATATAAACCCAGAAATATATTTTATGTCTATGTTCAAGAAAGGATATTCTTTAGTTCTCTCAAGAATCTTGCATAGAATCGTTTTCAGAATGGAACTGGAATTTCCTGTAAAATCCTGCAATCCAAAATCTCCAACTCCTAAATCTAATATTTGTTTAAGTTTATTATTTAATATATTTTATTTAGATTTGAATTCTACATTTCTACTGAAAGGGTAGATAATATGGTGCATAGATATCAAAATTACTGCATTTTTTCTGTTTTCACTCCTGTATATTCAATAGCAGAATTATTGCAGGACACATTCTTGGCATGGAAGCGAGTGGAAGCAAAAGTTTAGTTTCTATAATTTTGTATCTCAGCCTTTTTTTAAATAATATTTTAAAAGTTGGCAACACAAAGCCATGAAGAAGTAATGAATATGGAACTAGAAGAGTCATTCCTCATGATTGTTACAAGAACATACTGCATTAAACAAATAAAAGAAAAAGTGGTACCCTTCTGTCTGATTTAATTTAGGTTTTCAGCATAAACTTTCGTAAGTAAAAATTTAATAAGATGCATTGCTGCAATCTTCTTCAAACTGAAAATGACAAAGAGCTGAAGATGACGGCAGAGAGCTAAAAAGGATCTGCTGTAGATATAACACCCTATATATGGAGTGTGGGAAGGAGTGTAGCATATAGTCAATAATATCAAATATTATATATGCACCGGAGAAGGTGCTAGTAGCTATGCCTATCTTATTTCCTTCATATGTGTTAAGGACTATATCTTCCAGAACTCTGAGCCAGAATAAAACATTGGCTGTGAAAATACTGTAAGTGTAGCTTGTAAAAATAGAGGGAACCACAAACTATCGAATGGATCTGAATTCAGTCAGACTTTGAACCAGCCCACTAAATCAAATAAGCGATTATTATTCAAACTTAGGTGTTTCTGCAAAAAATGCAGAAAACGTACCGTCTTGGATCAAAACAATCAAATTTTAGAATCCATTCCTTTTTAATGGTCAATTTGATGGTTATATTTTTATAGCATACATTAATAACTGAGTTTTATGTGATGAAATATGGATTTTCTTCCCTTTGGACATTGCATAAAAGCTATTTCCACACTGAATTATAGAAAGGTGTGTACAAATTTTGCCCCTTCAGATTTTGTGCAGCACTTCTGTATGTATAGATATACTCTCCTTTGTTTTAAGGTTTATACACGAGATGTTATGTTAGCAGCACTGAATACATGGAAGAAAAGGAAGTGATATATTTTCCTTTACCTCAAGCATCAAACTGAAATGGTCTGGTTTTAATTACTAAGTTCCAATCTAAGATAATGATGTTTTAGAAGCTTTTTTTGTCTTTTCAGAAAAACCATCTTCCCATTACCAATCATCTCCCAAGATCTGTCAATTCCTTCCAATTCTAGATGGATTGGAAGGTGAGCTTGATTCCTGGCTGTATTATTTCTTGATTTGTAAATTTTAAATTTTTCTACACTATCCATTATGCTATGCATCTCCTATCGGTGTACCATATTAAAACACTATGAAATTCTGTACCTGTCAACAGTGGTGTCCCCCAAGGCAGTGTTCTAGGACCAACTCTTTTCATGCTCTACATAAATGACCTCTGTGATCATATTAAAAGCAACTGCGTTCTCTTCGCTGATGATGTAAAGCTTTTCAATACCACAGACCATATTGCTACCCTTCAAAAAGACCTTGACTATGTATCAGAATGGTCAAAGAAATGGCAACTTCA
Organism: Bungarus multicinctus; assembly: GCA_023653725.1. Taxonomy (NCBI): domain Eukaryota; kingdom Metazoa; phylum Chordata; class Lepidosauria; order Squamata; family Elapidae; genus Bungarus; species Bungarus multicinctus. Next base: position 10,232,674 of record CM042846.1, read on the forward strand.
AATCTCAACAAATAAATTGAGATTTATTTAAAATAAATTGGCAAAAAAATAATAATCAGAAAATAAAATACAGGCTGAATAGTGAAGACCTTGTTGATGATCCAAACTCTGTCAAGGATCTTGGAGTACTTATCTCTAATGATCTAAATGCTAGAACCCACTGTAACTACATAGCCAAAAAAGCGTTAAGAGTTGTTAACCTAATCTTACGTAGCTTTTTCTCTGGTAATATTACACTAATAACTAGAGCGTACAAAACATTTGCTAAACCAATACTCAAATACAGCTCATCAGTCTGGAACCCACATTACGTATCTGATATTAACACAGTTGAGAAAGTCCAGAAATATTTCACAAGAAGAGTTCTCCACTCCTCTACTCGTTGCAGAATACCTTATGCCACCAGACTCGAAATTCTAGACCTAGAAAACCTAGAACTATGCCGCCTTCGGTCTGAACTAAGATAGTATATAAAATCATACGTTGCAATGTCTTACCAATGAATACTTCAACCATAACAACACAAGAGCAAACAATAGATACAAACTCAAGGTTAATCGCACCAAACTTGATTGCAGGAAATACGACTTCAGCAACAGAGTGGTCAATGTCTGGAATACTCTACCTGACTGTGGTTTCTTCCCCAAACCCCAAAAACTTTAACCTTAGACTGTCTACTATTGACCTCACCCCTTTCCTAAGAGATCTGTAGGGGGCGTACATAAGCGCACCAACGTGCCTACCGTCCCTGTCCTATTGTTTCTTTTTTATTTTTCTTATACGTATCCATGTATTCATAACTATGTTTTTACTTATACCTATTATCTTGTAAGCAATTGACAAAATAAACTAAATAAATAAACTAAATAAATAAAATAAAACATGGAGTCAGAATGGGATACATTCATTTGAAAATGCAGAATGTAAACAGAATGGAATCAGATATTAAAAACTATTGATTTCAACAATTATGCAATAAAGGAAATTACTGAAATCTAGAAATAACTGGCCATCCTTTGTGCCACCTATTGTGCCACCTATTATTTTTAAGGTATTTTTTTTTAAAGTCAATTGTCCATATGTCCTGAAAAAAAAAAGTTATAATTTTATTACAAAAAAGATGGAATAAAAGTAATTGTGCATTAAGAAATAAAAAGTCTACATGGGTACAAGTACCTTTTCTAGAGTGACATTAGTGTGCTGGTGTCTAAGATTGAGCTGCTGCTGAATCCCTAAGGAGGGGTGGGATGGCATGATTTGTGGGTGGAGCTAGAGAAATCATTTCCCCAAACTCATCAGGAAAGAAATCATGAGCAAGAAAAAAGAAGCTGCAAAGAGAAAATGGTGGGTGGCCTTTATATCTCCCCTTTCTCCCTTCCCACACTGTATGTACAGTGCATGTTGAGTCATACCGTTCAATTCAACATCAAATATTTAATTCTTATATCCTTTCCTTAAGTTGTTCTTTCCTCCATTGTTCTAATATATATATAGCCCCATCTTTGCTACAAAATCACTCTAATGGGAAATCTTCATCAATAGCCAATGGATTTCTGCTTGAGAACCAAGGCAATAAATATCAGCTACTGTCTTCTGTTGTATTCTCTGAGGAAAGTTCAGATCACAGCCACATCAGTGACTGCTTAATCATTAAATTTTGGTTTTACTAGAATGCCTGCTGAATGAGTTTATAGCAGACTATAATCATAAACCAGTCACTAGCTATATTCATGTCATTCATTAAGAAAAGTGTCCAATACGGTGAAATAACAAGCTAGACTAATCTGATAAAATGGACTTCGGATATGAGTCACGATTTTCCATTAAAACCACTAGATGGCATCACAATGTAACTCAAGAAATTGTAATTTTTTAAAATATGTTTCTTATTGGAAGCAAAATGCCTGCCATAATTGCTAACACAAAGTGTATGGGAGATGGTCTATATAGAAGAAATTCTGGACTTAGTTAATAAAGAACACAGCAAAATATTATTGCTCAGTAAGTGCAAGTCCTTCACAGAAAATACAATTGCCAGAGAGGTTCTTAGATTCAATTTTAATTAAGAATAAACATGAATATTAAAAATCATATTACAGTTTAGGAACATCAGAATGTGTGCATTCTTTCACTAATTTTGTATAACTTTTAATGTAATTCTTCCAGATTAATGGGTTTATAACAAATTACAATTATTTATATTAAAAAAATTAGCAAAGTTGTCGCTGGTTCCTCACTCTGACATACCACTTATCAACATTCTGATATTACCTACATTTAATTTTCTGTTTCATCATTTTGCACTTGGGAATACGGAATATATGCATATGTATGGTGAACAGAATCAGACTGTATGTATAATCTGATTTAGTGTTTCTTTGAAATATTCAGAGTTGCAAACTAGTAGGTCTCAACAAGGAATGAATTCATTTCCCACATGTCAGCATTCTAAACAGAAACAACTATTTCCCTTAACGTCTGGCCTTTGGATTTCAGAAGGAGTGTATTTTTATTAATGCATCTGCTCGAAATCTCAGATAATGGTGCAAAGAATGTATCTCTTGGATATCCTTTGCACTGTTATCTGAGATTTGAAGCAGATGCATTAACATTTCTCTCCACCATATCATCTGGAGCTTCAAATGGCATAAAATTTAACTGTCTGTCTGATTTACTGACTATATGCTGCTCTTCTTCCCAATAGAATGACATTATTTACTGCTCCACAAATTTAGTCATTAATCCAAAATAACAGAACAGAAGGGACTTTAGAGGTTTTCTTGTCCACATCCGTGCTCAAACAGGAAGCCGTATACCATTTCAGACAAATGTGTGTCCAATCTCTTCTTAAAAACCTCCAGTGTTGGAGCATCCACAACTTCTGGAAGGAAGTCATTCCACTCATCAATTGTTCTAACTCTCAAGAAATTTCTCTTAGTTCTAGGTTGCTTTCTGCTTTATTAGTTCCCATCCACTGCTTCTTGTCCTGCCTTCAGGTATTTTAGTTCTAGGACAGTATTACCTACAGGTATCTGAGGGAACAATTTTAGTTTTAAGCTCTCATCTGAAACTAGATGGCAGAGAGTGGGGGTGAGGACACAGCCCAGCATCTCCCTGAACAGAATCTTATAATTGGGGCACCATCACTTCTAATTGTATCATAGCTAAGATCCAGCAGTGAGACTAAAAGCAAGGCTTCTCTAGCCAATTTTAGCACATATGTTGGTTGGTGAGGAAGAGAGATTCCTATGAATAAATGTTTATTCCCAACCTTATTAAAAGGAGGCAAAGAAGTTACTGTACATATAAGTGTTTGCAGGATACATCCAGAGTCTTTTGAAAAGCTTACTTCAACCCAAAATAGGAGTTCTGATGTCATACATGGGTAATAACCTTTCTAATTGATTTAATCCTGACCTTAGTGTTGAGTATGAATATCTTTCTGAATGTTTTTGGTGTGGATACATGTGCAATTAATGTTTAATACTGTTAATAATTTTGATTATAAATGTTCAGTCCAAAGTTCCCTTTGTTTAGTATCTCTTCTTGACCACACTTTGTACATTAATTTTAAAAAGCCTGTTTTTTTTTTAAACCTATCAACAGAAGTCTGAATCTTCACGGGGAGAGGGGGAGACAACGATAACACTCTGATTATTCAAAATGCTTTAGCAGTGCATTCATTCAGACATCCAGCTAATTATATTAGCTATGGCTTACTTTGCTCTTATTTTCATTTGCATTCATGGCTTGCTTTGATATACAAAAGAAGATTGCTTCAGAGAGCTTGCAACATCTCACAGTCTGTTCTCATGTAGGGGAAGGTGGAGGGATTGAATTTTCTGACAGCGTAGTTTGGGCAAAGCATTCTTATTTCTTTCCCACCCCCGTTGCCTTGCTACTAATGGGCTCAGGAACAGAGATGGCTCCTAGCCATGAGCATAGCTGCTGTCTAACTGGAGAAGTATAGCATGAAGAAAATTGTATTTTTGATTTCACAGGGAAATCCCTGCTTACCCACAGTAATGTTTAGATATTAAAACTATTAAAGGCAAAAGAAGTTTCCTCGTCCTCCATCTCCTTTCTTACTAATAGCTCAAATTTCTCTCCGGCAACATGCCTCTCTTCATCTGCCCTCAATCAAGTTAGATGCATTTACACAAGATTTCAATTTTCTTAAGTCTTTTCTCCCAAGTTATTATTGATTTTTGTCAATGGACGACAATGGAGCCCAGCCACAGGGAAGGGTATCTCTGACACATATTGGTACATTCCCTCCCTGGTAAATGCAGAAGATAGAGATATTGGTATTTATGATTCTTATCTTCACAAGCAAATTTAACAGTTATTTTTTTAATTTGCAAAATCGTATGTTGGCCTCTTTTATCAATAAACCAATAGGTACTTGTATATCTATATTTGCTGTTACAGTCTTGTGATACACAGTCTTACATCACCCCAAATTTCCTGTTTAAAACACTCTGACATTTCACACTTCAAAATCAGGCTATATTTATATACTAGAAAATTATGCCAAGGGTAAATACTGATTATAGTTATATCCTGTATTTATTATCCCTGCAATTGACTATTTTGCAATGCATTATTGACCGTTATGGATAACTTTGAAAAGATTGTTTAATGCACTATTGTTCTCATAGCTGGTTGTATTTGAAAGTAATACATTCTACTGCATGCTGGAATTGTGCCTGGAATATTGGGACAGTCTGCATGTGTGATTCAACTCTCTATTTTTAGTTTCCAGAAAATGTGAAGCTTTAGTAATTTACTCTAGTATAATAATGACTTTACTAATGGCTGGAACAATTATTTCTGGTAGTCTTCAACTAGAAACCCAATGATTTGAGAAAAAGGAAAAATCAAATTAAAAATAAAGCACATGGACCCATATATATTCTCCCTGTACTAGGCTGATAATACTATAAAGCCCAGTTTCCAGAGCATAGAATTTTTTAAGGGATGTAATCTCATATAAAATCAAATTAGAAAGCAAGAGAGTCCCTCTCTGAGGTGTGAAAAACAAAGAAGCAAATAACATTTCATGAAATGATTGCGCTTTTATGTAAAAGAACACAACATGAAGGTTTCTTCATATCTATTGAAGCAAATAGTCGAGTTCATCTTGATAAAATCTACTCAGGAGTTTAAAACTGAATTGCATCATTCTCATGACTACCATATCATAACTACTTCATTTTTTTAATAACAGCACCTTATTTGTGTTAAAAGTCTTGGCTACCAATTCTATCTCTAGTGCATTTGTTTTGTTTACATCTTTCAAATACATACTGCTATAAATAATTGAAATAAGGCTGTAAAGCATACATTAAATAAGGCTGTAAAGTACATGTCCTCTAAAAACAGACAAAAATATTGAAGCATTTTAAAATAACCTGTCAGCTGTGCCATGTCTCATACAATTTAATGAGAGCAAAGAGCGATTGTAGAAAAGTTTTACTACTACATTTCAGAGAATTATAGTGTTCATTTTTTATAAATTCTTCTTCTATGATAAAATAAATAGATTTGAAAGTATGTGTGGATAGAGTCTTATGAAATCACTAGAATGAAGAGATTTGTAGGTTTTCTAATGCCTTGAACAACTGTTTCTCCTGATTAGCAATATTAGAGTAAATTATTCAAACAGTTATATAAATCATAGTATTTAGGTGTTTCAGCATAGAATAGACATGCTTGATGTAGAACTCTATTTTTAGCGTAAGATACATAAATTCTTGCTCACTGAAATATTAAAGTAATTCCCTTAAAATGAGAAAATTTGGGCTGAGAAAACAAGCAGGAAATCTACAGTTCATAATTATTGTTAAACTCCACTTCTCAGGCATGCAGGAATGGAACAATACTTTCTAATGCTAGGATGAAGCAGTTGTGAATTCCATGTTCAGTTTCTTCTTAATATACATTTGGCTGGGGATAGAAAAGTACAAAAATGTCTATCCATATTTGTGTCAGTGGTAAAACATGTTTTATATGTAGAATGTCCTGATTTTAATTTCTACCCCAAATGGAGGATAAAAACACTTTTGGCTAAATTACTAGTTCAGAAAAAAGCACAAATGTATTAAATAGTAACAATAAATTAATCATCGACTCATTGGCTGAGTACAGATTTATATACTTGTCTATAAATGACTTATGAAAGAGCATAGTGTTTTTTAATTAATTTTTCTAAGGATGATCAGCAGAAACTGGGAAGGGCAACTATTGTACTTTCAGGCGGTCCTCAAATTATGACCACAACTGAGCATGAAAGTTGTTTTGGTCAGTAAATGGGTCACCATGTGATGTGACTAAAATTTATGATTGTGTAAATCATAAAAGCTGTAAAGTGAGTCTCTGCAGTCCCTAAATGAAACACTTGGTTGTTAAACAAACTACATGGTTAAGCAAATACAGAATATTCAATGGACCTTTTTTGCCGTTTTCTTCTGTAAAACATAGAAAAAAGAAAAAAAATTGCAGTCATATGAGTGTGGGATTGACCAACCTGTTGTAAATGTGAGATGGTTGCCAGGTGCCAAAAATGCAATTATATGTTTGCTGGAGGAGTCACTATGTGATTCTTGAAAGCAAGTAGAACGATCTTGATAGGATATAGGAAAATCAGTTTGTCTGATTTTATGAATTCTCCTTTACGTTACTTTCTGAAATAACCTTCTGCTATATGCAGCACAGGTAGAAGAAAACAAGTCAATACTGCAGCAATTTCTATCCCTACAGTGAACATATAGGCATGCATCTGTCTGTCCATCCATTCAGCAAAAGGAAATAATTATAATAAATATTATGGGAGACCATAATATTGTTATGTGCTAGTGAAAATGCCTAAGATATAAATCCCTTCTAGACTGCTTTAAGAATAAATAAATTCACCTTCCTGGGAATATACCTTGAAACACTGCCAAGGCAAACCTTAATAGTAATCCTGAAAATACACTGAATTGACAGTCAGCTTTTGTATCCAAGATAAATCATGCAGTATTTTTATGGGAAGAGAAATATTTGATCTAAGCAACTTCAGGCTATGCAACAGACCAAGAAACAGTTAGAGTGAAACTGGCATGTGTTAATGCATTTCTGCATTATGGAATGGCTTCCTCAGTTTTAAAGGAGGCAGCTAGTCTGCCAGTTCCTGAAAAATGTCCTATTTCTGTTGAAGAAACACTAATGAGGCTTGCTTGGTGTACAACACTCTTCTTTTTATGTAACGAACATGAAGAAATAGAAATATATTTTAGCAAGAGTGCAAGAGTTAAACCTAAGAAGGATCACACAAAGCATTAGAAATAAAGCAGCCAGCTTCCTAGAAAAGCAAAAGAGGAATCTGTCATTCAAGAAGTCTTTTGGCCATCACCCTATCTTATTTAAATGAGCCCTTAAAACCTTGGTCTTCCCCCAAGCCATGAAGTAGTGGTTCTGGCATACGCTTTGTCAGAATGAGTGGCCGGTTGGATTCTGTTGCTTTTGATCCCCAAAAGTTCCTTTTTAGATTATTGGTATTTCATAATTTCAAATTGTGTGCCATTCAGAGTTGTGATGTCGAGCAGCTTATAAATCTAATCACAAATTTTAAAAAATACACTTAGATTGAGCAATAGATAAGGTATTTTTGTAGTATTATTGTAACAATATTAATTATTACAGTTGATCTCACAGTCAGCCAGATAGTTAGACTGGATTTGGTATTTTTGCCCACCTATTGAGACTCTCCATAGGCAGATATAGTTGTTTAATAATATTAAGGATATTGTTGCAGGATATAAGGAATTGCAAGTAAAGCTACCTTATGCAATTGACTGGTAGTGGTTTTATTAATGCCGATAGTTTTCAAGCAGGGTTCCAGATGTTTTGAAATTGCACCCAAACTTCCTATTACTGTTGGGACTATATTTGCTTTCTTTTGCGACATTCTATTTCTCTTTGCAGGTCTTCATATTTCTGATTTTCTTTATTCCTTTCTTTTCTCTTCTGTTGTCTCCAGAAATTACAATGTCCACTATCCAGATTTTTTTGCCTTTCTTATCAATAAGCGACCCTCTTTAAGGTGAGACCCTGCTAGGGAAGGAGATTGAGGTCCACCTGAAGGAGCGCGTTGAGGAATTTGCAGATTTTCTGGAAGACAAAATTGCTCGACTTCATTCCCAGTTAGATGCTGGCGTGGTTGCTGGTCCGGTGGAAACTTCTGAGGCAGGTTCTTGCCTTGTTATCTGGGAATGGTTTGACCCTGTTGCTTCTGAGGAAGTGGACAGGATCCTAGGGAGTATGCGTGCAATGATCTGTGTTTTAGACCCATATCCCTCCTGGCTTGTGAAAGCTTCCCAGGAGGTGACAGGCAGGTGGACTCTGGCGGTGATTAATGCTTCTCTACAAGAGGGAATGGTGCCCCAGCACTTTAAGGAGGCTGTGGTCCACCCTCTTCTTAAGAAACCATTGCTGGACTCCACCCAGTTGGATAATTTCTGACCTGTCTCCAATCTTCGCTTTTTGGGGAAGGTTGTTGAGAAGATGGTCGTGCAGCAGCTCCAGAGGTTTCTGGATGAAACAGATTATCTTGATCCCTACCAATCAGGATTCAGGCCTGGGTTTGGGACAGAAACTGCACTGGTCACACTTTTGGATGATCTCTGGCAGGAGCAGGATGGGGGTAGTGCATCCATCCTTACTCTACTTGATCTCTCAGCGGTTTTTGACACCATTGATCAAAGGGTTCTTCTTGGGTGGCTTCGGGAGATGGGAGTAGGAGGCCTTGTGCTGTCTTGGTTCATTTCCTTCCTCTGAGGCTGCTCTCTATTAGTGTTGATAGAAAGGAAGAGATCCAACCTTCACTCACTGATTTATGGGGTTCTGCAGGGCTCAGTACTCTCTCTGCTCCTGTTCAACATTTATATGAAGCTGATGGGTAAGATCATCCATCACCATGGACTGAGGTATCACCAATATGCTGATAATACTCAGCTGTATGTCTCGGCCCGTGGTGAGTTAAGTGTTCCTGTGACGTCCCTCTTGCAGTGCCTGGAGGCTGTTAGGGGCTGGATAGGGAGCAACGGGTTGAAACTAAACCCTTGCAAGATTGAGTGGCTCTGGGTTTGGGTTCATTGGCTCCAGGAGAATTGCCACCTTTGGTCTTGGATGGGGTCGCATTACCCCAAACAGACCCTGTGAGTAATCTAGGGGTTTTCCTGGACTCACGACTCCTGCTCAAAGAGCAGGTGAGAGTCGTGGCCAGGAGGGCCTTTGCACAACTGCGAGTTGTGCACCAGTTATGCCCTTTCCTGGACCAATGGTCCCTACTCATAGTCACTCATGCTCTAGTCACTTCCTGTCTTGATTATTGCAATGCGCTCTACATGGGGCTGCCTTTGAAGAACATCTGGAAGCTCTAGTTGATGCAAAATGCAATGGCTCACATGGTTTTGTGCAGACCCCAATATGCACATGTGTCACCTCTCCTGCAGGAGCTGCATTGGTTGCCAATTTGCTTCTGGGTGCAATTCAAAGTGCTGCTTGTCACCTTTAAAGCCTTTCATGTCTTGGGACCAGGTTATCTGAGGGAACATCTCTTGCCGGTCACATCTACTTGACTCATTAGAGTGGGGAGACAGGGAATGTTGCGAGTCCCATCCCTGAAGGAGATACACTTGGTTGAACCCAGAAGAAGGGCCTTCTCCGTGGTGGCTCCCTCTCTCTGGAATATTCCCTCAGAGATTATAAAGGTCCCCACTTTAGCACTCTTTCCGAAGGCACTCAAGATCTGGTTTTGCCAGTGGGCCTGGGGTACCCAGAGCAAGATACAGCCCATGAAATGGCTAGTGTGATCTGCTGTTGTCAGGGCAGGGGGTGGGAGTTGGGGGGTGATTTTTTTTAGTTTTTTCCAGATTTTGTTCTATTGTACTTTATTAATCTATTTAATTTTTTTGTTAGTTTTTTATTTTTATTTTAAATATGGTTTTACATTGTGTAAGCCGCCTCGAGTCGCCATAGGTGAATAGGTGGCAATATAAAATAAATAAATAAATACATAAGTTGGATTTTTTTGTGGCATGTGCCTGTCTGTTTGAATTCTAAAGTCTCTGAGCACTTTTAAGTTCTTCATTTTCTATTATTTTGCCTATTTTGTGACCCACCAATTCTTGCTTATGGGCAAGTGGTATTTCTTGCAGATATTTCAATACACCTTTCTTGCTATTTTGTCATGCTGTTGTTTGTAATCAGTCAGATTAATATTCTTGTAGCAGCTAACAAAGTGGATCACTTTTTCTTCAGCTTTTTTGCAGAGACATATTTGCTGTCTAATGCTGTCTTTCTCAATTCTAGTTGTAGTTATTTATTTGCATCCTGCCTTTACTATTTCTACAAAAAACTCAAAGCAACAAGCATATCCAATACACTTTCTTCCTATCTTCCCCATAACAACTATTCTGTGAGATGAGTTAAGCTGAGAGAGAGTGACTAGTTATGAAGTCACCCATCTGGCTTTCATGGCCAAGGAAGGACAGTCATATGACAGCAACTCATGCTCTCCTGCTTTCTATAGCATGATCCTCTAACCACTACACGAAACTGGCTGTCATATATGCATATATTTATAAACATTTTTTCTTAAGGTTTGGTATTAGGTTGCCAGAATAAGCCCCTCCATCTCCTTTTTTCACCTTTTCTGCTCTTAGCCATTGCCAGATCTTGTTATTACCTGCTTTGCCTGCTAGTTGTTTTTTAAATGTACCAGCCATTTAATACTTTGCCTTGCCATGGTCTTTGTGTGGTCTTTCTTGTAGGCCAATTTAGTCTCTTTGGTATGCAATAAATCTTCAAGGTGTCCCACCTTCAGTGCATCTTCTTCACTGTGCTTCAGATATTCTTCCAATCCCCTTTTTTCTTTAACTTCTTGGTGTCCTTGCAACATTCCACATCCACCTATGTTCCTTGATCAATAGTCTGTCAACAACACTGTGAGGATAAAGTTCATGATTCATTGTTATTTTTCTGGTCTTCCTATCCAGGATTTCTAGTTCTGCTTGAGCCCACTATTTCACCTATGTATTTAATGACTGGAATTGCTCAGGTGTTAATTGACTTGGTGGCGTTTCCTCCCACTGAATTTGACTTTAAAATCTTTTTCACCCTTCTGATGACTACTAATCTTCTTCTTGATTTCATTGTGCTTGATGTTGTCAACCTGAAAGATGTCCATATTTTTGATATTATTTCTACAGAACATTTATATTCAGTTTTTAATATTTTTCCCCTGTTGATGGTGAGGGAGGCACATTTATCCAGTCCAAACTCCACTGCAATATCTTGACTGTATATTTTGACAGTATTGAGTAACAATTCCATTCCAAATGGTGTTTTCTATTCCACTTCAGTGTCAACTTCAAACCAAACCTGGCAGAAGCCATTCTGTTGTTTTTCAGTTGCCACACACTATGGGGGTGAGGGGAGAACAAGGCTGGAATGCAGAGGTGGTATTCAGCAGGTTTTGACCAGTTCTAGAGAACTGGTAGTGGAAATTTTGAGTAGTTTGGAGAACCGGTAGTGGAAATTTTGAGTAGTTTGGAATACCCCCTCTGACTGGCCCCGCCCCCATCTATTCTCTGCCTCCTGAGTCCCAGCTGATTAGCTGGGTCTTCTTTTGTTGCCCTGCACAGGTAAACAGAAGTGGAAAGCAGGTTAGTGGTGGGGGGAGAGAATGGGGATTTTTCAATATCCTTCCCCTGGAATGGGGAGGGAATGGAGATGTTACAGTATCCTTTCCCTGCCACGTCCACCAAGCCACGCACACAGAACCAGTAGCAAAAATGTTTGAATCCCACCACTGCTGGAATGCCTTGCCAGTCACAACACAGAATTGTCTCATGGGAACCAAGGTAATCTCCATAGGTGTCAGATGAAGATGGAGGGAGTGCCTAAGAAGTGTGCCAATTAACCTAACTGGACAATGTGACCCGTGACACTTGAGGAGAGGACCATTTACTCTTTTAATTATACTGAAACCATGGGGAGTGTTTACAGTTGGTTTTACCCTTAATTGTGCCGATATGATGTACCCAGTAAAGATCTCAGTCTCAGAGTTCTGATTTGCTTGGATTTGCTAGTCGGAACCATGACATTCAAATCTTCTATGTAAAGAAGGTGGAAAAGCCTGGGAGATTATTTTGATGTTTGATAGCCATGGGCTAATGTATTCAGTATTGTTGATAAGAGAAATCATTTCAATGACAAATGGTATTGGTGAGAATGAATCTCCTTGAAAGATTTCTTTCTTGATGTTAACTTCCCATTTACTCGCTCACCATTGACCAGCAAGCATGCCTTCCATTATGCCATTGATTTTTGAAAAGCTTCTGATGTTTTTACTGACTTCTGTTATTTCTAGGCACTTTATTATCCAATCGTGTAACAGAGAGTCAAATACCTTCTTGCACTCAATCCGAGCTACATTAAAGTTTGTCTTCCTTTTCTTGCAATTTTCCTAAATCATCTTATCAATTAGGGATGATCTTTTGTTCTTTTGCTGTTTTACTGGTTTCCTTTCTGCTCAGATAGAAAGAGCTTGTTTTTAACTACATGCTGCTGTACTGCATCATCAACAATACCAAACAGGATTTGAAACTCTTTGGTAAACAGATAATTGGCCTGTAATTGCCTAGTACTGCCCCTTTTGTCAGATATTTCATTATGAGGTAAGTTTTGCCAGTTGTTAATTAGTCTTCAATTTCACTTCCTTGCAGTATGTTGTTAAATTGCTTAGCAATGAGTGGGTGTAAACAGGTGTTTCAACCAAAATCCATCCAGTTCATCTTCAGATAGTACTGATCAATTCAGTTTTTGGTGTTCCTTGTCTTTTCTCCATTATTTCTGCTGTTATTACAAGTTCTTTCATTTCAGCTTCTCCTTTTCATTATCTTTCAGTATTTCAGTATCTATTTCCTTTATCCAAGCTTATCCAGCATGGGGGAATGTTGTCCCATACTGTGCCCAGCTTCTTTGTCAGGTGTTGACTTGTTCTTACAATCTCTCCATTGATGGGTAGGTACAAATATTTCTTATTTGACTGAAATTGGAGATTCTGCCTATAACATGCAAAGTATTCTCCTAACATACCTTTATGGCTGTGACCGTAAGAAACATTTTTAGAAGAGATATGACAGATAAACAAAAATGCCCAACGTGCTAATATACTGTCTTTCTCTCAAGGAGGTTTTAAGTTACAAATAAGATAAGATCTAGAATTTGAAAAATTACATATGTCATTATTTTTCCTATGCTTTTAATCGAAAGATTTAAATTTGATAAGAACTGTGATTTGGAAAAGGGTAAGACTGAATTTGATATGGAACTATGTACAAATGATCGCTATTATTGCTAAGATACATAAACTTTTTGTTGAAAACTGAAAGTTTAAAGTTTGCAAAAAGGGCAAAAAATTTTGGATATAATGTACTGTTGGACTAATGGGAGAAAACGTGGAAGAAAGGATTGAAATTTATGTTGATTTTTAATGCTAAAAGGCATTTTTATAAAATGATGTATTGCTGTCATTTTGATACCAGATAAATTATCAAAAATGTAAAATGGAATTTAAAAGACTTGTTGGAAATGCAACCAATCTGAAGGTACATGCTTTTCATCTTTGATGGACAGGTAAAATGTCAGAAAATATTGGAATCCAATATATATTTGGATTTAGAAGATTCTAAAGGTAAATGTACAACTGAAACCAGTTTTTCCCCTTTTTGGAGTTAATGGATAAACACATTCAAAGTTCTTGTGGAATTTCTTTTAATATGGTAATAGTGGCAAGACATTTATATGCAGAAAGGTGGAAGGACTTGCAAATACCTACATTGAAAGAATGGATGGTTAAATTAATGGAATTGGCAGAGATGGTGAATTTGATTAAAGAAAAGATTTAGACCAATTTTATTTATAGTCAGAAGCCACTTTTGGATTTTTTGCAAGAAACTGAGGGAAATGAAGTTCTTTCAGATCCCAGATGTGGGGGTTTGGTGATTAGAATTACACGGGGAAATAGAAATAATGTTATATAAGAATTGAATGTATTTTTATCTATATCTGTACTGAAGAAAGTTAGAAACCATTCTTTTTCTTTTCTTTTTTACTCTTTTCCTCCTTCTTATTGAACTTTTATTTTGTTTTATACTGACTTTTCTTTGTTTTCAATTCTCTTTTCTTTTGCTTGTTTACTTTTTCTTCTTGTTTTTGAAATTTAATAAGACTATTTAAAAAAAAAAAGTATTGCTTCCTGACAGCTGTCTGGACAAATTCCTGCAGTTTTTCTTGACAACATTTCAAAGTGATTTGACCTTACCTTCTTCCTAGGACTGACAGGAAATCACTGACCCAAGGTCAGCTTTGTTCCTGTTGTGGGACTAGAACTCACGACCTCCTAGGTTAATCTGACGCCTTAACAACTACACCATCCTGGTTCTCTTAATCAGGATTGACTAAAAGATGTCAGAATGCTTGCAAATGCTGAGTAATTGTCTCTAACTAGAACCATGATAGCTTCATAGAATTGGAAGGGACTCCCGGAGGTATTCTAGTCCAATCCCTTGCCCAATGCAGTAATTCTTACACTATCTGGGACAAATGGTTGTCCATTAAAAAAAAAAACAACCCTCCAGTGATGGAACAGCCACGACTGTTCCTAAATTGTGCAAAAATAAATAAATAAAAGGGATAGAAAAGGTATTCTTTGGACATGATAGAATTCAAAAATATAATTTCAAAATCAAAACAGAAGCTATTTTAATGTCTCGTGACACCCAATGTACAGAGTGGGATCACAGCATGTGTTTGGGAGAGAACTGTAATGTAAAATTGTAATAGGCCTCAAGAACAGGTCTAAAGCCCTGTTCTCACTGGAACTGAGTTTGCTCTTCTCTAGTAATGGTGACCATTCCATCTGCATAACATTTTCCTCTAGATTTTATTTAAAGAATTTAAAGTTTGATGTATAGTGTCGAACATGTGACTACCTAGCAACATTAATAATCCTAGCAACATTATCCTGGAAAACATCAAAAAAAGAATCCTAAACCAGCAAGTCAGCACCACTGACTTGACAAAAAATATGCTCAATGAATATCACCTTGCTAGTTATCATATTTATCTATATTAATATAAGGATAAATATGCCTAGAAAGTTACCTAATATAGTATATAGAAAAACTAATTGCAAGGATATGTCTGTTATTTAGAAAAATACCATCACCACCACCACCAATAATAATAATATCCACTATTAAGGATAAACATGACTAAAATGTTATGTAATACAATATAGTATATGGTAAAACCTTACTTATCATGTAAATTGAAGGAAGACGTCCATTCACAAATGTCCACTAAATACAAAAATACATAAACGGAGATTTATATTATTTGTACAATAATGTCTTTATACAAATGAAGCAAATTTGCAGGATGATGTCATTATGTGAATGACCCAGATCAATGTAAAGTGTCCCCATTTGTGTAATGACATCATTATGGAAATAATATAAATTGACATGAAAATCTGTTCTTTCGTTTGCCAAGTTTCTTGTACTGAGGTCTGATAAATTGAGGTTTTATTGCATGCCAATATTTTCTTGGTTTCTTGCAGAATTTAAATTTGGTCAATGAAGTGAGTAAAAAGTGATGAGATTACAAAGAACTTGCTACCTCACCTTTCATTTAATCACCCCCCCATTGCAAGAGTTCTTAGTATTTTACATCAGTGCTGAATTATTAGAACACTAGACTTATCTACTGTTGGAGACTATAGAAGTAATCCCTGACTTACAATCATTTGTTTAGTGACTGTTTGAAGTTACAATGGCACTGAAAAAAATGACTTATGATTGTTTTTCACATGACTATTGCAGTATCCCTGTGATCACCTGATCAAAATTTGGATGCTGGGCTACTGGCATGCATTTATCATGTCCTGGGGTCATGTGATAAAGTTTTGCAAACTTCTGAGAAGCAAACTAAGTGAGAAAGCCATATTCACTTAACAACCATGGTATTCACTTAACAACTGTGACAGGAAAGTTTGTAGAATGGGGCAAAACTAACTTAACAACTGTTTGGGTTCAATTGTGGTTATAAGTCGAGGACTACCTGTATACATTTTTTAAGATGCTTTTGTGAGAATTTCCTTTTTAATACATTGTAATAAATGTAATAATATAATCAACATAAAAGTAAATAAAAACACTTAAGCACAATAAAAGGGAAATGGAGATGAGCACTACCCCTAAAGTTGGCAACCACTAGCAGAGTAAAATCCATAGGAATTCCTTTATATAAGTATCCCAAACCTGTGAACTAGGTGATACAAGTGCACAGGCCCATGTTGGTGAACCTATGCCACGCGTGACGGAAGTGGCACGCAAAGCCATTT
This sequence comes from Bungarus multicinctus, assembly GCA_023653725.1. Taxonomy (NCBI): domain Eukaryota; kingdom Metazoa; phylum Chordata; class Lepidosauria; order Squamata; family Elapidae; genus Bungarus; species Bungarus multicinctus. The sequence goes on from CM042846.1 coordinate 10,249,130, forward strand.
CCCCCAGCACGTGAGAAGTCACCTGGAAGATCCCCACTGAGCATGCAACAGCTAATTGTCAAGTATCTGGCGTGCATGCACAGAGGGCATGCGGGAGACGTGCACACGTGCGCAGGGATGCGCTGGAATCGCATGCGCAGATGCACAGCCTGCAAGGGGGATCGTGCGTGCATGTACAGGGGCATGGGCGGGCACATGCATTGACTTGTGCGCGAGCGCGTGCAAGTAAGTGCAAGTGCAATTATCGGCACAGGAGTCAAAAAGGGTTAACAGCCACTGGCATAGGCAATAGTATGCCTGAGTAATTCCCCTGCTACATGAGGTACACTGCCCCCTATAGGCTTCCAAGTGCAAGTCAAGGTGCTGGTTGTCACTTAAGCATGACATGGAGCCAGGTTACTTGAGAGACTGCTTATCCCTACTAGATCTGGTAGAATAGACATGCTCCAGATCTTCATATTGAAACAATGGCATCTGATGGGGCCTTGTAAATGTACTTTCGGTCATGGTGCTTGCCTGGAAACGCCTCCAATTGGAAATGCCTCCATTGGAAACGCCTCCAATTGGAAATATGGATGGCCTTCAGGAAAACAGTGAAATCCTGACTTTTCTCCCAGGATGGGACCAGGATGTTAATGAAGCTGGCATGAAAGGATTGTTGGATGAACATCAGGTTTACCAGGACCTCAGCATAGTTTATTGTTTCAAATTGGCACTTTAGTGCATTGTGTTTTTATTTTGTCTACTGTCCAGAGTTCTTTCTGGTAAATGGGTGGCTGTTTAGCTTGTTTAATAAATTATAAATAAAGTGTAACTGAAAAATAATCACACATTAACTGTAACAAGGGGAGGAAATGAATTGCACTGTCACAATCTTCTCACTCAGGGCAAACATATTTTCAAATAATGAAACATCATATTCATAACTGATCAATATAAATAATTTGCAGGATATTCACATAATATTTCTTTCTGTTTTTCTTTTTTGCAAAATCTGAAGTAGGCTTTATTAAAAACAAGTTATTCTTTCAGGTATCAGGGATTAGTTTGGCCAACAATTGTACTGGAGTATAATTTAGTTTCATAGAATGTGTCTTGTGGCCAAAGCAATAAGTTGCCTGCTCAAGTTGATCATGGAAACATGCCTCTCGCAAACTGCATAGAAATCTTTAACTGGTGATCTTTCAGAGGCAATAGGAAACAAATTAAGCAGATTTAATTCCTTCCAATTTCCTATTAAGTCAAGAAAGTTAATTATTCTACAGATGGCAGAATTTTTCACAACATACGCAGTGAAATTAGACCGAAAGAAAAAGTTGGCAGAAACATTTCAAGTTTGCCTATCAGCTCAGAAAAGCTCAAAAGTAAACAGTGACCTGTTCATGTTATGACCTATGTTACAGAAAAGATTTATTTTGTGAACTGATGATGAAATTAAAAAAAAAAGGAAATAGTGAAATTTTTTTCTCTTCCTCAACGATAAATCAATCTTCTTAGTTATTATTTCCCACTGTTGCATGTAACAATGTTAATAATGATTAATATATTTTAGGAAGAAAAGTTTATTAACATAATTTGTATAAGAGGTCCGAAGGATGAGAGTAACCTATAATTAGATTTTGATAATTAACATTTAATTTATAATATATTACAGGGTTTCACAACCTTTGTAAAACCACAAATACATTGTATGGGCTTCTGCAAGAAAGAGAGGGAACAAAGCAGAGGTGGCATTCAGCAAGTTCTGACCAGTTCTGGAGAACCGGTAGCGGAAATTTTGAGTAGTTCGGAGAACCAGCAAATACTACCTTTGACTGGAGATTTACAGTATCCTTCCCCTGACACACCCACAAGCCACACCCACAGAATTGGTAGTAAAAAAAAATTGACTCCCACCACTGGAACAAATCTCAGAGCACTGCAATGCCGAACAAAGTTAGGTATTGTTTTTTTAAAAAATGTGAAGTACTTTCAGGTTGCATACAGCCCTGAGTTTCTTATTTTCACCTTTGGAGAAAGGTGTCTTAATCCAGTCTTTCCAACCTAGTGTAACCTAGATCAGGCAACGTAGAACTCCATAATTTCTACATAGCATCAGCATTAAGATCAGTCATTAAATCGTTGACTCTGAACTGGATACTAATCTGATTACTGGTAGTTCATTCAGGAAAAAGAAAATAGTTGTTCCTTTTATTCAAAGCCAAGCCAATACAGCTACTGTGTTTGCTAAACACCATTCAAGTAGGTTTCTTAGGAAGCCATTGGGAAAGAATAGTCTTTAGCCTGAGAACAGGAACTTCTATATTTGCATAGCTCCTCTCTGCTGGGCTATTTAGAATAGCTCAAGCATGCAAACAAGTAATGAAATCTAAGGGGAGAAGTTACTTTATAGCAGATTCATCTATTTTGTGTTGTTCAACTGCAAAAGGAGGAAACATAACGTGGGAATTTAAAAGCTTTAGTTTTAGAAGCAAACAAACATCACACAAAGAGGCAAGTCAATGTTATCAGTTAGGAGCATCCAAAGAAGGATGTTTGATTTTTTTTTATGTCTGTTCAGCAACTCATTTCCAAAAGGAAATATAAACATAGTGAAATATATTTTTATTAGTTGAAAGTTACACTGATTAAGCAGAAAAATAAAGCAGAGATTAGGAATTATGATGGTTGTAATATTAGAAAGTGAATCTCATGACAGAAGCTGTTATTTAATTAATACATGATGATATTTGGGGAACAAACTGAATACATACAGATAAGAAAGATAGAAAACCTATTATTTATTTGTTAAATGTGTTCTCCACATTTCTACTTATTTATAAGATACCTTTATTAAGATTTAATAACAACAAAATATAAAACAAAAGCAGCAAACATTTCACTGCTACTTTTAGAGGATTTATTTGAAAACTTGAAGTCTGGGGATAATACATCTTAGAAGTCCATCTATGCACTTGCTAAGAGTTGGCATGGACTTCATTACATAACCAACCAACCAACTAATCAACCAACTAATCAACCAACCAACCAACCATGTTTCATGAACATCAATAAAAGAATTATGGACTATAGAACTGCTGCCAGTGAGTCAGCAATAAAAAGGAGCTGGCTAAAGAACCCAGAATGATCTACTGGATACTAACAATTACTATTTTTTGTGATAAAATAATGGTAGTTGCCTTTGAAGGAAGCACAGAACTTTGGCTTCTATGGGTGAATTTATTGATGCATTTTTAGTATTGGTTGAATGATAAGAGAAATAGTTATTTTATGGATTGAGGGCAAGTGCCTATGGAAATTCTCAATCATCCAGGTCATAGTTATCCCAAAGATGCTTCTTTTTCAAGAGGCAACTGGGCTTCCTTGTTTTTCTTTGAAGACGTTTCGCTTTTCATCCAAGAAACTGAAGAAGTTTTTGGGATGAGAAGCGAAATATCTTCAAAGAAAAACAAGGAAGTCCAGTTGCCTCTTGAAAAAAACCACCTTCGGGATTGAGGGCAAGGAATATAAACTCTTTTTAACCCTGTAATACTAGTTGTGCACTACATTGTGGCAAAATAGTATCCTTGTTCAATTAAAAAAATATATCAATGGAAAAGCAACTTTTAAAATGCCTGGATGTTACACATAGTTTTGTAATTGTTTTTATTACAGATTGTTTTTAAATGATAATCTAGCCTAACTAATTAGCTTGAAATCCTGATGTCTGCATTTTTAGTATGTAATTTCCCTTAATTAACTATGAAAGAAGATATTAATTATTGTTGTCATTTTGTTTTAAGCCAGTCAAATCAATGTTTAAATGGACATCAATGAATGTTGTTTAAAATACATTTCAAAATTAATTAAATGACATAGATGAAAAACATTTCAAAACAAACACCATTCAAAAGGTTGCCTGTGAAGGAGAAGAGTGCTGGCCTTGTACGCCATGTTAGCATTATACATTGTTTTATGAAGAGGTGAATAATGTGTGCACAGTTGCTTTAATTTTCTATATTACTTGTATTTTTTTGCAGTAGACACAGATGTTGTATGGGGAAAAAAGGAAAGAATTAAGAAAAGGAAAATCTGTTCTGGAGAAATCATGTCCTTCCAGAATTTCTGAGCACTTTCCCCCCTCATTTTCAAGTTTGTTTATTTTCTTATCTGCATTTCGCAGAAAGTTGCAAACATTAATGAAAGATTCTGTATTCATACAGATTACTTGAAATATCCAACACCACTCTCAAGTTGAGTTTACATCTCAAAGGAAGAAATGTCTGTCGACTCTAAACATTCCACAAAGAGCGAAAGAGCTAACTTATCAATGTTTCATGCCCTCATACCATTAAAGAAAAATATTTCTATTATAGCTAGAAATTAATAATTATCACATCAATTTTTAACTCCTCTCTTTTAGTAAAAAGGTATTCTGGCCAGTTTCCAGTTCATATATTTGGGGATTTTATCCACTCATAGTTGCTGATTGCTAATTGGATCTACTCCACAGATATGTCTTCTGCATAGATTCCTTATTTTTAAGTTCGAACCAATTTTTATCTGACTTCAGTTGTTTTATCAAACACTTGGAGAACCACTAGGGATATTTAAAAGTCATAATATTATTGAACATATGGAATAGCTGTATTTTTACAAGAATTTACTTGGCAGTAGGTTCTCATTGCATTCAAGGGGGCTTATTTCTGAATAGATACTGTATGTATACATGCATGAATCGAGGAGTGTCTGAAAGAGTAAAATAAGTTATGGTTCCAATTTTTATGATAATATCCTTATTCACCAGCTAACTGACTAGATAGCTAAGAAACATGGAGAAGAAACGTTGGCCTTTTAAAATAGTCTGTGTTCTAAAATTCTCAATTCAGTATGATTTGGAAAAGACTAGAGACTCTTACAGTATCTCTCTCCCCATAACTAAAAAGCAATTGAACTGGAATATACCATATCTGACAGAAAATAGACGTGAGAACTATTCTTTACAGAGATAACTACTAACCAATGTGATTCTATTCATGGAAAACTATTTTTCTGTAGTGGAGTGGTGTATGGTAACTAAATAATTTTATCAGTTTGACCCCTGTAAGCAAGTAGATTGTTTTAAATTGGTGCTTCAACTGCATTCCTTGGGGATGCAATTTTCTTCCTCTGAGCACACAGTAGTCACCTACATATCTACAGTAAAAATATGAGGCAATCAAGCCTTGACTGAAGATGTTCTCTTATGAATGGCAATTTGTGATATGTTAACTATGATATAAATGCACTCTGTGTAATGCACAAACACTTTAGCATGGAAAGTAAGGGCTACTCAGCAAACATTTATTTTAATGGCAGAAAAGTTGGTCCTTCTTAATGCACGACCCATTTCTAAGGATGCAGCAGCAGCACGACCCATTTCTAAGGATGCAGCATTATCAGTGAAGATGTATAAAGTTACATCAGCAAACTATAAAATCTTGCTGAAAAAGGAGTCCAAGAGGAAGAATGGCACCGTTTCCTGCTTTTATTAATCATTTTCTTTTTTCCTTTCTTTCTTTCTGTAAGCATCTGCTTTATTGTTTTAACTTCTAACCAGTCCTAATGCCATCTATTACTGGTGATGTTAAAACTTGAATGTTGCGTACTATCAATGATCAGTAGAAATAAGTTACTGAACTTTTCATGGCATGTGCTACTTCGGTGTGGGAGTGTGCATATGTAAGCACATGTGCATGTTTGTGAGAGACAAGAAGATAAATATTATTTCAATGCAGGAAAAAGAAAACTAGCACACCCAAAAGTCTTTTTTATTTTTGGTGTGTTCTATTTCTTTGCTTTGGTTTTAAATTTATGGTTGAGAACAGTTACTTCCTGACATTTATTTATATTCCATCTTTTCTCTAAGAGTAAAAAGAAGCCGACATTTCCCTTCCTTTTATTTCTATAACAATAGCAACCTACGAGGGAGATTGGGTTGAGAAAATGACAGAGTGAAAGTTGATTGAGATTTCCTGTTTTAATCTGACACATAAACCACTACAAAAATATTCATATATAAAATTTCTTCTTTTTGAAAGTGGGGTAAGGTGTATGCCATATGCGCCACTCATTCCATTTGGGAAGGTAGTCATGAACTGGAACTGGAGCTTTTCATATGACGAGAGTATGAAAAATATATTAAAATCTGTTTGGCTTTTTTTTTTGGGGATCCCCCCCTAGTATTGCTTGGCTTTAAATTAAAATTTCAATCTGGCAACCCTGTTTGGGGCCAAAATGACCATAAGGACAACAGCTTGAGAGGTTAATGTTCTGCAGTTTAATTTACAATATTTGGTATATCTGATGGGGCTCATTCAATGTATATAACTGCATGTGCAAATGCACACATTACTCAGAGAGAAATTATCCTGAGAAATATGGAATTGAGTTATGGCTGAATATCCAGAGACACCGGAAGATAAGATTTGCTGCCAAGAAGTCTATATTTCATAGGCATGAAATTTCTAATGAGATGGGAATGTTAAGAATCTGGGATTGTTTTCCAAGAATCTGGATCAAGTAGGAGCAATTTAAATATGCATTTAAGAATGTTCATTGCTTCAATCTTGAGATTCCATAGGACATCTGGTATATGTTATTTATTATTCCATAAAAAACTGGCAGCTTTAAGAACTTTGATAGCATGGTAAGTCTCAAATACAGTGCTACATGTAGATGGGCCATAAAGCTATACTAAGGCATAGTATACTCTACAGTACATTTTAAAGTTAAAAAATATTACTCTTTCCAGTGGGATTGCTTCTCTTAATTTGATGGGATTATTAATCTTAGTATAGTAGGGTTTTGGCCTATGAGTCTGTGAGTTTGCCGAATAGAGATGTTCCACAAAGCTCAGGTGGCAATTAAACCAGGACATTAATTATCAGGAAGCCTTGAGCCAGATACCAGTTACTATACCTTTATCGTCATCAGGACTGAAGTATTTTGGCAAATTATTCCAATAAACTCATCATCCCAAAACAAAAGGAAGGACTTTGCCATGACCCAGGTTGAATATTATTTTGTCAAGCCAATTTAAAGGCGTATTCCATAGTCCCTCACACCTGTCAATGTGGTGCAGAGAAGGTAGTGATAGTTGACCCGCGTTTCACCTTAATAATCATAATAAATAATCATAATAAGCAATGAAAAGTCAGGTTTTATTTAAACTTGGATTTTAAAAGAAGCGATAGTTGCAAGGCATATAAAATATGCCAAGCCAAAACAAAATAACCCATTTTACAACTTAGCAGAAAAGGAACCCAATATACATGATGATTCTTAAACTTCCCAGTTTTAAAAAGTCAGGTTCTTAAATAGTATATTCTGAACATATCTAGCGTTGAACATAAAACCGATATTCTGTTATTCATAGCTAATATTTATTACGCAATGATTTTTCAGGAAAAGAAGGTTATTTTTATTTTTAAAATGCTGATTTGCATCCCATTAAGAGCAAACTCCACCCACATCAGCCATCTGTCAGCACACTTCAAGGGCTTGGTTTTTTTTTGAATCAAGCTGTCACTGGAAAAGTTCAATTCTTCTCATCTTTTAATTTTTATTTTTGGTGCTTTCATTCTGAAATGAATTAGGCAGTTTGTAGATTATCTATTCTAAAACAACATTTTGATAGTAGCAAAATGAAGCAGACTATGATGGGTTATATACAGGCACAAACACAGAAACAAATCCAGTTTTAAAACAACAACTGAATATTAGGAAATGACCACTGTTTATGTGATAATACTGGCCAGCCATTTTTAACCTATGAAGGCAATGATGAAAGAAAATTTTGCCACTTCTTTGCCATTGGAATCTGGGGAGTATACAGTTGCATTAAATTCTCCTTATGCCTTAGCAGGTACTTAAGAGACCACAGACTCATTAGAGCAGGGCTGTCAAACTCCCAGCCCACAGGCTGGATGCGTCATGTGCTGGCCACGCCCACACCCGGTTTAGCAAAGGGGGGAAAAGTCCCGATACATCATGTGATACTGTCATGACGATGTGAGTTTGGCACTCCTGCATTAGAGAATCTTTGTGTATATATGCTTTGAGAGCAATTCCTGGTAACTCTTAGACAAGTCCATGCAGTTTTCTTGGCAACATTTTTGGAAGTGGTTTTCTATCACCTTCTTCCTTGGACTGACATAGGGTGACTTGATGCCTAAGGCAGGGCTAGAACTCGTGGTTTTCTGGTTCCCAGTCTAGTGCTTTTAACCACTAAATCAAATTAGCACTCTAGAGATTTTTAGACAATAACAATCCCTTAGCTTCAGCTCCTTCTAGAAGAGTATAGAGATAAACTTGTGGAAGAAATGCAGCAATTGTTATGAAAAGATGAGTTTAAGTGGAAACGTGATACGGTTTGGGTAATTTGAAGCTGGTGATATATAGAAATTTTAATATAATTTCTAAAATAGCTCATTGTAGTTTTAGAAGACCTTCCCTAAAAAAACACCCCTCCCAGTTCCACCTTCTAAATTTTAAATGCAACCTCAGTTATCAAAATGGTTGTACACATCTGCCTTAAAATGAAATATAAAAGTAATGGTGCCCTTTTGAGACCTGCTACCTGAGCTGAGAGCAAGACAAATTTTTGCTGGTTAAAAAAAAGCTACTGGGGGAATTTTGTTCTCATGGTATTTTCCTATGAAGCCTAAAAGGTTCCATCTCATTTGCAATACAGGCAGTCTTGTTCTAAATTATGGTGGCACTGAACAAAAGAGTTATGACCCCTGCCGAAAGTTATGGGCATTGCACTGAGTCCAAAGTCAGATGGACAAAAGATTGTCCCTGACAATCCATCTGCCCTTATGACCTCAGGGATGCTTCAGCGACTTCTTGCCTTTCTTTCCTTATGCTGCCCCATTAGGTGCCCTACAGGCCTTCGGCCTTCTTCCAACCCTCTTCTCCTCAACCCTATCATGGATTGGTCTCTTTGCTTTTCTGCTTTGCTCCTATATTGTAGATGTCCCAAAATAATCTCCAATGCATAATAAATCTGAATTCTCTCTAAATTACTGACTCATACACGTACTGGGAGCTTTAATTTTCTTTTCTAGCAGTCCCTGCTAGAAAAGGTAATTCAGATAGCTTGAATTTGAATTCCAGATTTTTATGACTCTTTTCCTTTACATAACTGGTATCAATGTACATACTATGACTCATTCAGTCTTAGCATTTTCTATATAGCTAAGGAGATGATGTATACAGTCTTTACTACAAGCAGCCAGTTCACCATGTGGTCTGTATTGCAAACTCAGCTGTTTATATCTACAATAATTATCTTGTTCATGATGACTAGTCCCCAAGAACGTATCTGTTCACCCTCAAACAAGTAAATAACTTCTAAGAAATATTTTCCATTTTATGTAGAGTTAAAAGCTTCTTTTTCTGACATCTTAATTTTCTGGAAATGGTATGTTTCTTTCATGTGACTGAAAGTCTGATCTATCAGTTTCTTACCTTCTCCAGTTCAACTAGCATAACTCACAAGAGAAATTTTGAGCAACCACCTACTATTTCTGATGTAAGTAGATGCAGAGATATGTACATATGATGCTTTATATGATCACTGGACAGACTCCAAATCCTTACTTGAGCTTTTATCTATCATATTAATCATTTACTATTAAGAGTTTCAATTTATCTACCCCCTCACTGTTACTAAACTTGCTGTGCTGATTTTATTATAGCGGAAACTTTCACTTCTGTTGAGATGATTTCTCAGCTGAGTTTCAACATAACATTGCTCTACATCCTGGATTGTCCTGCAAAGCTTTTAGACTCCTTTTTTGCTCGCTCCTGTTCATTCCCTGTAGACTGTAAGTCTTCTGGATGTGGAACTATGTATGGATCCATATAATTGCTGGCCTTTCCCTACAGATTTGGTGAGTCATGTACAGCAGCAGAAATGTCTCCAACACACTCCAACATTCTGCAGTAGCCAGTGAACTACTGTACCAAAGAAACAAAACTATTTTAAAAAGTATCCAAAACACAGAGAAAAAATATATGCAAACTTCACAAGCCCACCTTAGCCTCTTCTCATACTGTATTTCTATGTAAAACTCTCTTTTGGCTATCGTATTTTGATTCAAGCACAAATTAAATACCAAGGACAAAAATATACTAAAATCAAGAAAGAACAATATTATTCTGAACATAAACATCTTTTGAAGAAACTTCACATCGTTTGTTTCTTTGAGGTTATGGAAAATAGTCTGGGAAAATGCATCTGTTGACTATGAGGAAAGAGTAAGAAGATAAGAAAAGCCTAGTTAAACATAGCAAGTCTCCAGCTGCAATTCATTTATTATGCACATTATTTTCAAAGTTCCTGGGACTACCAGCCTATATCCAGAACTCTCTCTAAAGGAGGGAAGCAAAAGAAGACCCAATACTTTCCTTAGTTGTTTTAGTAATTATCTCTGCAAATTCTATTTTATTTTTCTATGTTCACTGCTCAAAAATCTTATCAGTTGGCTTTCTGAAGAAAATATTTATTGGACATAACTACAGTGTAAATTGCTTAAAAACACCCAATACAACCTAAATAATAATATATTTAATATATTAAAAAGCAAGCCCCCTCCTGGACCCAGACGGTTGGCTTCTGCAGAAGCATCTGTCCACATAATGCCTGACCATAATGCTTGTGAGATTTTGTGCAGGAAGAGCTTGGCATTTTTGCAAAGGTATACTGGACCTGTGGTGTCAAGAGATTGATTTAAACTAGGAAAGAGTCAGGATTTGATGGCTATGTGTGACTAGCTCCCCATGCTGGTTGCTTTACAGGCTTTTCACATCTTGAGTTTTTGGGTGGCTGTATTTTTTTTTTAAATTTTCCCTAGTTTTATTATTTACACATGCAGGCGCATTGAACCTAGTTCTGACGATTCAATCCTCTCAAGGTTTTTATCGTGCAGCTGCAATTCCCTTTGCCATCCTACATGGGATGCTGTTTGACTTTATAAATCTTCATATTGTCATTCAGATCAGTTTAGAAAGCAAATCAATTTGCCATTTAGAAAACTTTGTCCACAACTGTCCTGCTCACACTTCTTTTTTTATCAAATGGTTTCCAAACTAATTTCAAAAAATAGTTGGTTCCAGAAATTCCATTAAAATATGCCAATATTACCTTTTGAAAATATTATACAGTTTAATAATCAATGAACTGACATATTAACAGAATGTTGTAAAGATTATTTCACATAGGTTGAAATAAAATTAACCCATTTTTTTTTTAATTGCAAATTTCTTGATATAACAATTTACACAGTTGACAGTGTGGCATTTTTAAATCAAGCAAGACAGATTCTTTTATATACTTTCTTCATTGCTGCCTTAATGAGAAAATAGATGAACTTAAGAATATGATCACAATTTATGGCATCTGATGAAACTTCTGATAATCACTAAACATGGTTCACCAATAATAATCATATCTTTGCCTATGTGTATTACTTTCTGAAATTAGATTTATATTTAACTACTAACAACCAACTACTGTAATTAAATACTAATTGCTGCTTCTGTTTAATTTTTTTTCTCCTCAAACTCTTAACTGCTCAGAAAATTTTCACGAGTTATAACTAGGCCACTGTACAAATCTTCTCTCTTGGAACACAAAATATCCCATGGTGAAAAGCAAGGGCTGAGCTAACTCAAAGACATATTGCAAATACAACTCATTATTGTATCAGTTAAAATAAAATTCTATATATGAATCTCGCCATACGTATGTGTATTCACATATCCCAAGTTTTAAAATCCAAGTATGTAAAGTATACAAAATATAGCTTTGAATGTGCTCACTGCTACAAAGCTATTGTATGCTATTTACTGGAAAAGTTTTTGATTCCTTCAATGGAATAATGGCTAATCAAATTGTGGGAATATGCTTCAAAGTCTAGAACAGGGATGCCAAACTTGTGATGACACATTGTCGTTGGCAACTCTAAAAAGACCATATATATGTCACATGGCATATCACAACTGTTCCCCCCTTCACTAAACCAGGGGTGGGCATGACCAGCGCATGACACATCTGGCCCACAGTATGCAATCTTAACATCCCTGGTCTAGAATAATTTCCTATCTGAAAGTAAATCTGACACAGAATTAAATTTAAACTGAAAATAACTGCTAGATGCATGGATTTGTACGCCACTCAAAATTGGGTTTTTTTATTCTAAGTATCTATAATTCAATTTTACACATTTCCAAACCACTGAAGATTTAGCAATATAGATAGAATATATTGTAGTTTATAAACTCACTCAATAATTTATAATTATTATTCATGTTTTGTTTGGAGCTGATTAGAAACTGTCAAGCAATTCAAAACAATATGTTTAACTATTCATAGTTAATTAACGGTATATTAAAAAACTACAATCTTCATGACATTTGTTAATCCCTTGTTTATTAATTTCCTTTTCCAGTAGAACATTAATTCATCAACACTTCCATGAAGTTTTCTTTGACAAGTTATTTTTTAAAATGGTGTCTTTCTTTCTCCTACCAAAATCAAAAGAGTGTTTGCTCTTTCTTCAGACTGAACTGCTGGTGGCATCTGTACTTGGTTTACATAATGTCATATCTGTCCTAGACCTTCATTCACTTGCCAGCTTCAGCTCCCAAAGATGCCAAACTACTTGCATTGGAACCAGGAAACAAATGTACTTGATGCAGAATAGGCTGTTTAAAATCAAAATAGATTGTTTCCAATTTTAATGAGACAATACTTTAAAAGCATTCAGAAGAAAGGCTCACAAACTTCAGTATACCTTACTTTCAGATAAGATAGTTTAAGTTGCAGCTATCTTAAAGACAAGTATAGAACAAACTTACCAATAACTAGCAGAGATTCCCTCCTCCCCACTATCTCCCCCTTTCTCATTAATATAAAGCCAAAAGCCATTGATAGAAGCACTTGCTGCAGACAGCTTGGATAAATTACTATTTGCATAGTGCAATCCTATTAATGTGCTTATTCAGTTGTGAGTCCATTTGAGTTCAGTGAGGATTACTTGTTAAGAGGGTAGCAGACTTCTTAAACAGAATATAACAGTGGAAGCAGAATTTACTGCATTGATTTAACTGCATTTGCAACCTTGGAATGTAAACTTTGCCAAAATAGCTAGGCTCAATCATTAATCTCTCTATTTTGCTCCTAACCATTCCTCAGGAAATAACAAATTTCTGACTTTCTGGACCATTAGTTCTAAACTGTAAATGGGAGGCACTTGGACAAGTTTGTTAATTTTCCATTAACTGGTTGCATTTGGCCTTAATTGGCTGCAAAACCAACAGGAGGAAAATAAATCTTGTATTGATTAAAAAAAAAAGTCAAACGGGCAGATATATGCAAAATGCATTGAATGCAAAACAATTGTTGAGAGTTCAAAACAGGCTATTTCAGCCTTCAAAAGAGTTTATTTTGAGTTGGAAATAAGAGCTATTTGTCTGTAACTGTAGTTGTTCAAGTAGTTGTCTGTCAATAACACAAATTATGCATCTTTGCAGAGCCTTGTACTGAATGTTACAAAACTTATAGTTGTATTCACAAGAGCTCTGCTCTCCGTGCATACCATAGAAGCAGGTGCAGCTCCCACCAAAGTCCTTGAGTTATAACATCTAACACAGTCTAAGATTATAGTGAAATAGTACTTTCTAATGGAAGTAAAAACAGGAACATGAACAGTATTCAAAGAGATAGTTCTAACAATGTTGAGAAAAGAGGTTCATAAAACTATTTCCTGGTGCAAGTAGAAGAACTCATCATAAAGCACATCATTCTCCAGCTTGAGCACTCAGTGTCACATGCCCCCAAAGCGTCTACCTTCTACAAGAGAGGAGGAACTGTGAACTCTTTTATTTTAAAAGACCTCCAACCTCCCATTTTTTCACAAAATAATTTAAATAATACGATTAATAAGAATTGTTCTCAATTAGGAAGAATTGTTCCCAAAAAAGAACACCAAAAATAACTCAGGCAAATGGAAAATATATTTTCATTTACAGTTTTTCACTACAGCTTAGTTATTACAGTTAACAAATGCAGATTAATTAAGGGTTTTCTAATTTTTTTCAACAATTTGATGGCTAAAGGCTTTTTGAAAACTGTGACCTATTTTAAATCAGTGATCTTCAGCATTCTTTATTCATTCTGCTCTGTTCAAAGTATTAAGCTCCATGGGTTTAGAATCTTAAATAATTGATCATCTTCTAACCAAAAGGCATAAGCATCAAAGCAAGAAGTTGTAGTTTCTCTTCATTTGAAGGAGTCAAACAGGCAGGCAATATACATGGATAACAATGAAGTATTAAAGAAAAAGAAAAATGAACAGATATGATTGTTTATTATATGTGTTATGCCAAGTTTCTACTGGCCACAAATCTATACAATACAAATCAGCAAATTTATATAACATTTCTAATGATTTTCCTAATTGATATTTTCCAAATGTCAATCTCAATTAAAGTCCAGTTATTGTTTAATTCCCAATCTTTCTTCCTATATTTTAATATTTAAAGTATCAAAGCAAAAGAACTTTCAAGAAACTATCATGATGTCAATATATATTCTATTTATATTTGTTTATAATATCCTTTAAAACACCTTTGAGGAAATTATGTTATCAGATATTCTACAAATGTAATAAATATGCCCACTTACACCCAATTATATTTGGAATAAGTACCTCTAATGCTTTAGCAGTTATACTAGTACTGTACTTCTAAATATATAGTAAGTTACATACTATAAGATAACATAGAGGCGAAGTTTATTATCTGCTTTTCTAATCAATTAAATAGTAATGAAAAGTCTTATTTGGGTGATTTCTTGGCACTTGTAACAATTTTCACCTGAATATTTTCATTGCCTGCTTATGTTCTCATTCTTAATTACCTTTATTAACTGTTAGCAATTTCACCCTCTTATCAACTCAAAGGCTCTTATATAGCATTTTGATAACAACTTTCCAGTGTCTATCTTTCACTATATTTGAAATTTTCCCATGATTTAATTTTGAAAGGAAAAAGAAGCAGAACTCAATCCTAGACTGCATTAATAGAGGGATAGAATCAAGATCACGTGAAGTTTTAGTACTGCTTTATAATGCTTTGGTAAGACCACACTTGGAATACTGCATCCAGTTTTGATCACCTCAATATAAAAAAAAGAGTGCAGAGAGAAGCAACAAAGATTATTAGGAAACTGTAGGCTAAAACATATAAAGAACAATTGCAGGAATTGGGTATATCTACTCTATTGAAAGACCAGGGGTGACATGACAGCAGTGTTCCAATATCTAAGGGGCTGCCGTAAAGAAGAGGACATCACACTATTCTCCAAAGCACCTGAAGGCAGGACAAGAAGCATTTTCATCTAGAAATAAGGAGAAATTTCCCGACAGAACAATTAATCACAGGAATGCCTTGTCTTCAGAAGCTGTGGGGGCTTTATCACTGAAGGTTTTTAAGAAGAATTGATAGCTATTTGTTTATAATGTCATAGGACAAGGGTGTCATCCTAGGCCACACCCACCTTGGCTCTACAAAGGCAAAAAATGTTGTGATATGTCTCATTACATCACGTGACATGATAGAGTTTGACACCCGTTGTATAGGGTCTCCTGCTTGAGCAGTGGGTTGGACTAAAAGACCTCCAAGATCCCTTCCAATTCAGTTATCCCATCCCATCCCATCCCATTGAATGTGGCCTAAAGTAATACCAGATAGAAGAAACAAAGATATAGACTAAAAAAAAACCTGAATACCTGACTCTTTGGCAGGTAAGAACAATAAGATTTGTACTTCGATGAACAGCTATTTTTAACACAGATGCTCTTATAATGGAATAGAAAGTATAGCTTTCTAACAACTTCCTTTTCCAGTTTAAAAATAATAAATCTGTTCTTATGCCTCTAAAAATTAGTTTTTCTCATGATAATGTTAATGTAAATAATGCACAAGCAGGCATTTTATACTAATATGAATTACTGATTGCCAATGTTTTCTCGCCATTAAGAATTTTAGTTGTTCCCAGATTTTAAAAATCAGCATTTTGGATATGGAAAAGATATCAAGGAAGAATACACATAATCTAATTAAAAGCATATTAAATCCCATTTAAATCAAGGTCTGTCATTTCTCTTACTTAAATCAAGATCTACCGGTATTTCATACTGAATGGATTAATGGCTAAATTAAGCAGGCACTAAAAATTATGTAAACAGTTTTGAAACTATAGTGAAATATTTCAAATCTAATGACAGAATTGTGACATCATTGGTTCACTAAATTAGCTTCAAAACATTTATTTTTAAGAGCTCTCTGTTTGGAAAGGTTTCTGACCTTAAAGAAATGCCAGTGCATTTTAACATGTCACTCAGAGACTTGTCTCATCATTCTAATTCAGTTGCTAACAAACCTCATACACTATGATAAAATTCTATATTCCTGCTTATGCCTCATAAATATGACACAAACCTCATCAGAATTTCAGATAACAAAAGATATTTTGTCCCATACATAGCTCTGCTATAATTTGAAAAAATAGTTTCAGAAATATGTAGGGATTTTTTAAAAAATGCTGCTTTCTTACAGATTTTTCCACATGTTGTGCAGCCAATCATAATATTAAAGGGTTGGCCTTAGCTATCTGGCATAGTGCTTTCATTAAAAGATCTATAATTAATATAGATAGACTATGATGATTATCATCAGTAACATGCAACTGAACCTTGTTGTGCTGTACTGTGTTATACATGTGCAAATGCAAGCATCAGTGAGTATTAACATTAACACATATCAACCATTCAGATTATTCTACAGAAAAGCCCAATAGTCCAGAGAGGTCTAGTTGAGGCATGATGCAATTATTCAGGTAAATGATCCAGTTCAGTCTAAACCATGGCTAAACAATCTAAGGATTGACCTACAGATTCAGAAAAATCACATAAAATTATATTCATGGGAGGAGGAAGAGTGTGGGCCACATAATTGAATACTATTACAAAAATCTATCCTTCCATGAAAAATGAGAATGTCTACAGATGCGTGTCTATGTGTTGCGAATATTTTATAAGAAGGAGTTACTGCATCAGGTAATCCTAGAAAAATCAGTCTGAAATTTTGTTTCATATATACAAAATGTTTAAATTGCTTCTACAGAGGGAATAGATAAATATGGTGGCAAAATCAGTTTTTTCTATTAGGAGACAGCTCCTTTATGAACAAGATTTCATAAGGCAAGGTCAAAGTATGAGATATTTCTTTGCAAATTGCTTTATACATGTAGTCCCTTCCAGTTTAGTTAATCAGTTCTAATCCTCTGAAGCAGTCAATAAAGAGGATAAAGAATCCAGTTGTGTAAGAAACTGTTTTTCTGGTCTCATCTCTGCTGTAGATTGTTCACCCATGATGTACCTCTTTCAAAGGAAGAAACCATGTTCTTCCACAAAAGGGTTACATTATGCCCCCAAATTAAGAGCCAAATCAAGGCATCCTTTATTATATTTATTTAGTATATGTCAACACTTTTAAATAAATCTTAAAGTGGTTTACAATGAAAGTTAAACAATAGTTTAAAATAATCAATTAAAATGGATTATGACATTTTATAAAAACAGCAGATATACAACATAAAATCACTACAATAAACATTAAAAAAAAATAATAAAGACATAACTGATGGGAGTGGGCATTCAAAGTTGGAGGCTAATGAAAAGGCCTATTCCTGGGTAGCCACACATTGCATCACAGCATGTGAAAGCATCTGGAGTAGGCAGTTCAAAGATGATCTGATATGTATTCCCTCAGATTTTGTGGTCTCAAGTTGTGGAGGCTTTTACAAATTAAAATCAACACTTTGAACTAGAGCTGGAAATTAATTGAAAACTGTTAAAATCATAAATAACTAATGTGATACAGTCATACCATCGGTCCCAGTAAGTATTTTGGCTGCAACATATTGTGCTAAGTGAAATTTCCAAATTTCATATACTTACATAATTGAGCTGTATAAAAGTAGCCCAACAAATAATGCATTGCATTTCAGTGATCTAAATGAGAAGTTATCAGGGCATAGATTACTGTAGCAAGGATATCTATGTCTAAATAGGAAGTTGCTTCATACCAGAGAGGCTACTTATGCCTGTAATGACAAGGTTCCAAAAGCAGTTTCAGGGTACTAACTCAATCCTTAAAGGGAGTGCAACCTATTAGAACAAACTGAATTTCACTCATCTGGCTAAATATACTTTTTATGAAAAGAAGCTCAGAGTTGTCTGGATTGAGCCAGCCCATTTTGTAATCAGACACTGATTCAATCACACTGAACCTAATAAAAGAAGTATACAGCTTTGTTTTAAATCTTAGAATGATTTCAATAGTTGAATATAGACAATGAACAACAAAAGACATAGAATTGAACCTTATGGAGCCCTACAGGATACATCATAGAATAAAATGGAAATCCCTAACACCTGCAAACTGCCACCCAGGTATGAGTGAATCTAAAGGATGTTCCACATAGATCTAAGCTGTATAACATCTGGAAAGATACCCTGGTCAATGTTACTAAACTCACTGAACCATCCAGGAAAATCTACAGGATTCAACTGCTGGCATAGGTCCAGTGGATGATCAATGGAGTTATAAATAAAGTATGATAATAGAAGCCCAGACCAGTATAATACCACAGAGAAAGAAAAACAAGAAATCCAAGAAGAAACTAGCATGGCTGCACAAAGATCTCTCTGGCAAATTGAAAGAAAAAAAGGACAAGTACAAAAAAATGGAAAGAGGGATATACATCTAAGGCAGAATATCAGCAGATAGCCAGAATCTGCAACAACAAAGTCAGGAAAGCAAAGGCTCAGAACGAACAAAGACTTGCAACAAAAGTCAAAGATAATAAAAAAGTTTCTTCCAACATATAAAAAACAAGAAAAAATCAAGGAAACAGTCAGTCCACTAAAGAGAGAAGATGGCAAGGAAGTAACAGGCAACAGAGAGAAAGCAGAACTGCTTAACTCACTCTTTGCATCAGTCTTCACGCAAAAAGAAACTATAGCTCAACTCACCCAAAACATAATTGTAAAAGACAGACCAGAAATAAAAGTTAAAATAAGCAAAAAAATAGTAAGAGAACACCGTCTGTTCATCAGATCAGAACACTGTCTGATCTGATGAACACAAATCACCAGGGCTTGATGGATTACATCCCAGAGGAGCTGGCAGAGGTCATCTCAGAACCACTGCACTATATCTTTCAAAAATCCTGGAGTACTGAGGAACTACCAGAGGACTGGAAAAGAGCTGATGTGGTTCCCATCTTCAAAAAAGGAAAAAAAAAAAACAGATCCAGGAAACTATAGATCAATCAGCCTGACATCAATACCCAGGAAAATATTGGAAAAGATAATAAAAAAACAGATCTGCCAACATCTAGAAACAAGTAATAACTAGCAGACAGCACAGGTTTGTAAAAACAGATCATGCCAAACCAATCTTATTTCATTCTTCAACATAGTGACTAAATTAGTAGACCAGCAAATACTGTGGACATAATATATTTAGATTTCAGCAAGGCATTTGACAAAGTAGTCCACAATGTACTTCTTGGTAAGCTAGAAAAAGGTGGAATAGATAGCACCACCACTAGATGGACTTGCAACTGGCTGACAAACCGTCCTTAATGGGTCTAAGTCTATATGGAGGGAAGTAAGCAGTGGGGTGCTTACAAGGTTCCATCTTAGGCCCAGTGCTCTTCAATATCTTCATTAATAACTTAGATGAGGGAATAGAAGGGGAACTTACCAAATTTGCAGATGATACTAAGCTGGCAGGAATAGCTAACACCTAAGAAGATAGGCTCAAGATCCAGATGGATCTTGACAGACTAGAACACTGGGCCATATCTAACAAAATGAAATTCAATGTAGAGAAAAGTAAAGTCCGTTCAAGACTTTCAAGAAGAGATTGGACTGCATTTGTCAGAAATGGTGTAGGGTCTCCCGCTTGGATGGCGGGGGGGGGTTGGACTAGATGACCTATAAGGTCCCTTCCAACTCTGATTATCTGTTATCTGAGTTTCACTGCTAAAACCAGTCTGAACCCAGTTTAAATGGATTTGGAAAATCTGTTTCTTTCAAGAATGATTTGATCTGATAATCTACAGCCCACTAATGCCCCTTACTTAGAAACATGATATTGGTAACCAGCCTAAAACTATTTAGACTTTCTTGTTCCAATCACCCCGCCCCCCAAATATAGCTTCAATATTGCTCTCTGTAATTAGGCTGGGACCGTTCTTTGAAATTAGGGATTTATTATAATCTTCTGGATCCAGTTGAACACTATGATGATCTCAAATCTTACACATGTTCTATCCAGTTACAAAGATTTGAAGAATTTCTAAAGCAGAAAAGGCCACCAGAACAAAGCGACAGAAAAAAAAGATAATAAAGAAAAAGACTCTGACAACAAGAGTTTATACAATAAACTTCCTTTCTTATTAAGTAGAATAAACTATGAGAGGTAAAGGGCAACCAAATATATGTTTGCTAAAATTTGTCTTGCATCATAAAACCTTTAAAAACTGAAACAACATACCCCATCTCTGACATTTTAACAGATTGAGCTTCCAAAATTGTAAAATACAAACTGTGATAAGTTTCATTTATTTTACTTTCAAAGTGTCTGGCCAATATGTGATAATGAGCTACTAAGTCACAATGAGCTTTATGATGCTCAGCTTGACCAAATACTCAAAGGCCCCTAAATACTTGGGAAAGCACTGCTGGGCAGTATTGAGAGGATGAAGTGATAGAGAGAAAAAGGGGTCTTCATGGGGCAGGGGAATGGCAGCCAGCCAGAAATGTTTAGATTACTGATGAATGACATTGGATTGAGGTAAGTCACTTAAAATACTATGGGACAAGTTCAGTGTGACCCTGATTTCATTTCTGAGTTTTTATAGTTGTATTAAAATTAATCAAGTTTCCATTAGAACTTGTACAACAAAATCAAAACCAAATTTCTAATGATAGCTTCAATACTGCACATACCAATTACCAATATTTCTGATAAAAGGTTTTCTGAAAGATGAACATGGATGCAAGTAACAAAATAAATCCTTTAGTTGCTCTGATAGTACTCAATTTTTAGTGAAACATTTGTGTGTTTCACAGGGCTCAATGCATTGAGCTTCCTGGGAGGTGACTTGGGGAAGCAAAATTATTACCTATTTTGGAAAATGATATATGGAATTAATTTACAAAGTGTTAGGGACAAATTTCTAAGCTATTTTCTTCTTGGTCTGGAGCAGTTTACATGAAACATCCAAACACATGACATTTCCCCCAAGCAATTGGTGGAAATGTTATCCTTTCTCTCACAATATTTTAGGGGGAAGCAAACCCTAACCTTTGAATTTGAACTGCTCAGTAAGATAAAAAATATCAATCAAATCCAGGTCTTTGGAAACTATGTCTTGCAAGTTGGTGGGCAGAAGATAGTCTTTGAAGATACTTAAACCTACTAAATCCAAGTTTGTGCCATTTAATCAGGACAAAAGGAAGGAAGGCTAAAAGAGGCCTTTCTGCTCAAAATGTTAAGGGAAACTTTTTTCTAATGGGGCATGAGACCTATCTTATAAAATCAGAGTAGGTGTGCCGTTAAAGTACACAATTTTAACTGATACATTAATTAGGCTTTCAAAGTAATAATGTGTGCTATTAATGTACTTTTTTGTCTAGGAAGTACACAGTCAAAATTCTCATATTTTGGAGCACATATACAACATTTCAGATTTTAAAGTTAGTTTAAACTTTAAAGAACTACAATGAGTAGAGGAACAAACTTGGTGGCTTGTATGGTCCTAAAACCAAAACATAAAGCTCAGTTTTCTAAAATAAAAATAATAAAACAAGCACCCATCACAGTATGTGTTTATTGTCAGGTAAAAAAATATTCTTAAAAAGATGTTAAACAACTAGCAATAACAATGGAGTCCTTCTACATCTTTTGTTGCTTCTTTTTGAATGGTTATCTTCAGGGCCCCAGACTTTAATTCCCAAGTCCAGCCTAAATTGCATTTTTGAACAGAAAAATAAATGTCTTGCTTTCAAGCAACCAATAAGGTAAACTAACCTTAATTGGCAATTACTGCCCAATTCTACTATATTTTATTGTAATTGTCTCATATTACATAAAAATGGATAGCCAATGTTAAATTTAGACAAAGATATACTTTTTTCAGGCAGAGATTAAAAATATTTCAGTTATAATGAATTTTTGCAAATAAGTATTTAAAACATTAAGCTTTATGTATTAATGGTACATTATAGCCGGATTAAGTAATATGTTTATTAAAAGCAGGAAAAAACAGATTGATTGTGCAGTTAAGCAAATAAATGCAACAATAACAAAAAGAAATTATTTTAGATGTACCATGTGTAAATTATTCTTTCTCAAAATTATTTTATATGCAAAGGCAGACTTCAGAACATTTATCTCTATGCCTCTTTCTACCACTTTATGTTTTCAGTCAGCTAAAAATCAGCCACCTGCTCTTTCATTTCTTCAAAGTAGGTCAGCAGTGAGCCAATCAATCTTTCATCTTCATTACTATGAAATCTAAAAGCCAACAGCAAATGAACCATGTGAAGAAAGATGCAATGATAGCTGTGGTATTTCTCCTTCCTATGTCTTAGTCTTTTACATCTGGATGCACAGGACAAGAGGATAATGTTCAGTTTTCAGTGAGAAATAATGACAGGCATCCTATTAATTAGTTTCTAGTCTGAGATGTTACATAGTGGGCAACCCATAAAACCCTAATAAACCCTCATTTATTAACAATTTATGAATATAAGTAGCTCCTATTCATTCTTTCATTTAAACCAGAAACTTAAAAAATAAACGAAGTTTGCTCATTCCTACTTTTAAATCTTTCATTATCTATAAATTTTCCTTGACAGGGCAGCTTTTCCAGGTGGGTGGGAAGGGATAAAGCCTTCCTCAGTAGTTTAAGTCCAAATGATTTCCCTACAGTATTACAGTATTCCCTACAGTATTCATGTAAAATTATTCTTCTACATTGTGCACAACTTTCCTAAACAGTGCAAGGATAATGTTGTTTTCTTTCCCTTCAAATTCTCTTCACCATTTTCTCCAACTTGTTGTTGGTACTTTTAGTGACAATTATGGGGTATCATGAGAATACAAACAATCACTCCTGCTTTTGTTTCCGTGGTTCTCCCATTTTGAAAAAGGGCATTGTCTGGTTGACACATCTTAGACACCTTTAGAATGAGTAGCAAGCAGCAAAAAGCTATGCAGAATAAAATATTGGTGTCAAGTCAAGCTGAACTGTTGCCACTTTGATGCTGCTAGCAAGGATCCAAAGATTCTTTATTTGTATAAAACATTTTCTATTGGGAATGGAAAGCAGATCATGGGGAAAAGCTTGGTCTATTCAAAAGGAAAATTTGAACGAAGTTTTCCAAGCAAATATGGCATACATGAATGATTTAAATCTCTTTGAAGCTGAGCAATAGGATGCCTGAGTTTGCCTATATATATATGCATGGATGCATCCCTTTCCTCAAACAACATATGCACAAAATCATTCTCTAAACAGGTAGAAAAAACATAGACTTCTCTTTTTAAGAACCTACAAAAGCATAGAAAAGCTGTGGACTGGTAAATCCCTTGAAGCAGTTGTGAATTAGTTACATTGCTACTGCTATTTATAGAATATAAAAAATAATAATTTACTTTCTAAAACTGATATAAAGATGCTTTAGAGAATGTTTGATGTGTATTGTTGTTAACTTGGAGTTATTAAAATATATTAGAATATAAATAATTAGGCCTCGTTGAAGGATAATTTCTCTCAAATAATTTAGGAGAAGAGTACTACCTACAAGGAGATTGTCTACAATAGAGTGGGGACTTCTCTGAACTCCAACTCTTAACAAATTTCCTCATTTGTGGTCCTATTTGCCCTTAGCAGGGACCATGACCAGTCCTGTACTTAGCTATCAGAAATTTAAAGTATTCAATTTCTAATACTGAAATCTATCAATTGAGATTTTTATGGTTTTAATTCAGGATTAACTTACACCCCTTTACAATAACATATGAAAGAGGTTATTTGGGGATTGTACAAGTCATGGTACAGATGAAGTGCTGCAAATCTGATTTTTTTTTCTGGAGGACCAGCTGAGAATATTTTGTGGCAAAAATTAAGATTCTTGTGAAGTAATAGCTGTTACTTTTCAAGACTGACCATTAAAGTGTGTTTAATGAAATCAAAGGCAGCTCTGTTGATTCTGTTTTGGTCCGTCTTCTTCTGTAGTTTAAGATTAAGAACAATGCACTACAATTCCTTTATAACCCCCTATTTGAAATGAAAACAATCCCTTATTTATTTCAGTAGATTTTTATACTGTCATGTTCTATTCTGTAATGGGAGAAAAAAATACGGTCTCTCCAGAATCCTTTCCAGACATTTTATCTCTTACTTAGCTCACTGATCTAGGGTGGGGGGAAATAGTTTATGAACAGGATAGCACCAACAGCTCAGAGTACAGTGGCATGTATGATATCTGTCCACAAAGAGCAAAACTGATGCATTCAGGATTATCTCCTAGACAACTGGAGGACCTATTCCTAGTCTCCTAGTTTATAGGCCTATGATGCCCCATGGTATAGTACTGATGGGGTAGCACTGGGTAACCTCTTTGTTGGTCTTCTTCTTGTCTCCATGAGGAAAATCAGAGACAATATATGGGTTACTATAAACCCGTTTCTATGACCAGCACTGAGGTTAAATTTTAGAAGGTGATGCTTATGAAGCGTTCAGAACTTGTAGATATTTTTATGGAGTCAAAGAAGATACTAAAGTATCTGGAATAGATAACATTTTGTTGCTATAATCTAAGCCTTCCCAGGGAATAAAACTTAAACTGGGAGTTGGATTTTTGATTTAGAAATGTGTTATTACTTTCTTGCTAGAATATCCTCACATATCTTGTTCCATGTGGTTAATGGTTTGCAGAGCACATGTCATCTTTATTTCTTTTCTGCTCTTTCTGTTATACATGCAACATGAAATGTGAGGATATATATACATGTATTGATCTGGTTCATATTCTATCTTTTCCTCAGAAGCTGAAAATGGCTTACAAAAATAACATCTTTGATTTTAATTCCAAAACAATCACTCTGAAATATCCTGTGGTTGAATGGACTTGAACCTAGATTGCTCCAGTCCTAATCCAATTCCTATCTCTACACCAGTTTGGTTTCCATGGTTCCTTTTTGCATCGTGTCATGAAATTCTCTTTCTAAAAATTAAACTCTGTGTCCCAATTCCCTTGAAAGTTTACCGTACAATGAAGAAATCTTTCTCACTAGCAACAAATAAACAAACAAAGCACTAAAACCTCCCTCAAGTATTCAGTGTTTTTCTTCTTACCTTCCACCTCTGCATAAAATACAGAACAATTCCCAAGGTCTCTTTCCCTTTGTCTACACCCCTGAACTCAAGAGTAAAATAAAAGCCATATTGTTTCTCTCTCCTCATCAGAGTGTAGCAGCATAGAGCATAGAAGTTTTCCAAACATAACAAAGCTGCTTTTCCTATAGGAATTAAACGTAAAAGCAGAAAGCCAGCACGCAGTGTAGCTAAGTCATCCCCATGTACTCAGAAGAAGCGCCTGAGGTAGTGAATTTTGTTGCCCTTGAGTCCTGTATTAGTATGCATTTTCCATAACAGCCAAGGGCCAGGCTTGCCAGTTTTTCACTCCCTCCTCTGTTGTTCCTCTTGTGTTATGACTTTGGGGAGTAGAGATTAGTTCTGACACGCCTCCTGTCAGGATTATACTCCATGTGCCATATGATAGATGGTAACAAGTATGGCCAATATTCTAAATATAGTATCTTAGTGAAGGTAATGTCATGGCTCAGAATTCAGAGTAGGTATTACTCTGAATAAGCTGTTGCAATGAATTTGTGGAATGTCAGCTTCAGGAAAAACAAAGCTAGGAATCACATGAAAAAGATCAAATACATGCACCACCTGAGCAGCTAAAAGAATGATGGGGATGACTTCCAGCCTCCATACCAGATGAACAGAGAATAGAGCAGAACAATGAAGATTTATTAAGTTACTTGCAAAAAAGGTATAAACCTGATTACTGATAGCTGGTTACAGCCATATTTAAGAAACAGCCCTGAATCAGGCTCTTATTGCTAGAAACAACATCTAACCTCTGGTTTTTGTGTGATGTTCCTGTTCGTGAAATAAACCTTGAACCTCTGACCAATGGACTGGAGACAACCCTGACCTTTCTCTAGAACCCTGAATAGGAGTTTGATGATTCTTCTGCATTCCAAACCAAACTTTGCTGGCTAGTCTTTGTTTATATTCCTTTGTTTAATTGTTAATTCTTCAGTTCTTGAAGTAAAACTGAGAAACTGTATGGGGCTGAAATCTATCCAAGTAATACCTATCCAAGCTACTTGCAACTATGAGAATAGGTAGTCGACATACTTGCAAAATAGCTATTGCTAATATTTACCAGAAGGAGAATTGTTCCCATCTGCCTCTCTTACAGACAGAATCACTCAATAGTGAGATGGGCAGATCTTTAAGCACTTCTCTAATAAAGTATGATAATAGAGGATGCGTAATATGTCTATTTATTAAAAATCTTTTTAAAGCCAGATGTCAAGACCAAGCAACCAGAACCACTTGTGAATAGTCTTAAGCAGAAGCTTTAGTTTTAGTCACCTGTTACCAGAATTTCATCTGATTAACTGCATTCCCTTGGGAATGGTAAGAGAAGGCTTCAGGGATTATGGGGGAGATCAGGCCTGTGCTGCTTTCTGCAATGGAAGGTCTCTAAGATTACCCCCTCTTAACATCTCCCTCCAGTCTAGTTGGAAACTCTACCACATCTGGGTGAAGGAGCTTGATAGCAATAACAATAGCACTCAGACTTATATATACAGTTTCATAGTGCTTTACAGCATTCTCTGAGTGTTTTACAAAGTCAGCATATTGCCCCCAACAATCTGGGCCCTCATTTTAATAACTTTGGAAGGACGGAAGGCTGAGTCAACCTTGAGCCAGTCAGGATCAAATTCCTGGCAGTGGGCAGAATTAGCCTGCAATATTTCATTCTAACCACAGGGCCACCATGCCTCCTGATGATGAACATCAAGGGCATACTAGGAAGCTGTGGGCCAGGAAACTGAGAAAGCAGTTTGAGTCCAGAACTACATTGATGAACAAAAATGATTACGATAAGGCAGCTTTTCTCTCAAACCAAGTGAGAAATGTTTTTCAGAAAGGACATATTAACTTGAACAGGATACCAGAAATACAAGCTTTTTGATGTTTAAATAAATTAATAAACTCCCAGTGATGAAACAAACTACGACTTTTATATATACTGTACCTTAAAAAGATGGTTTCTACTAGAAAGACTATGATCTACCATGCCGAAATCCCAAAATAAATAGTACAGTTAATAAGTATTTTAAAAAACTTGTTCTGAACAGGGGTAATAGAAGAATAAAACCAAATCCTGACAGCTAATCAAAAGAGATTTCTTATATTTGGAGATTAATATCTGCTTATATCTGTACTAAGTCTTACTTGGAATATCATGTTTCACTAAGAAGATGGGAGAAATATTTTCAACACTTATGGGGATGACTCCTGTCCCATGATATATTTGAAGAGATTCTGCAAACTTCCCACTTCGGCCTCCAATTAATTGATGAAAACCTGGGAAAGCAGCAGGGACTGGGGTAATCTGAAATAATGGCTATGTTACTCGCATAGAATCATAGGGCTAGAATGTACCTGGAGGTCTTCTAGTCCACCCCCCCCCCTTCCACGGCAGGAGTCATTGTACCATCTTGGACAAATCGTTAACCAACCTTTTCTTGAAAACATACTCAGCAGCATAACTACATATTCTAGAGATTAGGGTAAAGTAATAGTTATTCTAATATTTAAGAAGGGAAGAAAACACAGTATATTTGATGTGCAATATTACTAATAAAATCTATAATACCTAAAATCTATAATACCTAAAGTGAAATTTGATAGGCTAATCAAGAGTCTGTCAAAAAAAGAGTCAAAAAGTATTCTATAAGTACCGTAAAATAGAACTGGGAGTTGGGCTATGTTATCTGGTAAAGAAATATACATATGCATTATGCTACTTCATTGATTTTAAGTAGGCATTTCAGTATGTTTCAAAAGTAAAATTATAAGAGACTCGTCTCAAAGCTATATCTATTAACTCTTATTTATAAAATGCACGAAACTATTACTTCTAAAATCTTGGCCAACTTTCTAAGTTTACACCCACCCAAAGAAGAGAAAATAAATATACTCTCATATACAGTGTAACCAAATTTAACCAATTTAACCAGTAAACTTTTTATGAATCAAAGACCAGCATAAATTTAACTAAAGCAGATTTCTGTTTCCTGAAATAGCAAACAGATATATTACAGTGCTGCAATATTCAGATGATATAATTTTATTGCAAATGACCAATCGGGCTGAAGTCAGCTCTTTAGGTTTTATATCTTTATGTAACCTTTATAGTTGAGTTATATAAGGACTAAATACAATGAATTTTTAAAAAAGACCCAGAACTGGGCTTTGCACTGTTATTGGGCATTATAGGTAGAATAGTTTCAATTACCTAGGAATGATTTTTCATTTCTCTACATATTGTGGAACCTACTTTTTATGTACTGCCCACAGAGGAGTACTGAAGCAAGCATCTTGTTCAGTATTTATATAAGAGAGGCTTAATATATCTCAACTGTATTTAAATCACTCACAGCTGCACCTTTGGCACAATTCCTTATGGCATAAAATTAGGTGTGGGGAACAAAGCAGACCATAACAAGGAGCAAAGAGCACCCCAAATGCAGCACATCAATTAGAAATAAAGCAGGATTGAGAACTATGGAGTACTATGGAGTATTTAAGGATAATTCATTATTGGCTTAATTTGAGCTTCTCCTGACTTGGTCTAGCCCTGTTAATTTGAGAATAGGATATAATGAAATCAAAACAATACTAAGAGAAAGAATAACTGATATTTGACAAGCAGATCATATAGTAATTACTTTAACTGTAGTAATTGGAAATAAGATAATTGGAAGAAAACCCCAGGTAGCAAAATATCTGGAAGATCTTTACACAGAAAAATATTCTAGCACATTTACCTGGCAATATTTATTAGCCTTCCCTCTGCAATTCAAGAAAGCAGGTGCAATATTAAAAAATACCATACGGTATTATAAACTATTTTGACTTTGTGGAGAATGCATAATGAAAACGTAGTTCATGATTCTATATTGCTGTTTTATAGGATATCTGCCTACAATTTGCAATTTTTTTTTGTTCCTCAGGTCATTTTTATATTAGCAATTTTACTTGGGGCCAAGTATTGCAAAATTAAGTGACAAGTTGTAAAATCTTGTCTGGCTGCTTGGTGGTCCTTGTGTTCTTCTTTAGGAAAGAATATGGTATAGTTAAATAGAATAATTATTTATGTAATTTCTAAGGGATTTGATTAGAATTCTATATTCTTAGTGTTGATGAAATACATGAACTTGAGATTTGGTTAGTGATCTTCATAAAATAGAGTGTTATTAAATGTTAGTCCTCAAGGCAATCTTTATTGACCCAGGTAAATGACTGAGGAAATGTGTTCGTCCAACCTTCTTAGAACCGTTTGTGTTTAGTGAGATTATTTATGCCTATTTCAAATCTGTTTCCATGGAAACAGAAACAAAACTGGCCACCAGCTGAGTCAGCTTCTACTGCTGGTTTCCAGTTATCACAATGTTGTTTGTTTCCCTAGAAACTGATTCAAAAGTGATAAAAAAATAAGTGGCAGTGGTTATTTTTATAGGAATGCAGAAAATGTCTCCTAACTAGATTGAAGCCAGCTGTATTTAAGCAATTGAAGGTTTTACATGGGCCTTTAACAGAAGCAAGGTCAGCCTTCAATTTTCACTCCTTGTGAAACAGTTACCAGAAGCTGGCCAATGGGAGCAATGGAAATAAGCAACTCCCACTTCATGTTTCTAAGTATTTAGAATGGCTAATTTGCAAAACAGAGTTATTAAATAAACAGATTTAATTTTTTTTTGTAAAAATTAGGTGTACTGTTTTAATAACTGGTAGAAATGGAGTAATGTAATAATTTTTAAAAAAAGTTCTGGCTTAAATATATTAAACACCTTCATCACTAAGCAATCTATCTGATTCTATATTTTATAATGCACTTTTCTATGAAATTCTTTCTAATGTAAAACTGATTGAATTGCCTGGAGGACAGATTTTAAATCACATACACAAGTTTGAAATATTTATGAATGGTTATTTGAATTTCAATAGTTACTGAAATGCATACATACTTTCATAAGTAAATAAATGGATTACAGGACAAAATATGCCAATATGTCTTCAACCCAATCTCTATGAAAGAAAAATTGTCAAGAATTTGCATTTTAAATTTTGTATAATGTAATTCCAAATGCTTGGAGGAACTTTACAGGGTGAGCATTGAGGAAAAAGCCTGACCATCATATACAGGCTATTCCATGATTTCAACACATGCCCAATCAAGGTTCCATATAATGAAAGAAGCTACCTATGACAATCTCCCATTGTCAGTGTCACAATTTAAGCAGAATCTTGGATATAATAGATTATTAAGTCAGCTGTGGCTCTATGCAGTTATAAATTGTAGAGACAGAAAATTTGCACTTTTGCACATACTTTAAAAAGGAAACAAGATGCAGCAGAGAAAATGTGATTTTAACATTTTATTTAAACAATTAAATAATGACTTTATTTAAATGAATTAAGCCTTAAAAGGACAAGCTTTAATTTAATTAATTTTGAAGATTTGGGGTTGGAATCAGATTGTCTGAATTAAGCATCTAAAATGTTACATAGATACTTCTTTCTTCTATATATAATACTGTCCATTACCAATATATACATAGCAATTATTTTTTCTGCACTTTTTTCCCTTGAATATAATATAACTCAAACTATCGTAGAATAAAAATACAGATAACATTTATATGAAATGAAATCAAAAGCAGCATAGCAAAATGATTACTCAGAAAGCAATTAAAAGCAACAGCTGTTAAAATAGGCATCACAGAAAATGCTAAAAAATATACTGAAATGCAATTTTTGAAAACATTTTGGCAAAAAAAAATTAAATGAGTTGTCTCCTAACTTGTACTTGTGTTTTAATTCTTTGAATAATTTAAATTAGAAGAATTTAAAAACTGATATTTTTCTGTCTTTTGGCTCCACAATAGAGTCCCAGCTAAAGATTAACCAAGCAACATAAATTTATAATATTAAAACAACAAGCAAAAGTAGGACATAGTGTCAATTAATAAAGATAACACCTCAACAGATATTAAATTATATTAAATTTACTGAAAAGCATATCACAACAAAAGAGCAAGTTAGTTCAATTTATTATGAAAAAATGTTCCACAATCAAAACTAGTAAAAATGCAGGACACAAAGTTTTTATATGAATGGAGTCATTTGGTGTTCACACATCAACCATAAACAAGATGCTTAATATGGAGGAGACTATTTCTCAGTAGACCATATGCTTTCCATTCAGAAAAACTCAGGTTATAATTCAAGCACATCTTGTTTAAAAGGTATTCTCAACAAGACTGAAAAACATATGTTCCTAGAATCTTGGTGAGATTGTGCAAGTCTGGGTAAATTATACTAGCCTAAGATAAAGACATGTTTTAAGTTTATTATCTTTGCTAGTAGTTCATAAGGTGTTTGGACTTGCAAAGTTCAAATAGTTGCATTTAGAGATACATTTATTAATCATATAAAAAGGTAAAAATAATAACTTCTGATGTAGTAGTTAAGGAGACCATGAATTCTAGTCCCCACTTTAGGCACAAAGCTAAGTGGGTGATATTGGGTCAGTTATTCACTCTCCAGCCCAAGGGAGAAACAATGACAAATCACTTCTCAAAACCTTTTCACAAAAATTGCAGGAACTATTCCAGGAAGTTGCCGGGAGTCAAAACTGACTCAAAAACACAAAATCAATCAACCAACCACAGTGGAGCAAAACAATTGCTAACTAAATGATTATTATATTTGTTCCACATGAAGAAGCAAATTTGGCCTCCAGCTGGAATAACCAATATAAATAGAAAAAAAGAGGGGTATTCCTAAAACAATAATCTGTAATACATAATGAGATCTTATATGTACATTAATAGATATATCCTGGAAATATTAAATTAACGGTACCATCTTCTGAGGAGTCCTTGGTGCTCTCTGAGCTTGGTTGTTTTCTTGGAGACATTTCATTACTCAGACCAGATAACATTGTCATTGCTAATCTGGCACTAATGATGTTACCTAGTTTAGGTAATGAAACATCTGCAAGAAAACAACCAAACTCAGAGAGCACCAAGGACTCCTCATTTTAAGCCTGAGCTACAAATATTCTCTTTTATTGGTACTATCTTCTAAAACATATCTTCTATATTTAGCAAATGTTTTGTGTTTTATTTAGAACCTACACATGCATCAATTACAGTAAAACCTGCCCACACAGTCATATTAATTAGTTGGCTGATGCTTCAAAAGTGTATGTTGTAACACTGGAAGGATTCAAAGAGATACAGTAAGAAATGAAATTTGTGAAAGTTATGCAACATATCATAAGTAATTATTTCAGTGATTCTTCCTGACCTGAAAATCTGTGTGGTTAAAATAAAAGAGATGTAGGGATAAATTGGAACACCAACCTTTCAACATTAATCACAACAACTGACTCTCCAATGTTTTTAGTCTGTTCCCTTCTACAACTTAAGTTAACGTACAAGTTATATAAAAAAATGCTGACATACAGTATTGTAGTCCAATTGGCTATTATATATATAAATATTTATTTATTTTGTCAATTACTTACAAGATAATAGGTATAAATAAAAACATAGTTATGAATACATGGATACATATAAGAAAAATAAAAAAAGAAACAATAGGACAGGGACAGTAGGCACATTGGTGCGCTTATATATTATATTATTATATTATTTATTTTATAATATAAAATAAAATATAAAATATAATGTAGTGTAATATAATGTAATAGTTTGGTGCTTAGAGTTTAAAAAGAAGGAAATAGATTTTATATATATGTGGATCTTTGGTTCTTCGGGTTTTCTCCCACGTAGAATTGGAAGTATCTAGGCGACGTTTCGATGAAGTCTCATTCATCATCTTCAGGCTTGTGTCTTCGGCCTTGTGCTTCTTGGAGTAATGTGAGCTTGCAGCTGCTTCTTTTTAACTGCTAGTGGGGGTGTGACTTGATTGGGTGGGGGCTTGGCTGTGTTCTGATTGGGTGGGGGTGTGTTCTCATTGGTTGGGGGTTTGGCTGTGTTCTGATTGGTTGGGGGGTTGGCTGTGTTCTGATTGGCTGGGGGTGTGTTCTGTTCCAGTGGGGGTCACACCCCCACTAGCAGTTAAAAAGAAGAAGCAGCTGCAAGCTCACATTACTCCGAGAAGCACAAGGCCAAAGACATAAGCCTGAAGATGATGAATGAGACTTCATCGAAACACCGCCTAGATACTTCCAATTCTACGCGGGAGAAAACCCGAAAAACCAAAGATCCACATACAAATACCCGCGAAAACCTCAGAAAACATATATATATATATATACACATACAGAGAGAGAGAGAGGGAAAATCTCAAGCAAAAAATTTATCTAGAACTACTTAAAAGTGTAGGAGAACAGTCAAATTTTCAAGAATACTCAGAACTTCATCAGAGTGCAGGTATAGCTAAAATGTGTATGGTTTTGTATTTTGTATGGTTGGAAAAAAATATACCATTCAAGACATAAAATCCTGGTATTTCAATCAGCCCTTTTCTGACAAAACAGAAAAATGAAAATTTCCGGTTGGAAAGATTTTTTTTTTTAAAGAGTAATTTTTTACTTGTTCATTGTAATGCAATTTTCTTATTTTTTATTGTTCTTTTAATAACATCCGCTCTGGCAAAGTGAAATGAATGATGGCTAATTTGGCAGTGGCATTTTTTCAAGGCAAGTAAAAATATAGCTTGATTTAATTTTGGGGTTCTGCTACAATTTAAGGTTGCTGCAGGTGCCATTGGTTGCCCCCGCATAGCACTTCTGAGCATACCAAACATGCACTGCATATTTTTATACAAAAACTGCATTACAGATTAACATATAAGTATTTACATAAGCAATCTTCATACTCCAAAAGAAATTTATCACTTGAATCAGAAATGCTGCACAGTCCAGATGTTCTTCCATGTAGGCATTGACAAAATCTAGAGCTGTTTAATTTTAAAAGGTTGTTGAATTTTCAGGCCGTGCTCTTAGGATTAGCTTGCTAACTCATCAAGGTATTTCTAGTATCAAGGAAGGATTAAAGAAAACCAAGGTATGCTAACAGCATATGCTCTAATTTGCAAAAAACAAAAAAAAGACATCTTGTGTGTGCAGAAGATAGTTGTAGGAATACAAACAGATATACAAATATGCATACTGTCAAAGCAAAGCAAACTGAACAGAGAAACACTGGAAGCAGGAGGATAAAACAGCAGCTGTGAAGTAGGTAATAAGTGCAGAAAAAAATGAAAGAAGAGAGTTATTCTGATACTTTAAATACTCTTTGAATTGGCAGATATTAATAGCACCATGAATGGGTCTAAAAGCCAAATTGTTTCATACTTTCTACAGCAGGAATCAGATATTTTCTGTTCCTATATTTGATAAAACAATCTTACATAATTTGATATGTTCCAGATGTGTTGGATTACAGTACCCATCACTTCAGTGAACATGGACAATGGGTTTCTTGGTTTAGTATGAGGAAAATTAGAATTCAAAAAATATGGAGGGTATTAGGCTGTGAAGACTGCAACTGAACCTAATTTGCTTAATTAGTGCCACTCCTAAATTTAATTGTAAAATATAATTAAATGCATAGGTTCTATTATTTAGATTTTTAAATCATAGAACCTATGCATTTAATTATATTTTACAATATAATTGTTTGTTTCTTCTTTTCCCCTTCATTATATTGTTTCTTAAAAAAACATTTTGTAGAACTTGAAAGCTTACTTACTATATGATCTTCTAATATTGTCCAAAATATAGTTTGAGGAATTTTTTAATGGCCAATAGAGCTCTTTCATTTTGTTAAAAGTATCATCAATTCAATAATAAATGATATAAATCCCAATAATTTAATGTTACTTATGGTCATTCAAGATTAAATTGTTCATATGAACAGTCAGTAATGTCAAAAACCCTTTCTTTGGATTATTTTTATTAAACTCTTACAACTTCATCCTCCCTTTTTTACTTATGACAACTTTTGGTTGCATCCTTCAATAACTACATCCAATATGAATTACATCAATATATGCTAAATCTAGAGAAGACAACTGGAAATCCAATGGGAGAATATACTCACTAACTGTAATATGAGATTGTTGGCATCTCCTCATATCTAGTTCTGTCACAAATAAAAATTTCCCAACATACTCTGGACAGATAAGAATGCTAAATCTCCTTGCATAACAGATTACCAGTTTCCTGCTTCTTTAACAGTTTTAAGCTACTTACATACTGCCTTTCTGACATAAATTCTCTAGAGGTCCCCTAACAAATCAGGACAAATGTTTAGAATCAATATAATATCAAAGATAAAATTATTTTAAAACTTCCCATAACTTCTAAAATACTTGTATCAAATGAATGCCACATATCATGCTGAATTGGAGAACACATTACAGAAATACAATCTTTATACAAAGATGGCCCTGTCTTATCCCTGATATCCATAATATACTTGGAACAAGATTCATGAAATTACCTTTAAGGACTATGAGATTAATATGAAAGAAGTCAGTCCTTCAGTTGACTGGTCTTAAACTGTTTCTAGTTTCTTTCTATTAGTTCTTTTTTCTACAATTCCCTTCTCAATCAGTTTTGGAAGGTGAGATTGGAATAAATACTAAACTTTTGAAAGGTTAGTATTTTATTTAATAAAGACAAAAACAGTGATACATTTTTCTCATTGCAGCCACTGTCCCTCTTCTCTATCTCCCAACTCTATGAAGTATATAAAAAACCTTGGTAGGTAAATGCTATACAAAATATTTTATCAGGTTCATGATATGTGTAGCATTGTAGGTTTTTTTAACAGAAGTGCTGATCTTGTCTCTGATATTTTATTTGTGCACTAATTCATCTCACAGTTGTACAGTGAAAGAGATTAAATCAGAGACTAATTGCTTTTGGACATTAAAAAGAAGCCTCATCTCCCTTTAGTGAATGGAGGAGATTAGTAAATCACAACCCAGTTAAATCAGTATAAGCATCTGGTGACCACTGAACACCAACTGGAGTGATAGAAGAGAGTACAGCTTTGATTTTCACGCACACATAATTGCATTTCCCTATCTAGTGAGCAAACAGAAGTATAGTATATTTCAATATTAACATTTCCTAAATTTTGTAGTGCAGTTCAATCTACAAAAAGCTATACAAGAAAGAAAAATATAAGCCAGTTGGGAAATTTGGCTTTGATGGCAGCATATAAAAAATAAAATTAAAATGTCTATTTCTGTATTATAGTATGGTATATTTAAATAACTGCTATATAAAAGTATATTGAGTGTAGCAATAGCACACTGCATGTAGCTCCTAGTTGGTTGGATGTGATGGTTTGCTGGGTGCTTTAAATCAGCTTGCAGGAAAAGAAAAGAAAAGCACGCTTGCTATAAAACTGGGCTTTGATTATGCTTATAGAATCTGACTAAAAAAGTGCTAGAACAGACAAGTATTATCTTTATCACTAGCTGGGAATACTGGTATATGGTGTAGGTATGACTAAAGCTGATAACATAGTCTACTTTTTAAAAAAAATTACTAAAAGCATTAATTTGACAAATATAGAACCATATTTTGATTATGATGTTATAAGATTGTAACCTGGAATGTAAGATTAATGTATGATAAAACACATGAATTAATGAGCAGGGAGGGAGGGAGAAAGGAAGGGCTAAATCTCAAAATAAGCTGATGTTTCCAACAGCTACCATTAATGAGGTATATTAAAAGAAGTTAGAAGCTACTTAACAGGAAATGATTTTTATATTCTATTCGGCTGTGATCAGGCCATGTTTGGAATATCGTTAAGTTCTGGGCATCACAGTTCAAAAAGGGCAGTACAAATTGGAGCAATTTCAGAGAGCTACAAAATGGTGAAGGTGTAGAAACAAACTATCCCCATGAAGGACTGTCATGAGGTTAGCTCAGTATTGTTGAGTAAAGTTGAGTATTGTTGAGGAGAGTTGAATGTGGTTTAAACTACCAAAAAAAAAAAAAGATTAACGGAAGGTATTATAAATTTTCAAATAGCTATAAAGTATTGTCAATCAAAAGACAAAGCAAATTTATTATCTATTGATCAAGTACATAGCTCCCAAGCTCATGGGTTAAAACAACAAGTAAGGAGGTTCAGGATATGAACTTCCCGATTGTATGAAACTGCATGAAATAGGCCGATACATGATGTGTTGAATTCTCTCCCATTAGAAATCTTCAAACAGAGGTAGGATGGTCTCTCAGTCAGAAACATTCTAGCAAATCCTGAATTGAACAGAGAGCTTGACTAGATGACTTCTAAGATCCCTTTCAATTATATGAGGAGAGAAGGCAGGATGCTTGTGGAATTAACAGAGAGGGGAAAATATAATACCTATAAAATAAGTTGGATAAATGAAGTATAGAAGTAAAATGAAAAATTGTAAAATTCATTGTGATGATCAGATGATATACAGTATATGGATGAATGGATGGGAATGAGATGAGTATAGGTAATTCTCAAGTTATAACCGTAACTGAGCCCACAATTACAACTGTAAATTGTGACAGTCATAAAGCTGGTCACCATGACCAGTCCCGATTTTATAACTTTGTTTTGCACAGCCATTAAGTAAACCATTACTCTCAGTGGGAAGGGTTTTGCTGGAAACCAAAAATATTAATGGACTTCAAATTATGATATATTATATATATTATATTATAAAAAATATTTAGAACTTATTGGACTCCATTATGTTTCCATAGAAAATGAATGTCAGAATGTCACAACGTTTCATTAGAGATACGAATAATGCTTCTTTAAACCATGTTTCGATAATGTCCTGTACATACTAAGTTTTGGGAGAAAGTTGAGCTACCCAGGTACAATTTATTATTATTATTTATTATTTATTGTGTGACAAAAGCTAAAATTCTGATTTATAAAGGTGTAAATAGTAGACAATTGTGAAACTTTGGGAAATGTACTTCAGGTAGTTATTGAGAAATGTGTGAATGCCCTTAATCAAAGAAAAGAACACACCCAGCGCTGTTTCTACTTGGAAACAGCTTGAGATGGAAAAAAATGAATCTTTGACTTTGGATTTTGATAATTAGGTAGGCTTGTTGCTACAAAATGGCTAATATATACTAGCACATAAAAGTAAAAAGTCTGTAATGTTATTATCTTATTCTAGTGTGCTAAAATGATTTGGAATCAGTGCTTTTCTTTCTTTCTTCCCCTTTACCATATATTTTCTCTTCCCTTTTTTCTCCCCTATTTCCCCACTACTTCCATTTTCTTTTGTATTTATATCCTTATAAACTTAATAAAAATTACTTTAAAAAAGAGAAATACATGAATATGAGAAAGGGAGTTTATTGCATATTGACTTGGAGCAGGTCTGTATAATGTGAATAGGAAAACATTTTATGCGAATATATTGAAAGTTGGCTGCTGATAAAAGTAAACCATACATAAAAATAAATGTAACTCTTAACAAAATGTTCAGCACTAAACATGAGTAAGTCAGTTTGGTTTAGTAATAAATTGTACCTGGGTAGCTCAACTTTTCCAAGATATTGTATCTGCCAGAAGCTCACTATATGATGCTTTACATTCATATTACTTTTCAGTTGTGCTATCTTCCTTCCATTTCCCATAGGTAAATCACAATGTTTTATTTTGTTTATGTGTTTATTTTAAAGAAAACTTTCAAAGATCATGTGTCAAACAAGAGTAAGGAAATGTTTCTGAAAAAATCCCAACCAATCCAAACATTTAATATAATATTATATAATAAATTATCTATGGGCTCTGACTTTTGATATATTCTGTATTCATTCACAGAGAGAGAGAGAGAGAGAGAGCTAACTCCATTAATATATAGTTTTTAATAACTGATGGGTTGCAATTATGCCAGAGTCGATAATCTCTTGGGAAGCCAATCTATTTCAGGAAAGGCCACCTAATTAATACCTGGAGAGGTGGCCCCCAAGTAGTATAGTACAAAAACACAAGGACTGACCGTCTCACAAAA
The DNA here is from genome assembly GCA_023653725.1 of Bungarus multicinctus. Classification (NCBI taxonomy): domain Eukaryota; kingdom Metazoa; phylum Chordata; class Lepidosauria; order Squamata; family Elapidae; genus Bungarus; species Bungarus multicinctus. The sequence continues at coordinate 10,288,695 of CM042846.1, forward strand.
AATACTTGAAGGTTTCATAATCTATACAGGTTATTCAATACTGTTGGTTCAATGTATTTTTGCTTATAAATCAAATGTACTATAGGAATTGTAATGGGCGGGGTTATTTGGGCCATCAAGTCAATTTTTGTTCAGAGTTCACTGGAGTTGGGTAACTAATTAAGGGTAACCGTCTTGAAAACCTGGCTTTTTGACCAGGCCGGCTTGGGCTAATTTTAGATTTGGATATTTTAATTTTTATATCAAATTTTAGGGTTTAAGGGAGGGGTTTTAATTGTTTTCAGCCAGGGTCTTTAATTTAATCTAGTTTTAACTTTTATATATTTAATGTTTTAATTGGATGGCTGTGCACCTATTAAAGTCCTTCGGGAGAGGAGCGGTATATAAATAAATATTATTATTATTAATAATAATAATAAATTCATATGAATAAAATAAATAAAAAACAAAGACTGCATAAATTGTTCACCTTTTATTAAAGTCAGTCTTAATTCTTGGTCAAGTCTCTGCAGTTTTCTTGGCAATATTTTCAGAACTGGGTTGGTACTGCTTTCTTCCTAGTGCTGAAAGTAACTGGACCAAAGTCACTAAATTGACTTCTGTGCTTATGCACAGTATGAGATACTCAGGTTCCCCTAGCCTTAATCGAGCACTTTAACCAACCGGTCCTCCAGCAAATATAGGTAAATATAATATATACAGAAATTACATTTTAAATTATTTTTTCATATCTTTTATTTCAATACAAAACCCATTTTTGCAAACAAAGAAATTCGCAGGCAAAGAAATTTTTCACTATTAATTTACTCTATTTTAAAGGAAGTTTACTTCCTTCCCTTCAAGAAATTGTTACCACACACAACTGGCAAATCTGACAATAAACAATATACTATGAGTATCTCATCCTTGACTTTTATATTTCCAGGGTGACTCTTTTTAAAATGATACCAAAATTGGACTAGCCATTCTGCATAAATCAACTAATTTGAGCAAAGTAATAGACAGTGATGTTATAATACCTAAAGATCAACAGTAGAAAAGGAAGCTTAGTTTTGATAAAGTGATCTTTGGAACTTCATATTATGCTTTTATTTTATGTGTAGATTGCATTAGTTCCTCATGAATCTGCTAATGGAGTCCGAAAATCTATTATTTATTGCAACACCATCTCTTATAGACTTTTAACAGACAACTCCCTTGTGTTTACAATATTTCTGCATCTAAAACCTCTTAAGCATGGTAGAGATGCTTGATTCCATTATGTGATGTGAGATACACGCACGCACACACATACACACACATACACACTCTATTTGTGATATATGTACCCACTAAATAATACATTCCTAATATTTTGGATATATTTTTGTTTTATTTTGCATGACAATCTTAAACAACTAACTGGAAAACCATTAATATAAAATAGCTGAATGACAGACCTCCATGTTGTATTTTTCCACTGTTCTCCTCAAAGGATCAACAACTTGCCAACAAATCAAGATGCAAAGATCTATCAGTAACATTCCTCCAACGATCACCATTAGTTTTTGGTCCTTAATGATCTATGGAAACAAAATATAGAATATAGGGAGATATCTACATTGAATTCAGAGATACTCTAGAGTCTTTGTTAAGAGTCATAAATCAAACAATGCACAGTTAATGGGACATTTTAATTATGCATGGATAAGATCTTCATTTACTTGACCATAGTAAAATTCATTTTGCAACCTACAATTATTTGATTTTTTTGTTTGTTAGCACAGTCTAAAAACCACAAATATATAAATCAAACAATATGATGACAATAGAAAAGTTGAAATTTAAATACATTCTTCATAAACAGAAAACACCTTACTTTTTTTTCTTGCGCAACTTAAATAATCCAGGAAATTACAGTTAAATTTTAAGTCAGGTTCTTTTTGAAATTTTGCCTACCCTTGTACATAACAGTAACGTAAAATAAAAACATTGACACTGCATTGAAAGAAGACTCCCAATTCTCTCTCCCCCCCCACCTCTTCAGGAACAGAGCAGAGTGATCTCTCAGTTGTATTAGATATTTGATTTAATGTACTGCATATCCCAGCATATCCTGGCTGCTGCCTGGACTAGTTTCCACGGTTCTATTGGCAAGATTTTGGAATTGATTTGCTGCTGCCTTCTTCCCAGGGCTGAGAGAAACAAAGTAACCCAACTGGCTTTGTCCCAAAATGGGACAAAGAGCCTTAATCACTACACCAAACTGGCTCTCCCAAAATACCTTTAATGATGTTAAATTCTTTTAAGATTAAAATCTTATTGCTATCCTAATCAAAAAATTATTCTCTTCAGGGTAATCCATTAAAGGTAGGGCTGAAGGCAAGAGAGTGATGAATAGTCAAAAGTGGATGGACCAAACCTTTTCTCTCTCACTTACTCTGCTCTTCTATTTTTTTCTGCTAACAGTTCCTCACTCTATTTTTTTTCTGCCCAGCAAACAATTAGAAGTGACAGATCTCTCTTGCTAGAAGGCAATTTTTCCCCCCAAAAGGCTGTTAAAATTAGATTGAGGTTACATGAATAAGCTAATGTCTGTAAACTGCTGAAACATGTTTTAAATATTTGTTTTATGCAGTTCATGTTTTCACTATACTTCATTTAATAGAAACCATGGAGTTAACTGTGAATCAGTTGCATTTAGATAGTGTTTAAATCACTTATTCATGATCTAACATAATTATTACTATTTTGAATGGATTCTGAAATGACATTAATTTACACTATAATTCTCTATATACTTGCAGAAATATAATTCTGTATATACTTTCAGAAATAGGAAACTTTGATTTCAGGAGGCCTTGTCCCCAACTGTACATTTACATATTCCTGGATTGGATACAACCCACAATACATCTAATCCTAGTTTGGAGATGGGCAACCTGTGGCTCTCAACCCTTGAAGCAAGAGGTTAATTTAATTTGATGCATTAAATTTATACGCTCCCAAACGCATTCAAATTATGAAAGCTTACAAAAGCTATAACCAAAATGTTCATAGTAAACAGCACACACTTCTATTGCCATAATTTAATAATATCACCAAAACCAGCACCAATTGTATAATAATTATTCAATAATATACAATTAACAGTCTAATTTAGAATGATGAATTCAATTATCCAAAGCCCACTAGAATAGCTTGGTTTTCATGACTTTCTGGAAGGGCAAAAGTGATTACTCTGACAAAAACAATCAGTCTTCTGAATTGGAAGGGACAGGGAGAGGGAGGGAAGGGGAGGAGAAAGAAAAAGAGAATGTCAGTAGAAAAAAAAGTCATGTCCAAAAGAAAGATGACGGATGACGTTGGCGCTATCCTTTTGCTTCTTTGATCTCTATTAGTTGGCACATGGTCCCCAGCACATTGCCTCTCCAAATGCATTCTTTTTTTTAAAAAAAGGGTGTTTGATCCTCCTTTTGGGATACCTCAAAAAATTCAAGAAAAACAAATGTATTCTGTCATTGCTGTAGAAAAAAAAATACCATTGATCATATGAAATTAGGAGGCATAATCTAATTCATTTTTTGAAGTTTTAAGTACCAGGTTTCTATTTTTTTTTCTTATTTTGAAATAAATGACAGTTCTGGGAAACATTAAATATAAGTCACCATTTGGCAGTTCATTTTCAACAGATGGCATTCAAATAGTGCATTTGGACATGCTCAATTTATTTAGGATGAAGATTTTTACCTCTATCAAATGACACCCTCCCAATACGTATTTATAAAGCAGAATGAATTAAGAAGAAATCTAATGTTAATCTACAGTAAAAGGAGACCAGTTTGTCAACTTCCACCAAAGATGAGGTGCGTCTCCCCAAAACCTTTCAAAGCCTCTCTACAGCTTCACAAATATTCAGTGAGTCTGTATGAGGACCTTGTGAAGGGATGGCAGCTGTGGGGAGATAGGCTGGGAGGGGCAGTTGAAGCAAAGATAAACATGAGAGGGCAGGAGAAGGAAGAAATCCTGGCCTAATGATTGCATCGGGACTACCAGAACTATTGTCATTGAGCAAGGTGGCCACATGTTTCACCTAACAACTACTTTGTTTGGCAATGGAAATTCTGGTTGTTAAGAGAGGACTAGCTGTATCTCTTTAGGGATCTTCATATCTACCTCCACAGTATATTATCCTCTGGATTGCTTAAGAAGGATACATAAGTACAAATAGGTTCCAGTAAACTTGAGGCCTCTCTATAGACAGCTTGGTGGGATGAGAACAACCACAAAATGTTTGCTTATTTTTTAGATTTATTTCCTATCTTTAAGCAGCTTAATGTTGCCACTCTATACTGTTAAGATTTGACAAGGATATTATTAATATAAAAATGATTTTGGTGATTACTACAATTGAACTGCTCTTACTTTCTAAGCTATATTCTGAACACTAAATTGTGAAAGCTTTCAGTTTCCAAATATGGATATGCATCTAAATCCATTTAAGTTTCACACATATTTAATTATAAATTTATTTAATCAATGTCTGTGCCATCATCCATTTTTTAAATAAAAAATGCAAGGAATAGTACAAAGTTTTTCCCCAATATACCCATTATGTACATGTTTTGCATACATTATCGCAAACAACTTTTGAGCCAAAACACATTACCAAATTCAAAGAAATGAAGAAACTAATCTAATGGTGATTCAACTTTGTATCACATATCTTTAATCTCAGAACCAAGCATCTTGGAGACATCAATTATGGTATAGACTTGTCCACTGTAACCCTTCCTTCAGTGGGTATTTATTTTTTTAAAAAAAGTACCCCCAAGAATATTCAGTTGACTCAATGACATCACCAGGATCTTTTTGTGGCTTGGAGTTAAGGTCGATGCTCTTATTTTATATTTCTTGGAGGTTTAATGTGCCTGTTTTACATATTGAGCAACATATTCTGGGGCCACTTTCAATTTAGTTTCAGACTGAACACAGTATCGAGCCTTAGTTGCACTTGTAATGGGCTCTCAATGGGGAGAGGGCACTTATTCTTGTTCCCTTTAGCTCTCAGAAGCCTTCAGTTAGTACTATCAATTAAGATATCCATCTGAACCAGCTCAGGGTGTTGAAAATGGGAGTGAGAGACACAGTGTTAATGTAGTTTTTCTCTTTCCTTCCCATCAGTTCCAGCTGATATTGTTCTACCAAAGGTCATCAGTAAGAATGCCCAGTGCTATCTCTATACTGGACTCTGGCCCCAAATCAAAATGAAACTGAATCAAGTTCCAATAATCAGTTTCTTCCAAGATCTTTTGGAACTATTGACAGATCTCCTTTTTAATAATTTTCCCTAGAATGTTCTCCTGAACTCAAAGCTCCTATTTGAGGTGTTGTGACAGCTATGGCAAGGACAGCCCTTGTACAACTTCAGGTTTTGTAGTAATTTTACCCATTCCTACCTATCAGAAGGCTTTGCATGAGGTGTTCAATATCCATATTGCAATGTCCATATTGCATGAGCCAACCCCTGAAAGCTATCTGGAAGCTACAAATAATTCAGAATGTAGTGGTATATGTAGTTATGTTATACTTTACCAGTTGTATTAGCTTCCAATTGATTTCTGGGGGCAATTCAATGTTCTGATTAATAGAATCCCTATACAGATTAGGACAAGGCTGTTTTTCTGATTATTATTCTAACAGGATGAGCATGCACCAGGTCCCTGCCTTGAAGCAATGGAAGTATTACATCTAGGAGGTATAGCATCTGAATTGCAGCACATGTCCCTTTTAATAATTCCTGCCCCTCGAGATTTCACTGGCTTTGAACCTGTTCGCCTTTAGCGAAGCTTTTAGAACCTGAGCCTTTCCCCAGGCATTGGGTCTGATAATAGAAAAGGGGTTCATCTTTGGGAAGTAAAGTTTATGTTGACCAACAGTACACTACGGCATGTCACTTTTGCTTTAGTTTTCTTGATATCATTGGTTTTGCTTGTAATTTGTAAATTCTGTTATTTTTACTAATGTTCACTAGCTGAAGTCCCAATCAATCATGCAAGTTGTGTGATCATATAAATCTTCCCAGTAAATAAACAGCAATCAACTTCTGTTTAGTTGTACCAGCAATTTTTATTTATTTATTTATTGCATTAAGTTCTCAAAGTGGTTGAACTTCTGCATCATGTCATATCACAAATTTTGGCATATAAACTATAATAACTGGTTGCACATATTACATTAACCATATCAACTACCTAGGTAATTCAGCATTTCCCTATGCAGTACTTCCTATACAATTTTTAAAGGTAGAAGGCAAAATCTTAGGAG